>OZ035880.1:111481413-112681413 GCA_964034835.1 Muscina levida
ACCTCTAATCAATATTAAATTATTATGGTATGTAACTTGATAAAACGAATGATGCAAAACTTCTTCTTTTTGGGGCTAATTTCACGTGCAGTTTTCAGAATTGAGTCCCAAAATCATGTGTTGTACTGTGGAATCCAAGTGAGTGTACTAACTATAGCGGGATCAGCCTTTTACCCATCGCATACAAGATCCTGTCTTGTGTGTTAAGTGAAAGACTTAAGTTATAGCGAACCTGATTGTGTTTTAAAGTGTGACTTTAGGCCTGTTAAATCCACAGCCGACCTGATATTCACACTATGAAAAATCCTGTGGAAGACCCAACAAATTCAGATCGACGCCTACCATATGTTTATCGATTACAAAGGTGCACTCGACAGTCCAACAAGACAGAAGACATTAAATGATATGGTTGAATTTGGTATATCCGTGAAGGCAATACGACGCTTTGAGAAGCAGTCGGCAAAGGTGAACCTGGTGAGTACTCGTTTGGGACGCTGCTTGAACATTCAGAACAATAACTTTGAAGTCTTTGATGATTTTGTCTACCTTGACTCTGCCGTAAACAAATATAATATAATGTTTGCAAAGATTTTCACACTTTTTACACTGTGTCTTTTCCCAGTTTTCTTACATGCCTGTAAGCATTTGGTCTTACGATGGAAATTAGGAATTTCGGTCGTCATCAAGCGGTTATTAAAATCGAAAGTAACTTTTCGTATTGGGGAAAAAATCCACAACAAGCCCCGCAATTTCACCAGAATTGCCCCTAGAGAAGTAAAATGTACGACCGACCCCCCATAATTTGCAACCCCAACAGTTTCTCAAAACATATCTACCGTCTATCTTCAACCCTTCACGTTTATGTCAACGGCAAAATACTTGGGTAAATTTTGCGTTTTCAAAACGTTGTAGCTCTAAACTAGAAACTCGGATCGATTTGAAATATCGTAACCAAAACTGTTTTACGCAATAGTCCCAAGTTTGGTTAGGATTGGATCGTTTGGAAGATACAAAGTAGCACCCTTACATCAATAGCATACATACCTGGGTATGTATAGTAAAATTCAAGCAAATATGATGATATAATTGAAAAGTATAGTTAATTTTGAGACGCCAACATAACTGTCGTCATCTACGTTACTGATTTTGAGTTTTCGTTAACTGATGGACTCGAGTCACTACTAAGTATTATATGTGGCCTTCCTGGAGTCTTCCACCGCTTCAGTTTCCCTTACTATTATCCAGTCCTGTGTGTATAGTTAAAGATTACTGTATCGCATAATTTCCAAGATTTTCATATGGTCGGTATCCCATATTTGCGGGAATCTTGGCAATATATCGTGGCCTCTGTGGAACATCAACAAGATGTATTTTTTCAAATCTCGCACCAGGCCAAACCTCACTGAGTGATTCTATAGGCGCTACATCAGACGATTTCCATTTAGTTTTGTCATCCTCCGCAGGATATACGCTAACCAAATGGTCGACTCGTTGATAAGGGCCGCCATCTCTGTGAACTTGGTCAAACTTTAGGGTCACATTGGTATTCTTCTCATATGAAGGGAAACATCTAATTACGGGAAAACTGATCCTCATTCCTAGAGAAAGATGGGCTTACTAAACAGTTTATTTTCCAAACCTTTATCCTGATTTAGCTTTACTAAATACGATCTCAAAAAACTAATGATGCCGTTCGATTCCTCATGTCCGAATTTTTGGTAAAACCGTCGAGTCTGGACTTGTCTTCGAAAATTTTTTTCAAAAACTATCACAGTGATAAAAGCAAACCAAAAATGACATATCAACTGTTTCGCGCGTGATAGTCTGAGGGTTCAACCAATTGACATATTTCGCCTTACCCCGATCAGCAGATGAAGTAATTGTTATGTGCGTTGTGAACTAAACGTTTAGTAGTTTTTCTACGAAGTTAGAGCCGATGTATGTTGATTTGACTATGGCTTAATATTTGTCAATCTCTGCACATTTAGGCCGGTGTACTTTTTTTGCATATAAAAACCTATCTATACCTGTTATCCAGTCTTCTTTGCTTTCATTCTATCGTGGTGGTTCAGTTTGTTACTAAGCAATATATCATTATTTTTCCATATATATATATATACATTTTATATATTTATTTTGATTTGAGAAATGCCAGTACCTTCACGACCCTCGGTTAATTAATATTTTGAGCAAATATTTTCTTATATTCAACATGTTTCGCAATCCTCCCTCTAATGGTAGGAACCACAAAATTAGGCGTAACATAACATTCCATAGAATTTGAAAAATGCCATCTTAAAATAAATGTGTAAGCAGGAAGGACTACCTATTACACAGTGCAACAGTGAAAAAAATACAAAAACGGGATAGTATAGGTTCGATTCTACTATCGAAGGGTAATAAAACACTATACTCAGTTTGGCGAGATTGGTGACCAATTTTTTTTTATGGGCCCCTAAAGATTCTCAAAATCAGTGAGCCCCATGAAAAAAGGTGTGACCAGTTTCTGTCCAACAGCTAACTCACACTTCGTGATAGCACTAAACTGTATTCGGCAATAATGTAGCTGGGAGTTTTGCGCACTAACTTTATTAACAAATTATGTCAAAAAGGTTGGTTATTCCTGCCCTTTTTCAAAAAAAATTGAAGAAGAATTTATTATTTTTTCAATTTTTTGAGCATTACTTTGAGGGAGTCCAAATTTTTCTCTAACACTGTTTGCCAAAATTGTAGCCCTGGTAAAGATAAACAACTTTCGTGAACATATCAATCCAATCTGAACGTGTCTAGGCAACCTAAATAGATCATAAACTCCACGTTGATACCGGTTTTTCGAACCTTTACGCACTTATAAGCCAGTAACGTGGTTGAATATCAACCGATTTTAAATTTCTCAGTGGATTTAGAAAAAAGAGACTGCGGCCTTTCCAACCATATATATATTTATATTAGTAACTTGTCATATCTGCTTGTTTTTTGCCTCGAAATTTCAAACTTATGTAATTTTTTCACTATTTGTAAGTTTGATGAAGTTTGTAGCCCCTATTTTATAAGGACACTCTAATGTTTACTACTTTATTCAGAAAGTGCACGCTTTCACGAGTTAAACGCATATGTGTTTGTAAAAATCGGTTAACAGCTAGTAAAGTTATTCATGTTTTCCGAGGGACGCAACTTTCATATCCTATACTAAAATCAAAGGGTTGAAGAAGAAGCATTGTTTTGGTGTTGTTGTTAATTACTTCAACTTTGATTTTAGCATAGTTGCGTCCCTAGGAAAACATTAATAACTTAACTATTTGTTAACCGATTTTTACAAACAAGTATGCCTTTAACTGGTGAAAGCGTTCACTTTCTGAATAAAGTAGTAAACATTAGAGTGTCCTTATAAAATAGGGGCTACAAACTTCATCAAACTTACAAATAGTGAAAAAATTACATAAGTTTGAAATTTCGAGGCAAAAAACAAGCAGATATGACAAGTTACTAATATAAATATATATATGGTTGGAAAGGCCGCAGTCTCTTTTTTCTAAATCCACTGAGAAATTTAAAATCGGTTGATATTCAACCACGTTACTGGCTTATAAGTGCGTAAAGGTTCGAAAAACCGGTATCAACGTGGAGTTTATGATCTATTTAGGTTGCCTAGACACGTTCAGATTGGATTGATATGTTCACGAAAGTTGTTTATCTTTACCAGGGCTACAATTTTGGCAAACAGTGTTAGAGAAAAATTTGGACTCCCTCAAAGTAATGCTCAAAAAAGTGAAAAAATAATAAATTCTTCTTCAATTTTTTTTGAAAAAGGGCAGGAATAACCAAAATTTTTGACATAATTTGTTAATAAAGTTAGTGCGCAAAACTCCCAGCTACATTATTGCCGAATACAGTTTAGTGCTATCACGAAGTGTGAGTTAGCTGTTGGACAAAAACTGATCACGCCTTTTTTCATTGGGGTCACTGATTTTGAGAATCTTTAGGGGCCCATAAAAAAAAATTGGTCACCAATCTCGCCAAACTGATTATAGGGTTTTATTACCCTTCGATAGTAGAATCGAACCTATAATATCCCGTTTTTGTATTTTTCAAAAAGTCGTCATTTGTTGCATAGTGTTATTAGAAGCTATTTTGGCAACAACCTTACATTAAATTTCGCGGGAGGTATTGATGTCATGTATATCTACGGAAATACATATACGCAAATAGCTGTATATGCATATACGTGTATAATAATACGATGCGATAGTACTTTCATACGGGTACACTTTTCTAATGATGAAATTTTTAAACTTTCGTAGTCAGTGTATTATAATAACAATTTCAGATGATATTAAATGTCGCCATAACAATCACAAACTGTAATTTCCTGTGCAAATGGATGTCTGTCTGTGTGTGCATGTGTGTGTGTGTATGTGTGTGTGGATATCGTTGAGGATATGGTATGAGTGGAGTACCCTTAACAGAGGCTACAAGATTACATTTACTATAGCAACAAATATACGTAAGTACATATGTATGTGTGTACATATGTATGAGTGTACTAGTACACCCGCACAGTTTAATACGCAACAACAACAGCAAAGATATAATAATAGTATATATACATATTTATTTCAATGGCTTTTGTTATGAATGTGAATGTAATAAACATATACCATTACACGTACGTACGTACGTATGTACGCGTACATAACAAATGCTGTATAAACAAATGCTGTTTGTATGTGGATACGTGTGTAGTTACCATTAATATGCAACATGTTTAGTATGTACGCACATGAAAATCATTTTGGGATACTTAAGCATAATACAATAGAAATCATATAAACACGGATGAGTGTAAGTGTATTCGTACTTACAGAAATATGTATATACGTACACATAATGGTACAGAGTTGATGCTACAAGCAGTCATTTGGCACTTACGTTTCTACATACACGATATACATATATAAGAGTGGTTACAGTAAAGCCTCGATAATCTAATGATATTAATGACATTGACAAATATATTTACGTAACTTGTGAACTTGTCAAAGCAGCCATACTCACACTGCATAGGTTTATTAGAGTTTTATGAGAGAATTAACATATTTGATTCATCCTCAATTTCAACTAATGAAATACTAAAAACTTATATCGCTGGCTTAACATGCAAAGGCTCTAAGTCTCCTTTTTTTAGAAATTAAGATTTCAATGCAGTTCTATACTTTAAGTCAAAATACATCGATTACAATTACAAATAATACAATTATCTTATTTTTTGTTGTTGTTTTGTAGTGATAAGCAAAAGCGCTAAGTCCAATTTGTTACATCTTTGTGTAATATCACACTTCTTTCAATTTAGCCATACCAACTGCTTCGCGCGAAATAGTGTAAGTGTCCAACTGACATAATTCGCCACACTGCGGTCAGCTGATGAGGTAACTGTCTGCGTAGTGCAGTGAGCATTTAATTTTGTTTTCTCTCATGTAAAATTTTAAAATATGGACTTCGAACCTTTGCATTTCTTTGGGTAAAGAAAAATTCCTTACGTGACTTTATGATAATTCCGAGAGTAGAGATCCGCAATAGGTCAATATTTTTTTATGGTCCGGTGAATTTTTCTGTTTAAGCCAAAATAGAGTCTGAAATAGTTCGAAGAAACAATGTATCTATCCTTTAATGGAATTTAACAAGGGATTTTTTGTTAGAACATTTTACGAATCTTTCACGAGTCCTTGTGTATCCTTTTCATCATCATTTCAAGAAAAGTCATAAAAGGACCTTAAAGTGGCAACTCACAATATTCAAATGTTTTACAGAACTGTTGCCTACAAAATTTTTACTTGGAGTACTTTAAGGTAAAAATAAATATCTTTAACTATTTGTATAAACTTGATCGTTTATACTTATTTATATTTATACTTACATTTGTTCTTATGTTTAAAATAGCCTTTATACTTACCCTTATAAATACTTATATACTTACCTTTATAGTTATTTGAACTTACCTTGTACTTAGTTGTTTACTTTGTACTTACTTATGAACTCTCAACCCTAATGTGTTCTACAATTGTGAATTAATTCTTTTTTATCTTTGCCATAAAAGTAATGGTTACATACACATACATGTAAATATTAGTAAGGAAATGAATTGTAAATATGAAATGTAAAGTTAGCAAACTATGGAGGAAAATGGCACTTCTTTGCATTACCTCATAGCGAGCAGTCAACTAATTGAATTCGAATTAAACCTAATTTTATAACGTTTGCCGAAGTTAAATCGTCTTCAATTTATAAGTACGCCTGGTAAGGTATATTTTACAGCCCCAACACGTCTTTGGTTCGCTCTAATTCCTTTGAATTCATTCTTTTCTTCCCACTCTAATACAATTTCTCATTGCTGAGAAATTGTATGAACCTAAAGACCGTTTTTATTACTTCGCAGCTAAACCGCCACCATTATCAGGTGTAACTGGCCCTAAGTCATAAAGTCCACATCCAATAAAACCCACAACAACAGCCACCACTAGCAGGAGATTGTTTGGATTCAACGCTCTTATTCAACCGCTCTCTAAACGCTGAAGCCAAACACCTCTTGCCCCACTTATACAAGCGGTAACGTTTGTTCATGGTCCTTCGATTGAGACGATCCAGCGTCGCAATTTTCTCATCAGCAATTGAAAGTCAAAGCAAGTAACTCCAACCACTCAGCAAACATAAAAAAGATGAGTAGCTCAGTCTATTCGCGAAGCCGGTAAGTGAACGACTCATGTTCATAAAAGCTATTTTACGTGATGTAAAAACAAAAAAACAAAAAAAAAACTAATATAAACATACATGTGTGTGAGACGAAACGTCCATGCAAACAAAATGTTAAAAAATTAAAAAAAAAAAGATCAACACATTGTTCTAACAGGTCAATTACGCGACAAAAAACATTATAAACACGAAAATTAAAAGTTCTAGACAAGCGCAAAATTTTGGGAAAATATAGACAATATACAAAAAATTTGGAGAAAAAACACACATAATATCAAAAAAAAATCTATAACGAGTTTTACAAGCTAAAATAGAAAAAATAGATAAAACAAGTGTTGAAAGTTGTAGCAATTTAAAGAAATTTAAAATATTATAATCGTTAAAATAATACAATTTACTATATTCGTCCGTATAACAAACAAAATCAAAGAATTCCGAAATTGAAAATTAAAAATCATCAGCAAAACCGCTAAGTAAGTAGATTTGCATACCCCAATTAAAAAAAGAAAAAGAAAATTTTACACAAAAGAAAAGGTCACCCTAATAGAAACAGTTATTTTTGATGCTAAAATTTTTAAAACAACCAAAATAAGCCAAAAAATATAGTTCATGGACAAAATAACTGTCGCTACGGGAAACAACATCATGATCATTTCAGTTCACAATTACTAAACTTCATAATTTTTATCATCATCATAATTAAACGCCATTATTATTTAAGATGGTAGCTTTAACGCGTACTTCATTATTTCCTCTCATCTAAATTGCGGTATATACAAGTTCTGCCGGAGCCATTATTTGACGACTTACCACTTTCACACAGAGGAAACATCATTACGATCTCTATCAGTTTAGCGAGAAACAAGAGAACATCATTCTCATTATCGGTGTTGCTATTACTTTATATGCAGAAATAAGATATCACAGCTTCTCTTAGAAATTTAGTCACCTTTGCTCTCTATTGAAACGAAAGAGAGTAAAACGGTTGCTCTTACGGGTGGAATCAATTTCAGCTTAATGGATATGAGATAGCTACAAAATAAAGTTTGTCTCTGTCAGCCGATCAACGCACATGTTAAACTCTCTGATGATACTCTACAGTAACAGTCAAAACTGAGCATCTTTTATTAAATATGTAATTAAATAAGTCCTCGAATTTACAATTTTAAAAATCGAAATGACTTATTAAATGACTGGAAAATTAATTTAAACGCGACACACAATACAAATAAAAAAGTTAAGCTACGAACTAAGAGGAAAATTACCCAACAATAACTTCGAACTTACAGATATGTTACAGATTTACAACATACAAATTAAACATAATTCAGATTTAATACAATAATTAAAATGGAACATTATTATAAATAATAATTACTTTTATAAACAACAACAGTTTTTTATGCAGCAGTACACAATTTCGCTAGTAATAAAAACACAAATAAATATTTGTCCTAATTAAACTAAAACTTGGCAACGCATAATATTTAAATGAAATTTGATTAGTTTTCATAACATTTTAATCGCAAGGCTGTCAAATACGAGGAAAAAGGTCTATTGGGGAATCAAGAATAATTATTGATTTAATATTATCTATAATTCTGAACACATAACAGTATACTGGTTTTCAGTTGGAAAGTTCAGGGAAAAGCTGAAATATTGCAATACGTAGATTTGCAACAAAATATTTGTTAAAATCATCATCAAATAAAAGCAAAATACAAACAAATACAAATATTAAATAAATTATTCTGAAAAAAAAAAAAAAATTCTCAAGTGCACTCAACGGCTAAAAACATTGAGCCAAGTTTTCCAATTGAACAAGATCATCAACATTTATTAAGCTGTTTTAAGAATCATTAGAACTTAAATTAAATATAAATTGATCTCGCATGTGACTGTTTTTTTTTGCTTCTAGAGTTGTTTAGAAGTTGATTATTAGTGCTACTCAAGTTGGACTCATGTAAATACACTGCAAGCATATGAAACTGAATCTTTAAGTCGTTTTTTCTTATCAGCGTCAAAGGAACAACTTACCGAAGTTATAAGGAAACATTAAATTTTTACAAATACAAATTTCTGGTCCAACAATACAGATATTCTACAAATAAATTTGGGAATGTATTTTGGAATTCTAGTTCGGAAGATTCAGCCTTTTGCCAAATTCACTGTTTTTTCTTTCTTATGCTCTAGTTATTAAAGTGATAATCAGTAACTAGCGCAAGTTGTAAATAAGTTCTATGGATTAAACCTCGTAACATTTTTTCCCATTCTCATACCGCTTTATACAAATGATCGAACTCGCCACCTGTACTTGTTCAACTTAGCTAATTATAAAATTCCACTTTTCAATATATTTTTTCTTTCATTTGAGAAATAAGCACATTGTTTATTCTGCGAGTATTACAAATACAATTGTTTAGCTGATTCCTCTAACGATTTCGTTTTATCAACACTCTTTACTAAAATTTATTAAATCTACAGTGGTTCACTTCCAATTTTAATTCGTCTGCTTTAGAATTTAAAGTTTTTAAAATGTCTCAAACTGGTAGTAAATCGAAAAGCAAGCCATCTGAAGAGCCTGTGACCATTCCGTCTGCAAACGAAAATGAAGACGTCGATACACCTTCTACTTCTAGAGCACATGATCGCTTTCTTTTTGATTGCGATCATTTGATAATGCTCTGCTCAAATATTGAGAAGACAAATATTGAAGACCAAACTGACACACTACTAGAAATAAGGTTAGGCGAGTTAGAGAAATGGTGGCAGCGAATGCAGACCACATACGAAAATCTTTTATTGTCGTCAGAATCCTCAAATACAAGAGATTTTCGGGAAAATGCTAAAGTAAATTTTAGTGTTTGCTCCGAAACTTACTATATAGCAAGATCGCACATCTTAGATATGATCAGAATGTCAAGTGGATACAATCGTCCCTCCGATACATCAAGATGTACTCTAAATCCAACTTCTGTTCATCCCACAATTCGGGAACAAACTCTTACCTCAAATGATAGCTCCTATGTGTATCTCAAAGTTCCTCCATGTGATACCGAAGTATTTGAGGGAGGTTACGAAGAATGGCCGGCCTTTCGTGATATGTTCACAGCGGTCTACGGTAATCACCCCAAACTCTCCCGGGCTCAGAAGCTTTACCATCTTAGAAATAAAACTAAGGGTAATGCTGGAGCTATCGTAAAAAGATATTCGTTGTGTGATGAAAACTTTGAATTGGCTTGGAACGCTCTCAAGTCTCGCTATGAAAACAAAAGGGTTTTAGTTGACAAACAATTACACAGTTTGTTTAATATTCCTGTAGCGACAACAGAGAATAGTGAGTCTATACAAAAGATTCAGTCCGCAGTCAACGACTGTTTGTCGACACTAAAATCCCTTAATGTTTCAACTAGAGGATGGGACCCAATACTTATACACTTGATATCGACAAAACTTCCAGATGAGACACTTTCTCTTTGGGAACAGTCGCTTAAATCTCACCGAGATTTACCAACCTGGGATCAAATGGATGAGTTTCTCGTAAACAGATACGAAGTAGTTGAGCGAATCTCAAGTATAAAATCTACAAAAGATAACCACAACTCAACTAAAACCATTCCCAAATCTAACATACAAACCTATTTGTCTCAGGAGAAACTAAATGCATCGTGTTTATTGTGCGGAGAAAACCACAGTATTCGAATTTGTCCTGAATTTAAGAAATTCACTCCGCAGCAAAGGGTCGACTTTGTGTATAAAAATAAATATTGCAACAATTGCCTGTCCTCGAATCACACAAAGGGTAATTGCAAAAGTTCAAATACGTGTTTGGTTTGCAAAAAAACTCATCACACTCTTCTCCACATAAAATCTACGTCGTCCTCTCCATCAAACAGTGGAACTTCTGACAATAAACCTCAATCTCAACAAAGCTCACAGCATCGTGACAGTCAGCCTAGTTCATCATCTCAAATAAATTCTTCCCAAGTTCAGGCAAATTTTTCTTCTAACGAAGAAACAATTTTACTTCGGACAGCGTTAGTGCAAATTCAACATAATGGCGATCTGTTCACATGTAGAGCATTAATCGACCCAGGTTCTCAGCGAACTTTTGTTTCGGAAAATCTACGAAAACTTCTTCAACTACCTTATCGTAACTCACAATTCGAAATCATAGGCATCGGCGGTCGCAAACAAACTTCTAATAAGGAATGCGAAATAACAATATTCTCTGCGAAACAAAATTTCACTTTCCCAATCAATGCTATTGTTTTGCCAAAAGTAACAAGACGCGTGCCAGCCGCATCGTTCCAGGTCGTTAACCCTGAAGATTTACATCACTTAGATTTAGCCGACCCATATTTCAATGAATCTTCCCCCATCGATTTAATATTAGGAAACGACTCCGAACGCTTCATCAACTTAGAAGGGATAAAGAAGAATATTTGTGGTGACACATCAGCCTACAACACCATATTTGGATGGGTGTTAAGTGGCCCAATGAGGTCTGAACAAGTTCACTCTTTTACTACCAACGTAGTACAGTCTGATGTGCCCGATCTAAACGATCTCATTAGGAAATTCTGGGAACAGGAAGAAGTTCCAAGTTCAAAGCAAATCTCAGACTCAGAGAGCTTTTGTGAAGAATTTTATCAAAAGACAACGAAGTGACAAAGTGATGGTAGATATGTCGTTAGGCTCCCATTTAAGGAAGAATTTTCCAAAAGCATTTTTCTTGGCTCTTCCCGATTTCTAGCTCTTGGGCAGTTTACTCGTTTAGAACAAACACTATCTAAAAATCTTGAACTCAATAAGCAATATAAGGACGTTCTCAATGAATATTTAGATTTAGACCACATGGAACCAACTTCTTCAACTGAAATTAGCTCTGAAAATGGGTTTAAATCATTTTACCTTCCACATCATGCGGTTGTACGTCCCGAGCATAAGACGACTAAGGTTCGTGTTGTTTTTAATGCCTCCCGCAAGACAAAGTCAGGATTATCTCTAAATGATGTCTTGCACACAGGTCCAACACTTCAAAGAGATTTAGTTTCGACTATTCTTAACTGGAGAAAATACAAGTATGTATTCAGCGGCGATATCCAAAAGATGTATCGCCAAATACTTGTCAACCCCGCTGATAGGGCATACCAAAAAATTTTACACCAAAAGGATAACTGTAGTCCAATTCTGGACTATCAACTCAAGACAGTTACATTCGGTATAAATTGTGCGCCTTTTCTGGCAATTCGCACCCTCGAACAGCTAGCTCAAGATTCAAAAGCCTTATACCCCTTGGGTGCTTATATCATTCGTAATGAAACTTATGTCGATGATATCCTTTCAGGAGGATTCTCAATAGAGCAAACACTGCAAAAACAGGAACAATTAATTTCTATTCTTCAATCAGCAGGGTTTCCTTTAAAAAAGATCACAGCCAACGATGGTCACTTGTTAAACCATTTGCCCTCAGAGGACCTTTATGATCAGGATTTTTTGCGATTTGACGAATCTAGTTCTGTGAAAACTCTCGGTCTTAAATGGAATGCGATTTCAGATTCCTTTTCATATGCTTTCTCCGATTTACAGCCAGATATTCTAGTGACTAAACGGAAAGTCCTATCAACAATAGCCCGACTCTATGACCCAATAGGGTGGATAACACCAATTGTAGTGAAAGCAAAACTTCTCATGCAACAAGTGTGGCTAGAAGGTACAGGTTGGGATGATGAGGTGAGCGCAGATACACTTAAACCTTGGAAACAGTTTCTAAATGATCTCCCCTACATTAACTCATTGAATATACCGCGTTGGATTCAATATACCCCTTCGGACGTCCTTCAAATCCACGGGTTTTGTGATTCATCAAAAGGGGCTTTCTGCGCTTGTGTATATATTCGTTGTCAAACTTCCACTCCAGTTGTGTTCTCAAATTTATTAATTGCAAAAAGCAAAGTAGCTCCGCTCCATCCAGTTTGCCTTCCCCGTTTAGAACTTAATGGGGCAGTTTTATTGGCAAAATTAGTTAACTACATAAAATCTACAATTAATCTCGAGATAAGTGCAACGGTCCTATGGACCGATTCCTCAATTGTACTTGGTTGGCTTTCTAAGCCTCCGTGGTCATGGGAAACATACGTTGCGAATAGGACTGCACGAATACATGAAATGGTACCGCAAGCATCTTGGCGTCATGTACCAACTCATGATAACCCAGCTGATCTTGGGACTCGGGGTCTAAGACCACAGGATCTTACTCATAACTCTTTATGGTGGAAGGGACCCTCTTGGCTTACTAACCCCCCAGCAACGTGGCCGAAAATGAATACATTAACCGTGCCTAAGGAACCACTTCAAATCCAGTCTCTCCAAGTTTCCGTCCAACAAAATGATATTTTAAATCGGTTTTCATCGTACACACGAGCTCTAAGAGTTTTGTCGTATGTGTACAGATTTTTCCACAGAACGCATGCCGATCACAGAATTAATTATACTTTTTCGTCGACATGTCTCAAACATAGCGAAATTCAGTTTATGAAAACTCGATTAATTTTTCTAGCTCAATCTTATAATTATAAGGATGAATACGATGCTCTACAGAACTCCAGAGCAATTATAGACAAAAGTCCCTTAAAGACATTAAATCCATTTCTGGATGACAAAAATATTCTTCGCGTTAATGGTCGATTATCAGACGCACCGCTTCCATATAATGAACGTCATCCAATAATATTGCCAGGAAACTCCAGGTTTTGCCATCTCTACTTGTCACATTTACATATTTTCCTAGCACATGCAGAGTGCAATCTTATGTGTAGAATGGTGCAAACCGAATTTTATATATCTCGCCTGAAACGTAGAATTAAAGCCATCACATACAAATGCAAGACCTGCCTCACCTACAAGCAAAGACATTGTACCCAAATGATGGCGCCTCTTCCACCAGAAAGATGCTTGTTTACGCCACCCTTTCACACTACCGGTATAGATTTCGCCGGCCCATTTGAACTGAAATCGTCCACAATTCGTCAAGCCAAAATAATAAAAGGATATGTAAGCGTCTTTGTATGCTTTTCTACCAAGGCGATTCATCTCGAAGCCTGCTCGGAACTTACTTCTACAGCTTTTGAGGCCGCATTTGCTCGATTCGTTGGGAGGCGAGGACTCCCCCATAGGGTAGTTTCCGACAACGGACGAAATTTTATCGGAGCTAGCAGAGCTCTTCTTCGTGAATTCAGACAATTTATTAATAGTTCATCTAACGATATCTCTCAAAAATATGCTAGTCATGGCTTTGAATGGAGTTTCATTCCCCCTCACGCACCTCACATGGGCGGTCTTTGGGAGGCTGCCGTAAAGAGCTTTAAATTTCATTTTAAAAGAATTGCAGGCTCTCATAAGTTTACCTTCGAGCAATTCACGACTATTCTAGCACGAATAGAGGGAGTATTAAACTCTCGCCCAATCTCCGCAATGTCGGAAGATCCCAATGACCTGACGGCTTTAACTCCAGGTCATTTTCTCAAAGGTGCGCCAATGCTAGCAATACCCGAGCTAGCACCCGAAAGGTTACCTCTCATTAACCGTTGGTTAAAGCTAAAAGCGCTCCATCATGAATTTGCGATTCGATGGAAAGAAGACTACCTCAAATCACTTCATAAGCGCTATAAGTGGAAAAACTCCACTCCCAACCTTAAATCTGGCGACCTAGTATTAGTTATGGATGATTTGCTGCCTCCAAGCGAATGGCGTTTAGGAAGAATAGAAAACCCTATTCATGGAACTGACGATAAAGTACGCGTTGCAAAGGTCCGAACTTCAACTGGGATAATAACAAGGCCCATAGTAAAACTATGCTACTTGCCATTTAACGATACCGAAAACTCAATGTAGAACGCGCTATTACATCTCTTTACATAAATAATGGGTTTTACTCATAGTCCACGACAGTGCAAAATATGTCAGATTAATATTTCTGTCCTTTACGTTATTTCAGATCTACTACCAACAGCCAACAACGTGACTCTAACGTGTACCGCTGTAAGTTATGTAAAGCGTACCACTCTATACGATTTTGCAGAAAATTCCTAAGAATGGACGCTAGCGAAAGGAATCGTGTGATACGACAATATGAATACTGCATTAATTGCCTTGCCCGCAGCCATACCTTACGGAAGTGTCAATCACAGAATACGTGCCGAAAGTGTAAACACTACCATCATACCCTACTACATACACCAATTGCGCCGAGAATTACACCACCAAGGCCATCACGAAAAAAGCAACAATCTACCCAGAAGAAGCCGAAGCAAAATGCAATACCCAAAAAGCCTGGACCAGATACTCATATATTATCTGAAGCTATACGTTCGTTGGCAACTGTTCTGTGTGCAACGCAAACTTCAACATCTTAACCGGTCCGGCGGCATGTATAAACTTGATCGTTTATACTTATTTATATTTATACTTACATTTGTTCTTATGTTTAAAATAGCCTTTATACTTACCCTTATAAATACTTATATACTTACCTTTATAGTTATTTGAACTTACCTTGTACTTAGTTGTTTACTTTGTACTTACTTATGAACTCTCAACCCTAATGTGTTCTACAATTGTGAATTAATTCTTTTTTATCTTTGCCATAAAAGTAATGGTTACATACACATACATGTAAATATTAGTAAGGAAATGAATTGTAAATATGAAATGTAAAGTTAGCAAACTATGGAGGAAAATGGCACTTCTTTGCATTACCTCATAGCGAGCAGTCAACTAATTGAATTCGAATTAAACCTAATTTTATAACGTTTGCCGAAGTTAAATCGTCTTCAATTTATAAGTACGCCTGGTAAGGTATATTTTACAGCCCCAACACGTCTTTGGTTCGCTCTAATTCCTTTGAATTCATTCTTTTCTTCCCACTCTAATACAATTTCTCATTGCTGAGAAATTGTATGAACCTAAAGACCGTTTTTATTACTTCGCAGCTAAACCGCCACCATTATCAGGTGTAACTGGCCCTAAGTCATAAAGTCCACATCCAATAAAACCCACAACAACAGCCACCACTAGCAGGAGATTGTTTGGATTCAACGCTCTTATTCAACCGCTCTCTAAACGCTGAAGCCAAACACCTCTTGCCCCACTTATACAAGCGGTAACGTTTGTTCACTATTACTAATCATTTGGTCTCTTTTTAAAGCTCTGTGAGGACAGCGGCCTAAAATAACTGGAGTATCTATGTTTCTTTATTTTGTTTAGTGTATACTCGATGTCAAATATCTTAAAATAAATTTTTTTTTGGTGGAACATTTAAACTCTGTATCTCGACTACTTACGTGTCCTTTTCGTCCTTTTGCGAGAAAAATCAGAAAAGTACTAGGACATTCAAAGTCAATTTCTGCAATCTTATTCTTATTGTAATCATTCATATTTATTTGGGTAATTCCATTGTGACGGGTGTGACCATGATACTTTTATTTTTCGGTATAATTCAAAAATATGAGAAAAAACATTATTGAAAAAAGTCTACGATCGCCTAGGATATTAATTTTAAAAATGTTTAATAACTAGCACAAACAAAACGGATACGACAGCTAACCAAAATGGCAATTTGAAGACTGCGACGGGTGCGACCCTATTTTGATGTAGATAATTGTTTAAGATATTATTGATTATTCTTAAAATATAAAGCTAGCAAAAACCAATTTAAAAAAAAAAATACTTATAGAAAATGAGACGGGTGTGACTTCTATAAGCGACTAGTATGAAAACTCAAAAAATTATACTTTTTATTGACTCTAATAGCACAACCACTTAAAAAATATAAGAAACCAAGTAAAAAAGTTTCGGTCGACAAATCCGACTTACATATTTCCTTACACTCAGTAAAACATAAAGTGTATTGATATTAATAGAATACAAGTTTTTTCTACAAAACTTTATCCCGATTTAGCTTTATTAAATAACAGGATTTGGGCACGATCGCGTAGAGTGTATTAATAATATTAATCGAATGCTAAAATGGGCCGAGTGTTACATTTTATGGGAGGTATCTGAAAGCGCGTGGTTAGACTTCAATTTTTTCTCTAAAACTTAATTCTGTTATAGCTTAACAAAGCTGTTTTAGCTTTATTAAATGCAGAATTTGGGCACCACCGCGTTGGGTGATTAAATAACATTTATTGATTTCAAAAGTGGGCTTAGTGGTACGTTTGTATGGGAGGTACCAGAAGGGGCGTGGTTGGACTTTCAGTTTTTTCTCTAAAACATTTTCCTGTTATAGATTTACTAAATTCAGAATTTAGCCACGATTAAGTTGATTGTATTGATATTATTACTCGATTTCTATAGTGGGCGGAATGGGACATATGTTTGGGTGGTACCAGAAGGGGCGTGGCCATGTAGCCCATTTCTAATACCGTATAATAATAATATATAATAATAATATTATTTGTCAATAATCAAATTTGGTTCAAATAAACCTAGGATCTAAAGTGTGTTTACACTTTTATGTGTTACACTTTTGGGTAATGATATATACCCTCCTACCCGAAGATTAAGGGTATAAAAAAAACATTAAAGTACGTAGTCGTAAACAGCACTACTATAGACATTAGAATACTGCAGGCAAGTATGTTTTTTTTTAAATTTTGATAAATTTGTATATCAACCATCCGCAGACACTGCATCAGCTCTTTTAGACCTATACATTTTTCGAATATTGTTTTAAGCCTTGAATGATAGATGCCATTAGACATATCGAGAGGGACATCTTTGAAAAGTTGCAAAATAACATCAAATTTTTTTTATGAACTAAGATAAAACCCACTTTTAATGAATGCAGAGATTCAAAACTACAAACAACCCGCTTACATTTTGTTTTTCATCCTTCTTTCGTTGGCTGCATCTTTTATTTTCATTGTAGCAACTGCTTTTTGGCCATTATCATTTTCTGAGCACCACTTATTTTTCCGTCTAAAGATAAGCGCAGTTCACATTTTTCTTTATTTCATTTATGTTTCTATCTTAAATATCGTTTCCTCGTTGTCGCCTTCTAATTTTGACATCCATTGCGCTCTAAATTTAGAGTGACGGGTGTGACGAAATATATTTTTAATAAAATACTCGAGTATTAAAACGGATGTTTACAAATTGTCACTATATTATTAATTACTCTAACTTTGTTACTGTTGAAAAGTATGCATGGTTTAGTATATAAAGCAATTTTTAAATTTTTCTGTGGCGGGCGTGACCAAAAATTTTAATATTTCCAATAGCTCACAAAACCAAACCATAAACAAGAGTTTAGTCTTTTTAAAAAACAATAAGAAAAGGAATTATAAGAAAACGTCATAGTAAGTTCAAATATATAACTTTGGAGTCACGGGTGTGACCTAATATTTTCTTAATAAATTACTCTGATATAAAATTGGATGGCCACAAATTTTCACTATATTACTAATTACTCTTAATTAATTATTGTTGAGAAGCATTAAGGGTATATAATACAAAGTAACATTTTTATTAAACTTTTTTTATCTATTTTGTAACGGGTGTGACCGATAATTTTAAAATTTCTATTAACTCACAAAACTTTTACTATAAAACATACAGAGTCGAAACTTCACCAAAACCGAAACAAGAGTTTAGTATTTTCAAATATGACAAAAGTATCAAAGTAAATTCAAACATAAAAGGAATGAAATCAGAGTGATCGGTATATGTTCTGTTCGAAGTTTTTCAAAAGTGACAAAAATAAAAAAGTTTTACACTTTTTTTATTTGCCCATATTTGTCGGTTTCTTGTAGACATCCATTGACCGATTTTTTTAAAAATAAGTAAATAATATTGTAGCTGTTTTGGGCCGTTTTACGGGGAATTGCCCGTTTACTCGTTACTAATGTGATGGGTTATTAATTCGCCCTTACCGTAAAACCTTTTGTAATGAGTATTTTTGGAACTTATTTAAGTAACCACTAATAAATTAAATTATATTTTCAACTACTTGTATGTTTATGTAATAAACCGAGCCAATTAATGTAGTTACTATTTACGACTACATATGAGTTATAAGCACATATTCCAGCAATTCCCATATTACTAATGAATAATAATAATATTTAAAATTAATTATTCCAGGAAGTGGAATTGGGAGTTTTACTCTTCAGAAGATAAACACACAAATATTCACATTTGTTTATTTCTTAAGTTATTGTAAAGAAATTATGTGGATGTTTGAGGTAGAGAAAGCTGTTTAGATTTTGAAGTAAGGAAAGTTGTGTGGATTTTTGAGCATATAATATGTATGTGTATATACTTTCACATTTTTACCATTGACTTTATATGTGGTAACATTGTATACGTGGTACCCCGTATATGTGTCAACATTTCAAAACAGTTTCATCCGATGTGGTTATTTGCCCATTAGTGGTTGGCTGTCAAAAGTAGACATGCCGATTGACTGGAGCCATGGTAGTCACTTGTTCTAACCACTATGCCACGGCCGGTCCCACTGTGCTGCAAAATAGAGGTCAGTGTTTGGGGTGTGGGTAATTCTTTTGCAGAATGGAAGCCTTAGGTGAGTATACTAAAATTACGGGATAACTAATACCTTCTAGGGCTTTAAAAACTAAACTTAAACTTAATTTCCCTTTGCACCCCATGAATGAGGTATGGGATAGCTTCTCGCGTTGTTGTGAATTAACACGCTTTCTATTTTTACATTCACAACTAACGGCACCTACTTATTTATCGACGAATGCGAACGTCACTGTATTGAGAAGCTCTTACTAGACACGACGATTGAATCGACGCTTAATACTGCGAAGTTGCTGTCAAACAACATTCGAGGGGAGCCGACAATGAAAGAAATTTTTTTTTTTTTTTTTTTTTTTTTTAATATGACTGGAGCCAGGTTTGAACCTGCGATCTCCCGCATGGTAGTCGCGTGATCTAACCACAATGCCACGGCCGGTCCCAAACTAAAAACTAAGCTCTTTGGAATTTAAGCAGATTTTCGATAAAAGATGCCTTCAATGAAATTTAAAGAGATTTTTTTTTTAAAGTGTCTTAAATTAGGTTTGTAAACACTCAGCGTTCTATAAAATAATAGCTCATAAAATTTTACGAGAACTATGTGTTTTCTAAGTAAAAAATATGACATCTTTAACCTTTACCAATTATTTGTGGGGTCTGTCATATCAGAATTTTAGTATATTGTAAAGAAATCACACACTGCTGAGAAAATGTACCTACAATGCATATGACCATGTTGAGCAATCTAAATTACATGCTAATAAGCCACTCTCCTTAAATAAAAACTATAATGAAAATACAAAGAATAGTCAAGAACCCGCTCAAATGATGGAACGATATTATGAGAAGAGAGATAGAGGATATCGAAAATTACAGGGATAGAGGTGAGGCCAGAAAGTTTTACAAGAATTTGTTATGGTGACACCATATCTGTCTTTATTTATGGTTCAAAAATGGAACAGGAGCTGGTGTTTACAACGAAGACCTGCAGGTTAGACTCTCCTTCTGGCTACATAATGATAGCAGTGTTTTTCCTGCTGAGGTACTGGCCATTCAAGAAACTGTGGAGGCTAGTATGGGATGTGAAATTGATACTAGCAGATGGATAACCATCCGACCGGATAGCCAGGCTGCAATAAAAGCGATCAATTCCACATTTTGTAAATCAAAGTTAGTGAGGAACTGTAAGGATAATTTGGATAGACCAATGCCTCTGGATGTCAGCCTCCGTTGGGTGCCAGGACATAGCGAGATTCCTGGTAATGAATCAGCAGACCTACTGGTCAGAGGAGGCTGTTCAATATCTGATTATGACTTTCTGGAAATGTTCACCTGCTTATTTATAACATTTTTGGCTTAGTGGAGGATTGGATGTGTAAAACAGTCAGCAGATGTTGAATCCCCAGAACCGACTGCATATCTGCTAGATCGCTGTGGCTCGAATACGCTCGAATCGGCGTACATGGTTGTCCTGTGAAGAAGTGATCTGAGACTGAACTGTGGAATTCTAACAGTTAATTTTGATATTAGGCACATGACAGACAAATGTGATAAATGCACACCGAACTACTGCCGTGTGTGGTAGGACAGGAAAGAGTCCGAGACGACGAAGCACCTTTTTGATAGATTACTGCTCTGTTATAGTCCGTTGGAGGCTAAAATACTTAGGGGAAAATTCTTTTCTCAACCCGAGTAGGCGATGTAATATTTTCATGCGGTGCCTTCCAATACTAACCCGGCCATGTTGTCGATTGGGATTCCCTCGATTTTCTCTTATTTCTCTATTTTCCCCTCTCCATCTTTCTTCTCCCTATCACAATGGATCAGCAGCTCTCGGTATGTAGTTAGATCTGATTTTTAGCAGATTAATTGTGTTACCAACTCAACCTATACCAAAAGGTAAAAAGATAAGGTTTGCAACAGGAATCCCCACCTGTAAGTACAGAGATGAAAATCTGGTTACGTACATGCAGAGTGTGCTGTAAATACGAAGGGAATACTTTCGTACTTCAAAGACTAAATAAAGCCCATCCTAGCGATTGTGATTGAACATTATCAATGTGGCTTTAGATCAGGTAAATCCACGACCGACCAGATATTCACACTACGGAAAATTCTGGAGAAGACTAAGAAATGCAGATCGCTATCTACCATCTGTTTATTGATTACAATGCTGCATTCCTAAGCCCGGTTAGTCAGAAATTATTAGATGCTATAGCTGAGTTTGCCATTACCGCGTAGACGATACAACTTTGCGGGACGACACTGACTGACACGAAGTCTTTAGCTTACATCTGACAGAGACATGTTCTACCCAGCAAGGCTTTAGATAAGGCTCTTATCTGTTATGCGATCTCTTTAACATCATAACGGAGATGATCATGAAAGTCGCATGCTTGACCAATGATATCTGTATCATCGGCATATTTGAATACTACGGAATGTTACTACTGCCTTTTTAAGCATTGAGAAGCAACCGGCTGATGTGAGTCTGGTAATAAATGAGGACCAAAATAATAATATCAGCCTGGAATTCAAGAGATGAGTAATGCTCGAAAACCGCTACTTATAATTAAAGACAAAGCCCTCTCTCTAACTACCAGATACTGATTATATACTGGTTTGCTCAACAGCGCAGAATCCTGGGTAAAGACACAAGCAGATCAATCTTTTCGGAGAGTCTTCGAGAGTAAAATTCTGCGCTAAATATTTGAACCCATCATCGTTAACGTCGAGTACCGTCATCGAATGAATCATGAGCTGTATAAGCTATATATTGACATCGGTGTAGTCAAGAGATAGACGAAATACGCTGACTTGGATAGGTTGTACGAATGGATAAAAATGTTTTAGCTCGAAAAGTCTTCTGCAATAAAACCAATAGGCGATTACTAAATACAGAATTTGGCCACGATCGCGTTGTTTGCTTTAATATTAGCTCTCGATTTCTAAAGTGGGCGGAATGGTACATTTGTATGGGAGGTTTCAGGCCACGTAGCCCATATGCAAAACCGTAAGTAGTTTTGGGAAAATATTTACCTACGCAAAGTTACAAAACAATAGAAGCGTCTTCCGAAAGTTACCGTGCGTATCAGCCAAACAGAGAGACAGACGGACATGGATCAAAAGACTTAAATAGTCAATAATCGAATTTGTTACAAAGAGGTCTAAAGTCACTCCTTTGTGTTACACTTTTGAGTAGTACCAAATGAATTTGGGTAGTATCAAATGATATAACATTCTACCGAAATATGCTCTCCAAATTCGTTCATTATGTAAAGGAATCATTCACACCCCAAAAGCTTGTAGGTTGAAAATGCATCTATCACGCAGGTGACCTCAGTCCGAGCCCTGTTACCCCTATGCTTAAGGTTGGAGTTTTCCGTATATTCCCTAATAATGGCAAATATTTCACAAAAAATGCTCCCCTACTTTAGTTCAATTGCGTTATTTATTCCAGCAAACCAAATATTCATTTATCTACAACACCCGGGGGGTGTCAGCTAAAATACATGTACGGATAAAACAATTTATTTAACTTACCTTGCAGCAAACAACAGACAAGTATGAAGATGCGTGTATCAAATGCGAGATTCATCTTCGCAGCATATTCCTTTTGTAAGTGTTCTTTGCTCTTCTCTGTTGCCGTTGTAAAAGTTGGAAGTGTTGATAGTTGTGTCGACTTCCTTTGTATTGGCTTTACCAAAGATGTTTGCTGGTAATCCTCGTTACTTCAAAATCTTTCAATTGTTATCTTACTGTTTATGTACATGGTTGCGACGTACACCCACACACATGTAGTCATCAATATCGATGTATGTAGTTATGCATGTATAATATATTTCGTGCAACTGTTTCAATGTATGTAAGTATGGATGATCAAATATTAAATGTTGCTTTATGCCTTCCTGGCAGTTGTTTCATTAACTTGCTATTCACTTGTATTTTGTTTTTTCGTTATCTACCAGTTGGTACCTTAAGGTACCTCAATGTCTTACGCCACACCCTCTCGTTGTTGCTATACATAAATTATTTAAGTTGCTGGGAGAGATATGTGTGCGCTGTTGTCGTTTCCTTTTTGTATTTTTTATGATATCATCCTTTGTATGGGATTGTGCGTAAAATTGCAAATTGATATGTTGAAAATTGATATCGAGATTTTAAATTGTAGGTTTTATTATCAGACTTGGTTCGTCAATTTTGGTTACACCTGAAATGTGGGTAAACTGCTGATTTCAGCAAATCTCTATAAGATTATTTTCATTTATCCCGGTACACAATACACTGACAAATTTAGCTGGCAACAGAAGCAGCAGCAGATATGTAAATGACTGTGTGTGGCATTTCAATTGAAAACGGTTTATATGCATTTGTAAAAGTTTAACATTGTATGAAGAAGCTCTATCCAATTTACTTAATGTGAGGTTTATGTCAATTCATCTCATTTATATTAACATCTTATATTCTCCTTGATTTGCACAATTTTGATGGCAGTTGTAGACTGTATTGCAAAGATATGGCTTCCCACTTGTGGGTTTGCAGGTAGAGATAACCATATTCATTGAATCCTTTTCTTTGTGCCAATGTTTAATAATTGTTTAATTTTAATTTGCCATGACCATGTACGGCTGTTGCTTTAATGCGATCAAGCATCGTTGGCTTTAGTTGGGGTTTAATCTGAAATTAGATGGAGTGTTGTGTCAGTATTAATTAACTTATATGAATGGTAGTTGATATCACAATTTTGAATTCAAATTATTTTAGCATAGTAAAACTAATCATAACTAGTAAGGCGATTATCTTCGGCTATGCTGAAGCTCAGATACCCTTCACCATTTGTAAACATGATGATAAAACTAGTTATTTGCAATGTAATATTGTTATACGAGTATGAATTGTTTATATGAACAGAGCGTATTTTTATGTATTTTGTAACCCCCCTAAATGGGGAATTTGTGTTGGATGTGGAAGTAGTTTAAATCCGATCTTGCTTATCTTACAACTTAACCTCTGCTTCTGGACAGAAGCTTACATACCAAATGTCAGCCCGAAAGCTCATAAACTACAGTGGCATACAGACGGATATCACGGAGGAGTTTGTATGGAAGGTGAGAAAGGGATTCTTCCAATGTTGTTCACCTTACAACGTAAGCTTCTGTGATAGGATATAAGCTTGGATATCAAATTTCAGCTCGATATTTTCTAACCTACGGCTGTAACTGCGAGTGCAGTTAGGCGGACACACTAAAAAAGGGGGAGTTTGTATGGAAGGTAGGAGTAGTTTTTGACCGACCTTGCTCATTTTAGAAAGTAGCCTCAGTTTTTGACCGATCGGGCTCATCTTAGAAATTAACGGGTGTAATCGCAGGGATGGACAGACGGCCACCATTAAATCGACTCAGATTTAGATGCTGATCATTCAAAATATATATTTATACCTACGACGCCTCCTTATGGGAGTTACAAATGGAAGAACGAAACCAGTTAGAAAGTTTCAGTCGGCAACCCGACTTACATATACCATGACCCTTAGTAAAACAAAAAATTTTCTATTTTATTAATATTATTATTCGATTTCAAAAGTGAGCGTAGGGGGGGTACCAGAAGGGGTGTGTCTAGGCTTCCAGATTTTCTCTCCACAACTTTATCCTGTTATAGCTTAACTAAATATCGTGTTGTGTGTATTGATATTATTATTCCATCTCTAAAGTGGGCGGAATGTATATTTGTATGGGAGGTACCAGATGGGGCGTGGCTAGACTTCCAAATTTTTTTCGACCAAAACTTAATCCTCTTATAGCATTACTAAATACAGAATTTGGGTAAGATCCCATTGGATTTATTTATATTATTACTCGATTTCTAAAGTGGGCGGAATGATATATTTGTATGGAAGGTACCAGAATAGGCGGGGCCATGTAACCCATTTGCAACACTGTAAGTAGTTTTGGAAATATATTACTTTGTGCCAAATTTTAAAATATTTGGTTGCGTCTTTCGAAAGTTATCGTGCGCACCAGCCGAAAAGCCAGACAGACAAGGCTCAAACGACTTAAAAAGTCATGAATCGAATTTGGTTCAAAGAAACCTAGGGTCTAAGGTGACTCCTTCTATGTGTTACACTTTAAGGTCGTATCAAATGATATATACCCTCCTACCTGTAGGGTGAGGGTATAATAATTATACCCTTTACACTGTTCATGCACGTGGTAAAGGGTAATGGAAAGGGGTTTTAGAAAATTTTTATACTAATAAATGTTCATAAGGATCAATAAAGGTTTACAGCCAACCTGGCAGAGGGATATAAATCAATCGTCTTTAAAAAACCTGAACCAAATTTATAAAAAACTAGCTGACCCGGCAAACGTTGTTCTGCCATACAACTTCGGACCCGCCAAACTTCGAATCCATATAAGCTCCCGGGGGATAGTAAAATACAGTTAGTTCAAGTTTTAATGTGATTTATTGAATTAAATCGAAATAAGTGAAGATCGGTGATAAGCGAAATGATAAATACTGTTTTTCGATTTGTTTTCCGGCGTAAAAACAAACGGTTTGACAATACGCGAGCAGACAACGTACGGCTGATCTTGTGAAAAGCAGGGGAATTCGAGATTGATTCCACAAACTTCCAACGATGGGTTTTGTGATTTATTGATTGTCATCGCAAAAGCCAATAGAATGGGGATTTGAATTCGCTTGAATTTGGAAGGGAAGATCGGTTAAAATAATAGGAATTCACGTGATAAGGATTTCCTCTCCTTGGAATTTGCCCCTTATGTCGCTTTAATCACATTGATGATCAGTTTCTTGGTCGACAAACTCGTACCGTTGCACAATTTAAGATGATTCAGATTCCGCAACATGCTTATGATCGATCCCACCTTCAGCTGTAAATTATGCGGCGGAGTTCCTGACACATGTAAAAAATTAAAAAAACTGTCAACGGATTTGTATGAATGCAGTTCTTCATCGATTCGACTTTGAATAATAACGTTCAAGCTATCGACGACCTTGTTCTTCGCTGCTAGTGTGGCCCGTTCACTTATCCAATCTAGATTTTTATAATTTTTTGTAATGCCGGGGAAAACTTGGTGATGAGTTCCTCCTTTTACGATGTAAACTTGAAAAAATTTGCCGGGAACGTCATCAATCCAGTTGAAACATTAACAGGAATTTTGCCATTACCAAGTGTCAGTAGCTGTCTTGACACAAAGATGACGACTTCAGGCATGCGTTAATTTCATAAGCAGCAGTAGATTTTGGGATGACGGGAAGCGTAACGAAAATACCATAGCCCCACCATATCGTCTCGAATCACCTCGAAAATCCTTAATCGTTCGGTCAACTGCCTCCAAAACTCGTTTACGTGCCATCGTGCATTTATCCCAAATGATGATTTTGCATTCAAGCAACAATTTCGCTGCACGTTGGCTTGTCAACCATGAGAAGATTCATCAGCAGCTTCAAAGCGGAAAGTGCAGGTCGACCGCGTTTCAACAATGTGGCAGAAATACCAGCGGATGCAACAGCTAACGGAATTTGCGATCTTGACCAAATGTTGCCAGAATCAAAGAAATGACGACTGTCTTGCCTGGGGGAGCATCGAGAAAGTAAATGCCTCCCGTTCCATCGTCAATAACTTCCATCAGCGAATCGTAATTGTTCGATCATTTCTTTTAACTTAATAATTCCAAAGTTTCCAACCATCATAACGAATTTTCCACCTTTACGTCGACAGAAATCATTAAATCAAACGATACAGTGCAAAATTTCGTCGAAAAATCTACATTTTTCAAGTATTTACGGAATATTTCGAGTTTTTACCAAGAATTTTTCTATTATCCGAAATATTACAGATTAACATTGTCCAAAATTATCAATCATTCGATAAAATTAAAAAATTTCGTATAAAAAAAATTACATTTGTTGGCATTTTTCCGTAATTTTTCGACAAAAATTTCTATTTTCTATTTTTTTTTCTAGTTTTCCACCAAAAATTTTTCTGTATTTCCATTCGAAAAGTCATTTTGGAATAATTATCCGAAATTTTTCACAGTTCCATCGTCCAAACTATTAAATCATACTATAAAATTAAATTTTTTAAATTTTTCCGGAATTTTCCGAATTTTTCAGCAAAAATTTCCATTTTTCTATTTGAAAAGCTATTCTGTAACAATTGCACACAAAATTCCATACAAAAAGGCAATTTTCCGACTTTTCCGGAAAAATTTCCCAAAATTTTCTTTCACATAAACCTTCTCCTGGCAATAACAAACAAGGAAAAAAAGTTTGAGCAAAATCGGCCCAGCCGTTTTCAATTGATGAATTACTATACATTTTTGCCACCATTTTTATATATATAGATATAAAGCTGCAGGAGCCGAAGAAATGCCGATTTAAGCCGGCGGCGATGAGCTGACATCGTACATGCACCTGCTCATTAATAAAATTTTGCTTATGGAATACATGCCTGATGATTATTATCTGAGTCTTGTACGCCCTGTGCTTAAAAATAGCGATACAACTGTATGTACAAACTATCGCGGCATCAACCTCTTACCCTACGCAACCTCTTACCCTGTCGAGTGTGTTATGTAAAAGGCTTAAGACGTTCCTAAGGAATCGTTCCTGGTAAATCCACGACCGACCAGATATTCACACTACGACCAATCGTGGAGAAACCCATGAATTTGCAATTCGACACCTACCATCTGTTTATCGAATAGAAAGCTGCATTCGACATTCCGATATGACAGAAAATTTTAGATGCTATGTCTGATTTTGGTATCTCTTAAAGCAGATAGCATAAGCCATATTATTGCAGGATGACGCTGAATAACACCAAGTCATTAGTTTTAGACAAGGCTAAAGTCTGTCATGCGATCTCTTTAACATATAAATGGCAATGATTATGCGGAAGGCTGTAGCAAGCACGACTGGTAACATCGTTAAAACAAGTATCAAGCTGTTCTCGTTTGCCGATGATGTAGATATCATTGGCCGATGACTGCGGGATGTTACTGCGACCTTTTCAAGCATTGAGAAGCAGTCTGAAGTAGTGGGCTTGGTGATATATAAGAACAAAACCAAGTTTAATTTTTCGAACAAAAAGTCTTCTCATTTGAGACACTGCGTGAACATAAGCAACTATAACTTTATTCAGAGAGTCTTCAGTAAAAAAAAAATCCTTCGCAAAATTTTTAGATCCACCGTTGTTAACTGCGAGCACCGTCGGGAATGAAACGTGAGCTGTATCAGCTGTATAAAGACATGGACGTAGTCAAGCGCGTTAACATCGACCGAATGCGCTGATTTGAAGACGTTTTACGAAAGTCTTCACACATAAACTCGACGGCTGGCGTAGGAGGGGGCGACCAAAACTTCGTTGGATGGACTAGGAGAAAGAACTGTTATCTAAGCTTGGTGTCATGAACTATCTACGGAGCGTTAAAAACCGAAAATCTTAAATACAAACAGTTGATGGTATTTTAAATTAATACATATTCAATTTATTTCATTTAATTTGAATTTTTTTTCATGACAAAACTGTATTTCCCTTTACACCCCACGGATGCGAACGTCACTGTTTAAGAAGCATTTTACTAGACATGCCGATTGACTCGACACTTATACTGCGCATTAAGGTGGGTCGCACTTCATACAAATAAAAAAAAAATTTTGCTGGTCACCCCCTAGAATGAAAGATAATTTAAAAACGAATTCAAAAAAACGAATTTTTTTTCCACGCCCCTTCCTGTGTCTCCATTTATAGTCCGATCGTAATGTGTGACATATCAATGTTTTGAACTGACAACAGCTACATTTTCTTCTCTGATCACTTTTGACTCCGATGTCAAGTTCGAGAAGTTTCTACCGGAATCTCGGTTTTTACCCCCTAAGTCAAATTTTTTTTCGCAACGATAAAAAAGTTTTTTAAAATTCAATGATATTTTCTCTTTTACCGTATATATTTTTATTCATAAAGGAAAACAGGAAACAAAAAACCCAATGCGCGGGGTCAAGGGGCGTGGCAAAAATAAATAAATTTTTTTTTTAATTCGTTTTTAAATTATCTTTCATTCTAGGGGGTGACCGGCACAACTTTTTTTATCGACCCACCCTAGTGCGCATATACTGTCGACAACATCGAGGGGGGGCCAGAAATGAAAGATAAATTTATTTTTTATTTTTTAGATGACTGCTAGTTGGAAAACTGTAGAAGTTATTACGCTTACAGACAAAATCTTTTTAGATAAAACTTCTTAACTTCATAAACATTGAGGGTACAAATATGTGAGGTAAACTCTTAAAATCGAAAACATCACGCAGCCATTGCAAACAGAATTTAAGATTTCCATAATCATTATATAATCTGTTCGAAATGTCTGTATGTTTATGTGCTGGATGTATTCACATACATCCTTTGCCTTTATGTTATATCAGTTTATTTGCTGCTATATCAACATACACGAAAACTTAAGAGGGAACACTGCTGACAGTTCTACATATGATTGCACACGAATTGTACTTCAAATGCTTAAATTGTTGAGTTTTGTACAACAAGAATTTATTGCTGCTTAATATTTTATAAAGGATCACTCCACTGGGCATAATATAAAACGAGGACAATTTATTTGTAAATCATTCGTCCATTTAAATAAAAAAAAGCTATGTACACAGTCAAATAAAGAAATTCATGGGGAGGTATGTGTGCATTTGTGTCACACAAATGTGAAATCAAAGAGCTTATGTTTTTTACGCACACACACATACTCACAGACTGAAGCAATACCTGTGGACAGGAAGTTTCCATGGTTAAATGTAAAAACACACAACTTCCGGCTGTATGTTTCCGCGCTCACATGTACTCACACACACACACACACTAGTATTCTCTTACTCTATAGCAACTCTCAAATACGATTGCAAAGTTCGTAAAAAAATCTACATATATTTAAAACATGTTGTTTGTTTTTGCCCCTCTGCAAATCCTTCAATATATTGTGTACACGTATTTTAAAGAACATTTTGTATATTTTTATTGTAAGTTTTTATTTTTGATGTTGTACATTTGTTGCTGCGACCGCGTATGTCGGAATGTGTTTGTTTATTTATACAACATTTTTGATATAGATTCAATCTTTTATGCATCGCGAGGGGGAAACTAACAAAACTTCTTCCGTTTTTATTTTTATTGTGAATTTATATTTTTTTGTACTATTTCTGTTTTTTTTTTTTGCTTCATTCACTGTGTCTTGTTGTTGCTGTTAATTTACCTATGTGTATAATAAACGTACATATATAATTGTGATTTATTAAATTTTTATTAGACCGGAATCATAAAGCAAAATATGAAAGAATTTTACTTTTTTTTTGTGATTATAAAGTACAAAATAAAAAATAAAAACAAGAAGCGTAAAAATAAATTGCCCTTTAATGGATTTCCTGCAGATTCATAGTTCATAAAATTGCGGGAAATTGTTTGGGGGGAATTATGTACTCGACGTAGTCAAATTTTTAGTAGTAAAAAAAAATTGATAATAAATGTGAATACAAATGCTGCTGTTAAGCGATAAAAAGTTTATAGTCACTAAACTTTTTTGCCCTAACACCTTGTACGTAGAGATGTATAAATTTTTATGCATATTAAATGCATCAAGTCGAATCAAAGGCGGATACTATAGCCTGTAAGATTTTATAGTTTGTCGTTTGTCGGCATTATTAAACAAAGGTAGTAAAACTGTGAAAATTACCAAACGTACTATTTCAATTAAAATATTAAAAACGAAAACGAAAACGAAAATTACGCATACTATATACATAGTAAAATGTTTATTTAGTTCACAACGGGAAACAATATCCTTGGACGTCCTATAAACTCAGTTAAAAGTTATGTTATGCGAACTTGTTGTTTTAATTCATAAAAGTATGAAATTCGTCATATACCAGTCATTTTTATCAATGTGACCTACCTACACTTGCCTTTACCCTATAATCTTTTGCCATAGTTTAAGTGGCAAATCTCTCGTAGAACGATGTCTGTGACAATACATCTGAGTGTCTAAGTCAGTGGCAACAATGATTGATCTTCATTCACTTCAATCTTGTCTCAAGTCAGTCCTATCAATTAGCGCCATTGATTTCTCCACCTGTCCCTTCCAACGTAGTAAAGGTCTCCCTCTTTTGCGTCGTCCTTCGATGTCTTGATAGAATACCTTTCGCGCTGGAGTTCCCTTATCCATTCTTACGACGTGGCCTAGCCAGCGTTATCGTTGTACTTTGATTCGATTGACCACATCAATGGTATAACTCGTACAGCTCATGGTTCATCCGAATCCAGAACTCGCCGTTACTCAAATGGGTCAATATATTTTCCGGAAAATTTTTATTTTTAGCTGCATCCGCGCTTACACGCCGAAGATTTGAAGCAGAACCGGTAAAATTAGTACCTGCTACAGTTGGACTTTGGTGGTTCGGGATAGGGTGGTCTTTATAAAGTGCTCGCGTAGCCCAAAGAAATATCTGTTGGCGAGCACTATCCTCTGTTTCTATATTGACACTGTTATTTTTGTCCATGGCACTACCCGAAGGGCCACACAATCGTTCTGAAATGGGAATTCCAGACCGATCTTCCCATTGTAACCGAATTGAGTCTCCGGTCAGACCTCGTGACCGAATGGGAAGAACATAAAACCAACCATCATCAATCACACTCTTTGACCATAGGCACATACTCCTTACCAATACAACCCACTCACACTACCTAAGATGCCTTCGCCGAAATAGCTCCCGCGCAAAGGTACTCAAGCTCCTTACCCCACCAGGGGAGTGAAGCACGCCACCTTTATGGAACACACCATTTACAACACCCATATCAATCAGGTTGCAAATATAAACCAGACATTCACACAATACCTGCATCCAATCCTCACTATTGGCACCACAATCACATCTAGTCCTGTCACACAAACTCTGTTAGGAGAAATGCGTTCAGGGACTCATGCCCGGTTATTATGAAGCCCAGACATAGCCCAAAGCTAAAATCTTGGTTATCCATAAGAAATCAGACTTTACTCATAAAACAGTAGGTAGTCCTACCATTCACACTGTTGCCCCATCCATATTGCCATCTAGATAGGACACTTAAAAAAAAAAAAAATAATTTCCCTTTGCACCCCATGAATGAGGTATGGGATAGCTTCTCGCGTTGTTGTGAATTAACACGCTTTCTATTTTTAGATTCACAACTAACGGCACCTACTTATTTTCGACGAATGCGAACGTCACTGTTTTGAGAAGCTCTTACTAGACACGACGATTGAATCAACGCTTAATACTGCGAAGTTGCTGTCAAACAACATTCGAGGGGGGGGGCCGACAATGAAAGAAAAAATTTTTATTTTTTTTTCTTTTAAGATGACTGGAGCCAGGTTTGAACCTGCGATCTCCCGCATGGTAGTCGCGTGTTCTAACCACTCTGCCACGCCCGGTCCCTAGATAGGACACATTCATCCAAACACCTCTTTCGCTCAATCATATTCACACCTACTGCATACCTACTTACTCATACCTACTCATACGCAATCCAATCACTCTTCAGCATGGTTCCCCTCTTTAGCCCAAAAATAATGCATTTACGCATTATTTCGATGTCAAGAGGAGAAAGCCCAACAAACACTCGTAGGGCCTCCTTAGAGACCTTGCGATACATACGCTGACATGCCAGTATCTTTCGATACACCACAGCAGACTTCACCGTTTCGCCCCACACAAGCGCGCAGTAAGATGCGCATGCAACAAACAGCCCGCTGTATACTGAACGAACAGCTCGTCTGCTGAGGCCCCAATCACTCGTTAGGACACGACGTACTCGTCCAACAACACTTAACATTTTCTTACGCACTCTCACTAGGTGTACCAGGAAATTCAGCCTTTCACCCATTGTAATCCTGAAATACTTGACCTCAGTCACGTATTTGAGGGTCACGCCATCCCTTCTGATCAGTGGAGGTTGAGCTGCAGATAATTTTCCCTTGAGAAACATCATCACAGTTTTCTTCACTGCCACACTCACTCCTACATAGTACCCCAGACACCGATGACATCAATCACACTCTGGCCAATTCGCTCTAATTCAGAATTACTGAGTACGGTCACTTTTTTTGTAGACAGGTTATAGCACACTAAGATTCCAGTCCTCGAACATGCTCTTATAAAGCAAAATATTTTCTATGAGCTGTTGATAGCTTATAACAAGCTTATTATCTACCACCTTTAACAAGTCAGCTGGAATACCATCAACACCTGCGGCTTTGTCGTTTTTTAGGCGGGATATGACAGTTTTTATCTCAGCTTGGCCTGGAGGGGGACAATTCAGCAACCGAGTTTTCGAAAATCAATAGGCTACAGAAGTGATCTTTCCATATTCTCAGTACGCTCTCGGAGTCAGTTGCAAGATGACCATCCTTGTCTTTACAGGAGGGAATACCTGTTCCACGTACCCTACCATTTATCTGTTGGTAAAATGCTCAGTCCTCATTTCTGTTCCTGTATTCTTCAAGGCAAATATTATTCCGCACCTTCAGCTCTCGTTTTTTTTTTGCCTGAAAAGTCGAGTCGCCCCTTCTCTTCTCCATGCACTTTTCATGGACAGCTAGCGTTACCATAGGCTGCAGTTCGGCCCTGTATCCTGCAGCTTGTACCGGGTGGCATAGCGGCATTCGCTTTCCATCGAGTGGGCAATATATTGTCATTGCGCGATAGTATTTTTGGGAGTTAGAACATCTCGAAGAAGTTGAGTGCGTTGGTTGAAATAGGCGTTAGCTTTTTCCGTGGTCTGCAGTTTAGTCTTTGTGGCTGATCATTCGTATATCTTCCATCGATTACCACGTGATCTATTTGGTTTCTTGCAAATTGATCGGGAGTTATCCACGTTGCCTTGTGAATGTTTTTGTTTCAATCAGTCTGGTTCCGTTTGACGATGTAACATTATGTAGACTAAATTTTTCGACTGTTGAGTTAAAGGCATTTTCCCGGTGATTTTTGGCATTAAAATTTCCCAGCACGGTTTTAAGACCATGGCCCATGCTACGGTCATATGTTTCTTCAAGTCGGGTATAGAATTCATCTTTGACCTCGCGACTTTTCTTCCCCGTCGGAGCATGAGCACATATCAGCGTGATGAATTTAGCTTTCACTATTATGGCGGCGATTCGTTCACTGACAGGAGTAAACAAAGAGACCAGTTGTCGTAGTCTCTTACCGACCGCAAATCCACAACCAAAAGTCTCTATATGCAGTCCACCGGATTTCTGTATAGAGTTCTAACATTTTAGGACATATTTTCGTATAATGGTCCTTTTAATGTTTACAGTGGTCGTCAACATGTTAAAGATTTATTTTTTTTTTTGCATTTTACTCACTTATACTGGTATCCAGTGGCAAGCCCAGCCCACCAGGTTCCGCATTTTATTTTAGCTGCCAGGATTCATTTCAGCTGCTCTTTCGGAGACAGACGCTGGCCAGGAAGCCGCCCAATATGGAACAGACCCTATGGCATTTTTTTTACCTAGGGGAACCATGGAGACATCACCTTCCTATTTGTACCTCTCTAGAGGCCACCCCATGTGGTATAGTGCTTATTTATATACCACTGATTTGCTACGTCAAAGATTCGTCATCAAGCACATGTACCCTTTTATAGTACGTCAGCGGTCCCTAACGCTTTGGTCGGCGACCACTTACTAATCGCATTAAGTTAACCTACATAAATGTAGGCCGTTCAGCTATTGGCCACATGCTGACTTATGGAACAATGTTTTTGGTCTAGCCTAAAATCCCTACTGGAAAGTGATGAAACACATAAAAAAATTATTTGTTTTTACATAAAGAACGCATGTATTTCCCCTTTGCTTCATCAATTTTTTAATTCTCTTAATCTTGTTAGAATGGGTATCACTAAATGTATTCCAAAGAGCCATATTCTTATTGATTTCTTACAGAAAAAAGATTCAATGTTTTTTTAAATATATTTTTAGCGTTATTTTAGCATTAGGATTTATACAAAAAATAACAGTTAAAATCAACGATAATATAATAGCATTAGGTTGTACAACAGCCTTAAGTAATTACATGTTATGCAAAATATACCACCATTATACTTCTGGCGGTATTATTATTTAGAACAACATTCACAGCTCAACATTTGAAATATGCATCTATTTCACTTCCTAACCATATATATATATATGCGTTCTGTACGTTAATCTACTTCTTCTATTATCCAGATTGTTCACACGCTAGCTTGCGGCTTAAAGTAAAACGTATCTTAGGACATGTTAATGTAAAAAAAAACATAGTACTTACTCCTAGTATTGAAATTTTAATATTTTAATTTCAGCAAAAAGAAAACAAGCATGCTCAAATATTTACCAACAACAATTGCTACAAAAATATAATGGTAAGACATATTTTCTAGTGTTTCCATTAAATTAAATTTTGTTTACTTTTTAAAATATTCAAAAAACAGTACAAAATAATAACAACGAAGAAAAACACACTTGAGCTTTATGCAACGTTTTATTAAAGTTAATGTGGTTTGAGTTATATCAGCCTCCGCAAAGTAGAAAAGATGGAAGGCAGCATAATTCATCACTAGAGTCTGCTTTTGTGGCCATTGTACATAAGAAAATATCATAATCAGTTAAGGCATCAAAGAAAACAACAACACCACAATGGGCACAGTGGTTTCAGTGTTATTTGGGGATTGTGCATTCCGCAAAATGCGTTATTGTTTGTAGTATGAAAATTTCGTTGAGAATGAATTGCTCTGCGAGCGCATACAGATTACAAAAAATAACACAAACCCTCAAATATTTGTTGCAAGACCGGCATAACTCAAAAAAATCGATTCCGAGATAAACGCGTTTAAAGTTTTCAATTTACACCCAACTTGTACGAAATGGAGGAATGCAAATAGCTCTCATGCGGAGTGTATAAAAGATATTAATATGAATTTTTTACACTACATAGAGTTTGATGGAATGAACAATTCTACATCATTAACTCAAAAATTTTGAATTATGCTGGTCTTGCAGAAAAAGAGCGATATAGTTTAAATTATATCTATACATATTAAAGTAAGATGGATTGTGTCCGTATTGATGTTCCCTGTAATGCGTGAACCGATTTTGTTTCTCTAAACTTCTTATGAAAGCTGACGTCAATGTCAAAAGTTTGTTTTTAAATTTGGTAGTTGGTTTATAAGATATGGGCATTTAAATGAGCATAAATTTATTAGTTCATATTCGGTTTATATGAGGAAATATTTGTAGTAATGTACCGATTGCAACGAAATTTCTTCTATGTGGTTCGTAGGGTCTCTGTCATAAAGTACATAAAAACAAAGTTACATAATCGGGTGTAGCACCGCCTACACAAACCGAAATTTCAATCAGTCAAGGAGAAATGGGCGGTGCCACGCCCTTTTTGACAACAAAAAATCGTTATATCGATCATATCGACTCCCAGAACCCAAAATGGGCTAAAGCCAGAGCCTTGACATGTAGGTTTCTTCTGCGACGTAGATGCGTCGTCTTGAAATTTTTATTCTTAGGCGGTAAATGTAGTAAACAAGGTCAAAAAATTACTCATTGTAATTGTCATGTATTTAGATTTTATGACGTAAGCGCGGTATTAGACGGGAGATATGAAATTGACACTTTTAGAGGATAAACTGAGAAAAAGGAGTGCACATGGCACAAATCGCTAAAAGCAAACGGTTAAAGCAGCACCAGAATAAATCGTAACTCAAAGATTAGAATGAATATTTTACATACAGGAAAATGAGTTCCCTTGGAATTACTTTTCCAAAGAAAAAAACCTTATTTTTTTACCATTCGGGGAGTAATAACAAACGTTACAAATTTGAAGTATTCGAAGTCAGCCGACATGCTCGACTAAACCTTTGCAAAATGCTTTTTGAACTACAACAGAACTTTTAATAAAAATAATTGTTGATACTAAATAATATTTGTTGGTACTATAAAAGTATTTAACGGTATAACAAGTAATTTGTGAGATAATAAATTGTACTTTTTGATACAATATAATTACTTTTCGAAACAATAAATTGTACTTTTTAGTACAATAAGAATACTTTTGGTTATAACTAATACATTTTTTGGTACAATATATTGATCTTTTTGGTACAGTAAATTGTTCTTTATGATGCAAGAAAAGTACATTTTGGTACAGTAAAAGTACTTTGCAGTACAATACAAGCACCCAAATATAACATTTGCATAAAACTAACCAATAAACATTTCATCATGGAAGTGGTATTGCTGACACATATTAGAATTTTGTTTTTGTTTGCTTTTAGTATGAAATTAATTTTTTTCTGGAAACCCTTGCCCTTTAAATTTAAAAATTTTGGAGGCCAAGGCAAATTAACTAGTCTTTACTAGATTCCAACAAGCACTCAACATCTTTATCAATAATTTTGAACGCAACTTGTTGTTGTGTACATTTGCATATGTATATGTTTTATTAGTGCAGTAGACGATGAAAGCCATGCTAACTACATTACCACTTCCTTTCAAAATTATATTGATTGATTCTATGCTCTTAAATCGTAAAATCAACTTCACTCTTGGCACGAGCAATACGTGGAAGCTGGCGATGAGAGGCACACCACAGGGTGGTGTACTGTCCGCATTGCTGTGGCTACATGTGGTAAGTGGCGATCTCAAGATTTTTTGGAGAAATTGAAGGAAGATTGCGGCTTATGCGGACGACTTGGTCATTTTTGGTACTGAAATAATTGCCCCGACTTTGAGTGACCTCATAAAGGATGACCTAAGAGCATTATCGGAATGGGCCACAACCTATCCCATAGTAAGTTATGTGGTGGAGGGCATGGGAGATGGAAAGTAAATGAATGCTTCTAAGTAGTGTACAGCGGATAGCATCACTGTGTATAAAGGCGTAGTAGGGCTGGAAGTTCTCACACAAGTTCTAAACAATTCAATGGCCAGTTTGGTCAGCCCCGAGGTTTGGAAAGTGACGAGGGTTATTCCGATGCCAAAACCAAATAAACCCGCTACCGAGGGAGATGTCCTTTGGCTTTACGTAAATACCTGCCCGTGAGGGCTTAACTCCACGGTGGGGTCAACCCCACTGGAACATACTACTAGGCCGCTGTTAAGGCCCGGATCTAATTCTTTTATCCAAAAAGATGTTTAAATTGTTTATATTTCTTTTGTGAGGGCACCATATTGACTGACAAGTTCAAGCTCAAGTCTTGCACTCCGTCCGATTTGGCCCCCCACTCCTAATTATTTGCTACTTTAAGTCACATGTACAAGTACATGTACTTGTTGTTTCAATCAAATCATGTCTCTTCTCCATCATCCACGCCACAAGTGCGCCCACGCCGCCATCTGCTAGGAACCGAAGTTCCCCATCCGGCCGGCCTACATCTGACATCTCTTCAATTTTAATCCACTTATGGATAAAACATCAAAAAATACACAGACCTGCATCCCTTCCGCTACCGTCGCACAGTGTGAGATTTAGTCAATCTAGCATCTCAAAATTAATTTTTATATGAAGTTTTAGAGATATCAACTTGAAATTTGGCACGATCGTTAAGGAGATTATAAGCTTCAATATGGTGTACTCGAAGCACTTTCAGCAAACTCTTTTTCTCGCTTTCCGCGTTGCGGTATTTGTTTTGAAGTTGATGGTGCGTGTCAACATAGATGACAAGATAACCGTTAGAATCACTGACTACTTAGCCACATACAGAACTTCCTGCAGGATCACAAATTTAAGTTATCACCGTCTAAATCTACGGTGTCACTTTTTACTGCTTGGACTCAACATATCAATCTTATCCATACGGTACAAAACCCCAAAATTATCTGGGTAATCTTTGGCAACCTCCTTATCTTCCCCGACCATACATCAGAAATAAGACCCATAATAAGGACCTCAAAGCTCTTACAGGCACAACATGGGGCAAGGACAATGAGACCAAAGTTATGACGAACAAAGCGGTTGGTCGATCGGTCTTTAACACTGCAGCCACTCTCTGGACCACATTACTAAGCGAGACTCAATGGCGAGGCTTAGAAACGGCTCAAAACAATGCACTTAGGATCGCTGTGTAGAATGAATTTTCGACAATAAAACCTAGAGCACATTCTTAATCATAGAATCTTAGATCTTACAACGTTAGCGGGTATCGACAAAAATTGGGGCTTCGTTTTTTTAATTGTAATTGTACATTCAAACAGTTTTTATTGTGACCTGCTTATTAGGCCATCGCACCATCGGTGATAGCATGGTGTGAATTTTTTTTAATCCCTTAAAAAGCCTTTGTATACATCTGTGAATATTTGGAATGTAGGCTAACATCAATATGCACAGGAGTTGAATTTTATGATTGCAAACCAAAACACCTCACTTAGAACCTGTCATGTTTATGCTAGTCTATTAGCTAGTCGTATTTCTCTCAATATTAAAAATTGTTTCAAAGTTTTCCCTATATTAGTCACCAATACATAGTATCGTTAATATGTAATGTAAGTAGTGGTGTGGCTCGGTATTCATATGAGTAGATCTCAAAAACAATGTTTTAATTTCCACGAAAGCCCAAATGATTGACTACTTTCAACAGAACTACAGTCACAACATGATGAAGTTAGCAAACCACAGTACTTCTACTAGAGAATACATCATAACAATGGATCCTGTTTCCTGTTTGTCTGTGTATTTATGCGTGCGTGTATGTGTGATATAAATTATATTTATGAGAGGATAAATTTCGTTGTTTTCTTACCACATTTTTATGTGGTGCCTTTGTCTTGTAGTCGTAACTTTTTTTTGGTGTTTTGTTTATTTAACTTTTGTCAGTCTTTTACGATTTTGTTTTGTTTGTTTGTGCGCCCCCAATGAACACAAAGAAACGACGCAAAATCCTTATTAAAGTTGACGAAGAAGTATTAGTGTTTTGTAGTGATGTGTGTGTGTGTGTGTGTGTGCGTTGGTGAATGCATAACAACATCTCAACAATGACAGATGAATGGGTGTCGCCGGCTAAAGTAGTAGGCCGAAATCATTGACTCGACAAAGTGGGTGGCATGTATGTATGTATGGGACTTGGCCTGTTTTATGCGTATTTGAGTAATAATAAAAATATTATTGTACGCAGTTTGTTTGTGTCATGTTAATGGCGCTCTTGTTTTGTTTTTCTGTTGCTGTTGTTCCTGTTGCCGTGGTTATTTTTGTCGTTATTGTTCTTCGGTGTCATGAAGTTACCATATTTTTTATGGCAATATTGCCACTAAGCCACTCACATTTTCACTTTGACTTTATGCTCAATCATTTATGTGTGTGTGTGTATTGTGTAAGTGTTTGTGTGTGAGTGTGCAATTGTGTGAGTATATGAACTTTTCAACAAGAATGTCTTTCAGGTTTGTTTTCTTTTTTTGTAACATAAGTCCATTATGCAGGTATGAACCCATTTTTAAAGTTAGTCCTTTTTTATACATATTTGCAAGAAACTTTTCACTTTGTGTCGAGTGCCATTTTTGCGCTTCCTAAATATTTAATATTGTTCTTTTGAATTCTTACTTCATCTACATCCTGGAGCTTCTGTCCGCCTCCAGTTGTAAGAAGTGAGTACATTAAATTTGCTGGGGCGAAAAAATGCCTAGTATTTCTTCTGTGATATATTATGCAAGTATTTTAAGGATTCTCGTTAAAGTGAGTTTGAGGAGCTAAACATTCGATTATAAGGGATCAACAAAATTACATGACCAAATAACAGATTGAAGGTACAGTTTGATATATGTATGGAGATTTGTGCAAATTGCTTAATACATAATAAACTTAGCGTCAAGACCTGTTGCGGGAACATATTTTATTTTCCTTCTACACAATAAAATAAAAAGTTTTGTTTGTTTAATACGCTTTTACAAAAAAAAGGGTTGTGACTACGAATAGGAAAGTTTGTTGAAGCTATATAAAGATAAATTAAGATAGTACTAACAATTAAGTTATTTCAACACACAAAATATGTAAAGAAATTTTAGGTGTTAGGTGTTCAGGTTCCTCTATCGGAGGTAACAGCCTTGTCGAGATGTGAAGGCTAACAGGTTTTCATTTACGCTAAGAATCGCTGGGGGTTGTGCTAAGTTATCAAGACTTTACACGGTGGACACACTTTCATATACACTCGTGCGAAATGGAATGGAACAAAAACGAGCAATTTGTCGTCCCCGGATGATTTGGTGGGTGAGGCCATCCCGGTCTCCTCACTGTCGGAAGAGGACATGGAGAATTCGATCATGTAGTGTTATCTATGGGACACCACTAGTGTTTCTGATTTCCCAGCATTTTTCATTTCCCGGTCGCATTCCGGGACAAAAAATTGCTTGTTGTGTCGCCTCCTTCTGTCTCAACCACCTTCCCCATACCAATTTCGACCTCACTTCTCAGTAAACGAATCGCCAGCATAAGAATGATTGCAAAATTTGACTACATGTGCTAATGATATGTGCTCATGCTCCGACAGAGAAGAAAAGTGTCCAGGCCATGATGATAAAATCGTGGCGGGAGATTTTAATGTCTAAATTGGCCGGAAGAATATCTTTAGCACAACGATCGGAAAATTTTTTCTGCATACTGACACATCGCCAAACGGAATCAGACTGATTGATTTGTCTGCAGCAAGATGCATGGTTTAGCAGCACACTATTTTACCACACAAACATACACAAGGCAACGAGGATATCTCCCGATCAAGTTCTGAGAAATAGATAACGTGGTAACCGGTGGAAGGCATGCGTGAAGTGTTTTAGACGTACGAGTGATCAGGGATTGCAACATCAACTTGGATTATCACTTCACTGTGCTGAAGGTGTGTACTAGGCTAAGCAGGGCGAAAACTCTGCGTAACCAGGCACAAAGAAAGATGGAAATCGCCAAACTGCAGACCGCGGAGATAGCCAACGCCTATTCTGACCAACTCACTCAACTGCTTCTTGATGCTCCAACTCCCGAAAATACTAGCGCGCAATGGCAACATATTGCCCACTCGATGGAAAGGACTGCGCGGTCCGTACTAGGGTATGTGAAGCCCTTAAACGATAATGCCTGGTACGATGACCAATGCCGCGATGCCACCCGGGATAAAGATGCTGGATACAGGGCCAAACTGCAGCCAATGGCAACGCGAGCTGTTCATGAAAGTATAGGGAGAAGAGGCGGGAGGCGACTCGACTCTTCAGGCGAAAAAAACGAGAGCTTAAGGAGCGGAATAATGTGAGTATTGAAGATTACAGGAACAGAGGTGAAGCCCGAAAATTCTATCAGAAGATAAAAGGAAAGGTACATAGAACAGGTCTTCCCCCCAGTAAAGACAAGGATGGTCATCTCGTTACTGACTCCGAGAGCGTACTGAGAATATATAAAGATCACTTCTGCAGCCTATTGATGTGTGAAAACATGACGGAAGAAGACTGTGCACCAATCCGATATGATAACATCGAGTGTCCACCTCCGAGCCAAGCTGAGATAACAACTGCCATATCCCGCCTAAAGAACAACAAGGCCGCTGGGGCTGAAGGTCTTCCAGCTGAGTTGTTTAAGGCGGGTGGAGATGAGCTTGTTTTAAGCATGCAACAGCTCATAGAGAACATTTGGCTTCAGGAGAGCATGCCAGAGGATTGGAATCTCAGTGTGCTATGTCCAATCTACAAAAAAGGTGACCGTAGTGAGTGTAAAAACTATCGTGGAATTAGCCTCTTACCGATTGCGTATAAGGCCCTGTCTAGCATACTGTGTGAACGTCTAAAGCCAATTGTGGAAAACCTGATTGGACCTTATCAGTGCGGCTTTAGACCAGGCAAATCCACGACGGATCAGATATTTACACTACGGCAAATTCTTGAGAAAACCCATGAGAAGCAAATCGACACTTCCCACCTCTTTGTCGATTACAAAGCTGCCTTTGATTGTTCCATCAGGCATAGACTATACGAAGCAATATTTGAGTTCGGTATCCATGGAAAGATAACACAAGGGAACAAGGTATTTGTTGTTTAAGAACTGAATATTGTTTTAAAGGTAATTTTGGACGCTGAATCCAAATCTGCACTTGTTTTTTTTGTATCAGCTCGACTTTTCGCGATATACCGTTATGTCCAAAACTAAGGCACTTCCACTACAAATATTTAAATAACTTGAAAACGGTTCACCATATTCAATTAAAATAAAAACTTAAACTCGTCAACAAAATTATCTTTAATCCGTGCCTACATTGTTTTTAATTTGACCTAGTAGTTTCGGAGATACCGTTGCAGTTTAAAAAAAAAATCAAAAATTTTACAAAAAAAATAATATTTTGTTTTTTAAAAATTCATAAAAAAAAAATAATGCAACAAGAATCACAGTGTTGGTCTTAAAACATTTACTTTAATATATTTTGAATCAAACAATAATAATGATTTTGTCAACAATTTACTGAGATAACTTAATTTACAAAAATCGCGATTTCCATACAGAAATACCATTTATTAATATGTTTGTGAAAGTGTAACTCGAGAAAACCTCAACGGATCGTTATGAAAATTTATCAGTATTAATATTTTTCGAAACGAACTAATGAGGCTGTAAATGGGCGTAATAGCCCCACCCCTTCTGGTAACTCCCATACAAAATTACCTATTTTTGGATAATATATATATCTTCGATAGCTGCCAAACAGACTACCGGAGGATATTTAAATTTGGTCAGTTTATTTATCTTGCAAAAGTAGACAAACCCTAAAAAAACCGAAACTGGTGCCATACTCCTTCCGGTACCTCCCATACAAATGACCGAACTCACCCCAATAGTCTTACATACATATCTTTTTTATAAGTACACTGAATTCAGTCAAACTATGAATAAGTTTAACGGTTATGAAAATATGAATCAGGAATGAATTTGCACTATATCGGATTACCCCTTCTGGTACCTCCCATACAAAATTACCTATTTTTGGACAATTAATATTTCTCCCTGAACTTCCAAATTGACAACTGCCGATTAATAAAATTTGGCCAGTTAATTTACATTGTAATAGGAGGCAAAACTATAAATTAAACTATAATTAAATGTGCCAATTTGTCATGATTTTTAAAAATGCAAAATTTTAATTTTTTTTGGGTAGAAACAAAAAGATACGAAAAATCTTTTACCACCGAACTTAGCATAACTCATTCAATTTTCAATCGATTATTATGAACATACATGTTTTAGAAAGCTACTTTAATATGATATTCAATAAAGCTAATAAAAATAACAATTTGAACCCAACCGATTAACTTTCAGCGTGAAGAAAATTAAAAAGTGTAATTTTTTTTGTAATTTTTTCTTTTTTTTTTGAAAAAAAACCGGCCGTTACTCAGTCATTTTTTTTGTGATATTAAAAAATTGGTTTTTTTTGAAAGGTAACAACGATATCTTTAAAAGAAAAAACCAAATTTTTAAATCCGGCTTATGAAAAAAAAATTGTGATTTTTTTAACTATAATTTTTTGGAAAAAAGTCGAAAATACGATTAGTACCTGTAACTTAAAAATTCGAGCTGATGGAGAAAAATGGAGATTAGATTTGAAATCAGCGACCTCAAATTAGTAAAAAACGGCTATAGAATTCCAAACAACACTCAAAAAGTTCAATTTTGTTCCCTTGTGTAATTCGTCTCTTGCGAATACCAAATCCTCTGTCGGATTGGTAAGGATCTATCTGCGCCATTCGATACGACGAGAGGTCTAAGGCAGGGTGATAGTTTGTCATGCATACTGTTCAACATAGTGATGGAGAAGGTGTAAAGGAAAGCAGCGGTAAACATGTCTGGCACCATATTTAATAAGAGCCACATGCTACTCGCATATGCCGATGATATCGGTCGGACGATGGGAGATGCATCAGCTTTCTTCTCATATGTGGAAAGGGAGTCAGCGAAAATGGTTTTGGCAGTGAATGAAGACAAGACGAAGTTGATGGTATCATCGAACAAAGTGTTCTCCCGGTGTTCTCGGATCCGCCATGGACAAAAACAATAGTGTCATCCTAGTAATAAAACGAGGAATAGTGTTTGCAACAAGTGTTTCTTTGGGCTTAACGTGCTTTTTATAAACACCACCCTATCTCGAATCACCAAAGTCCAACTGTACCACGTACTAATTTTACGGGTCCTGCTTTATGCCTCCGGATCAAGGGTGTTTGAGTAAAAATACTCCGCAAAATATATAGACCCATTGGCCGCTAAAGTGTTATTTTGTGTCTTGAACCGGTTCAGTCAGCGAAAATGGTTTTGGCAGTGAATGAGTACAAGACGTAGTTGATGGTATCATCGAACAAAATGTTCTCCCGTTGGGGACGCAGCGTGAACGTTTCTTTAAGGTAGTGGATGAATTCATCTATCTCGTATATGCCATTGACAAAAACAATAGTGTCATCCTAGAAATAAAACGAGGAATAGTGTTCGCAACTGGTGTTTCATTGGGCTTCGCGTGCATTTCATAAACACCATCCTATATCGAACCACCAAAGGCTAACTGTACCATGTACTAATTTTACGGGTCCTGCTTTATGCCTCCGGATCTAGGGTGTTTGAGTAAAAAATACTCTGCAAAATATATAGACCCATTTACGTAAACGACGAGTTCAGGATTCGGATGAACTATGAACTGTACGAGTTATACCATGACATAGATGTGGTCAAGCGAATCAAAGTGCAACAATTACGCTGGCTAGGCCATGTCGTGAGGATGGATGAGATAAGTCTAGCGCGAAAGGTATTCTATTAAGACCTCGAAGGACGACGCAAAAGAGGGAGACCGCGATTACGTTGGAAGGACCAGGTGGAGGAAACTCTGATGCTACTTGGTAGGACTGACTGGAGAAGGTTCGCACAAGATCGAGGCGAATGAAAAACTCATCCTATCGTCCTCTGACTTAGACACTATTATAAAAATATATATGTATGTTGTCAAGTTGTTTTTAGGGCTTATAATAATAAAGTTCCTTTATCTCTTCATTATCAATAAGAAACATACCAAAGAGGCTACGAATGGTGGTGAATAATTTGCACCATTGTGAAGTTGCTACGGCAAATCTAGCTCAAGTGTGGATGTAGCTCTAGTCTTAGAACCCTGGATTGTTGTCAACAAAATCAGGGGTTTGAAAGACGACAGCTACAACCTATTTGTGGCGAACAATCCTAAAAGGGTATTACTCTGTATAGGATTAATATGACGACGTTATGTGTGAAGAACAAGCGCGGTACGAAGCCGCAAGGTGAAGCTTTACGTCAGCTCACTGCGTCCAAAAGGTGCCATGATGTCCTTGGTTACGATGCCAATGCCCACCACTTGCCGTGGGCCAGTAAGGATATATAAAAGTCAGTTTTGGATTTTATGATTCAGTATGGACTTAAGATTTGTAATTTGGGGAATACCCTGACTTTTATAAATAGAAACAGGGACTAAAACAAATTCATAAAAGGGCATACAACTGGACTTAACGGCTAAAATTATAGTTACGAAATTCTACATAATTGTGACCATTTACATTCGAATATGATGATGATGAATCTATCTGGCTTCTGCCACAAAAGGAACAGACTAAAATGGAAACTAGTTATTACAAACGTTTCTTATTTGCACTGAAGTGTATAACACATTAGACTACAGGACATCGGATTTACTAACCAGGGCTGCTGGAAATTATCTATGTACACTTTATACATAACCAACAATTCAATCTACTTGAGCCCTTTAATATTAAATACTTTACATTTATCCTTATTATGGTCATTCTAACTGGACCGACCATGGCATAGTGGATAGAACACGCGACTACTATGCGGGAGATCACAGGTTCGACTTATGGCTCCAGTCATCTACATTTTTCTTTCATTGTCGACTCCCCTCGAATGTTGTCGACAGCAACATCGCAGTATAAGTGTCGGGTCAATCGGCATGTTTAGTAAAAGCTTCTCAAACAGTGACGTTCGCATTCGTCGATAAACAAGTAGGTGCCGTTAGTTGTGAATCTAAAAATAGAAAGCGAGAAACTATCCTATACCTCATTCATGGGGTGCAAAGGGAAATTAAGTTTTATGGTCACTCTAACATATATTCTGATATCAAGTGTTGCTCACTAAACGGGAAAAGCAATTGCCACCTACGAGACATTCAATGTTGGTTTCATTCCCTAGTTGTGAACGCTAGAATACCATCCTACAAGCTATTTTGTTTTTATGTATTCAAAATGTTTTTTAATAACTGCTTGCAAACCTTCTAATAACAATAGCTAAATGTCATAAGCGAAGAAATTTTTTCCTCACTACTATTATATTAAATTTTGAAAGCCACTAATTATATAACAAGATGATAAATTATCAAAAAGACAATATCGTATAATTGAATTGGTCAATAAATCCATTCTATTTCATTTATATTTGGGGGAATATTCAATAAAATATTTGAAGAAAAAAATCAATTAATTTCAATATAATTATAGGGGCGTGAAATCTCCCAGCTCATCATTAAATTGTCATTGTGCTTAATTAAAACAATAACATATGTACATATAAATGTATTATATTTGACCTTTTGTTTATCAGAAACCAAAAATATTGACAGTAAAGCTATTAAATTATGCATAAGTTTTTTTGGGGTTTGGTATGTGAACAAATAACTTAAAAACAGAACACAACAAGGGGTTAATATCGATACGATGGAAAAAAATAATAATCAACAAGCAAATGTCATTACGAAGTCGATGTATATATGTATATTAGGGTGCGCCTTGTCAGGATTGGACAATTTTTTTTTTTTTTTTTGTAAAGTTTGTATCACATTTCAGAAATGCTCGAAGCAGTAAAAAACAAAAATTTTAAAAAATGTTAGGCTGTTATATTGATGGTATAATTTGAATTAGCATAAAACTAAGTTTTTATTTTTTTTGTAAATTTTTTTTATATAATTACCTAATATATAAAATTCTCGTGTCACGGGGTGCGTGATTGAACTCCTCCGAAACGGTTCGACCGATCCTCATAAAATTTTGTGAGCATATTGAGTAGGTCTGAGAATCGGCCAACATCTATTTTTCATCCCCCTAAATGTTAGTGTGGTCCACAAGCGCCCGGTAAGTGGCGTTTGGGTGGATTTTTAATCAAAATTTTAATGAATGGACCAATTTAACTAAAATTTTATTATGTATATTTGAGTGATCATGAGAACAAAGTTTCTGTATAAATTTTAACGAATGTAACAATTTGTCTGAAATTTAGAATGTATATTTGTTTTATTTCGAAAAATTTTTTTCTGTATAAATGGACCCGATGTTGAGTTGGCTGGAGTTGAATTATTTCGAAAATTTATATCGATTGTCCGATTTTACTCAAACAAAATGTATTTTTGGACATGAGAAAATGTTTGATGTATGTTTTTATTCAGTTGCCGGTGTTTAGATTACGATACACTTAATTTTTGAATGTCATTTAGTCACCAGTGATAACATCACATATAAACATCTTTAAATTAACAAAATTATTAAAAAGTCTATATATAAAAATGGATGTACATTAGGGTAATAACTTTTTGCATTTTTTGCAAATATCAAATCTCCCCAGACAAAATCGTGTAGGGCATGGAAAAATATTAAGAACTGAGTTTTTAGTTTTTCGCTATCGTTAAAAAAGGTTACGCACCAAACGCGTTAAAGTTTTGAATCAAACAAAGTTTAAAAAAATTTTTTTATTGAAATAAAAATAGTACAAGATATATATCCGCTTTGTAAAACATCGCGTATTTTGAACCTAAAGTTTATATCTTACAATACCTACTTTTTATCATTTATTGTTATTATTTGTTTACATACTTACATATGTATAAACCATATTTAAAAAAAAATTGTTATTAAGAAAAATTTAAAAAACATATATTAAAGGCATTTTAGAAATCGCTGTCGGTGCGTAAAGTTTTTTTAGCAAATTGAACTGAAATAGTTTTTTTTATCATTAATACAATATTTGCCATTAGAAAAGCCCTGGGGAGAATGTTGTCCAAAAAAAGTTATTACCCTAATGTACATATTTATGTCACTACTAATTGCGGCAACGGTTGAACCGATTTATACCAAAATGTCAGTGAAAGTTGGTGATGGACTATAGATGGTCATCCAGACCACAAAACGGCTTAAGGTAGAATAGCGAGTTTTTGTATTGGTGCACTTCCTATAAAATTAAAGTGCTTTACAAAGTGGTTTTTCGCATATCAAACCCGAAATGGGAAAAACTGTTGCTTTCACCAAGACCAAACGATTTATAGGGTTGTTGAGTCAAATAAAGGGATTTCTTAAAATTCGTACATTTTAGGTTAAAAAAGGGGCAAAGTGCTATTGTGAAATAAAAAAAGGGCAAAGTGCTATCATGGCTCAGACCAAACACCTTAAGATACAATCACCCAGTACACTAACGCAGAAAGCTATTTGCCAGTCAATCGGCTTTAGAGTATATGTGGTTTTAGAATATATGCCTATCAATAATTAAGTTTTCATCAAATCGTGGACGACACTGCTGATCCATTTTAGCAATTCTTACAATAATATATAATAATCTTTTAGGTATATAAAGTAAGTATTTTGTCCGAAAAAATATCACCCTTTAATTTGAAATATTTCAGAGGTCAAAATAATTAACCAATATTTCAACTGTACTTAACATCTATTACAATAACTTGGAGGCAGGACGAAGTCTGCCGGGCCAGCTAGTATATATATAAATCAAACAAAATGACAACAAAAATGCATACTTATATAAATCATATAATCAATTGCTTGTGGGCGAATACGGTACGTGTTGTTGTGCCTATAAATTGGCAAATTGTATACTTTTGTATACTTATACATTTTCAAAAAAAGGCCACCCTATAGTTTATGTATGCATATGAAAATACAGTGGCAGACATAATGTGGGATCAATATGAAAATAATTACTTTTTGAAAACAGGTCATGGATGTACTCCATTGTCCTTGCGGTATTTTGTTACTTATTGTAGTTCAGGATGTAAAACGTCGACCTCATATTACTGAGATGTGTGACTTATACATTTTGTGAAATTTCACATTTTTTTTAGTTTATTAGTTGAATGATTTGTAGATTTGTTTATGACCCATAAGTGTTGGTGCGAGACAATTTGTATAAAAGTGAGCTCATTTTTTTTTAAAAAATATAGTAAAGAATGTGGTATTTATGATATGACTTCACTACTGGCTTGTTGGCTCCACCATATATATTATCAAAAAGTGCTGCTATCATTATTCCAGACCAATATAAATGAAGCTGATCGTCTTAAAGCTGCATAATCCAGAGATAGCCACTACATTTTTCAAAATCCCCTCGTTGGCACAGCACTCATAACCATAATGAATATGACATATGCTTGTCAATTATTTGCGTACCCTATAGAAAGTGTCACAAACAAATTTTGGATAATAAAACCAATGCAAAAAAAAATGAATCGATGAAGACAACTGTGAAAGAAAACAGGATGCTGCGTAACATACATGTAATGACAACATTGTAGTCAATTAAAGCGAGTGCTGGAAGGAATCGGTAGAAAGAAGAAAGGAGAAACACGATAATTGGTTGTTCCGGGTTAAGGAGCACTGATACAGAAAGGTATTCGAGAAGGTTCGAAGTTCAAAAATGCAAGACAAAAGGTAACAAATAATGGCAATTGTGTGTGGGGCTCTACTGTTATGAAGTGTGTTTCGATCATAGAGACAATTGGATGATGGTATACACAAGCAACTACCGGCAAAAATTACTTTATTGTTGTGTTTTTCATGCATAACATATATTGCGATGTATATTGGCTTGAGGTTGCAGAAAAAATTCTTTATATTTGTATACTCTCACCTTAAGGTATAAGGGTATATATCATTTGATACGAGAAAATGTGTAACGCATTAAAGGAGACGTGTTAGACCCCACGTATCTGAAGGCAAAATTTGTTTTAGACAATTGACTGGCTGGCAGGTGGGCAAAATAAACCTTAACTGATCCTTATAAAAATTTACCCGTATTAATATTTTTTAAAATGAAGTATTGGGATTGTAAATGAGTAGAAAAGCCCCACCTATCCTGGAAAACATTTACTGTGATGTTGCGGACAGTTTAGCAGTTCACGGCATACAACAACAATTTTTAAAATGACTGGAGCCAGGTTTGGACCTGCGATCTCCCGCATGGTAGTCGCGTGTTCTAACCTCTATGCCACGGCCGGTCCCAGTTTTATACTTACAGACATGTAATTATTATTCTTGTTATTGCTTTATATTTTCTACAGATGCATATTTTAGATTAACTACAAAGTTTGGAAAAAACGTAATAAAAACTATATAAAAAATAATTATATACTTTGCTCATTTCTGCTCCACAGTGTAGGTGGGTTGTAAAATAAGTTACTTTACTTTTAGATATATCAAGTGGGCTTTGCCCCGCCCATTAGACCCTATTTTTGAAAACGCAACATCTGAAGGACTGCTTCACTAATCGCCTTGAAAATTCGTGTGGAAAAAAAATCGTGATCCAACAAAAAATAGGCTGCATCGGATCAGTGGGCGTAGCTTTCAACTTGAAGTGGCTGTATCTCATGAACTATCAGAGGTATAAAGATGAGAGAGCCTTTGTGTTGAGCTTCAGCTAATTCTGTTACCTTTTACCTAAAACGCATTGGTGGTACCCTTCCTTCTCACATTTTCTATCACTGTATGAATTTTCAGTGGCATGGCCCAGGGAACACGTGATCTGTCTGACGTTGTAAGCCTTTACGAGCCTCCAAAGAGAGATTCTGGTTATTCACAAGTGAATTACGATGATAAAACTCAGAAGACATTAGTGATATAAAATAAGCTTATGGAAAAATGGCAAAAAAATTACAATTAAAAAGGCTATATCTCATGAAGATTAAGAAGATCAGTTTTGTTATATGTGTTTTTGATGCAGTATAAAATACAGTCAAGGCGGAAGGTTGAGTTGCCACTAGAGTATATAAAACCGAAACCGGAAACCGACAACGCGGTTTTTTTGTTGAAAACTTTAAGCCGGTTTTTACAAAATATCCATTTTCGAATAACCGGTTTAACCGGTTTTTTGAGGTCGGTTTTTCCGGTTTTTTCGGTTTTCACAGTTAAAGAAATCGATTTCTTTTCTTAGAACACCCCGATAAAAAATTACTACACAATATTTTTGTTGAAAATTTTAATGTTCTAAATAGGGGGAAAAAGACACAAAAAAAAATTAATTAAAAATTAATTTAATTTCATTGAATACATCGGATTTGGATATGTACTAAAACAATAATTAACATAGATACTCTGACTATTTTATGTCGCTGTTCACACATAGAAATGTTAAATGTTAAAATAGACAAAATGTTAAGTAAAGGTTAGAGATATATAAACTTTTGGTCTAAGAGCACAGCATGTTAAATTTTCTGAGCAACATTTTTATAGAGCATTTGAATGTTGTAAGGTTTTAACCATTTTAAGGTTCATTTCTGGCTTTTCCCTTAATAAGGACGAAAAGGACATCATTAAACAGAGTATTCGAAAACCGAGTTTTTGAAATAATGTAAATTTCGAATAAAACCGAAACCGGTTTTTCGAAAATGTCGAATGTTTGTATACTCTAGTTGCCACGCCCCTTTTTAAAAATCGCTGTGACTTATTTTCTAATAGACCAATTATTACGAACATTTTACAAAGTTGTACTGATAACCTGTTGATAGTCCCCAGCTATACTTGTTTGTGATTGGATAAAGGCGCGTGGCCCAGCCCATACAATGTGGAAGTTATAAAGGCTATATCTCATGACTTTTAGAGGTATAAAGATGAGATTTGATATATATATTGTTGGTACAGTATGTATTATAGTCGCAGTGAAAGTGGGCTGTGCCACGCCCTTTTTGAAGTTGTCTCGAGGTGATCTTTAATATTTGCCCTAGACTTTGGAAATTTTTTTCGTGACCCGGTCTAGTGTACATCCTACTTACAGAGTAGGTGGTTAATAAGAAGGCATTTTTAAAATATGTACATTTGGGGGTAAAAAAGGGCAAAACATGGATAATGCTGGTACCATCACCCAGAACAAACGGCTAAAGCTATAATCATAAAAATTTATTCGGTGATTTTTCCTATCAAATTATTGAGGTTTACGGTGATTTTTTTTTTCGAAATTTGTGCTTTTAGGGGTACGAAAGGCCCAAAAGGGGATAAAACTGGAAGCTAATTCGTGTGATTCGCGGCGGAGCTACGCTAGCCGGCAAAGCCAGTACTTTATAAGAAAGTTCAACTGTTATGATCAAGTTTAGTTTAAAATGGCCTCAGGGTCTTGCTCTTTTTTCCAGTTAAATATTTGATTCTATAGCAAATGATTATGTACAAAATCTGATATTTGTGTTCTTGAAAATATGATTGTAAGAAGTGCTTAAATAAGACCGCAGTTGCTTGAGCTTTTTTAATCAAACCTAAATATGCCTATACCAAATTAGTTATTGATGAGAATTACCTTTAAAAACGTTACACATGTCTTACACTTTACTTTCTACTTCGATGTACTGGCAGGTGTTTAAGCTGGACACATAAAAAAAATGTATATTAATGTAATACTATTTGAATTCTTTATTAGAAGAAAACAAAACAGGTAAAACTAATAGTTTATTTGTCATGGTTGAGAATTTCAATTGGGATTCCCTTTTTTATTAAGTGAAAAAATTTTGAATCAGGACAGAATTGGCATCTTAGTAGATGTTTTTTTTTTAAACGCAATAAGTCTTTACAATTCAGACTTTTCCGCTAATTCACCCGGTCTTTTGGACTTAGCAATTCATTTATTACTGATTTTTAAATTATTTGGTATTTTCGTTGTCTAGGGACTTACATATAAAACTACATTTCATGATCCGTTACACCTATGCACATTAGAAATGTTAGATTACAAATTTTAATGATGGTTAAAAAGAATAGAAAATTGAGTAAAATTTTACAGATTTTCTAAAATATGCAAGTTGATATTATCATAATCACACAAAATATGAACTGCAGACACAACTTTAGTTTATAGGCAGTTATTACCATTATACGCAACATAAAGTACGCTACTTTATACAAAAATACCAAGTGTCATCCTTTTGACAGGCTGTCATTATGATGCCATCAGTAGAAAAAAAAGACCAAAAATGAGTTGAATTACTTTTCTTTATGCTCGTAATGATCAACGTTTGCCAACGTCTTGTCGTAGTTGACACCTGATACCTTTTGACGTAGTCCTTTCCTTTGCTGCTTCCGTCATCTTCTTAGTTAAACATTCAATGTGTATCCAGTCGCTTTTGTTACTTCCTTCGCTGTAGCGTTTGCCTGCTTCACAGTAAGTACAAAGTTCAATTTCCGCCGCAGACGTCTTGGGAACATCAATTAAAATGGTGTTTTATTTTCGCCACATTTTCTTTAACGAATTTTTCTTTTCAAGTTGTTTCCAATGCCTCTTAAATGTAAACTTTCTTACATACTCAATTTGAGAAGAAGCCATTAGCAAAGAAAGAAAGTCAATAAAGTTTTATTTTACGTTTTATGTTAAAAGTAATGTAATAGGATTAAACAAGGTCAACGAACTTTATTTAAATCCACAATGGCACCCACATGCTTGCACAATTGTAAATACATACATATACCCATAGATCTTAATACAGTCGTAAATGGAAATTGGATTCAATTCCCCTGTCGACTTAATGTCTCCGAGGTGGGGGTGTGGTGTGAGGTCGAAAAGAAATATGAAGTTTATGTGGTCATTGCAATTGATGTATATTGAACGGCGCCAAAGGCAGTTTAATGACGGACGACAAAGAAAATTAATTAAATTGGATCAGAAAACTTAATTTCATTTGGCAGGGAGGAAAATGAGGATATCTACTTATTTATATGTGTGATGTGTGAATGTAACTGTTATATACAACTAACATTATGTAGTAAACTTTATTTTACTTCGTAATTGCCTTAAATTACATACACAGCACTGTTATGTATCTTACACATTTACCACTGTCAATTTGTAATTGATTTTAGTTAATCATTTATGATAAATGTTTTAATAGATATTTACATTTTAATTAAAAATTAAAATAAATAAAATAGAATTAGCTTTAAAGGAAAAGTAAATAGTTATAAAGCTGCCTTAAGTTTAAATCACAGAAATCGTTTAAAGTAAATGTTATTTTAAGATAATAGCAATGCTATTATATTATACAAAACGTAATTGTTTTTATTAAGCCAGAAGTTTGTGTATTCAAATAATATGTGTGTTTGTATGTATTCATATATTTAAACATTAATTAAACTTCAAATTCTATATGAAAATCGAACGTTGAGTTCATAGTAGTACAGTCGTTATTAAATACTAGCTGCCCGAGCAGACTTCGTCCTGCCTGAAGAAGTATTGACTAAAACGTAACTTTTTTGGGTGGAATAAATCTTCGGGGTGTGTTAGTTCCTTTTGATATTCTTATCGAAATTTAACAAAAAAATTTCAGATATATTAAAGGAAAATATTTTTTTGATCCAACATATATTTGTTCATGTTCAGAAACATAGATTTTTCAACGCAAATTTCAATAGACTGCCTTCAACTATTGATTGTCATCACAAATTTTAACCGAACTGGATACTGTTATTGGGTGCTCTTATATTTATACCATCACCCTTAGGGATGAGGGTATATACCATTTGATACGAAAAAAAGTGTAACGCATTAAAGGAGACGAGTTAGACCCCAAGTATCCTAAGACCAAAATCGTTTCAGGACTTTTTAAGACGATTGAGCTATATCCGTCTGTCTGTCTGGATGGATGGCTGGTCAGCAGGATAACTCGAGTAATCCTTAACGGATCGGTATGAAAATTTACCAGTATTAATATTTTTCAAAACGAACTTATGGGATTGTAAATGGGCTGAATTGCCACACCCCTTCTGGTACCTCCCATACTAATGACCGAATTAACCCTCATAGTTATACATACATATCTTTTTTGTTAGTAAACTGAATTCAATCATACTTTATTCTCTCAGGAGACGGGTTCACATAACTCCTTTTGTTGTTAAATTCGTGGGATGTTCATTTCCTGCATTTATTAATCAGAGGTTACTATTGTGCTTTCATAAAATATTTACTAGCAGATGCCCACTTTTTATGTTTACGTCTTTTAAATTTTGTAGCTCCACCCGTAGGAGGCAATTGTTTATTCCTAAGCTTTTCCATATCTCTGCGCGTTCTTTCAAAGTGAGGGTTGCTCGCATTTATAATACTTTACCTAATAATATCAAGCCTTTGAACGTATCGTTTGCCATGTTTCGTAATAGGATTCTTCGTCATTTGCAGTCTACGGGTTTTTAGGTAGTTTCCACTACTACCTTCCCTAAAATTCTTGTAGTTTTGAATACAGGTGACAAATATTTGTTGTTGCTGTGCTTTATAACAGCGATATATCAATGTGTTTTGTATATATTTTTGTAATAGGGCAGAATTTTCTTTGGTATTTATTAAAGTAATTGTAATCATTTTTTTAGTATAAGTAAAGATATGGTTAATATTTTTCTGTTTCTTACTTTTTTTTTATTTTAAAAATTCATAATGCACTTTTTCGTGAGCGGGTTAGGATAATTTTTTTTTTACTATTTTTTTGTTTTATTGTTAAAAATTGTTCAATCTATTTTTAATCAAAATAATTTTGTTAAATTTTAAGTATAATTGAGTAGTATTTACTTATGAATTTTGTAATTGACCTTATGGGGCTTTTAATTACAAGATTAAATAAATGAATTAAAAAAGAATGAAATGAAAAAAATATTGCGTATGATATTCGCTTATGAAAATTTGAATTAGGAATGAATATGGACTATATCGGTTCACGCCTTCTGTTACCTCCTATACAAAGTTACATATTTTTGGAAAATTAATATTTCTCCCATAACTTTCCAACGGACACTTAGGGGGTAATGAATATTGATCGATAAATTTATGTTGTAATAGGAGGAATTTATTGCGCTATTCTGCAATATCCAAAATAGTTGCGCAATATAGGAGGATGTAGTAGCCAACGCGATACATTTTACGATCAAACATTTTCTAAAATAAACAATATCATAAACATGGGTGCACCAAGGAAATAAAATATTACACTGTTGTATGCTGCTTGTCGCTCTTATTGTAATAGATGTAGACTTGAGAAATGTTTCAATTGGTGAGTATTCTATTTCTGCCGTAGATCTCGGTTATACCAGCGGGCTCAAATAATTCCATACCAAATATCAAGACGAATGGTGCTATAGTCCTCCAGTTATTGCTATTAGAAAACAGAATTGGGCAGGGTCACCCATTTTTGGCTTGATCATATTGGTGTTTATTCCACACCTCATTTCAAGTCCCACCCCATTTCTTTAGAATACGTATATTGAACTTAATTAAATCAACACCAAATTTCATGACAATTTGCAAAATTCCGCCAATGGACAGGGCCATGGCTACTGATCTAGTACTTCAGATATCGCATATTTGCAAATTAGATCCTATGGCCGGGGCCATTTTTACTAATCTAGTACTTCAGATACCACACCTTAACAAATTAGCTCCTATTGGCGCCCAATAATCTTATCCTGTCAGTTTTTGACCTGATCATATTACATCCACACCTGATTTAAAGTCACTAATTGTAATAGTATGCCAGATATTGAATTTTTGTTCATGGGGTGGAATGGGTGAACCACACCTCAAGAACATCGTTTGAATGCTGTAGCATCCATTAATCTTCAAACAAACTCTATTTAAATTTTATATACGTATATAAATGTTCAATGGTCGGTGCAATTTGAAAATTTAAATATTGACAAATTTAAACGTTGACGTAATTAAATTTTCTCAACTTAAAAATTTTGTATGGCAAAAACGAAAATCGGCTCATTAAATGAAGCAAATGTGCCAAATAAAATGTTAAAGTAGCCTATAACCATCCTCGGAAGATTACCTTTCTATCGATGCCGGTTTGTTGCACATCCGTTGGATGGTTTTCAAGTCTATAGCGGTCATAGGTAAAAACAAATGCTCACTTTTATATATACAGTATTTACCGCTTATATGCACTTCGTAATTTGCTCGACTTTTAGTGCTTATAAGCGGGAAATGCATTTACCAAAACTCGGTTATATGCATTTGCAGTGCATGTAGAAAAACTCGCTTAGTTGCATCGGTGGTGCTTATATAAAAAATATGTTATGTACATATGTATTTAGTACTACATGCACCAGAAGTTCAGAAACGTAAAATGTAATTGTAAAAACAGAATATGGATGCACATTGCTAGGAACATCAGATATGCAAACGTACAAATGAGTCAAAAGGGGTGAAACAGTTTGCTATTTAATTGCGATGAAACAATTTTCGTACATTTTCCTTATTGATGGTGAAAAATTTAGACAGTGCATATATGAGAATTTTTTACATGCAATTTCTCAAAATCCTACATAATTTTGGTGCATAAATGCGAGAAATGCATATAGGCGAAATGCATATATTAAAAAATATTGCGTGTATTTTATATACAAAAGAAAGATTGTTCAAGTTCGGCTGCATATAAACGATAAATGCTTATAACCGGCGTGCATATAAGCGGTAAATACTGTATAGATTTGATGATTTGTGGCTAAGTAGATCTAAAAAAAGATTGTGAATCGGCATAACTTCAAAAATGCGTTTTTGAGTTAAAAAGGCCACATCAAAATCTTAAAAATATCACAAATAGTATTCATGTCTACTTCTCTCATTGAGTGGCACCCAAAATTAGTGATGTAGAATTTTATTCACTTTCACCCAATACCAAACATGTCAGTGCAATATAAACTTCAGTTTTTTTATTAATCCTCACCTTTGGTACATTTCAACCCTCTGTGCGCCGCCTACTGCTATAGAATGGAAAAATATAAGGAACTTGGAGGGTGACCTGGTGCATGGTGTAATTCTGGTCGAGTACATAAAAAACATGAAAACCTAACCACATTTGAGCCGACTTATAGAAACAAATATGCGTTTGACTCGTGAAATCATATACATCCTAAATAATATAATAATACGGCCCATAACAATAAGAAATTAAATTTTTCCTTTTAAATTTTGAACTAAAAAGTTTTCACTTTATTTATTTTAAACTAAACTGTGTGTTATTGTGTTCCTGTAACATAAACCAAGTGCTATGTTTTGTTTCCAATTAACAAAGCAAAAAGTTGAAGAGACATCATCTTGAAACTTACTTCAAGTCTCCTTGACAATACTATAAAAAAAATTAAGGTGGATATTTTCTTAAAAATATTTTAAAGTTTTTATTTTAAACTAGTGGGCCCGGCAATGCTTCGCTATTGCATTTTAACTTGTAATATATTTCACATTTAGGTCTACAAAGTACTTTGAAAACGGTACTTAAGCTCGATAAAGATATGTTGAGTTTATTAACTTATGTAACTAATTTCAAGCAACTCCTTAACATGAAAGTTAACAAATTAAGTGGTGTTGTTTTAAATTCTAAATATCATAGGCTCTATGACGATAGTAAAAAGTTCATCAGCAAAGTCATATCTTTTACAAATCGGAAACAGACATTCCGTTTAAGATCAAAATTCAACGTAGTAGCGGTAACCGTCTGTATACTAACTATCTCTTTGGGCGTAAAAAAACACTTTTGACATGCCTTCTCCGTCTATTGACCGAAAATGGAAATTTCGTTTGAAGCTGTATGCCTTTAGCCATAAAAACCTCTTTTGCCATGTCTTCTTCTCACATGGATCAAGAATATTTCCGAATACTATCTTTGTATTGAACTCGTATTACCATTCTATGAGATAATTCGTTCACCAACGTTTGGCTTTACAAAGTTATGATCTCACGTGCTGTATGGCATTTTACGCCGTCGTGTTGGAACCATTTCTCCTTTAAATAATGTGCAATGACATGATAAATGAAAAAAATCAATTGATCGTCCACTGGTTTTAGTTCTTCTACCAGCATTTGCAGAGACCGAGTTGCTGAGAACGGCTTCGGTTCGATAAATTAGAATCGCCTGTCACACTTACGTCTACAGCGTCGATGGCTTCTATTAGCTGCTCAGATGGATGAGTATATGCACCATAAACTTCACAAAGGGCAAACAGAACGCGCATTTTGAAAATCAATTTGCCAGATTTGTAAACGTTGTTTTTGTGTAGTCTTTAAATGGCGATTTTTCAAAGAAAGTCTCAATGAAAGTCTATCACACTTCACACACCTCGCCTGAATGACGATTTGGTTGACCTAAAATGGCAACAAATACGGTAAATGGGGTTTTGTTGGGGGTCAATTAAACATTAAAAATCCACATGAATCAAATCCTAGCTGATACTTTTTTTATTTACTCCGTTTTGCGCTTCTTTTGGAAGTGACGTTCGTTGCCCCATGATTATTGAAAGCGTACAGACTTCATCTTTATGACACTTCTATCAAAATTTTAGTTGTCTGCACTAAATTAAGCTTTCCCAGCGCGAGCTAGGAATTGATATTACACACAAAGTTTATTGGTGACATTTTCTAACAATTCATCGTAGATTTGGTTACAATTTTTGCGAATAAAAAAACTGGCCTACATTACTGTTCATATCTCTAGGCAAACTGCAATATACTGTGGAATTTTGACAGTTATAACTGTTTATTTTAAAAGGGGTGTGGTACAGCCCACTTCCACTCTTACTATAGTTTATACTGCAACAACAACATATGTAACAAATCTCATCTTCATACCTCTTATAGTTCATGAGATATAGCCCCATTTATTTTCATGTTGTATGGGCGGTGCCACGCCCCTCTAGCCAATCACAACCAAATATAGCCAGGGACTATCAACAGGTCATCAGTACCACTTGGTAAAATTTTCGTATCAATCTGTCTATTGGGAAAGCCTGCAGAGCGGTTTTGAAAAGGGGGCGTGGCACCCCCACTTCCACGCTGGCTGTAATTAATACTGCTCCAACAGCATATATACCAAATCTCATCTTCATACCTCTGATAGTTCATGAGATATAGCCCTTTTGATTTCTAAGTTGTATCAGCGGTGCCACGCCCCTTTATCCCATCACAATCTATTATAGCCAGGGACTATCAACAGGTCAACAGTACCATTTGGTAAAATTTTCGTATCAATCGGTCTATTAGAAAAGCCGTTAGAGCGATTTTTGAAAAGGGGGCGTGGCACCGCCCACTTCCACCTTGGCTGTAATTAATACTGCTCCAACAACATATATACCAAATCTCATCTTCATACCTCTGATAGTTCATGAGATACAGCCCTTTTGATTTTCAAGTTGTATGGGCGGTGCCACGCCCCTTTGTCCAATTGGACCGAATTGTAAATATAAACCACCCGGGGCGCCACCCAAACGCATACAAAAAAATTTATGCAAATCGGTCCAGCCGTTCGTGAGTTATGAAGTCACAACACACTTGCAACAATTTTTTATATATATAGATTTAAATAAACAAAAATTCATAAATTTTACTATTTTGTTGAGAATAGTAGACAAATCAAATTCTGTTTTTTGTAATGGCCCTTCAGCGATCCAATTACTAAATCTACCTCGTCTAAAAATTACACAATTTTTTAATTTTCTCACATGTAATCTAAATACAAAAAATCGGTTCATAAATGCACTTTCCACGAACATTTAAAATTTTAAATACCCGAGTTTTTCTGCAAAACTTGCTTTTGATGACCAAGGGCAAAAAACCTTTGTAAGATATTATTCTATCATGTAATTGTTCGAAACCGGAGTAATTTTTACGGAAACACGAAAAAAGCTTAATTAAAGGCAGCGTAACTTTGAAAAATCATTAAAATTTTTACAAAAACCCAATTTTGAAGTGACATAACTTCGTCATTTATGATTGGATTTTAAACAGCTATCGTTTTTTTAAGAAATAATTTTATGATCTTTTATTTTTGTCACAGCTTGTAAACATGAACTAAAGCCATAGAAAATGGCATTTTAGTTGACCTACCTTTTTTCAAAGCACTAAATTTGAAAATTTGTCGATATCTCAAAAACTGTTCTGCTTTCCACATTTCTAAGAGCAGATTTGAATTTAGCGTGAAATTTTACATAAGGATCAACTATTGTAACTATTGATATCAACAATTTAGAATCCGGGATCAAAAATTTGTTGCATTGTGTAATTGGTGCTGGACATTTTCGGCTGATATCTACTTCGCATGCCTCTTATATACCATAATTGTATACAGCTGATGATGTACCATTGTGCATCAGTTCGTCACAAAGGGATCTGAAGATGAACTCGTCATGGAGCACCTACCAGGTGCTTAGCAACACCTACCAGAAAAATAGTATAATTTTCCATAGAACAATGCGTGTGTCCGCAACGTGCGTCCGCAACGCACATTTAGATTTAAGTATCGTAAAAGGTAAACCTATTTTTAATTTAAAGTATGTTGTTTATTAAACCCCAACATGTCTTCTTTATTTTACCAAATAAAATGTACAGATGACATTAGAGATTTCGCTAAATTTCACAAATTTTGTGTGTGTCCGTAACGCACATGAGTTAGTCAGAATTTTGAATATAACATTTTAAGTAAAGTTTCATTAAAAGAACATTGTAGTACTATCCAAAATCTTTAATTTTGTATATGAACATAACCTTCAAAATATTTCAACTTTTCGAGAAAACAACAAAATAAGAAAAACATCGTGCATCCGCACGAATTGGCCACTATTTGGCCAATTACACAAAGTTTCAAACCTCTCATTTTTCTAATTCTCTATTACTTGCTCTAAAAGTCCATCCATGTAATTGATGAGTACGTCTACAAACATTTTATAAAAGAAGCAAATCCCACTTCATATATCACTATTTTACGACCAGGATTAACAGTTACATTTTGGAAAAGTTTTAGGAAGTTCGGTAGAGAGCTGTAGCCCTCTATAAGAAACAAAACAAAAACTTAAACTTAATTTTCCTTTGCACCCCATTAATGAGGTATGGGGTAGCTTCTCACTTCTAGCCTACAATGAAAGAAAATTTTATTTATTTTTTTTTCTTTTAAGATGACTGGAGCCAGGTTTGAACCTGCGATCTCCCGCATGGTAGTCGCGTGTTCTAACCACTATGCCACGGCCGGTCCCAAACAAAACAAAACTTAAAAATGGACGCTGGCAGCACCACCTATTGGGTACAATTGTGAAAATAAACCAACTACTGACCTACTCTAATCTATATATGTTGAAATAAATTATATTGTGTTTGTAAATATTTAAATTCACGAACCACTACACATACACGCTCGTCGTTGATGAACAGTATGCATAAAGACTTACGCGCATACAAGGTGCAATTGACTAAAACATCGTCAATGGCCAAAATGTTGGCATGAAATGGCAACAGTGGGTGATCAATTTTCGAAGAAAATCATCTTCAGTGATGAGGCACATTTTCACCTCAGTGGATTCGTCAATAAGCAGAATTGTCGCATTTTGGCGAATGATAATCCAAGAGTCATTGTAGAAAATTTAATGCACCCACAAAAAGTGTCTGTTTGGTAAGGTTTAAGAGCTGGCGGCATTATCGGGCCGTATTTTTTCCAAAATGTGGTCGGTCAGGCAGTTACTGTGAATGGTGTTCGCTATCGTGAGATGATAACGAACTTTTTATAGCCCGAATTGGAAGATATGGATGTGAACGATATGTGGTTTTAACAGAACAGCGCCGCTTGCCGCACAGCTAACGAAACAATGGCTCTTTTGCGCGACAAATTCAATGAACGTGTTATCTCACGTGGTGGAGATGTCAATTGGCCACCAAGTTCATGTAAATTGACACCGTTGAACTTTTTTCTTTGGGGTTTTGGGGCATAAAACCTCAATTATGCCTCAGTGTCATTGAAAATTTTGTTCCATACATAATTGAATCATACCAATATTTTCATAATAAAAAGAAATGACAATAATTTCCTAAATATTTTGTGTTTTATTCAAAACCAACACCGGCCCTTAAAATTTAACCACACTTTAAAAACAGACCTTTGCAATTGGCTTCACTTTTCATAAAAAAAATTAAAATAAACAAAATCAGTTCGTGTATTGCAGAGAAAGTAAACTAAAACGTAAATTCCGAAATTATTTTTTTCACTGATTAATTAAAATTATTTTTCAATATATTTGATGTTAAAAAATGTTTGCTCTTGAACATGCAGTCATTGGAAAATGAATGATTAATAAATGACGATTTCTCATTTTCAAACACATATACGTACATTTTTAATTTAAGTAAAATCAGGCCTTAAATATTAATTTATCAAAATAAGTTCAACCCAGGGCCGCCCGCTAAATATTAAAATAGGTTGGCCTTTACGAATGATTAATATTTATGTAGCCTATATTAATCATATAACACATACATGAACTACAATATATTATATCACCGCCTATAACGCCACGGTGGATAATTTACCAGCTTAATTTTTTTTATTCCTAAATCTTCACTTGCCAACTACGAACAAACTTGCAGAAGAATGTTTTAAATTTGGTACAACCGTTTTCATTTTTTAAGCATCCAAACAAAATCGATTTTTTTTAAAAAATTGTCAAATTACAAGTCAAATAAATGATGAAACAAATTTCATGATTAAAAAAAATGCTCATCAGTGTTTTTTAACAATAAAAATATGTGATGTTTATTTGAAAATAAACTCTCATATTGCTCTCATATTCACATTTGGATAATTTACGAGTAAATTTATATCCTAATTAGTCCTTATTACTTACTTGAATTCTGTGACGGACGGATTTTTAAAAATATTTAAAAAAAAAATACAGGTAGAGCTCGCTTAACACGATGGGTTACGTTCCTGAATCTCAAAAAATACAACAAAGGCTGTTGTTTTTTAACTTTTTATTAAATTCAATTGTAGTTATAATTAAAAAAAACAAAAACTTATTTTCCTTCTAAACTAAACAAAAGTTCTCATGAATTTAAAAAAAAGTACAATAAAAAACTAACTCGAAGAATTCAAAATTTACCAATTTACCAAATTTTACAAAATGTTATTAAAATTACTACTTAGTGACAAACGAGCGCGTTTTGAAGTGCATCGGTGTGGTTCTTTGTTTTTAAAAAAATCATTTATTTTTGACTGTTCGTCTGACAGTTTTTTGAAAATCTCCTTGTACATACACTTTGCAAGTTCTTTTTTAAATTATAATCGCCTTTCAGCAAAACGATTGGATAATTTCACTATGATAGATTTTTTTTTTTAAATTTTAAATTACATGACCGCCTTAATTTAGACACAAGGAGTCGAACTGCATCATTAGTTTTTTTAAGTTATCAAAACGCCTTCACACAATTTTTTTTTTACAGTTTTGTCTTCTAATTTTGTTTTACGATGCTAAATAGAAGCTCCACTATATATCATTCAAGGGTTTGACATGAATGATATATATTACTTTTTATTTTCACTATTTTAAGAGTGATGTAGTCTACAAAATTTTACCATCGAAGGAAGGTATTATTTTATATATATTTATTAGACAAGTATCATAAGCCCAAATCCGTTCCAGGATTTTTTAAGACGATTGAGCCATATCCGGCTGGATGGTGAACAGGATAACTTTAGTACTTAACTGATCTTCATGAAAATTAACCATTTATATATTAACAACATTTACATTAATGTTAATGGGCATAAATGGGCTTAATATTCCCACAAACAATATAACCATACGCCCAGAAATAGTGAATTGAACGAATTAAATTTGTTGACGAATTTATTAATATTTTTTACACTGTATCCTTTTTTCAGTTGTACTTTATGTCAGTGAACATCTGATCTTTCGACCAAAATTACTATCTCCAACCGTTAACGCTTCACAGGCAGTCAGAAAATAACACAAAAGTAATTCTAATTAAAAGTCGGTTAATTTTAATAACTCAAGACTTAAACAATATAATGGCGGTAATAAACTAACTAAATATTCTATGTCTGTGTTCTGGTTCTTTTTTGCTTATGCATTTTATTTATAAAACGAAAATCCCTCATTTTAATATAACTGTTAAAAAAAATCAAAAGTACAACTTGAGCTTAAATTTCTCAACAACTACTGAACCGATTTCAATGGCGTTATAACTGGAGAAAAAATCAAGAACTCATCTTTTTATCAAAGAAATGAAAAACTATCCTGTGAGCTGAAGCCTAAAGCAGTACAATGTACATATGTACATTAACATATTTTTTTAATCCTCTTTCGCCCATCAAGTTTTTTCGCTTCGTCAAGCCTACTGTAGGACAAAACGTAATAACAAAAGAAAAATATTCCAATAAGTTGACTTAAACATGTGTAGACATTTAAAAGTAAAATAATAATTTCAATCAATTCGCCACAAAGGGGTCTGAATATGAACTCGTCATGGTGTTTGAATAGCGTTATTCTAGTGCGTGACAATGAATGGACCTTTAAAATCAACAATAAAAAACTTTTCTGATCGTTTAGCCACTTTGGTGTATGATTAAACTTCCACTTACTTAAAAAAAACTTAATTTCCCTTTACACTCCATGAATGAGATATGGGATAGCTTCTCGCGTTGTTGTGAATTAACACGCTTTCTATGTTTAGATTCACAACTAATGGCACCTACTTTTTCATCGACGAATGCGAACGTCACTGTTTGAGAAGCTTTTACTAGACATGAAGATTGACTCGACATCTACACAGTACCACATATTTCAGCTCATTGATTTGGGACTTAATTCTGAGAACTGCACGTAAAAGTAGCCCCAAAAAGAAAGATTTTCTGCATCATTCGCTTTGTCAAACAAAAGAGCCTAGAACGTGACAAATTCACCTTTACGATACTTACTAACTTCAAATCGATATTAAATTATCATAACATGTAACTTGACCAAACGAATGATGCAGAACTTCGTCATTTTGGGGCTACTTTCACGTGCAGTTCTCATAATTGAGTCCCAAAATCAAGTGTTGTGCTGTGTAATACTACAAAGTTGCTAACGACAATATCGACAACATGAAAGAATTTTTGTTTTTTTTTTTGTTTTTCAGATGACAGGAGCCAGGAGTTGAACCTGGGATCTCACACGTCGTAGTGGCATGTTCTAACCATCATGCCACGGCCGGTCCCAATTTAATACACTAACACAAATTAAAATATTTTATTTTGTTATTAAAAAATAAACAATTATCCGATTTATCTAACACATTAGATACGGGACAAGTTCTTGTATTTAAATCAGTCAACACACATCTGTATATAGACTTATTTCAACGGATCAACAGTTTATCAACGCTTTTGAACGTCAGTGTAGTCTGACGACCCAAATAAATGTAAATTGTAGTGTCGGTGCTCGAACCTCACTCATCAGTGTCCTGCCACGGTCGGTTTCAAATATATTTTTATACCATAACCCTTAAGGATGAGGGTATATATCATTTGATACGAAAAAAAATTTTGTAACGCATTAAAGGAGACGAGTTAGACCCCAAGTATCTTAAGACCAAATTCGTTTCAGGACTTTTTAAGACGATTGAGCTATGTCCGTCTGTCACCCCTTCTGGTACCTCCCATACAAATACCCGACTTCACCCTCATAGTCCTACATACATATCTTTTTTTGTAAGTACAATTAATTCAGTCAAATTTGGCGAAACTTGTACAGTTATTTGAATCAGGAATGAATATGGATTATATCGGATCATCCCTTCTGGTACCTCCCATACAAAATTACCTATTTTTGAAAAATTAACATTTATCCCATAATTTACAAACGGTTACTTGGGGGGTAATGAAAATTGGTCAATTAATTTATCTTTTGATAGGAAGCAAAACCTTACAAAACATAACTATTTGACGCAAACCTTCTGGTACCTCCCATACAAAATACCGAACATACTCCCATAGTTTAAAATAAATGTAAGTACAGTGAATACAGTCGAATTTTGCGTAAGTTGTTCAGTTATGATAATTTGAATCAGGAATGAATATGGATTATACCGGATTACCCTCTGGTACCTCCCATACAAAATGACCTTGTTTGGAAAATAAATATTTCTCCCATAATTTCTAAACCGGCACTCGGAGGATAATCAAACTTGGTAATTAATTATCTTGTAATAGGAATTATTATTGGGTGATGCTATTTATCAGTCAGTTTACCTGACTGAAATTTTTGTACTGGTTTTTTGTATGCTGTTATTAAAGACGTTCTGTTTTTTTCTTCAACTCAGTTTAGAGTCCTTTTATGTTCGTCCTCCATCAAGATCAAATTATGTTACATTTACAACTAAACCACATAATAAAACAAAAAAAAGTAGTATTTTTCATAATCCCACATACGAATGTTGTCTAGGGGAAAGAAGACTTTAAGACCGTACAAATATCGCGGAAATATCTTTAACAAGTGTATAGGTTATAATCCGTTGTTGTTGGTATCATCAAAATTATTTTTATTTACTATAAGAGATTATACATTTCTTTGCCCTTATTTCACACTATTTTTTATATATATTTGCAACTGAAAAGTCAACCATTAAATTTCGTTTTATTTTAGGGACATTCACAAAAGTTCACAACATTATTTATTTATTCTTCCAATCTCATGTTCAATTACATTAAACCCGATTTCGTTTTTCTTATTTCCAACACACACCAAACCAAATCTATGCATTCATTTATGATTCCCTTTTAGTTTTCACTTAATTCACTAGCTACGAGTTTGGGCATGTACAACTATCATTTAACACGAGTAGAAGAAGACGAAAAACACCTCACCTTTAATGTTGGCACAATAAATTTGATAAAGAAATGAGAGTTTGGTTAACGCCAACATTATAAAAGTAGTGCCGCTGGGCGGATGGGCGTGAGTACATGTGCGAGAGTTAACATACATTTTGGCGCAAAAAAGGGAAATGAAAAAAAACAACATGAACACGAACACGAACATGAAAAGGGAAAATGTAACTTGAAAACATTGGAAATGTGAAGTTTTTCCTTTTTGGCACTAACACTCACTCACACATGTGTAGAAGAGCAACGCGACTGAAAGTTGAAAACTTTTCCAATTATGATGAGGTTTTTTTGTGTGCCTCCACAGTTACAACAAGTTTTTTATCGCCGACTTTTATTTGGAGCACACGAAAAACACATAGAATATAGTTATAACAATTCTACAACTCAAATAGACGTTAAGAAATGCCACTATGTATTTGCAAAGAGTTATTTTATTAGGAACCAAAGCAAGTGCACTTCAAACCATGCACTTGCATATATATTAACATATAAAAGCTTTATGTTGGTACACAACGCTTATACAAATGAGTATAAGTTTGTAAGTAAGCATATGAGTACTTACATTTGTTTAGAATTGCACCGAATATAATTAATCCCATAGCAATATATCCAAATGGCATCGAAATAATGTAATAACTTGAGCACTTCAAATATTCACACAACACATAAGCCTCTAACAAAATTTGACTTAATAGCAACACATGCTTTACATTTGACAACATATGTTTTTCAGACATTTTTTTTCAAATTTTCTTTGAATCAGTTTAATTTTTTTTCACTTACACCATTTTACTATTCACTGTTTTCTTAATTTGGTGTAATTTTTTTTGTCACATCGTTTTTATTCACAACTCTCTATAAACATGTTATAGTACTGCACATTGCTATCATCGAATATATGTTTGTAAGAAAACACAAATAAATAATGATAACAAAAATTTTAAATCGTATCCTTGCGCGTGATTCGTTCCGTAGCCACGACCATTTCGTAACGAGTACCGTTTTTGACTAAATGTTTCGCCACAACTTACTTATTATTTTATGATGTTGTTGCTTTTGCAGCGAAGCTACATCAACCTCGTACTTGTTGTGGTTATTGTGAGAAAGAGCGAAAAGCTTAACTTCGTGTCGTATCCTTAAATAGCAAAGGCCTTGTTGTCTGTGTTAATGACTCAGAGAGAGAGAGAGAAAGAGCGATAGTCTAAAATTCCTTGATAATAATTGTGCAAATAAATAAGAGAGCGACAATGTTTAACTTCGTACATATCCTTAAAATGTAAACTGCCTCGTGTAAACTGCCTTATCGACTATATAGAGAGAAAAGAGAAATGGGAAACACAGTCAAATCATACATAATTTTAAGAGCAATGTACGTGATTGGTGCTTAATCCTTGTTTAAGAGCGAGGTAGTTTATAGCACTGTTGATTCACTAACTAGTAATGAAAACCATGGAACAAGTACTAAAGCGAAGAGCTATTATTTGCTAGTGGTAAGAGTTTGTAAATAGAATCCCGTTTCTCTTGCACAGTAATAATGTTTCTCTTCATTATAATCTACCTTAATGCGGAAAAATCGAATATAGCGAATTAAAAAGAAAACATATGATATCCTATCCCATCCTATCCCTATCTTTATATATAAAAAGGCTTTGGTGACTGACTGATCACTCCCCAGCCCAAACGGCTAAAGCTAGAAACTTGAAGTTTGGAATGTAGGTTCCTTTTCTGACATAGGCGGGAGGGAAGCGATTTTTAGAAATTTGGACCGCAAAGTGGAAAATAAACCAAATAAATTGCAATTATATTTTCTTTGTAGGATACTGGCCATAGGGCCTCCATCATAGGCTATATAAAAACATAATTAGACAAGAAGGGCGTGGCACCGCCCACTTAAAACTTAATTTCCCTTTACACCCCATGAATGAGGTATGGGATTGCATCTCGCGTTGTTGTGAATTATCACGCTTTCTATTTTTAGATTCACAACTAACGGCATCTACATGTTTATCGACGAATGCAAACGTCACTGTTTGAGAGCTTTTACTAGACATGCTTATACTGTGAAGTTGCTGTCGACAACATCGAGGGGAGCCGCCAGTGAAACTTTTTTTTTAGATGAATGGAGCCAGGAGTTGAACCTGCAATCTCCCACATGGTAGTCGCGTGTTCTAACCATCATGCCGCGGCCGGTCCCACTTACTTACTTAAGTGGCCCATTACAACTTACGAACGTTGTTCATAAGTTTGAGGCCTGAAGTACTAAAGAATTCCACACGCTTCGGTCTTGTGCGTGTGTTCTCCAGCTAGTCCTACCAGATGGTGGCACGTCGCCTACAACATGGTCCTTCCAACCGAGTTTGGGTCTCCCTGCTCTGTGCCGTCCTTCAGGTTCGCCTTCAAACACCTTTCTCGCTAGAGCATTTACATCCATCCTGGCAACATGACCCAGCCATCTTAGTCGTTGCATTCCTGCCGGTCCCACACAAACAGAAATTTCTATCGGCCATATCTCAAAAGCCATTGAAGGTATGAAGATAAGATTTGCTACTTATGTTAATGTTACTGATACAAAGAGGACTACGCTGAAAAAGAGCGGTACCACGCCCCTTTTGTAAAAATCGTTATCTGGGCGAAATAAAATAAAATTTGCTCTGTGTAGTACTATCAGTAGGGCATCTACCATAGGCTTCATGAAAACATAATATGGCAAAGGGGTGTAACACCGCTCACACAAATCAAAAATTAAAATACTGGTACTAAACGGCTGCAGGTATAGTCGGAAAAATTGAAGTGAATATTTTAGTTGTGCGATATAAAGTAATTTTTCGAAATTCCTTTTTAAGGTGAAAAATACCGAAAAAATGATAAAACTGATACATACTATTTTAGTTGTGCCCAGGCCAAATGCCTAAAGGTAGAATTATGTATTTGGCATTGCTCTCTATATAACTAGAGAGCCGCCAGATGGGGTTTTCAGAAATTCGAACAATTGGGGGTAACTGGTACCATCACCTAGATCAAACGGCTAAAACTATAATCGTTTATGGGCATGCTCCCCATGGAATTAGAGGGGGTACCAGTCCATTTTAGTTGTGCGATACGAATGTGTCTTATAAAATTCGAGCTTTTAGGGATAAAAAGAACTTAAAGTAAAAATAACTAAACAAAAATGTAGTGTCCGTTCGTCTTATGAAGCGTTTGCATTTTATCTGTATTAATACAATTCTTAAGAAGATTCATTGTAAGTACGGGTGAAGCAACGCGAGCCGGTAAAGCTAGTTAATATTATAAATGTGAATGTTTTTCCGTTAGTTAGGATAAAGTATCGAAATTTCCCTATATATTATTATAATTTTTGACTCAATGGGAGTTGTAGGCATGGCAAAGCTTTTTTTTAGAGCGAGAAAGATAAAATTTGATACCAGATAGTACTTGAAAACAATTTTAATTGTTGACCCAATTGACGGAGTGGGCGTGGCAAAACTTTTTTTAGAGCTAGAGAGATACAATTTGATACCAAGATAGGACTCTATAATGCGAATATGAATATGTAAACGAAATTATAATTTTGGACCCAATGGGCATAGTGGGCGTGGCAAAACTTTTTTTTAGAGCTAGAGAGATACAATTTGATACCCAGATAGTGCTCGACAACACGAATATGAATATGCAGACGAAGTTTTAGTTTTTGACCCAAATGGGGAAGTGGGCGTGGAAATCTTTTTTTTATAGCTAGTGAGATACAACATGATGCCCAGATAGAACTTGATAACGCGAATATGAATATGCAAACGAAGTTTTAAGTTTAGATCAGTGGGCGGAGTGCGATTAGCAACACTGAATTTAAGCCTAAAAAGCCCTAAAAGTTTATATCCAGATAGTAGGTACACGGCAACACGAGCATGAATATGCAGCCGAAATTTTAATGTTGGATCACACTGTATTTTAGGACCAGAGTGATAAATTTTACCACATAAGATGATAAGTTGATATGAAGACGACATTTTTATTTTCGATCAGTGGGCAGAAAGAGCGCGACCAACCTGTATGTAAGTCCTTGAGAGATACAATTTAGTATTATAATAGTACTCTGTATGAATATGACACCATTAATGAATATTATACAATTATGAATATAAAGACCAAATTTAAATTTTTGATCTGTGGGCGTGGCAAAAACTGTATTTAAGCCCTATTGATATACAATTTGGTACTCAGATAGTAATCGGCAGAACAGGTTGAAATATGCAGGCGAAAATTTTATTTTCAATCAGTTGTGGCAAAACAGTAGTTTAGCCCTAGAGCGATAATATTTTTGTGCACAGATATTACTCGACGATATATTGTACCACAAAGTAAATTTAAATGTACCAAAAAGTACTATTATTGCACAAAAAAGTAAATTTATTGTACCAAAAAGTACAATTATGGTTTAAAAAAGCACTTACTTGGCAACAAAAAGTAAAATTTATTGTACTTAAAGTACTTTTATTGTTCTCAGAAGGAAAAATTAAGTGTGCCAAAAAAATATTTTAAATGTACTAATAAGTACTTTTATTGCACTCAGTTAAAGTATTTATATTTTACCAAAAGGTTCTTTAATTGTGCTGAAAATTATTTTTATTTTATCAAAAAGTACATTTATTTTATTAAAAAGTACTGTTGTTGAATTTGCTGCAATGTTTGATGACCATTTATTTACACGTCGTAAGTTAGTTTTATGTAAAATTTTGGCAATAATTCGTCAGAAACCAGTAAGAAAGTTTCAGTCGGGCAACCCGACTTACATACACCATCAAACTCAGTTAAACAAGAAATGTTCTATTATATTGATATTATTACTCGATTTCTAAAGTAGGGGGAGTGGTACATTTGTATGGGAGGTAACATAAGGGGCGTCGCTAGACTTTGAGTACGATCCCGTTGGGTGCATTTATATTATTACTCGATTTCTAAGGTGGGCGGAATGGTGTATTTGTATGGGAGGTACCAGAAGGGGCGGGGCCATGTAGCCCACTTGCAATACCGTAAGTAGTTTTGGGGAAATATTTACTCGTGCAAACTTTCAAAACATTTGGTTGCGTCTTTCGGAATTTATCGTGCGAACCAGCCGGACAGCCAGACAGACAGACGGACATGGTTCAAACGACTTAAAAAGTTATGAATCGAATTTGGTTCAAAGAAACCTAGGGTCTAAAGTGACTCCTTCTATGTGTTACGCTTTTGGGTCGTATTAAATGGTATATACCCTCATCCCTAAGGGTGATGGTATAAAAAGTATGTCGGTAAATTCTGGCAAAACGGCCTCTTTAATCTTGCTGACCCATTTTAAAGGAAAAAACTGATTATGGTGTCAGTAATGTAAATGAGCCTTTAAAGGACTCAGCGAGAATATGAAGACGAACATTTTATTTCCGACATTTTTTTGTAGATATATATACGGCTGATGATGTACCCAAAATGCAACAATTCGTCACAAAGGGGTCTGATGATGAACTCGTCAGGGAGTTCGAAACGCGTCATCCTAGTGAGTGACAATGAATTGCCATTAATACTGACAATAAAAAACCTTTCTGATTGTCAAGCTAGATTTAACAAATTTAATAATAAAACTTATCACAAGATCTCATCTCACACGAAAATTTTACTCAATATATTAGACAATTTTATGGTTCACTGAAGGTGAGGGTATATGTAAGTTGGGTTGCCCGACTGAAACTTTCTTACGGGTTTTACTAACGAGTAGTGGTCAAACAAACCCCCTTATTCTAATATTCCCGACACACAATGGCAGCATATTGCGAATTCTTTGACCACAGCCGAACGACCTTTCTGAGTTTCGAACCACGCTCAGACAAGCTCTGGTATTATAAAGATTTTTACGTATTGTCTGAGGAAGTGGATGCCGTGGCTGATCTTTATAATGAGAATAGGAGAGAGAGAACGAAAGTTCTACCAGAACGTAAAAAAGCAAAGGTTTCGGAACAGGGACCCCACCTGCAAGGACAGAGACGAAATTCTGGTCACGAGAACTCTGAGTTTGCTGCAAATATGAAGGGAACGTTTTCGTAATCTGCTCGTTCCCAAAGGCAACGAAAGCGATGCATGGTGCACGGATGCAATTGCATGGTTTTATAGCGATATTGCCGGTAGCGATAAGGTGGCAACGTGCATACACCATCTCAAAAACACAATTTGCCAAAAGGAATGTAAGCCCGATAATTGCAATCTAGGTGTTTGAAGTCCTGTGTTTAGGAAAGGCGATCCAAATGTGTGTACCAACTATCGTTGGTTCAGCCTTTTACTCATCGCATACAATGTCCTGCCTGGTGAGTTATGTGAACGACTAAAGCCAATTCTGGCGACCCTGATTAGACCTTATCTTTGTGCCTTTAGTTCAGGTAAATCCACTACCGTCCAGATATTCACACTACAACAAATCCTAGAGAAGACCCAAGAAATACAGATCAACACCTGTTATCTGTTTATCGACTACAAAGCTGCATTCGACAGACCGATATGATAGAAACTACCAGATGCTATGGCTGAGTTTGGTTTTCCCGCGAAGCTGATACGACTTTGCGGGTTGATACTGACTGACACGAAATCTTTAGCGTGTACCGTAGTCGAATGAACATTGAGCTGTTTAACGACAAGCGCGTTCAAACCCAGCAAAAAACCTGCTTACTATTCTGCAATTAAGTAAAGGAAGGCCGAAGGGGTTAGCGCTTACCATAGCGCTGTATTCATTAATGATTTTGTAAAGAAATGTCCCACTTAAATGCGCATGATTTATGTATCCAAAACTGCGCTTTGATAATAGCAACTTGAATGGTGTGAAATAATTGCAACTGAAATGTAATGAAATCATGTTGTTATAAAGGTGCTTTCGTATTTGCAGCGCAAATAGTGCTTATTCAGCAAGGAGCACTCACGTCAATTATACCTAAATGATTATTGTAAAAAAAAGTCTGCTAATAATAAGAAAGCTTACATGATATTAGGTTAGTAAAACATGGAAGCAAGCTTAAGTATCTAGCAATTCAGCAATTAACTTAATAAATTAATAAACAGTTGATTAATTAACAGTTATTTCTTAATATAACAAATTTGCGTGGATACACCCGCTCACTATTATGACTAAGAACAAACTGATTGGGTTTTTTGTATTACGCAACTCTTCGTCGTAAATAATACTTTCTAGTCGTGTAATATCGGTAAAGATCGTTGAAAAAACAAAAACAATGCTGATATACATCATTGCAACTTAGTAAGCGAGATGGATTGCAGTTAGGGTGATCAGTTCGGTTTTCAGAAACCGGCTACTCGGTTTTTTTCACTCATAAAAACCGTCGGTTTTTTTTAAATCCCTGTTTTTCGAATATCGAATAATCCGGTTATTATTTGTCGAATTTCGGTTTTTTGGCGTTCGATCCTTTTTATTTAAATTTATTCATAATTGTGTTAAATGTGTTCTCGTACATGTTTTTTTCCAGCTTCTGCCGGCATCTGAGAATACAATCTGGGAGAAAATATATGATTTTTATATCAGAAAGACATATTCAAACACTAAATACTCTCATTTTGTATTTAAGTACGAGTAAACTCCCAATTAGTGACGCATTTTCAAAATATATGATCGTAGATATCACTGAAGATACTATAGAAACATAACTAAATAAAGCTATAAAAAAACGTTAAAAATCCTAAAGCTACCATTAAAAACTCTACCAAAAATTGTCTTTTGGAAGATTTTTTATATATGAATAAGGCAAAAGGACTGTAAACCTTAACAGATTATTAAACGCCTTGTACACAATAAGTCCAACTAGTACATTGAGTGAAAGGGCATTTTCAATGGCAAGTTTTATAAAAACAAAAGAAAAAAAATAGTTATACACCCAAGTACTTAAATTGTATCTTATTTCTTAAATGTTACTTTAGGGAAAACTAAAGATTAAATTAAATATATTTAAATATAATCAAGGATTTACAAATGAACTGTTATATTTTGTTTGTCTTTGTTAAAATAACAAACTGATCTCAGTAATGTTTTGCATTGTAATAATTGTAAAAGTTTACTTTTTTTTAAGTATATTTGAATTATTTTCTGTTATTTCTCAATGAAATTTTTTTGTCAAAAATTGTGTTTTAATTTGTTATTTGGCATACATTTGAAAACCGGATTATCCGGTTTTTTGTGAATTTCAAAAAAAGCAACCGGTTTTTTTTAAATGCCATTTTTCGAATAATTCGAAAACCGGTTTTGGCAAAAACCCGAATAATTGATCACCCTAATTGCAGTAGAACAAAGCTCGATTACGTGATTGCACCAAAATCAGCACTAATTGCTGCATTCAAATATCGTTTCTGTTTTATTGTTGATAGAAAGCTTTTCATAACTGCCTTACATACAAACGTACATTTCAGCTATCAGGTAAGTGAGTATTCATTTATCTCCCTTACTTAGTTGAGGAAAAAATGCGCAATGTTCTGCGTTAAAAGGCAGTGCATAAAAGTAGTGCATCCGTTATTGAAGCAATATATGTATCTACTGCTTCCAAATTGCAGAAAATTTTTTTCTGAGAATAGACCGGATACACTAGCTGGCATACGTTGTACGGATGAAAATGTTCCACTCCGAAAAGCCTCGATCGACAGTCCGATACGATAGAAACTACATGATGCCATAGCTGAGTTTGATATCCCCGCGCTTTAGACAAGGAGATCTCTTTAACACCATAATATAAATAATAATGCGTAAGGCTGCAGTAAACACAACTGGTACCATCCTTAACAAAAGACACAAACACACATATATAGTATAGATAGATATCATTTATAGAAATCGGTATAGATATCATTGATCCGGGACTGCAGAATGTTCCTGCGGCCTTTTCAATTGTTGGAAAACAGACCACAGATTTGGTCTGGTGAAAAATGAGGACAAACCCAAGTTATTTGTTTCAACAAACAACGAGTCTACTTGTTTGGGGCGCTGCGTGAACGTTGACAACTATAAACTTGAAGTGGTAGATGATTTTGTCTTCCTTGGCTCCGCCCTAAACAAAAATAAAGCTTCAGCCTGGCAATCTAGAGACGAGTATTGATCGCAAACTGCTGCTCCTATGCGCTAAGCAGATGATTAAATAACAAAGCCCTTTCGCTGTCTTTCTCTACATCTTAGAACACTTTAGAGCAAGACAGCGTGATAAAAATAAAGTACTAAGATAGATCCTTACGATACAATGCCTAGGGGAATGATGGTTAGTATGGGCGACTATCATATGTATATAGATGTGTTTGCCTTCACATGCATTTAGCATCCATCTCGTTTGTAGTCAAGCTAACGGCATGTGTCTGGAAAAACTTCTCAGATCGTCTAATAATATAATGCGAGTTAAATCACTCATTGATACAATAACTTTTAATCTATATCTAAATTTACACACACACCCCTTTTTGCCCTTTACTTGTTGCTTTCTATCAATTACATTTAGCTTTATTATGCCAATTTGACGTACATTTATTTTTATACAGCTTAACATTTTGACATTTTAATAAATTTCCCTGACTTTTGTATGTTAATTTACAATCAAAAGAGGACCTAAATTTATATACAATTCCAAAGAAAACGTAAAGCACACAATCATTGGTGTGGTGTGGGGAGCATCAAGTGAGTACGAGTTTATAATTAAGCTCCGTGGAAACTTACAGCTGGGCTGGCTTTGATTAAGTATCGAATACAAAAAGGTTTAAATTCTGTGTATTTTGTAATCCTTTGAGAATCTTTAATTATGCCATGTAAATAAGAAAGCCGCACCAACACAACGTTACAATTAACTTCAACGCATGAATTTAGTTATTGACTTAAACGTATGCGTGTGTGCGTTTGTGTGTTTGTGCTTATAAATATGCGAAATATATTGATATGCTCAATACACAGTCACGTAAACTACATAAATCATTTAACATATTGTCTTGAGCAAATTTTAAATATATTATTTGAAATTGTCACACACACACGTACACAGTAAACATGTGTATGTGTGTGTTTACAGGTATAACAATGATAATATTTACATAAATTTGTCATTGCATTTATAAACTTACTAATTAGCGAACATTTGTCTTAAAGTTCGTGTACGTTTTGTAAAATTATGATCACAGTAAAGGTTAAATGAGTGTGAGGGAGTAATGTTTGGGCGTATAATAAAAGAGTAACTTTTTTCTTGGTGCCTTAGAACACAAAGCGCCCACGCACATTGTCACGAATAAAAAGCCTGCCAGCCTACATTTTTAGATGTGGCAAAACAAATTATAAACAACCTTTTTTTTAAATGTTGTAATTATCTTTATGAGCCGTTTAAAATTTTTTGTTTGAGATTTCTTTCAAAAAAGCATATTAACAAATAACCACATCATTTCAAACAACCATACACGTTTTTGGTGAATATTTCGATATATTCGTATAAAATTAAATTAAATGAGAAAATAGATTCTTAAATTACATATCAAATTTTCGAAATACAATTTATAAAACAATAGATTAATTCGAGCATTCTATAAAATTTCGAAAAATATCTTAGTGATTAGTGAACTACAATTAATTGTTCCAATCCTTTGGTTTTCAACTTATTGGTATTACACCCTACATCACACATGTACGGTAGTATTTGTTTGATATGTTATTTGCCAAAGATAGAAATAGTAATCATGCTTTTATATTTATATTCTTTAAAGATGAATAGTTTTTTTTTTAAAGGAAAATTGAGTTCCGACATTTGTCGAATATCTCGGAAATTTTGCATTTCTGTATATCTGGGTAATTTGTACGAGTCCAAATTTATTTGTCTAGTCAACAGAACATAATGTCGTGCGACAAAATGTTAAAAATATGATAGATGAAACAAAATAAAACTGTGTACTTATATTTTATTTTACAGTCGAGATTGGATGTTAAAGGCCTGGCATTTTTTAGGATTATAAGTATTCCATTGTTTTTGTAATATATACCACTTCAAAAGGGAAACTTTGGGCTACCTAAATATTTTTAGGAAAATATGTTTTTAGGAAATGACACCGGGTGCTGTTGGGGATGTAAAGTGAATCTTTTCATCTCAAGCCGACTCAGAACCTCCTTCGTGGTGGCACCTGGGCAACGGTATTTATGATATTTTTTATGAGCGACGAACCCTGATGGTTAGGCTAGCCACCCGCCTTCAGGTCCTTTAGTGGCTATAAAAACACGACAATAAAAAAGTAACAAACGGAACCCCCGAAATGTTGACGACCCCCCCACAAAGGAAATAACGACCATGATTTAAGGATACGCACCTATAACGTCCGGGCTCTCTATAGAGAAGGTGCCACTATCCATCTGGCGGATGTCCTCATAAAGTATAAGGCTGACATCACCGCCATCCAGCAGATGAGATGGACAGGACAAGGATGCTCGCGACGTAAAAATTGCAACATATTTTACAGCTACCATGCCGAAAAGCACAAATTTGGATGTGGATTTGTAGTTGGCGAGAGACTCAGACATCTTGTCTCGCGATTCAATCCTGTTAGTGATCGAATAGCCGCAATCCGCATCAAGGCGAAATATTTCTACATCACGCTAATTTGTGCTCATGCCCCGACGAAAGATACAGACGATGACATTAAAGATGCATTTTACGAGCGCCTAGAGGAAACATACGACCGCTGCCCTGGCCACGACATTAATATTGCTCTGGGAGACTTTAATGCAAATATAGGAAGGGAAGATGTTCTTGGTCCATCGATCGGTAAATTGAGCCTTCATACCGACACGTCAGACAACGGGCTTAGGCTGGTTTGCTTCGCAGCGGCAAGGAACATGGTAGTAAGTGGAACCAGATTCCAGCACAAAGATATCCACAAGGCAACTTGGTTATCTCCCGATCAAAACACCAAAAATCAATTTGATCATGTGGTAATTGATGGCAGGCATGCATCTAGTGTCATCGATGTGCATGTAATCCGTGGTGCAAATATTGGCTCGGATCATTACCTGGTTGCAGCCAAGCTGCGTACAGAATTGAGCAGAGCGAAAAACGCATGTCACCAAACACAAAGAAAGCTGGACATCGCGAAGCTGCATACCCAGAGGTAGCCACTACCTACTCCAACCAGATCTACGACCCAACGCCTCTACTTCTGACGTTCACGATACACAGTGGCAGCATATTGCGCATTACATGGCAATCGCCGCAACAACCGTGCTAGGATATGAAAAACCGCGCTCAGACGTATCCTGGTACAAAGAAGAATGTCGCATAGCGTCTGAGGAACAGGATGCCGCTTATAGGGCAACGCTGCAGCCAATTGTACCCCTGGCTGTTAGGGAACGGCACAAGGAGACAGTAAGACAGGCGAAATAGCTATTTAAGCGAAGAAAAAACGTCAAATGAAGGAGGTGAGACCCGAAAATTTTACCATGTTACTGTGAACCTTGCAGAAGATCGAAGCGTATATAATACAACGTGAGGCATATAATCACAATATACGATTGCAAATAAGTGTCAGCTTAAGTAGTCCTTGTGCCTCCAAGCACTCGTGGCGTATAAACGCATTGCGGAACTTGTACAGCAACCAAACAGATTTGGCCTACCATTGATATATAGAGGACACATTTTGCTCTGAATCTGTCTAGAGTCCATCTAAGGAACATCATAACTGTAATCACAGGTCACTAGCAGGTTGGCTTGAAAGCGGCTTTGACCAAATAATGTAGACGGTTGAAAACATAACTTTCTGTTGGATTAGGGGTTCCAGAAGGGTTGTTGCAAATGTTTTCTGTTATTAGCAGTTTTGTCTACTATTACAAGATAATGAAACTGAAAAGAATTCAAATATTATGTAGTTGTCTAATTGGAAGCTATGGAGGAAATATTATCCGTTTAAAAGTTATAGGAAAAATATTAATTATCCAAAAATAGGGACCTGAATTATCCTTCAGGGACCTGAAGGGGTGGGGCTAGACTTCCAGTTGTTTCTAACTTGTACTCGATTTCTGAAGAGGGCGGTGTGGTACATTTGTATCCGAAGCACCAGAAGGGGCGTGGCTAGACTTCCATTTACTAAATACATAAATTGGGCACGATCGCATTAGGTGTATCGATATTACTACTCGATTTCTAAAGTAGGCGGAATGATACATTTATATGGAAGGTACAGAAGCCCGTAAGTAGTTTTGGGAAAATATTAACCCGTGCAAGGTTTCAAAGTAATTGGTTACGTCTTTCGAAAGTGCGCGCCTGCAGGACAAACAGACAGACGGATATGGATCGAACGATTTAAAAAGAAATGATTAGAATTTGGTTCAAAAAAAACCTAGGCTCTAAAAGGACTCCTTCTATGTGTTACACTTTTCATTTGTGGAAATGCCCATATGCAATTATTGTCAAGATTTATTGTTCCAAAGCCTTAGATTGCATTAGATTTAAATCAATGCAAAGGTCTGCACAACCTGGCAATATTGTTGTTGTAATTGCAGTCTGTCTTTATTAATGCCTTGGTGCAGGGAATAAAACTTTTCGGCTCGACTCACTAAGCTCCTTTTTACCAATTTAGTAGACTATGATATTCTTGATTAGAATGTTGTATGCCAATGTCGTACTCTACCACAATGACAAAATCATTCATATGTAGCGTAGTAAGTATATATGTAGGTATATTTACTATTTAACACATACCACCACAATGTTACATAGTATGTATGTATGAGCACATCCGATGTTGCAGTCATTACAACAAACATTCTAGTTGTTGTTTGCTTGTTACCCTTTTCTGGTTAGCCTCGTATTTATTCATTTTCTTGACATGAGAATTTTAATTAAAATGAGTAAACAGCGACATTTTGTCATTCAATGCTGTGATGTTTTGTTTTTCTGCTTGTCAGACTTACAAAACACAGCGAACGTTATACATTGTACACTCAGAGAAATAACGATAGAGTCAATAGATACATTTTAGCGGTATTATAAATGTTAACAGATATTTTGAAATTTGTATTATGCAATAGAAAATTACATTAACTAATACAGATACTATAAAAGAATAATCGTAAAGAGAAAAATTAATAACTGGTACAGACAATACAATTTAATGGCAGAGAATGTTTTTAAACAGAACTATAGTAAAATGTATGGGTCTATTTCTGGCTCCAGTGATTCATATTTTTCTTTTATTGCCGGCATCCTCGATGTTGTATACAGAAATTTCGCAGTATAATGCCGAGTCAATCGGCATGTCTAGTAAAAGCTTCTCAAACAGTGACGTTCGCATTAGTTTTCAAACTAGTAGGTGCTGTTAGTTGTGAATCTTAAAATAGAAAGCGTGTTATTTCACAACAACGCGAGAAGCTATCCCATACCTCAATCATGGGGTGCAAAAGGACTAATCTATTTTTCTGGCTAACATAATGTTTAGCCTTTAGCTAATGTATATGTCTTTCATTTTGTTATCTTACTAGTTTTGTAACATTACCATGGTGGACAGTTTGGCACATATGTAATGCTAACCGTATGTTCTCAGTATCCTATAGACTTTGAGGGAGATACAAGCACTGTGCCGATCACTTGGATAAACTTAAAGCTGCACTGAAGGTTCTTAGAACATAGAAACAAGATTGTTGAACAAGCTTGAAAACTTGTGTTCCCTTTACACCTCATGAATAAGACATTGGAGAGTAGACTGGCCATAGCGTTATATAGAAAAAATTAAAAATGTGAAATCCAAAAGTTTTCGCACTGGAAAATATGAGGTTGGGGATAAAAATAGTTATGTTTTTTTTTATTTTTTTTTTTTGATTTCGAGTACCTCCGGGTTGAGCCCAAACTTTTATTATATTACCGCTACTCTCTCTCTTTCTCTGGCATTCTTAAAACACGAATGTGGTGGGGGGCACGCCCCCCTAAGGCGGGGGCAAGAGTACAAGACTGACTGCGAGTTATGCAGCAGGGCGTGCCGTCGTCATGAGTCTGACATTTCGCCCAAAAAAATTGAGTTGGGTCTTCTGTCATAGCATTTGGGCGATATGTCATGTTGTAGTTAGGTTTGTGGTCGAAATAACATGTTTTGGGCGATATGTCATGGTTGTTTTTGGGCGAAATGACGGTACACCTATGTTGGGTTCAGTAGCGCCGCACGCAAAATTTTTTTTAAAATTTTTTTAATTTAGTTAAAAATAATTTTTTTTTCTTGGTATATCCCGGAAATGGCTCTAACTCGGTCCAGGAGACCCGTAGGAACCTAAAAATGACATCGTTGGATTCGTCTCGAAAATATCTTTCACGTGACCCTGGGGGGTCATCATAGAACCGAAAGGGGACCCTTTTTTGACCCCCCGGGCCCCATGGGCCTGAGCGCCAACTTTGACCTACCATTCCGATGTTTGGGGGCCAAGATGAAGACAATGGCATATTTTTGGTTTTTAATCGGGCTCCCGCCCCATATTCTGCACTTCAGCCTAAATGGGTAATGTAATAAAAGTTTGGGCTCAACCCGGAGGTACTCGGAATCAAAAAAAAAAAAATATGCATAATTATTTTTATCCCCAACCTCATATTTTTCAGTGCGAAAAATTTAACTTTTCAAAAAAATTTCCACTGTGGCCACTCTATTGGAGAGCTTATAGCATTTTTTTTGGATAATTTCGCCTTCTACTTTAGTACTCACACAACGACATCTACAGTTTATAAACGAATTCGAAAGTCAGCTGGCTTACTAGACTTTTACTGCGTAGCTGAAAGAAATACAGACTGGGACAGAGAACGAACCCTGCTCTTCGGCAGTCTCGTGTTCTACTCACCAGCCGAAAACCCTTTACATCAAAATATATTTAATGCTGTAATAAGTGGGATACTTATTAAGGGTTATGTTTATTATATTTATTTATTTTCTGGACCGAAATAAGACAAACAAGTCAGTATACGGTCTCAGAGTAGTATTAGCCCCTAAAGTCCGCGAGGGTTTGTTAGAGTCTTAATACTATTTAGATTTGAAAAGCCTTTTTGATTGAAAGACGGGGAGTTAAGTTTTTAAATAACTTTATTATCCGCTGTCTAAGCGAAGACTGATACATGTGTTACAAAAGTTTGAGCTTAGGTGCGACCAAGTAAAATCCTTAATGTCGTCTAGTATGGAAGTAAAATACAGAATTGAAACATTTATAATTTGAAACGAAACATTTACATTAGAGCTACAAACTATCAGGTACTCGATAAGGCATTGAGATACTTGTTAATTTTTTAAAAAAAAATTTTTAAAATGTTGATTGTTATAATAATCATAAACAACAGCCGCTACAATGCCAAAGCATCATTTGCTTTTATAATTATTTCGCTGGGTGTAAAAATAAACATTTGTGTATGTAGTACATATACGAGCATTCCGAGCTCGAGATGTTGTAATGAATGAATAGCTGTAGGGGTGAATGTTCAGAAAAGGATACATTCATACGAATTAAGTACTTATGTCTGGTTTTGATTTTGTGGTTAATGAATATTCTGCATACATTATTATATTGATATGGTCTCACATACTTACAATTAGACAAATATTTTTGTAACTTTATGTAAATTAAGAAGGAAAACAGCGATTGTACTGTATTTAGTTGTTAATTTTAAAATATAGGGTTTTATCAATCTCATCTCATTAACTCAGTTTAGCGAATAAATAAATAGTTAATGAAATTAACAATTCGAATAAGTTGAACTAAGAAAAATTATGTATTTTTGAAGGGTAAGAATGGAAAGTTTAAGTAATTATCACAACTTATACTTTTTCTACTCTTTGAGAATAAATCGTCCACAAATTTGTAATGCCAGGCAATTTTATTTGACTGTCGCCTATGAATTGTTTTTGAACGAAATTGTTAATTAAATTAAATTAACTGCAATCACTTGAAATTCATGTATAAACAGAATCAGTCGCCCCACTTTCCTTTTTAGAACATTTATTGCGGATCATACACAGTTTTAAGACTTTGTATGTGAAACTCTCTGACTGTTGCTTTGTATGTTAAGCTTCTTGGCAAAACATAGCAAATCGTCTTCTTCACAGTTTGCCATCTCTTGCAAAACGTACAAAATTAAGCGCAAATGAATGTACATTGAAATTGTGTTATCATTATAACTACATGCCTTTGTGACATTGCATATATGTACTATGTAATGTAAGTAAAAAAATTTAAACACATTTTAACAAAAATCTTACTTGTGAAAAGTTTTTATTTTTTTGTCAGTGAAAACCACGCTCACTTTGAGTTCCTTTCATTTGCTCTGCATTGCAGATATGTACATTTCACGACAGGATTCTGTAGAAAAGTAGATTATGAGCATTTTAACGGGCGCGAGTCGTGATGTAATTTAATGGCCTTTGTGTCATAACAGAAAGTCAAAGCGACGACTAACTTTTCATAACATTTAATTAATGCAGATATTTTCACTTTTCAATGAATGTTGCAAATTTATGTGGTAATTATATATCCCCTTTTATGCTTTAGCAGTGAAATTGTTACCACTTGTATTACTCGTACAATTCGGTACATGACTTTTATAGAGATGTATTAGGTAAATCGGCATGAAAAATAAATGTGATCAAATGTGACTAGTTACTTTAAATTTCTTTCTTGTTGTTTAATTTTTGTAATTATAAGTAATTTTTTAAATTTAAAAAAAACTAAGTTCACTGACAAAAGCTATAAATCATATTTTGGCAACAGAAAAGTTTTCCAAGGTATACCAGTTCATATGTTTGGATTGGGTACCAGTAGCACTAGCTAATGAATTTGCAAATTCTAAGACTAGAGATCAAAGAAAATTTTTCATATATATCGTAATTATTTTTTAGGATATTCTATTGGCACGCTGGAAAAATCAAAACTTACACATGTATAAATTACTCTTTGAAAGCTGTAATTAGCATTATTTAAAGTTGAAAATTAAAGCTGATTGGATCACAAAAGTAGAGGAGAAAGCACATCTAAGAAAGCTTATTGTGGAATTTTAACGCAATCCAAAATATATATATACCATTATTCAGCTAAAGGTATATTTTTAGGTTTCAGGCCAAACCTAAAACCCAGGCACGTCGGCTCAGAATGAGAGGTACCTTGGTCAGCGTCTGACCCAGAATGGGCGGTTGTAATTAAATCCTGGAAGAAGGAAAAACAACACCATGTTTTGAGGATATGTACCTGGAATGTTAGAACACTGTATAGACCAGGTGCCTCCATCCAACTGGCGGAAGTCCTCGAAGAATACAAAGCTGACATAACCGCTTTACAGGATATCCGGTGGATGGGACACGGGTGCTCGTGCCTGAAGACGTGCGACATCGACTATAGTGGCCATGCGGACAAGCACGAGTTTGATTGAACCCGGTGTGTGAACGAATAGCCACCACAAGAGTCAAGACAAAGTTTTTCCACATAACACTCATATGTGCCCGTGCTCCAACAGAAGATACAAGCGATGAGGACAAAGACGAGTTCTACGAGAGCCTAGAATATGTATATGACCGTAGCCCGAGCCATGGCATCAAAATTTTACTAAGCGATTTTAATGCCAAAATAGGCAAAGAGACCGCATTTGACCCTACCATCGGAATATTCAGCCTACACACCGAAATGTAGAACAATGGCATCAGACTGATTGATTTCTTTGCAGCACTAGATTTGACTATAGGCAACATGGTTATCTCCAGATCAGTTGGCAAGGAATCAGATAGATCACTTGGTAGTCGATGGAAGATACGCATCGAGTGTTCTGGGCGTACAAGTGATCAGAAGTGTAAATATTGACTCCGATCACTATTTTAACGCTGTTATGGTACGCACAAGGCTAAGCATGGCAAAAAAACGTACTTTACCAGACACAACGAAAGCTGGAAATCGGTTAATTGCGGACCACGAAGTAGCGGAATGCTCCAACCCCTGATAATATAACCTCGCAGTGGCAAAATTTAGCCGACTCCTTAGAACGGGCTGAGAGAAGCGTACTTGGGTACTAAAAGCCATCTCAAGAAGATGCCTGGTACGATGATGAATGTCGCAATGCCACGAGAGAGACGGTTGCTGCATACAATACAAAATTACAGCCAATGGCAAAGCGAGTTGCTTGTGAACGGAACAGGGAGAAGAGACAAGAGGCAACTCGTCGTTTTAAACGGAAAAAGAAGGAACTGAAGAAGAGGCAGGATGAGTGCACAGAGTTGCTCCGAAGTAGAGGGGAAGCCCGAAAATTCTTCCAGAAAGTTAAGGCGAGAATGCACGGAACAGGGTTGCCCTACTGCAAGGACAGCGATGGTCAGCTAGTGACGAACCCGGATAACGTTCTAAAGATATGAAGAGAACATTTCAGCAATTTACTGGATACGGACACCACTCCACCTCCGACCCACAGCGAGATACGTGTGGCAATATCCCGTCATAAAAATAACAAAGCGGCTGGCGGAGAGGAGCCGATTAGGAGCATGCATCAACGCATGGAGAACATCTGGCTAGATGAAAGCATGCCCGGGGATTGGAATCTCAGTCTGTTACGTCTCGTATACAAGAAAGGAGATCGTAATGAGAACTACCGTGGAATAAGCCTATTACCAATTGCGTACAAGGTCCTTTCGAGCATATAGTGCGAACGTCTAAAGCCAACTAAGTCGACCTTATCAGTGCGGCTTAAGACCTGGTAAATCTAAGGCGGATTAAATTTGCACTTTGCGCAAAATCCTGGAGTAAACTCATGAGAAGCAGATCAACACCTACCACCTCTCTACCGACTACAAAGCCGCCTTCGACTCTCCTATAAGTAATAGGCTATATGAGGCCATGTCTGAGTTTGGTATTCCTGCAAAACTGATTCGACAAGGCAGATGCACCTTTGAAAACACCAAATAGTGGTAAGGTAAGGTTCACTTTGAACCATTCAGCACAGGAAGAGGTCTCAGGCAGGGCGATAGTTTGTCCTGTACATTATCTATATATATAAAAATGGTGACAAAAATGTATAGTAATTCATCAATTTAGAACGGCTGTACCGATTTTGCTGAAATTTTTTTCGGTTGTTCGTAATTGCCGTGAGAAGGTTTATGTAAAAGAAAATTTTGGAAAAATCTTCCGGAAAAGCCGGAAAATTGGAAAAACCGAAAATTGCTTTTTTGTATGGAATTTTGCGTGCAATTGTTACGAATGACTTTTCGAATGGCAAAATAAAATTTTTTTTTTGGAAAATTCGGAAAAATTCGAAAAATTTTAATTCAATTTTTCGACGAAATTTTGCTTATTGTCGTATGATTTGATAGTTTTGAACGATGTAACTGCAAAAATTTCGGATAATTATTCCGAAATGACTTTCCGAATGGAAAAATAGATAAATTCTCGGTGAAAAACTCGGAAAATTCCGGAAAAACTTGGATTTTGTCCACAAAGTTTGCATTGCATCGCTTGATTTGATAACAATTATTTTAAAAATTTTCGGATAATGGAAAAATTTTCGGTGGAAAGCTCGGAAAATTCCGGAAAAACTCTAAAAGACTCATCGGTCATATGATGCACTTCAATACCTCTTGATGTTCTATCCTGGAGAGGATGGCTGTCACCTCAATTTAAAGATGGTTAATAGAATAAATGGTTTGTTTACAAGTCATCATTTTTCATTCTCTATTTGAGTTCGAATTCGTATTTAAGGAAACCGTTAAGGTTGAAACGGAGCGTCTCAATTTTATTCGTTTCAATCAGTCGCCACATTTCGAGAAGCTCGCCAACGTTTGCATTTGTTCGAAAACGATACGCATTGGGAGGCAACTGTTTCTGCTCCAGCGAATAAAATTCTACATTGTTTGCGATCATCATAGCCACGTATTATCTTCCGAGGACGAGATGGCTGACGACATTTCGCACAGACTTCGCACGACAACATCGAATTTCGATCTTGAAATTGACTTCAGATCGAAAACATGTGCGACATTCTACTGTCGAAATTGGATTACCAGCGTCAAATCGCTCGATGCACGATGCATTCAATTGCAAATTGCAACGACTTTGATCGCGATGAGCCGACTGAAAGAGTCCGAACAGAAGTGCAGCCGTTGAATGCCGAGCAAACGAACGCGTACGATTCGCTGATGAAGGTTGTTGACGATGGAACGGGAGGCATTTACTTTCTCGATGCACCCGGTGTAGAGTTTCTCTCCCGGGATTTCCGGTCATTTTTAATTCCCGGTTTCCCGTCCAGGATTCCCGGGAAATTAAAACACCTTTGGCAGAGCAAATTTTAGAAGCTTTAAGAATGCTTTAAGAATGCTAATAACTTATTTCAAACTGCTTCAAAACAAAATGTGATCGTGTACGCTGAACAAATTTATACTTGACTTTTTAAAGAAGACGATATCGACGATGTTCTGGAATCGGACGAAATTCCTATTTGTGACATTAGTACCGAAAAACCATTTGAGTATATTTTAACCGATGCCATAACAAATGCAAATGTTGCATCAAGTAATAGACTACTTTACTCAATAAAAAAGGATTTACAAGCTTACGAAGCAAGTGGAAAAGCAACGGAAAATGTCACCATTTTATTGATTGCTCTTCTGATAATAAGGCCCAACATCAGTTGAAAGCGAGAGAATATTTTCAACAACAGGGCAATTTGTAAATAGTATTAGCAACAGACTGTCTGATGAAACCATTAACGCTCTATCATTTTTAAAAAGCCAACGTGCAGCGAAATTGTTGCGAGAATGCAAAATCATCATTTGGGATGGATGCACGATGGCAGTTGACCGAACGATGAAGGATTTACGAGGTGATTCGAGACGATTTGGTTTGGCTATGATATTGCTGCCCGGAGATTTTCGTCACACGCTTCCTGCATCCCAAAATCTTCTGCTGATTATAAGATTAATTCAAACCTGAAAACGTCGTCTTTGTGGCGGAATGTCATGAAGTTCAAATTGACTACGATCATGAGAGTCATGTTGCAAAACGACCCATCGGCTACTGAATTTTCAAGGCAGCTACTGGCGCTTGGTAATTGCCAAATTCCTGTTGATGTTTCAACTGGATTGACATCGTCGAAGGAGGAACTCATCACCAAAGTTTTCCCGGCATTGCACAAAATTATAAAAATGTAGATTGGATTAGTGAGCTGGCCATACTACCAGCGAAGAATAAGGACGTCAATAGATCGAATGTTATTGTTCAAAGTAGAATCGATGGAGAACTGCATTCATAAAAATCCGTTGATAGCGTGACCAACGAGAATGAGGCGATCAACTATCCGACAGAATTTTTGAACTCCCTAGATGTGCCAGGAATTCCGCCGCATAATTTACAGCTGAAGGTGGGATCTATCATAAGCAAAAGACAAATCCAAAGGAGAGGAAGTCCTTATCCCTCGAATTCCTATAATTCTAACCGATCTTCCCATAAAAATTCAAGCGATTTCAACTCCCCATTCAATTAGCTTTTGCGATAGCAATCAATAAATCGCAAGGCCAATCTTTGGAAGTTTTCGGTTATCTGTCTCGAATTCCCCTGCTTTTTACAAGGTCAGCTGTACGTTGCCTGTTCGCGTGGTGGCACACCTTCTTCATTTTTTTTACATTGTTTATCAGATCGCTCTTCACTGGTTTCGATTAAATTTAAATAAAACACATTGTGATTTACTTTTACCCTGGAGTTTATATGAAGGCGTTACCTTAGGAGTGAGACGAATTTTGCCGGGTCCAAAGTTGTATGGCAGAACAACGTTTGCCGGGTCAGCTAGTTTAATATAGTTATGGAGAAGGTGATGAGAAAGGCTGGTGTCAACATGTCTGGCACCATATTACACAAGAGCCACATGCCACTAGCCTATGCCGATGATATAGACATTATTGGCCAAAATCTGCGGGATGTTACTGCAGTTTTCTCATCATTAGAAAAGGAGTCAGCAAAAACGGGTTTAGCCGTCAACGAGAACACAACAAAATTAATGATTTCGACGGACAAAGAGTCCTTTCAATGGGGACGCACCGTCAACGTTGAAAATCATTGCTTTGATGTAGTAGATGGGTTTACATACCTCGGATCTTCGGCCAACAAGAAAAATAATGCCAGCCAAGAAATTAGGCGGAGAATAGTGCTCGCCAATAGATGTTTTTACGGACTTCGGCAGCACTGTTGTAAAACCATCTTAACTTGAGATACTGAGAATCAACTGTACCAGGTGTTAATTTTACCCGTTCTGTTGTACGCCGCCGTATCGAGGGTGCTTACGACAACGGACATACAAAACCAGGGAATATTCGAGAGAAAAGTACTCCGAAAAATATATGAAACTATCTGTGTCAAAGGCTAGTTTTGCCATCGGATGAACCATGAACTGTATGAGCTTTACCACGACATCGACGTAATGATGTTGGCGACGTGGCACCATCTGGTGGAACAAACTGGAGAATGCATGCAGAAGACCGAAGCGTGTGAAGTTATTTAATACTTCAGACCTCTTATTTATGAACCACGTTCGTAAGATGTAATGGACCACTTAAGTAAGTAAGTAGTTAACTATCAACATAGTTATTGTCGTACCTTTCATTCATAAATAATAATTATATCTAACTAGCTGGGAGACGAAATGATTTTTCTAATTTGAGTTTTCTGATCGTTAAACACCTCGGCTGAATGACCAATATGTTCACCAAAAACGGCATCAAAAACGACAAAATGGGGTTTCGTTGGGAGTCAATTGTACATTAAAAATGCACTTGAATCAAAATCCAGCTAATCGTTTTGTGCTCTTTTACCCCTGATTCCACCATCAAACCGTAGAGATAGGATATCGTGCAATATCTCATTGGAAGTAAACGGACTTTAGCTTTAAGACACTTCTTTTCGAATGGAACTTCTCTGAATAACAGTTCGTTTTTCGGAAAAAACTTACTAAAGTAGGTATGAAGAGTTCTCTAGCTTAAGTATTCTTTAGCTCTAACAAACATTTAATAAGAAATTGTATTCATAAACGTTTTTTATCAGTACTTTAGCTTTATGTGTTCAGGTGGCAACGCGGACTGTTATAGGTCGTTAATGATGTATAGAAATAAGCTTTATAATCGGATACAAAAGCTTTATAATCGGTTACCAAAAATGTATTTGCACTTATAATAACTATGAACATAATTGTAACTTAATTTTACATTAACTACGATTCTCATGATGGTTAGAAAGACGTTAAAGTAAAAATTATATTAAAAAATTTGATTTTCTTTTCCTCATGTTTAAATTATAATCGGATACCGATCTTATTGTTTCCTTGTTTTGATTGTTTTTACATCACGAATATTATTTCATTGTTTACAAAATATTTTTGAAGAATTTTGGAGAAATATTTTTCAAAATGGTATTCATGAATGAAAAGTGTCTATTTATATACTTTTCTATGTGCGGAATGATGAAGAAGAAAATTTCCTACACAATGAATGCATGCAACAACTCTTTTCAATAGGAAAAATGCCGAAAAACTCAAAATAAAGATCACAAATTCATAAATATGCAATCTATATATATAAAAATGGTGGCAAAAATGTATAGTAATTCATCAATTGAGAACGGCTGGGCCGATTTTGCTGAAATTTTTTTTCAGTTGTTCGTAATTGCCAGGAGAAGGTTTATGTAAGACAAAATTTTGGGAAAATCCTCCGGAAAAGCCGGAAAATTGGAAAAACCGAAAATTGCTTTTTTGTATGGAATTTTGTGTGCAATTGTTACGAATGATTTTTCGAATGGAAAAATAAAAAAAATTTGTTGGAAAATACGGAAAATTCCGGAAAATTTCAAAAATTTGAATAATATTTTGCGGCGAAATTTTGTTTTTTGTCGTACGATTTGATAGTTTTGAGCGATGTAACTTCCGAAAAATTTCGGATAATTATTCCGAAATGGCTTTCCGAATGGAAAAATAGATAAATTCACGTTGGAAAACTCGGAAAATTCCGGAAAAACATGAATTTTTTCTACAAAATTTTGCATTGCATCGCTTGATTTGACAAAAATTATTTTAAAAAATTTCAGATTATGGTAAAATTGTCCGTGAAAAGCTCTGAAAATTCCCGAATAACTCTAAAAAGTTGGATTTAGGACGAAAATTTGCATTGTATCGCTTAATTTAATGATTTCAGTCGACGTAAAGGTGGAAAATGATGATGCTTGGAAAATTTCGGATTTTTGTGAAATTTATTGTATTAAAAGATTAAACGCGAAATGATCTAACAATTTCAAAATCTTCTGCATGAGCATAACGCATTGATCAGATTGTTCAAAACCGCATTGAATCGATGCATTCTAAAAGCCACAAAATCATTATCAAAGCAGACAAAGGATCCTCTGGATGACATGCTGGATAATTCAATGATCCCACTATAAATGAATTCGCAGTGGTGGTTGTTGAGAAGAATGTGGAATCACGCGCTATTGTTCTCAAGCTTGGGGAAGGAACGTGTATGAGACTCATCGGTCGTATGATGCACTTCAAAATCTCTTGATGTTTTATCGTAGAAAGGATGGCTGTCACCTCAATTTAAAGATGGTTAATAGCATGAATGGTCTCCATTTAAGTTCGAAGTTATATCGATTGATAGTTTGGCAAGACGTTGACAATCATCTGTTAAGATATCGCCGGTTATTTCAACAGTACTGCGTTGACATGTACGTTAAGGTCGAAACGGAGCGTCTCAATTGTATTCGTTTCAATCAGTCGCCACATTTCGAGAAGCTCGCCAACGTTTGCATTTGCTCGAAAACGATACGCATTGGGAGGCAACTTTTTCTGCTCCAGCGAATCAAATTCTACATTGTTTGCGATCATCATAGCCACGTATCATCTGCCGAGGACGAGATGGCTGACGACATTTCGCACAGAGTTCGCACGACAACATCGAATTTCGATCTTGAAATTGACTTCAGATCGAAAACATGTGCGGCAGTCTACAATCGAAATTGGGATTACCAGCGCCAAATCGTTCGATGCACGATGCATTCAATCGCGAATTGCAACGACTTTGTTCGAGATGAGCTGACTGAAAGAGTCCGAACAGAAGTGCAGCCGTTGAATGCCGAGCAAACGAACGTGTACGATTCGCTGATGAAGGTTGTTGACGATGGAACGGGAGGCATTTACTTCCTCGATGCACCCGGTGTAGAGTTTCTCTCTCGGGATTCCGGGTCATTTTTAATTCCCGGTTTCCCGGGAAAATCGTCCTGGATTCCCGGAAATTAAAACACCTTTGGCAAAACAAATTTTAGAAGCTTTAATAAAGCAAATTGAAAAAAGAAGGGGCAAGAGACTTTATACTTTAATGAAGTATCTTAAAAATCCAACAGTATTTGATAAGAATGCGGATAATTTATTTCAAACTGCTTCAAAACAAAATGTGATCGCGTACGCTGAACAAATTTTTTTTTTATATATTTATACTTGACTTTTTAAAGAAAACGTTATCGACGAAGTTCTTGAATCGGACGAAATTCCCATTTGTGACATTAGTACCGAAAGACCATTTGAGGATATTTTAACCGATGCCATAACAAATGTAAATGTTGCATCAAGTAATAGACTACTAAATTACTCGATAAAAATGATTTACAATTTTACGAAGCAAGTGAAAAAGCAACGGAAAATTTCACCATTTTATTGAATGCTCTTCTGACAATAAGACCCAACATCAGTAAATTGTATTAGAAACAGACTGTCTGATGAAACAATTAACGCTCTATCATTTTTAAGAAGCCAACGTGCAGCGATATTGTTGGGATGAATGCACGATGACGCATAAACGAGGTAGTTGACCGAACGATGAAGGATTTACGAGGTGATTCTACACGATTTGGTGGGGCTATGATATTGCTGCCCGGAGACTTTCGTCACACGCTTCCAGCATCCCAAAATCTACTGCTGCTTATAAGATTAATTCATGCCTGAAATCGTCGTCTTTGTGGAGGTATGTCATGATATTTAAATTGTTTACGATCATGAGAGTCATGTTGCAAAACGACCCATCGGCTACTGAAATTTCAAGACAGCTACTAGCGCTTGGTAATTGCCAAATTTCTGTTGATGTTTCAACTGGATTAAAGGCGTTCCCGGGAAATTTTTGCGAGTTGACATCGTCGAAGGAGGAACTCATCACCAAAGTTTTCCCGGCATTGCACAAAATTATAAAAATCTAGATTGGATTAGTGAGCGGGCCATACTTCCAGCGAAGAATAAGGACGTCGATAGCACGAATGTTATTATTCTAAGTAGAATCGATGGAGAACTGCATTCATAAAAATCCGTTAATAGCGTGACCAATGAGAATGAAGCGATCAACTATCCGACAGAATTTTTGAACTCCCTAGACGTGCTAGGAATTCAGCCGCATAATTTACAGCTGAAGGTGGGATCGATCAAAAGCATTTTCGGAATCTGAATCATCCGAAATTGTGCAACGGTACGTGGTTGTCCGTCAAGTAACTGATGATAAATGTGATTAAAGCAACGTTTATCAAGGACAAATCCAAAGGAGAGGAAGTCCTTATCCCTCGAATTCCTATTATTCTAACCGATCTTCCCATCCAAATTCAAGCGAATTCAACTCCCCATTCAATTAGCTTTTGCGATAACAACCAATTAATCGCAAGGCCAATCTTTGAAAGTTTTCGGGATCAGTCTCGAATTCCCGTGCTTTTCACAAGGTTAGCTGCACGTTGCCTGTTCGCGTGGTGGAACACCTTCTTCATTTTTTTTACATTGTTTATCAGACACATTGTGATTTACTTTTACCCTGGAGCTTATATGAAGGCTTTACCTTAGGAGTGAGACGAAGTTTGTCGCGTCCGAAGTTGCATGGCAGAACATCGTTTGCCGGGTCAGCTAGTAAATTGTATAAACGTCAAGATATAGCATGCTTAAAGTGGAGACAACCCTACTTTAACTTATTGAAGATGTGAATCGTTTATGAATATTGTTTTCTCGAAAATGCTTAAAAATGGTTTATAAACCTCTTATAAGTTTTTATGAATAAGGCCGTTAAAATCTCTAATTTTTATTTTTTCCATAAATGTTATATTTTTCTGTTTAACTTATTTATCTAAATGTACCAAGTGAATTTGAGAAAAAAAAACACTTAAGATGGTTAAATATTGTTTTCACTCCATCTAACAAGATAAATATCACGGCACACTTTTTTTATGTGGCGAAGTGGTGACAAAACGGTTTTTTTCGGAATTCTGTAACTCTTCAACGGATAAATTGTATCTGGATGAAATTTGAAGTAGTTAATTTTGAGGTGTTTTTCATAAGGTTTGGATTCCTAGCTTCCTACTGAGTGAAGAGTCACTGGATGGTCCTAAATAGTTGGTCATAAATTTTTTATTTTTTTTATAAATTTAATAAGCTTTCGGAAATACTATACGTTGTCTTAATTAAGGGCAGTAGTGCGGTCAAAATTATGTATTTTATTTGTCCGGAAGTTTCTTGTCGGACGTTTCACATTTTTCCATTCTATAAATATTAGACCGTTATTTGTGCAGGAAGTATAGGTGCCGGTTTGGAATTTATGTGAGAAATATTAAATATCATATTACCAAAAAAAGGTAATTTTTATTGGGGGTACGAAAAGGGTTGAATCGATACAGTCCTTATTTATTCCAGACTCAAATTTTCATACGTACAACTTACGAAAAATTTGACTGCATTCAGTTTGCTTACAAAAAAAGATATGCTTGTAAGACTATGGGGGTGAGTTCGGTCTTTTGTATGGGAGGTACCAGAAGGGGTGTGTCAAATAGTTACGTTTTCTGAGATTTCGCCCCCTATCACAATATAAATTAACCGACTAATTTTCATAACCAATTTTCCAAAAATAGGTAATTTTGTATGGGAGGTACCAGAAGGGGTGATCCGATATAGTCCATATTCATTCCTCATTCATGTTTTAATAACCATACAACTTATGCATGATGTAACAGAATTCAGCGTACTTACAAAAAAGATATGTTTGTGAGACTATGGGGGTAAGTTCGATCATTTGTATGGGAGGTACCAGAAAGGGTGTGTCAAATAGTTGGGTTTTCCGGGGTTTTGCCTCCTAAAACAACATAAATTTGGAAGTTATGGCAGAAATATTAATTTTCCCAAAATAGGTCATTTTGTATGGGAGGTACCAGAAGGCGTGAACCGATATAGTCCATATTCATTTCTGAGTCCCATTTTCATAAGCGAACATCATACACAAAAGTTGAGTGAATTCAGTTTACTTACAAAAAAGATATGTTTGTAAGACTATGGGGGTGAGTTCCGTCATTTGTATGGGAGGTACCAGAAGGGGTGTGTCAAATAGTTAGGTTTTCTAGGGTTTTGTCTACTTTTGCAAGATAAATAAACTAACCTAATTAAAATATCCTACGATTGTCCGTTTGGAAGTTATGAAGGAAATATAAATTATCCAAAAATAGGTAATTTTGTATGGAAGGTACCAGAAGGGGTGGGGTTATTCTGCCCATTTTCAATCCCATAAGTTCGTTTTAAAAAATATTAATACTGGTAAATTTTCATACCGATCCGTTAAGGTTAACTCGAGTTATCCTGCTGACCAGCCATCCAGCCAGACAGACGGATATAGCTCAATCGTCTTAAAAAGTCCTGAAACGAATTTGGTCTTAAGATACTCGTCTCCTTTAATGCGTTACACTTTTTTTCGTATCAAATGATATATACCCTCATCCCTAAGGGTGATGGTATAAAAAATTGATCTGCCACAGACAAACACATCGATATATCATACTTTAATATCTGAATGTAAATATTGAAGCTAGAATGTATTTATAAAGCATTTTTTTAATAGTTGTGCTGTAATTATCGATATACTTTCTTAGCAAAAGGTTTATGATTTTTCGCGAGCTATAAATTTCTAACATTTGGGTTGTAAGAAATGAGATTTGATGGAAAATATATGCAAACAATACATATTTGTTCTTCTAATTTTTTCATGTTTTAAGCTCTACTAGTAGCGGTTATTGTATTTAGGAAAGATTCTGTTGGATCAAATAAAGTTTTCATTACATTTATGCACAATGTATTTTAATGCAACATGAAGAATGCTGAAAAAATGTAAATCCAAATAACTAAAAAACTGTGACTGATGAAAAAAAACCTGAAAACATATTTGAAACAATGATATTTATAACCATAGGAATCACAATTCAGACACCCAGAAAAATGTTTTACAGCAATTGAGCACGTTATTATGTCATTATATGTGGTATTAAGCAAAATTTCACCAAAAACGTATAGTCCGCCAAATTGGTTGCATCACTTACCTTTATTTTGAATACCAAAATCAATTTCTGCAGCATTTAAATTTTTTAAACGAACCGATATATTATCCGATGTTTACGCTAACACGACCCGATTTCACATATACTCTACTACTGCAATATATAGAATTATTAAACTAACGAAACGAAAACCAGTACGAAATATGCAATTGAAAACAAAAAATCGACCAAAACACATAACACATTTTCATTATAGAGTCCCTTCTTTTTATCTTTTTTTTCTTAAATTTGATAACATCTCAACAGCCACCTAACTATTTACCATTGCACATTTATTTTGTGATCAAATTTCTGCTCTTTTCTGCTATATTTCTCCTTTTGATTTTCTTTTAAACAGACACACACACACATTAGTTTTGCATCCCTGCAGTAAGCGACTGGGCGGCTCCACCATAAACAACAAGAAAATAAATCGAAATTAAACCACAACATTTCATAGATGTTCTTAAATATTTCATAAATCGGACAATCTGCAGTTATAATTTAGTACATTTAAACCAATTTTTAGGATTTTTAATAACTTTTACACGCAGTTTAACTAAATTTACGGGAGCCACTTGCGAACGGCCAGAGAATTGAAATGTAACTGATGTCAATTAATAACAACTAAGAAATTGCACAAGGAAGAGAGTTGGGTAGCAGGCTCCATTAGATCACTGAGTTCGTTTGATGAGCAACGGAAGTAGATACGAAAATTGGAGTTTTGTAATAAACAGTGTGACCAGATCTAAAAAAAAGTGTTGCAGCTAAATCGGCATTGAAATAATGCTAAAAAAGCTACAACAAAATATTAAAATGCCAAAAAATAATGCTAAATTTAAAAACGTTTTTTTAAATAAAACCAGTAAGAAAGTTTTAGTCGGGCAACCCGACTTACATATAGTAAAACAAAAACTACTGTATTATATTGATATTGTTACTCGATTTCTACAGAGGGTGGAGTGGTAAATTTGTATGGGAGGTACCAGATGGGGCGTGTCTAAACTTCCAGATTTTTTCTCCAAAACTTTATCCTGCTTGAACTTTACTAAATACAGAATTTGGGCACGATCGCGTTAGTTCTATTAATAATATTAATCGATTTCTAAAGTGGGCGGTACCAGATGTGTATGGGAGGTACCAGATGGGGCGTGGCTAGACTTCCAGTTTTTTTTTCTCAAAAACTGTATCCTGCTATAGCTTTACAAAAACAATGAATTTGGGTACGATCGCCTTGGATTTATTGATATTACTACTCCATCTCTAAAGTGGGCAGAAAAGTACATTTGTATGGAAGGTACCAGAAGGAGCGTGGCTAGACTTCCAATATTTTTTCCAAAACTTTATCCTGTTATAACATAACAAAATACATAACTTGGACACGATCGTGTCGAGTGTATTGATTTTATAACTCCATCTCTAAAGTTGACGGAGTGGTGCATTTGTAGTGGAGGTACCAGAAGGGGCGTGTCTAGACTTTCAATTTTTTTTTGGCAAAACTTTATCCTGTCATAGTTTTTCTAAATATAGAATTTGGGAACGATCCAGTTCGATGTATTGATATAATTACTCGATTTCTAAAGTGGGCGGAATTGTACATTTGTAGGGAAGGTACCAGAAGGGGCGTGGTCATGTAGCCCATTTTCAATAGTTTGATGAAATATTAACTCGTGCAAAATTTTAAAACATTTTGTTGCCGGACAGCCAGACAGACAAACAGACGGACATGGCTCAAACGACTTAAAAAGTCATTAATCGAATTTGGTTCTATGTGTTACACTTTTGGGTCGTATCAAATGATATATATCCTCATCCCTAAGGGTGATGGTATAATTATCACTATAAAGAGTTTATTTTTTAAAATTTTGTATTCCATGTTGCCTTAGAAATATATTACACTAGTGGGCCCGGCAATGTTTCGCTATTGCATATTATCGAATATTGTAGAAAAATCCAAACAATGTGTAGCCTATGTTACTCGCGGGGTTATTCGGAAGATTCCCTGAAAATTTCATCAAAATCGGTCTAGCCGTTTTCGAGTTCATACGTTACATATATACATACACACATCCTCTTTTATATATATAGATTAGAATTAAACAATGTCATGTAATAATTCAACCATTTATTGTTGAGCCATGGAAAACAACAAAAAAAATATTTATTGAATAAAAAAGAAAAAGTGACCATTCAATTCAATATCACATTGGTTTGTACATACATACATATATGTATATATAAAAAAAAATAACATAAAAATCCAAATCGCTATTTAATAGCAATTCAGTACATTTTTAAATATCATTTGTTTACAAATGATAAATTTTAATAATAAATAATAAATAATTATAAATGTACTAGTGAGCCCGGCAATGCTTCGCTATTGCATATCAACTTGTAATATATTTCACATGTCTTGCTATCCTAAATACTATATAAACGCTAATTAATACATTTGTAGGTCTACAAAGTACTTTGAAAACGGTACTTAATCCCGACAATAATATGTTGAGTTTATTAACTTATGTAAATAATTTCAAGTAAATCCTTAACATGGAAGTTAAATAATTAAGTTTTATTGTTTTAAATGCTTAATATCGTAGGCTCTATGACGATAGTAAAAAGTTCATCAGCAAAGTCATATCTGTATGTAGGGCGAAAACCACTTCTTTCTTAAATCGGACATTCTGCTAAAGTTCAAAGTTCAAAATTCAATTTTTATTTTTTGCCGTAGTAGCGGGAACCATCTGTATACTAACTATCTCTTTGGGCGTGAAAACATTTTTGTCATGTCTTCTCCGCCTAATTAAATAAAAATTTCGTTTGAAGATTTATGCCTTTAGCAGCCATAAAAACCTCTTTCGCCATGTCTTCTTCTCCCAGGGATCAAGAATATTTCCGAATACTGTCTTTATATTAACTCTTATTACCATTTGTAGAGATAATTCGGTCACCAAACGCACGGTTTAACAAAGTGTTGGCCTAACGCGCTGTATGGCATGTTATGCCGTTGTGTTGGAACCTTTTCTCTTCCCAATGATTTGCAATGACATGACATGAGAAATAACAAAATCAATTGTTCGTCCACTGGCTCCAATTCTTCCAACAGTTGGATGTTATATAGATGTAGGCCAAGACATTTCCTCAACATTTGTAGAGACCGATTTGCTGCGAACGGCGTCGGTTCGATAAATTCAAAACCCTTGTCACACTTTCTTCTACAGCGGCGATGCCTTCTATTAGCTGCTCAGATGGATTATCATGTGCACCGTAAACTTGACAAAGTGCTCCATAAGTTTGGCGAACAGAACGCGCATTTTTAATATAAGTTTCCAAGATTTGTAACCGTTGTTCTAATGTAAGTCTTTGTATGGTGACTTGCCAAAATATACTGAAAGAAAGTTTATCACACTTCATTAGTATGACAGCAAGATTTACACTAATACCTAACAGAAAAATAACCCATACATAGGTTACTTACAATGTTTGCTTATGTTAACTCTGACATACTATAACAATTCAAATTGTGCCCCAATCAAACAAAATGTGTTTTTCGGTCCAACTCCAATAAATATTGCTTAAATTTTCTATTTATAGGATTTATTACCGATTCGCTCTACTGGAAAGTAATTGAAAAACACATACCTGTTAAAATATTAAAAACATATCACTGTTTTAGCCTACGCAGCTAGTCTATGTCCTCAACTGTCTTGTGTACGGACCATTAGTTGAAACAGTTTAAAATTCAAATATTGAAGTGAGGAGGCAACGCCTCGGCACTTTTTATTTATTTAGTTCCAAATAGCCTGCTCATTAGGGCGGATTAATTTAATCGTATACCAAAATCGGAATCTAAGAAAATTTCAATAAAATACAATATGTATAAAATCAATTCCTAGTTCGCGCTACAGTCTTCCTGCCTTCAGCGGAAGGAAGGAATTGATTTTAGATACATAGTTTCTCGGTGAAATTTTCATAGAATTCATCATAGATTCCAATTCTGGGGACGCTTTTTACACCTGCACCTAGAGGGTCATTATAGAATCCAAGAGGCCCTTATTTTGACCCCACGGGCTCCGGCTCCAATTTTGACCTACCATTCCGATGTTCGGAGACTAAGACGAAGAGAATAGTATATTTCTGATGATGTTTGGGTTCCCGCTCTACATATTGGACTTCCGCTAGAAGGTTTCAAAAAAAAATATATACATGAAGTTTTCGGTATTTACTTATTTAAAAATAAAAAGAACTCTACCTGAAATCTTAATGCTTCCCAGCGCGAGCTAGGAATTGATTTTAGACACAAAGTTAATTGGTGAAATTTTCTAACAATTCATCATGAATCCGATTTTGGTATACGATTTTTGCGAACAAAATTTACCCGCACTACTGTTCATATCTCTAGGCGAACTGCAATATAATATGGAATTAAGAGGACGATCAAACTATTACTATGAAAGTTATAACTGGGGTGAGGCACAGCCCGCTTCCACTCTTGCTGTAATTCATACTGTAACAAATCTCATCTATATACCTCTGATAGTTTATGAGATGTAGCCCTTTTTATTTTCAAGTTGTATGGGCGGTGCCACGCCCCTTTATCCAATCACAGCCAAATATAGCCAGAAACTATCTACAGGTCAACAGTGCCACTTGGTAAACAAACCTTTGTATCAATCTGTCTATTGGAAAAGCCTGCAGAGCGATTTTTGAAAAGGTGGCGTAGCACCCCCCACTTCCACCCTGGCTGTAATTAATACTGCTCTAACAACATATATACTACATCTTATCTTTATATCTCTGATACTTTATGAGGTATAGCCCTTTTGTATTTCAAGTTGTATGGGCGGTGCCACGCCCCTTTATCCAATCACAACCTTTGATAGCCAGGGACCATCAACAGGTCAACAGTACCACTTGGTAAAATGTTCGTATCAATCGGTCTATTAGAAAAGCCGTTAGAGCTATTTTTGAAATGAGGGCGTGGCACCGCCAACTTCCACCTTCACTGTAATTAATACTGCTCCAACAACATATATACCAAATCTCATCTTCATACCTCTGATATTTCATAAGAAATAGGCCTTTTGATTTTCAAGTTGTATGGGCGGTGCCACGACCCTTTGTCCAATTGGACCAAATTGTAAATCTAAACCACCCGGGGCGCCAACCAAACGCATACAAAAAAATTTATGCAAAACGGTCCAGCCGTTCAGGTGGAGTTCAGTCACAACACGTACAGTAGAATTTTATATATATAGATTTATATCAAATGAATATTCTTCCTCAACTTCCAAAGAGTCGGTCGAAATATCATTATCAAACATGTTTTTATCACATTTTTTGATGAGATCGTTGGTAATTTTAATACTTTTGCAACATTTATTTAACTTTTTCAATCCGCATCTAATGTAAAGAAGTGAATTCATAGTGTTCAATATCATTCTATTTCTAATTTTTGTTTTTATAAGGCCACTGAAAGCTTTTTCAACGTTTGCGTTACTAAAAACGGGTTTTCATTTAATGCATTTTTATATTCGTATACACTTATCCAGAAATCAATTGTTGAGTTTTTGTTTGCCCATTCATATGCACTTAGCTTTTGCCATTGCTTTTCTAAAATAGTAATTTCGTCCACTGTAAAATCTTCCATTTGTTGTTCAAAATGTTGATGTAATTTAAATTTTTTAGTTTTTAAACTGTTTTCTACAGAAAAATATTTGTATTTGAAAGATTTAGAAAATTAGCTGGCAATTCTTGGCTAAGCTGATATATTAACTGAGCTATAAACTTTCGACAAGTAACTCTTATTTAATTTTCTTTTTCAGAATTGATTACATTTTTCTTTGATTTTAAAAATTTTTCAAAGTTGTAATTAAAGTATGGTGTTGGAACAAATAAATCTTCTAAACGCGAATTTAAGGGATCAAAAGTGTCAGATTGAATAATGCTAAAAAATGCTAAATTAAAAATGACAAAAGCTAAGAAAATGCTAAATGCTGAATGAAAATTTTGCGGCTAAATACAAAAAAGAAATGCTAAATTTAGCTGCAAAAATTATAAAATGGTCACACTGGTAATGAGAGACAGCTCAATCTATTCTTTCTCCCTCTCTCTCTCTTGCTCACACTCTCATTGTCGTGTGCAATTCCTTCAATTTCATTAATTCTCGTCAGTTATTTTTCAATTCTCTGGCCGTTCGCAAGTGGCTCCCGTACATTTAAGTTAAAATGCGTGTAAAAGTTATTAAAATCCTAGAAATTTGTTAGAATGTACTAAATTAAAGTTGCAGAATGTCAGTGTTATAAAATAATTGTGTAAATCTATTAAATGGCGTAGTTAAATATCAATTTTGTTGTTGTTTACGGTGAATCCGGTCGGTCGTTTGTTGTGGGATGCAACACGGGCGCGAGTGTGTGTGTGTTTGAATAAAAGTAAAAGCAAAAGAAGAAATAAAACAGAGAAGATGCAGACATGTGATCCCACAGAAAAGTGCAATGGTTATTATTAAGGTGACATTTAAAACTCATCATACCTACATGTTAATGAAGTGAGTAAATGAGTGCAATAGATAAGAAAAATTCAAATGCAAATGAAATGGTGTAAATGCATTTAAGTGGTCAGTCTTTTGCTTACGCTTGCAACTTTCAAAGTTTTTGTTAGTTTGTACATGGGTCGAACAGTCGGCTGGATTCAGTGCAGTTATTTTGAAACTGTTATAGATAACAAGTACCTAAAAGACTTATCGGACACAAAATAACGTGTTATACATAGGTATTTTCAGTAAAATAGGATTGTGGTGTTAAAATAAAGGTAAGTGATACACACATTTTGACTGACTGATATGATTTCTAAGCGCACATAGATCACGTAATTAATAGCGGTAAAATCCTATCCGGCATACTGAACAGTAGGGTGTTCGTAAAAATCAATTTTGGATTTTTGTCGGTGTCACCCCCAAACAATTATGTCTTTGCAAATTTTAGTGTAGCCAAAGTTTGAGCATAATTGAAGTATGTGTATTTGTTTTTTGTTAGTCGATCTCTTACGATCTCCCCTTTCACAAAGGGGTCTGAAGATGAACTCATCATGGAGTTCGAAACGCGTCATCCTAGTGCGTGACACACTGAATTTGGCCAAAATATCAAACAATAAATAAAAAAACACTTTTCTGATCTTGAGCCGAATTTGTTGTATCATTTCGATTCACTTAACGTAAATTAATATAATTGAAGTATGTTAACCAGTGCCGTTTTGGGCGTAAAGGTTTTAAGCTCCTACAGCCACGTTTAGGGGCCATAACTCACGAACGACTAGCCCAATATTAATAAAATAAAAAAAATCCGAAATTAAGAAATTACAATTTCTTTAATACGTTAATGTATCACTTCTTTGCATTCTCAACGGTTTCGTAGTTAAAAAAAAATTTATGAAAAAAAAGAAACAATTCCTAAAAATTTATTTTTTTTATTTTTTAAAAATAATAAAATATCCAAAACGAATAAAAGGATCAAGTTTTAATACTTTCCCATATTGTCACATATCAACCTATCAACAAAATGATGAAACCGTCTTCTTTTTATTCACAAATAAGTAAAGGTATCTTATTTTGGCAACAATTTTGAATTTTTGATACAATGAATGAATTTAAAAAAATGAGGATAATATACATTTCTTTGCAAAAATAAAACGCCCCCCACCGCATACGCCGTAGTTAGTCTCGCTGCGTAATTAGCCTTGCTACTCTTTCTCTCTCTCTCCAGCGCGAGTCGAATGCGGCGTAGTTTGTTAGTTACTTAAAAAGTCACTCTTCTTTTTGGGCGTCCGCCCAAGCCCATTTCATCAACTTCATCAACCTTTTTCATTACTTTTAGTCGCAAAATTAGTTTGGGTGTTATGTCCGTTATATTTGTTGGGGCTAATGTCCGTTATGCCCCGCGGACATAATCCCAAATGCAAATTGGGGGTTATGTCCGCAGAGCGTGGCGGACATAAGCCCCAAAATCGTGTTGGGGATTATGTCCGTGGGGGTTATATCCAGACACCTAAATTGTATCACTTCCCGTATATCCTGAATAGAAAAAACTTATTTTCTCCAAAATGAGACACGTTCACTTAATTGTAAATGAAAGCGAAATGTAATGATAAATTTTCATGATCTATGTGTTTTTTTATTAAGAATTTTAGGTCATCGAATTCTTGTAATTCAGTACCAAAAAATTATTTTTGTATTCATCTTAGTTGTTTTGTTTTTTTTTGTTTGGACATATGAAGTTTTAGGCCGCAATTCTTGAGCGATTTGAATAATTTTTTTTGTATTATTGGAAACTACTTCATCTGTCAAAATAAACAAATTTGTAAAATCCAAAAAATATTTGAAATTAAATTCAAAAATAATTTTTTTTCGACTTTAACAAATTTAAAAAAAATAACGGTAAGGAATTTAAACAAAAATTTCACTGTGGCTTAAAGCAGTTTTAGGTTGCATGAAAATGACGATAAAAAGTGTAAATGTCACAGTATTCTGGGACGATCATACATCAAAAAAATACTCGAATTGAAATTCTAGCTGATAAGTTTTTGAAAATATCTATATTTTTCATTTCTGCAGACTGTACCGAAAATCTTTTTACTTTTTAATCGATGACAGTAAAAAAAACTGTATAAATAAGATCTGTATATCTATATACATATATAAAAGTGAACATTTGTTTCTACCAATGACCGCTATAGACTCTAAAACCATCCAACAAACGAGTTTCATTAGAAAGACAATCTTCCGAGGATGGTTATAGGCTATTTACAAATTGCCTTAGACACATTTGGTCCATTTATTGAGTCAATTTTCGATTTTTCCCATAGAAAAATTATCCAAAATTTTTAAATTGTGAATTTTATTATTGACTTTTGATACATTTATGTATATATAATTTAAATTGGGTTTGTTTGAAGCTTACACGATGCAACAGCATTCATCCGAAGTTCTTGAGGTGTACTATTACAATAAGTGACTTTAAAATAGATGTGGATGAAATATGATCTGGTCAAAAACTGGCGAGATCAGATTTTTAGGCATGGGCCTGCCAATAGAACCCTATTTGTTAAAGTGCGAAATCGTAAGTACTAGATCACGTAATTTACTAAAGTGCTTAATTTGTAATAGTGCGATAACTGAAGAACTGTTATGCGAATGGTCATAAAATTTGGCATAGATTCAATTAAGATCAGTATACGTACTCTAAAGAAAGAGTGCGGGAAATATTGTGTGGAATAGACTCCAGAATGCGCGATCAGTCCAAAAATTGATGGTCCTGCCCAATTCTGTCTTCCAAATACAATAGCTGGAGGACTATAGCACCATTCGTGTTGATTTTTTATTTCCATGATGCATCGGTTTTGATATCGTTGATTTTGGCAAAAGTTTGATCTCAAAACGTATTACGTTGGCTACTGCATCTTCCTGTATTTCGCAACTCTTTTGGACGTTGCAGAATATCGCAATAAATTGGAATTTTCTGGGACCCCTATATGTGATATCAAGATACATACTTGTCAAATCATAGTGAGGGATGAGTGTAATTGGCACACAAAAAAATCGTTACAACGCCTTGATCGCGCTTTACAGGATTCTAGAAGCAATACATACATAAGTTATCCTATTTATATTCATTTAACCAGAAAATATAAGTGAACCGATGTATTGCTACTATCTATTCCAATAATTACCACGGATTTGCCGTTTGATTTCAAATGGTTACAGTTTTTAGTTCGGTTAGAATTTACGATGAAAATCAATAAAGCTGAAGGACAGTCTATTCAAGTTTGCGGCTTGAATTTCGAAAATCCATGTTTTTCGCATGAACAGCTTTATGTTGCATGTTTACGTGTAGAAAGACCTACCGACTCCCATACACGTTGTATTGTCAGAAGCATTGCAATAAATTTTTGTCATTAAAAAAATATTATGCTATTATATACCAGAAAATTGTTTGTTTAATTTCGATCAGAATATCAAAAGAAACTAACGCACTTCTTCCTTAGGCGGGACGAAGTCTGCCCGGTCAGCTAGTTTATTATAAAAGTACGCAAACCGGGATTTCATTCATTGATTATTTTGACATTGCTACAATCCGGAAACATTAAGAGCATTACAAATTCACATTTAAGGTAAAAAAACAAGTTTGATAAATAAAAAGAAGAAATTTCAGCATTCGTAGAAGCATGCGATAGCCTCTAACATGTATTTTTCCAAATTTTTATACCCTTTTCCATGCGCATGAACAGAGTGAAGGGTATATTTATTTTGTTCTTCCATTTGTAACACCCATAAGGAGGAGTGGTAGGTATGACAATATATATATATAAATGATCAGCATCGAAATCTGAGTTGATTTAAAGGTGACCGCCTGTCCGTCTCTCTGTCTGTCTGTCAGTCTGTCCCCGCGATTACAGCCGCAGTTTAAGAGATAGCGAGCTGAAATTTGGAATGCAAGTTTTTATGCTCAAATCGGTCAAAAACTACTTACACCTCCCATACAAACTCCCCCTTGCGATCTCTATCCCTACGATTACATCTGTAGTTTAAGAGCAATCAAGGAACTTAGGAAGGAACTTAATAGGAACTTACGTTGTAAGATGAACAATATCGGACGAATACTTCTGCCACCTTCCATACAAACTCCCCTTTTTTGGGGGTGTCCATCTGTATGTCCCTATAGTTTATGAGCTTTCGGGCTTAAATTTTGTTATGTAAGCTTCTGTCCAGAAGCAGATATGCATGATCGGATTTAAACTACTCCCACATCCCACACAACTTCCCATTTTTGGGGAGTTACAAAATTCATAAAAATAAGCTCCAACTCACCAACTCATAAACTTACCTTTAAATCGAATAAAATCGATACAAAATTGTTGACAAAATGGATGTGTGAAGCTAAAAGTAACGTCCACTTCTCACCAACTCCCCTAATTTGTGGTACAAAGTTTAATAAAATAGTTGCAGTGCAAATAAACAATTTGATCACGAATTTTACAAATGGTGAAGGGTATCTGAACTTCGGCATAGCCGAAGATATCCGCCTTACTAGTTTTAATGCAGAAAACCCACTGCGGCAGTAGTCATAGAATTCGGAATGTGCTGCCACTGTGTGTCGGGAATATTAGAATTAGGGAGGTTATTCCAAAGTAATAGAGAGAGCTGATTGGAGTTGGCATTGGCTATCTCCATGTAGCTTTGTGATATCTAGCTTTCTTTGTGTTTGGTTACGAGATTTTTTAGCACTACAGAATTACGTGGGTACCATGGCGGCAACTAGGTGGTGACCCTAGTCAATATTTTCACCGCGCATCACACTCACGTCCATAACGCTTGAGATATTCATTTTATAGATTGTCACGTGGTCAATCTGATTTCTTTTTTTTTGATCAGGGGCTATCAAGGTCGCGTTGTTGATATCTTAATGCGGGAATCTGATTCCACACACATCATTGGTTCTTGCCGATGCAAAGATAAATCCATTATCGGAGGTGTTGTTGTGTATATTGAATTTTCTAATTGCTGAGCCAAGGGTATCTTTCAACGCATTATTGTCCCGGCCATCACGTTTTCTTTACAGCGGTATTGTCAGCTCTGTATTTGTCGAGGAAATCCGCCATCTCTGTAGAAAATTTTGGACATTCCAGGTACATATCGTTAAATTATAGTTCTTATAACGCTTGCGGGGTCCACAACATGTAGGCGGGTTCTTGTTTTTTCGTAATAGGTTTTTTTATTATTTAGCCACTGCGCCCCATCCTAGTTTCTTGGGGCTGCCAAAGACACTGGGGGAGCAGAGAACATCAATAACAACACAATGCAACTGATTTTTATATGTATAGATGATTACATAAATGACAATAAAGAAAATATACATAATCATGAATCTATCATATGGAAATACACATTTTTAGGCCTTAGTAATAGGAATTTCTGTTCGTGATTTGTTCCCTGCAAAGTACGAACTAACAACTGCTTATGAATAAGATATTTTATTTAAATTTTTGGACAGGCATTTTGTGTCATATCTTTAGAGAAGCAGATAGCATTGGGACCCGCTTGTTTCTGACGACGTCACATACTTTATTACTAAAGCCTTAACTGATATTCACCATTTACAACATCTTAACCATACAAACTTCAGCTACTACATATCAAATTATCCCTATAACTATTTATGTGACTATGTAAAAGATTACGTATTTATTATACAAACATCGCACTTCGAAATGTGAATCACAGTTCAATACCGCATAAACTTTACCTTGATGTGTGACAATCAGTATAACTTTGATTACTTCAACAGTTCAACCCACATATAACGCACAAACAACAGCAACAAGGAATACAAACAAAAGATCTCGTGCGAATGTGATAAATTTCAATAGAATCTCAATGAAGAGTATTTTAATATGCGTCAGACGGAATCAGTGGTGTAATGTTTGACACTCGAGTGAATACTTGTTGTACTTGCACACAGTCACAACGACACGTTCCATGAATGAACATTTTTTGTGGTTAATTTGTGTTAACTCATGCGAAATGTATGAACAAACGTCTGTTGGATGTTGGTTATATGCATATGTCCTAGCATATAGAGTAATAATAATACGGTGATGGTCTGTGTGCTTTCAGCTGTCTGTATATTTAACCCACACACCCACACTTTAGTCATCTTGATTCTATGAGAGAACAATTGTGTACTAAAATGAAGAGGTATTGAGACACTTGCTCGGCGGGGCGTTCACGACCGTGGGGGTAATGGGCATAAAGAAAGTATCCTACAGATAGGGCAGAGCCATAAAGGTTATGCTTATTAATCAATAAATTAGCCACAGAGGGAATTTAAAATATATACTTTACGGCTGCTTTAACTACGGAGTCGGGAGAGCTGTCATGTTGTATAGTAAATTATTTATATAGAAACTGGTTAACCAGTACTGAAATTTTAGGCAGGTAAACTGACTGATAAATACCATCACCAGGGCCAACACAAATATGCCCGGAAAAAAACTAAAAATATGCGCATTATATAAGCACGAAAAACACTAAAAAAGTTTTTAAAGCTGATAAAACCAGTAAGAAAGTTTCAGTCGGGCAACCCGACTAACATATACCCTCACCTTCGTTAAAAAAATATTCTATTATATTAATATTATTACTCGATTTTTAAAGTCGGCTGAGAGGTACATTTGTATGGGTGATACCAGATGGGGCGTGTCTACACTTCAAGATTTTTTCTCCAAGCATTTATCCTGTTATAGCTTTACTAAATTCAGAATTTGATCACGATCGCGAGGGGTGTATTGATATTATTACTAAATCTCTAAAGTGGACGGAAAGGTACATAAGGGGCGTGTCTAGACTTCCAAAATTTTTTCCAAAACTTTATGCTGTTATTTCTTAAAAAAATACATAATTTGCGCACGATCGTGTCGAGTTTATTGATGTTATTACTTCATCTCTAAAGTGGGCGGAGTGGTACATTTGTATAGGAGGTATCAGAAGGGGCGTGTCTGACTTCCAGATTTTTTCTCCAAAACTTCTTGAACTTTACTAAATACAGAATTTGGGCACGATCGCGTTAGGTCTATTAATAATATTAATCGATTTCTAAAGTGGGCGGTACCAGTTGGGGCGTGGCTAGACTTCATACAAAAACTGTATCCTGCTATAGCTTTACTAAAATAAAGAATTTGGGTACGATCGCCTTGGATTTATTGATTTACTACTCCATCTCTAAAGTGGGCGGAAAAGTACATTTGTATGGGAGGTACCAGAAGGGGCGTGGCTAGACTTCCGATATTAAATATATATAAAAACTAAAAACACACATTCGTCCTTATTTCGAAAAATGCAAGAAAAGAATCTCGAAATCGGAACTTAACATAGAACATTCAAATGTTCTACAAAAATTTGGAAGAAGAATCAGCTTCAATATTTATCAACCAGACCAAAATGCTAAAGTTAGAATCACAAAAATCTTTATGTGCTTGTTTCCTTAAGAGTTAGAGAGCTGTATGAAGGGTTTATTGAAGGGCCCAAAAAGGGTATAAACTGGTGCCACCACCCGGTCCAATGGCTAAAGGTAGAATCTCGAAAATGTTGGTGAATATCAATTTAATGGAGTAGTTGAGGGCTACTAAAGAATTTATCGAATTTCGTACTTTTATGGGGAAATAAATTCGGAAAAGCGATAAAAACCATCTCTCAGAACTGAACCATTTATGGGGTAGTTGAACAATTTGATGGCAATTTTCGAAGTTTGTACTTTTAGAGGCTAAAGGCCAAGAGAGTGATCTGAATTAGGGGAGGTGGTAATACGCGTGGCACTAATTCAGAGAAACTGCCGTTCTCACCAACTACGTGAGCCGTAATCATGCAAGTTTGAGACTACGTTGGGATTTTTCGAAACTGCAATATGTACCAGTAACAGTATAAGACTATAACAGTTTTCAACATCTTTGTCAATAATTTTGCAGGCAGGACGAAACACTTATTACAAATGATGAGACCATTAAAAACTCATAGATAACCTGCCGTTTGGCACAAACTTTTGATATACCCCCCGAACACGACACACCGTCGCATAAATTCGTAAGCATTTGCATGCGAGGCCGTATACGATATACATAAAATTGAAATGCATTCTTACCCTTATGTAACACTAAATGTTTGTGAAATATGATACAAATTTTCAAATGGTTTCCTTCCTTGTAGTTTCTACAATAGTTATAACAGTGATAATTTCCGTGTCGTCAACTCTGATGTTGACTATGACACAAATTTGACAGAAATGTCATATGTATGATAAACCACAGCATAACTGAAAAGTGTTGCGTATAAAAATATATATGGGGCTTTCTTTGCACTTGAAATCGATTTATAAATATGTGTACGTATACGAAACAAAATGATGTTATTATGCAAATAGCAGTGAATTCGGTCAAGTATATAACATACAATTGGCCTACTTTTAAAGGCTATAAAAAGACAATTTCAGAACATAAGGGTTTTTTCTTTTAAATAATTTTATATAGTTGAATGCATTGGCAATCCGGGCACCGATTACTGAGAGTTTCATCATTTGTCTTATGTGTTGGTAACTGCATGTACACTGATCACATTAATTCAACATTTTCAGTAAATTGAAAGTTATGATTGTAAACACAGCTGGTACACATATTAGATGTTTATCTATGTTTGACCGATTTCAAAATTTAGATAATTGTCTGTAACGTAATATATGTGTACGTGGCGGAAATTGTCTCTATCAAATAAACCACAACAACTGAGCTAATGTTAGCATCACATAACGTATAATGTACAAAAACTTCATTAGTAATCCCGTAAATCACTTTTGACCAACATATATTTGCAATATTAATGTATTTTAATAAACACATATTTGACTATTTAAATCGATAATATTGATATTAACCGCATCATCCCAAGTGGTATTTGCGATGAGTAAATATATATGAGAGTTGTATGTTAACTTTGTCGGATTAGCTGTAAATGGTATTGTAATTGGTTTTGCGTATAACATAAGATTGGGGTAGTGGCAGATATTGTTGGATGCGAAAAACATTCGTATAATTGGTTTTATTTTTGTATTAAGAAAGTACCGAAACTGAAGTCTCTGCGAAATTCAGAATTTAGAAACTACTCTATATATAACCATCATGCCACGGCCAGTCCCTAAAACAATTACTTAAAATAAGCTTAATTTCCCTTTACACCCCTTGAATGAGGTATGGAATAGCTTCTCGTGTGAAATAACACGCTTTCTATTTTTAGATTCACAACTAAAGGCATCTACTTGTTTATCGAAGAATGCGAACGTCACAGTTTCAAAAGCTCTTACTAGACATGCCGATTGACTCGACACTAATACCGCGAAGTTGCTGTCGACAATATTCGAGGGGAGCCGAGAATGAAAGAAACATTTCATTTTCTCCCGCATGGTAGTCGCGTGTTCTAACCAATATGCCACTGCCGGTCCCGGTCCCTAAAACAATGCATTGGGTATATTCGGTTTACTCGCGAAGTCAATGTTCGAATTCTCAAATACAAAAAAATTTTGCGAATTTTATCCCAGGCAGCGATTTTTACGATAAGAGCAACATAAGCCATATTCACACCATAGTTTCGGTTATTATCCCAATAGGTTTAAATGTAGTTTGGATAAGGTAGGTGGACCAAATGTCTTTTTACATTTCAAAAGATGATAAAACGAGTAAGAATATTTCAGTCCGTTAAACCGACATGCATATACCCTCACCCTCAGTAAAAAAACATTAAATTTGTTTTCTCTAAAACTTTATCCAGTTATTATTCTTTTTTAATGGCAGCAACAAAAAATTGAGTAATAATATCTTTATCTATCAGTAGCCGCACGTAGAAAAGTATTTCAAGCGCTATGGTCTTTTGCGCTCCGTAGATATTTCGTCACACCAAGCTTAGATAAGAGCTTTTTTACCTTTTGAAAAATCACAGAATAGATTGCCTGCGTCATTACCCAGGATTCTGCGCTGTAGAGCAAAGCAGGTACACAGAAAAAAATTACGACAAACTAGTTGTCATATTGAATACAATTTCGTCAATACAATTAAATATTTAATTAAAAAGGCGCCAACAACCAAAATTGTAAATGCAATAAGCAGTTTTGTTATAGTTACAATTTGTGTATTTTAGTTAAATTTGAAATGTGGTTGAAAATTTGTCAATGTGACAATTTACAAACATGTTCAAATGGAAAAATTGTTATAAATCGAAATTGAATGCTAACAATGATATTTAATTACTTACCAACAGTGTTTTGTACAGTGTTTTGTACAGATGGATCTTCAATCCAAAAGAGGGCTTTATCACATAACGCTTGCTCAGCGCTAAGTAGCAGCGTTTTGCGATCAATCTCTTGACTTTCAGACTGACAATATTGTTTTTGTTTATAGCGGAGTCAAGGTAGAAAAAATCATCCACTACTACAAAGTTTACGCAGCGTCCCAAACAAGTAGACACTTTGTTAGTTGAAACAAATTACTTGGTTTTGTTCTCATTAATCATCCGATCCACTTCTGCCTAATGCTTCTCAATGCTCAAAAAGGCAGCAGCAACATCTCGCAGTCCTCGGCCAATAATATCTATATCATTGGCATACTCGAGCAGCACGTGACTTTTGTCAAACATGGTAACAGTCCTGTTTACTGCAGCCTTCTGCATGGTCATCTCCATTATGATGTTAAAGAAATCGCATGACAGTTATATATGTACTAAATACAGAATTAAGGCCAGATTGTGTTACTCGATTTCTAAAGTGGGCGGAATGGTGCATTTGTATGGGAAGTAACAGAATGGGCGTGACTGGGCTTCATAATTATTCCTCCTAAACTTTATCCTATCGTAGGTTTACTAAATACCAAATTTGGGCACGATCGCGTTGTGTGTATTGATATCATTACTCGATTTCTAAAGTGGGCGGAATGGCATAATAGGCGTGGGGCAATACTGCCGATTTACAATATCATTACTTAATTTTGAAAAATATTACTTACTTTTACTTTACTTCCCTTTACACCCCATGAATGAGGTATGGAATAGCTTCTCGCGTTGTTGTGAATTAACACACTTTCTTTTTTTAGATTCACAAATAACGGCACCTACTTTTTATCGACGAATGCGAACGTCACTGTTTGAGAAGCTCTTACTAGACACGCCGATTGACTCGACACTAATACTGCGAAGTTGCTGTCGACAAAATTTGAGGGGAGCCGACAATGAAAGAAAAATGTACATGACTGGAGGCGGGAATCGAACCCGGGATCTCCCGCATGGTAGTCGGGTGTTCTAACCATCATATTAACACTGCTAAATTTTCATAAGGATCAGTTAAGGATAACTCGAGTTATCTTGCCCACCAGCCATCCAGCCAACCAGACAGACGGATACGGCTTAATCTTTAGAAATCAATACACACAACGCGATCGTGCCCAAATTCTGTATTTTGTTAAGTTATAACAGGATAAAGTTTTAGAAAAAAAAATTGGAAGTCTACCCACGCACAGTGTGAGATTTAGTCAATCTAGTATCTCAAAATTAATTTTTATATGAAGTTTTAGAGATATCAACTTGAAATTTGGCAAGGAGATTATCGTTAAGGAGATTATAAGCTTCAATATGGTGAAAGATAACTAGTTCCAACTAGTGTCAAAGGGGACTAGTTCCGAACTATCCTCAAAAACACTAGTTGGGGACATTTTTTTCTACACATTTATATTCAATATTTCTTCTTCTTTTCTCTTCTAACTAAAACTTGTCGATATATTGATATAAGTACCCACATACAACCATTTCTATAAAATGCTTCAAGTTTCGAACTTTAGTTTTCGATGATTCTTTGCAAATGAGAAAAATAAAAAGTGAATGTTGTTTCAATGTTAAATTTATTGATATCTAAAACATTATAAAGAGGAAAAACTAAAAAATTCAACGAAAGTTCTTAAAAGAATGGAAAATATTCAAAATAAGACGCTTGGTTTTTGGCGGCAAACGTTAACTTGCAATCAAAGGGTCTGACGTGATAAGCAACCTATGCAATAAATCTATGTTGGTGTCAACTCGGGACGTTTTTCTTGTGAACAGTTCGCGATACTGTCTCGACTCTTTATTGCGTGCTTCTTGCGCTTCTTCAGAAAAGTTTCCTATGGGAAGAATGCATGAAGATATTAACTCTTTGCATTTCCGTTTTTGTGTACTCGAAGCACTTTCAGCAAACTCTTTTTCTCGCTTTCCGCGTTGCGGTATTTGTTTTGAAGTTGATGGTGCGTGATCAAGAGCAAAATCAACAGCAGAAATTTTTGAACTTAGCCAAATAGCATTGTCATGCATAAATCTTGCTTTATCACGGTGAGATTTGCTCCATCGCGATTGAAATTGGAAGCAAAGCTTTTTTATACGATCTTTAATTTTGGTATCTTCAACATCTGGTCCTAAAATTGATATAACGTGCTTTTCGACCGCTTCTGTTTTTTCTATTTTCACCTTGCTCAACAAAATCCAAAATAGCTCCTCTCGCGATATTTCACTCATACTAAAAAAAGGCATAAAATGGGCAGGATTTTATTTTTTAAATTTGTTTTGGGCACATTAACAAAGATTCTGCTGGCATTCCCATTACGGAACTCCGTAGGACTTGGAAGTTCTAGTCTATCAAAGATTTGAAAGCTTTAAAATTTGTCTTACCTTTTAGGTGGTTATAAAACAATTTTTTCAAAATACTTGAGTGCAAAAATAAATATTGAATAAAACAAAAATTTTAAGTTTAAGTAATAACCTTTAATACAAAAAATATTGTAGGCCAAAAAAACACTCACAACTTCGACCTGATCACTCAAACTTTTGTGATTAATACAAGCTTGAAAATCAATTGTTGCATGTTATGAAATTGCTCGTGTTTGATAGCTGTTATCACGCCAATAAAATTTTTTTATTCTCTTTTGTGTTTGTTTTCGTAACAATTGGGGTCTCTTCTCACGTAAAAAAAAATATGAGGGAGTTACGAAAACATTTTTTTTTTAATTTCGAGATGCCAGATTGATAAAATCTCACAGTGTGCCACGCCCCTTCTGGTACCTCCCATATAAATGTACCATTCCGCCCATTTTAGAAATCGAGTAATTATATCAACACAACCAGCGCGATTGTGCCCCAATTCGGTATTTTGTTAAGTTATAACGGGATAAACTTTCGGACGAAAAGTTGGATGGCCAGCCGCGCCTCTTCTGATACCTCCTATACAAATGTATCATTCCTCCCATGTTTGAAATCCAGTAATAATATCAACACGGCCAACGCGATCTTGGCGAAGTTCTGTATTTAGTAAAGCTACAGCAGAATAATGTTTTGGAGAAAAAAATTGGAAGTCTAGCCAAGCCCCTTCTGGTACATCCCATTCTAATAAATCATTCCGTCTGTATCTTGTTAAGCAAATTTTAAGATTTAGCTAAGAGTGAAGTTATATGTAAGTCGGTTTACCCCACTGAAACTTTCTCACTTGTTATTAGGTGTAATTTCCATGACTTTTGAATTTTGTAAGGAAGGAAATTTGGATGAATTCGGTCCAAAGTTCTAGGAACATTTATAGTTAAAGAATCGTACTCATGGGTACACGTTGTGCTCCCCTATTTAAATCCCCATTGGTTGTTATTGCATTTCCGTGGCTGCTCGTCGCAACAATCGATTCAAATGCAATCTGACTTTTGGTCCACCCTGTATTTGCAATATATCGCCGCAAGAGAAAAACTTAAGCTAATAATCGCAAAATGTGAAACTTTGAATGTTGATGTTTTGTACCTTGACTTGAATATGGAATAAAATATGGAGTGTGTTTATGGCACATGACAGAAAGGCGTCGTGAGCATAAACTTTCAAATAAAATTAGTATTCTTTATATTTCCGTAAAATGAAAATACAATATGCATTGTATTGGTGGCAGAAAATGAAAAGCGCCACAGGTCAAAACTATTACCGCGCCTTTGTTGTTTATAGCTTTTATATTATGTCAGTTCATATTACAATTTAAGTTGTAGTAAGTTTTTATGCTGAATTGCTGCTTAATTATATTTACGTTATTATTTACTAACATATGTTTTTAAAAACTATTTGCATAGTTTAAAAAAAGTTTATTAACAACAACTTACCTACAGTATTTTCATTTAGGGCCCAGTTGAGTCTGGTACATTGGGGAGTATTTCCATTCAGATGGTTGAACATATATTTTTTTGGACCTACGAAAATGGGCCTTTAATATAATACACCAAAAGCCATAAGGAATGTAATAAATCGATTGTTCTAACAACTGTTAAATTTCTAGCCATCATACTTTATAATTTTTTGCTATATGAAAGTCTTAATTATTGAATGTACTTTCATCGTTCGGATCAAGATCTATTCTATTATTGCTAATAGAATTTCTTTTACAAGAGTTGTGTGAAATGGATTATGTTGACAGCTGGCAGGGCGGATAGCTATTTCGATGGTTGCCAAACCATCTCATCAGCACCCTTAGCTGTGCCTTCTCCACTAATTATCGCAACCTTAAGTGTTAAGTGTTCAAGAAACCATCGTGAAAATGGTCTGTGGCGGATCACCCTTTTGAAGTAAAAAAAGATCCAGCAAGTTATTGAAATCTACAAAGTATTTGGATTTAATTTTTTCAACTCTTTTTCTGTGTGCAATATTAGCAAAATACTATATTTATTGGCAAAGCTTTTACTAGCTGCAAGAGATGTTAAGCAGTTATCACTCGACTCTCGTCTATGTGTACATACGTTGGCTTTGCAGGCGTATAGTTACGCAGTAACATGTGTGTGAGTGCCTTTAGAAACCAAATTTAATTTTAATGCCAAATAACTTAATGAAAAATCCAAAATAGGGCCAACCACATTAAATAAACATTATTTTACGAAACTAAAGTCAATAACAAACAGTAAATATAAAATGGTCAACATGCAGCTATTCAAATGAAATCCAATTTGTTTTATGACCACAACAAATGTTGAACCATAGCACACACACCCTAACGCACAATACCCCCACCTACATGCTGACGACATGAATGTGTGGCGATCGACCAGACTCACACATGAACGAATATCCTTAATGTTTGTGCACACACAAACAAACATTGTGTTGTACGTGAATCATGTAGTAATAAAAGCTAACCAATAGCTCATACATTAGTTACTCCAGTTAGACTACGTGTGTGTTTGGGTGTGTATACAGTTGCTGTAATGTGTTGCCAATAAGCAAGTACTCATGAATGTGTTTGCTAACGTGAAAGAGATTTGTGGCATAGCACAATGGAACAAGACTCAAGAGATATTAATCATTTATCGATTATTCCCTAATAAACCATATACGAGAACGAAATTATAACAATATTGTGAGCCAAAGAAGTTCTCAGTGAATGAACATGTGTGTAGCATAAACAATATTGTGCAATCTACAAGTTTGCGTTTATCTTTATCTATTCATATGTAAACGAAAAATTTACATTTACACATTTTGATGATAAAAGGAAATTTTACTAAAAGATCTCAAATACTTCAAATCAAATCTGTTGTAATCGTTTTGCTTTACATAAAGAAATTTTAGTATATGGCTAGACAATATAAAATTGAATAGTCTCTTACTCAATTGCGAGAAGCTTTCATTAATGGGAAGAACGAGGAAATGTTTGATAGTGAAATTGTATTAACAGCTGTTTAAGTAAATGTCGATTTAGTAGGCAATGGGCCAAATTTGGGTGCGTAGGATAAACATATTTTTTGAGACTGAAAAATGTTTAATGGTAAAATTATTAAAATATAATTTTAAGTTAACGTATGTTTTGTGTGAAATTTCCAACATTTGTGTAAATAATTAATCATATAGCTGGCATCTTAGCCCAGAAACCATGTATCATATCTAAAAATAATCCCTGAAATAATATTAAAATATATGTGATTTGATACCAGGGAAAAGTGTAACTCACTAAATAATACCAGGTAGATTTTGGTGTCTGAAAATCATCACCGATTCATATGAAAATACGCGAGAGGCATTATTTTCGTGGCCCCCCTACAAAAGTACCTTTTTGACAAATAAATACTGCATGGGCTATTTGAAGCTGTAACTGCGTCGAGCAGCCATGGCGGTTGTGGCGGAGGTGTTAAGAAGTTCAATAGCTGCCAATGGGAATGAAATGACGATTCTTCGACAATAGCTCAGCGAATATTTTGCGCTTATTACAACATACTGCATAGAAGTGAATGATTAGAAAATGTGAACAAAAGATCGAGGAAACATGTTCATCAATAAAAAAAATCACGATCCGGCCGAGCAAGATTTTCAACGGATCCAGAATATGTTGAGTGTGTAAATGGTTTGGGACAGTACACGAGTTTTCGATTTCGAAACTCCTAAATATTGTAAGGTTGGGAAAAAAATGTATGTGGGAGGAGCATGTGGTGGGAGCAAACGCTCATTACCCCACAACTGCCCCAGAGTCACTCCTAGAGGGGTAAAATATATGACCGACTTCCAATAATATTTCCCACATAATATTTTTTTTTTCGAACATATACACAGTGGGTCAAACAGCTGTGCCAGCGGAATTTAATTAATAACTCTAGTAAATGAAGAAATATTTTAATTTAATTTTTAATTTATTTATCTGATGAAATAAGCAACCTATTCTTACTCCTCGCTTCAAATCCAAATTTCAATATCCTCCAATTGCAACAAATGTTATTTTTTCAAAAATTGATCATTTTGTATGGGAGGTACCAGAGGTGAAATTAAGAAGACATATTAGGGTTATATAAACAACTTACTTTACATTTAAAATACTTTTACTTTTTATGCTACTTCAATCTAAATGTGCGTTGCGGACACACGCATTTTTCTTTGGATAACACAGAGCGACAAAAAAAATCAATACCTTGTACTATTTTGCTGGTAGGTGCTGTTGAATCTGTGCTTTAGCTTTGAATCTGTTTTTCAAATTTCTCAAATCCCCCAACATCTTGAGTTACGGGTAAAAAATCGGTTTTTCGAACTTTTGCTCACTTATAAGCCAGTAGCGTGGATAAATATAAACCAAATTTAAGTTTCTCAGCGGATTTGGAAAGAATAGACTTTTCAACGATATAAATAGTTTGTTTTCTTAATGTTCAACAAATTCATGATATGATTACAACAAAAAGTAAAAAATATAGCAATTTTTTACTATGAAATCGTCCGTCCTTCCGCTGGAAATCTATAAATATAAAAATGGTGGCAAAAATGTATAGTAATTCATCAATTGAGAACGGCTGGGCCGATTTTTTTCAAACTTTTTTTCAGTTGTTCGTTATTGCCAGGAGAAGGTTTATGTGAAAGAAAATTTTGGGAAAATTTGGAAAAGTCGAATATTGCCTTTTTGTATGGAATTTTGTGTGCAATTGTTACAGAATGGCTTTTCGAATAGAAAATTGGAAAATTTTTGTTGAAAAATGCAGAAAATTCCGGAAAAATGCAAAAACTTTGAATTTGTTTTTTCGAAAAAATTCTGCATTTTATAGTATGATTTAATAAATTTGGACGAACTGTGTAAAATTTAGGATAATTATTCCAAAATGACTTTTCAAATGGAAAAATAGAAAAATTTTTGATGTTAAACTCGGAAAAATCCGGAAAAACTTGGATTTTTTCTACAAAATTTTGCACTGTATCGCTTGATTTGATAAAAATCGATAATTGAATTTTTTGTTTAAAATGTTGTGTGCAATTGTTCCGTAGTGGCTTTTCGAATTTAAAAATAGAAAATATTTGTCAAAAAATTACGGAAAATGCCAACAAATTTATTTTTTTTATAGGCGAAATTTTGAATTTTATAGTATGATTTATAATTTTGAACGATGTTAATCTGTAATACTTCAGATAATAGAAAAATTCTTGGTGGAAACTCGAAATATTTCGTAAAAACTCGAAAAATTTAGATTTTTCAACAAAATTTTGCACTGCATCGCTTGATTTAATAATTTCTGTCGACGTGAAGGTGGAAAATTCGTTATGATGCTTGGAAAATTTGGGTATATTATGTTAAAAGATTAAACATGCAATGATAGAACAATTTCAAATTCTTCTGCATAAGAATAACGGATTGGTCCGATTGTTCAAAACCGCTTTGAAAACAGGACAATTCAATGCTCTCACTATAAATGAAGTCGCAGTGGTGATTGTTGGGAAGAATGTGGAATCACGCGATATTGTTTTCAAGCGTCGGGATGGTAGACAATTGAGGCATATCTCATCGGCCATATGATGCACTTCAATACCCGTTGATGTTCTGTCATAGAGAGGATGGCTATCACGTCAATTTAAAAATGGTCAATAGAACAAAAGTCATTGTCATTTTTCATAGTCCATTTAAGTTCGATTTTCGATCTTAAAATTAACTTCTGATCGAAGACATGTGCGTGCTCATGTGCGGCAGTATACTGTCGAAATTGGAATACCAGCGTCAAATCGTTCGATGCACGATGCATTCTATCGCGAATTGCAACGAGATCAAGCATTGATCGAGATGAGCTGACTGAAAGAGTCCGAAAAAATGTGCCGTCATTGAATGCCGAGCAGACGAACGTGTACGATTCGCTGATGGAGGTTGTTGACGATGGAACGGGAGGCATTTATTTTCTCGATGCTACCCCAGGCAAGACATTCGTAATTTTTTTGATTCTGGCAACATTTGGTCAAGATCGCAAACTCCTTTAGCTGTTGCATCCGCTGGCATTTCTGCCACATTGTAGAAACACGGTCGACCTGCACTTTCCGCTTTGAAGCTGCTGATGAATCTTCTCACGGTTGACAAGCCAATGTGCAGCGAAATTGTTGCGAGAATGCAAAATCATCTTTTGGGATGAATGTACGATGGCACAGAAACGAGTTTTGGAGGCAGTTGACCTAACGATTAAAGATTGATGATTTGGTGTGGCTATGGTATTTTCATCAAACGCTTTCAGTCAACCCGAAATCTACTGCTGCTTATGAAATTAACGCATGCCTGAAATCGTCATCTTTGTGTTACTGAATTTTCAAGACAACTACTGGCACTTAATGGCCAAATTCCTATTGATGTTTCAAATGGATTGGTGACGTTTCCGGCAATTTTTTTCGAGTTAACATCGTCAAAGGAGGAACTCACCACCAAAGTTTTCCCCGGCATTGCAAAAAAATTATAAAAATCTTTAATGGATAAGTGTATGGGCCATACTAGCAGCGAAGAATAAGGTCGTCGATAGCTTGAATGTTATTATTCAAAGTCAAATCGATGGAGAACTGCATTCATACAAATCCGTTGACAGTGTGACCAACGAGAATAAGCCGACCAACTATCCGACAGAGTTTTTTAATTTTTTTAGATGAGTCAGGATCTCCGCCGCATAATTTACAGCTGACGGTGGGATCGATCATAAGCATGTTGTGGAATCTGAATCATCTTAAATTGTGCAACGGTACGCGTTTGTCGGTCAAGAAACTGATCATCAATGTGATTAAAGCGACGTTCATCAGGGGCAAATTCCAAGGAGAGGAAATGCTTATCCCACGAATTCCTATTATTCTTACCGTTCTTCCCTTCCAAATTCAAGCGAATTCAACTCCCCATTCTATTGGCTTTTGCGATGACAATCAATAAATCGCAAACCCCATCAATTAAAGTTTGTGGGATCAATCTCAAATTTCTCTGCTTTTCACAAGATCAGCCATACGTTGTCTGTTCGTATATTGGCAATCCGTCTTCATTGTTCGTTTTTACGCCGGAAAACAAATCGAAAAACCTTTTTAGTCAGATCGCTCTTCACGACTCTTCACTAATTTCGATTAAATTCAAATAAATCACATTAAAACTTGAACTAACTGTGTTTTTCTATACCCCTGGAGCTTAAATGAATTCGTTACCTTAGGAGCGAGACGAAGTTTGCCGGGTCCGAAGTTGGATGGCAGAACAACGTTTGCCGGGTCAGCTAGTACCCATATATATAAAAATGGTGGCAAAAATGCAACAAAATAACATTTGTTACTCGAAAAACATTAACCTAATTTAACTACGGACACTTCTTTCGCACATATATCGTATTCCCGTGTAAACATTTTTAGCAGTAGACATCGACCGACCGACCTAATCAGTGGAATTTTATTTTCATTTTACTGCACATCAAGTAAAAATAACACTTTTCCTTTTCATTTAAACACTTTTACATGATTTTAAATAATCTTCTTATGCAACTTGCACATTTATGTTGGCTTTTGCAGGAGACGACTTATTTTACAACAACCACGCACCGAATAGAGAACAATTAACTGAAAAAATATGCGAATTGAAGTTTACAGGAAGAATAGTCTCAATCTATTCAGAGACTGATGTCAAAAATTGATAGGTGGTTAAATGGCAGTTGATCAAATTTCACAAATTGGCGGCAGTAGTGAGAGCGAGAGAATAGTGCGGAGTAGGCACAAACACTTGTACTTGTGTGCAGGGCTGCCTACAAAATTTCAAGAAAAAACGTCACTTTTTAAAAAAAAAAAATCGTCATAATCGGCACTTGAATTTTAAAAATCGGCAATGTAAATAACATTAAAATAAAACATATTTTGTCATTAAAAACAAAAGTATTTATTGCATATAAAAAAAAAAACAGAAAATAAATATAACTATTTCAATCAAAGGGTTTTTTAGTTCTATATAAAAATGAATGCAAGTGTTTACTATTTTGTTTAATTATTTTGTTTATCGCCAGAAAGTCAGGATTTTTTTTTAAAAGGACTTCAAACTTTTAAAGGATACACCACTTTCAAAAAATTAAATCAAATATTGCCACATTTCCATGGGTATTAAATGAAAGGTAAGAATCTCAGAAATGCAAAAAATAACAGAGTTTAATGGGTCTGGACCAAAAATTTCAAAAATGTCCTTTTAAAGTTTTAAAGCTTAATATCATTTAAATAATTTTTCCTGAACAAAATATATTATATAAAAAAAACTGAATAAAAATTAATTAAAATGCAAACGTTTATTTTGCCGCTTATGCTGATCGTCTGTGTCTCGACATATTGTCCAAAAATATTCTGCCATCATTCAGCATAAGATTTTTCCTCTAAATCGGTTTTCAATCTCGCGATTTCTTGATGAAAGCGCTCACCATGCTCATCACTGAAATTTCCCAAATTGTCGGGAAAAAAATCAAGATGGTTGTCTAAATGATTTTTTTGTTGACCATTTTGGTCCAGATCGATTAAACTCTGTTATTTGTTTGCATTTCTGAGATTCTTACCTTCCATGCGAATCTAATGCGAACGATCAAGCACAATGATTTGTGTCAATTTTGTCCATTGATAAAAAATCGTCATTTCTGAGACAAAAATCGGCAAATCGGCATTTTTAATTTTTTTGAGTGAAAAATCGTCAAAATGCCGATAAATCGTCAAAGTTGGCAGCCCTGCTTGTGTGTTCTCTATGTATACATAAAATTAGAATGGTAGAAAAGTATTAAATAAATTACTCAGGCACTGAGATGTCTGTATACGAAATGCATTCTCATCTTTCTCAGAGAGATGCTAAAATTGTCTCTCATCATAACTGCTACTCTATTCTGCCAACAATATGATGATATTTTGGACGATTTTTTAATGTCAGTACCTATGTTGACATTTATAATTAGTTTTGTTTTCTAGTCGGAGCGTGGTAGTTGTGAAATAACTGATTTATTAAAATAAGAAAAAACATTGAAATAGCATAAAAATTTAAATATTTGAATGTGAAAGTGATTTTCGATCGAAAATTTTAACCCTTAACCAGGAAAAGCAAAGAGAAAATGCAAAGAATCGGCCGGTGCCCGCTCCCTAATTATCCACGGGGATACTATTACTATTTATAAAAAGTGTCGGTAGTTAAATTGTTGCATAAAGTTACAACTAAATGTTCAATTGTTGCAATCATTGGTGGCGGTGGCAAATATGTATCTTCAATTTGCCATTGTTTTTGCTCTGCCTGGAGACTCCTACCGGAGTCTTGTGTTTATGTCGCCGCAGCGGCTGTGATTTTTTTTGATGGATTTGCTGCATCGTGTTATGTGTGCATGCGTCTGCTTGATTTACGGTTAATATATTCAACGCCAGTTCGATCTTGTGTGTAACAACGATAACTCCACTCGATAGATCTCTGTTATGAAGACAACAAAAGCAATATGTAACACTTAGGTAAGATATGTATTATGTATATTTTTATAAAAGAAAAACTAAACTAAAATATAAAAATATCTATATATAATATATAACAAATTGTTGCAAGTGTGTTGTGATTTTATAACTCATGAACGGCTGGACCGATTTGCATAAATTTGTTTGTATGCGTTTGGGTGGCGCCCCGGTTGGTTTATATTTACAATTCGGTCCAATTGGACAAAGGGGCGTGGCACCGCCCATATAACTTGAAAATCAAAAGGGCTGTATCTCATGAACTATCAGAGATATGAAGATGAGATTTGGTATATATGTTGTTGGAGCAGTATTAATTAGTGCCAGGTAGGAAGAAGGCAACGCCTCGCCCCTTTTTCAAAAATCTCTCTGACGGCTTTTATAATAGACTGATTTATAAGATAATTTTAAAAAGTGGTACTGATGACCTGTTGTTAGTATCTGGCTGTACTTAGTTGTGATTGGATAAAGGAGCGTGGCACCGCCCACACAACTTGAAAGTAAAAAAGGCTGTATCTCATGAACTATCAGAGGTATGAAGAAATTACATCTTACATACAGTGGTGTGCGATGAAATAGAGTCGCACCTAACCAAAATTGTCAAAGCAAGAAAAATTCACAAAAAAATATTTTTCTATGGAACTTTTAGTTATTTTTATTAAATTTCAATAAAAATCTAACAGAATCGAATATCAGTGTGGAAGTTCAAAACTTAAAATGGCACAAAAAAATAAAAATATTTAAAATTCCCAGGATTTGGCTGTGAACAAAAATAGAGTCAAAGAATTTATCGACCTGAAATTAAATAAATAAGTGACTTTAATTTAAAAAATGGTTAAGTTATATCTTTCTTTACCTCAGTACTTAGTAGAAAAGCCATAATTTTTAATTACTTCTGTGCAACGATTTGGCATTGAATCCCCTAACTTTTGACAAGTCTGAATTGGAATATTATACTACGCAACTTCAAACATTGCCCATAGTTCATTCTTATTACATAGATTTTTTCCTTTAAAAGTCACTTTTAACTCCCGCCACAAATTCTTAATAGGATTTAAGTCTGGCGATAGTGCAGGCCATCTTAAAACTCCAACTTTGTTATTTCCAAATTGAAGTTAACCTTTTTCCATGTGTGTTTCGGGTCGTTTTCTTGGTGATACACCCATCGTAGTGGTATTTCCCATTCAGCATAAGACACTATGATGTCATTCAGAATATTTGTGTAAGATTTAGCATCTATTTTACCATAAACAAAACGAAAAAAGAAGAGTTGAGTTCGCCAAAGAACTTGCGGATTGGCCAGTAACCAAGTGGCTGAATATTTTGTGGTCAAATGAAACGAAAGTGAAGTTTTTTAACTCTGATCGCATTGAGCTTCCTTTACAAAGACCACCCAACACCGATTATCGTCCCCAACAGCGAATATCTTCCCAAACACACCATCATGACCATGAAACTTAGTGGTGGGAACATACTGATATGGGGTTGCTTTTCGTACTATAGTACTGGGCCTGTATTTCGGTTTGAGGTTAAATCTGACGCTACATTTTACACAAATATTTTGAATGGCTTCATGATGCCTTAGACTGAATGGCAAATGCCACTTCGTTGGGTGTTTTAGCAAGACAACGACCCGAAACACACATGGAATTGGCTAAACTAAATTCCGAAAACAAAAAAAATTAAGTTTTAAGATGGCCTGCACAATCGCCAGTCCCAAATCCTGTTATGAATTTGTGGCGGGGGTTAAAAATGGCTCTTAAAGTTAAGAATCCATCTAATAAGGACGAACAATGGGCAATGATTGAAGATGCGTGGAAGAATATTCTAATACAGACTTGTCAAAAGTTAGGGGATTCAATGCCAAATCGGTGCACAGCAGTAATTAAAAATAATGGCTATTCTTCAAACTACTGAGGTAAAGTAAGATATAACTTAAACATTTTTTTAATTTAAATAACTTATTTATTTACTTTAAGGTCGATAAATTCATTGACTCTATTTTTGTTCACAGCCAAATCCTGGGAATTTCAAATATTTTTATTTGTTTGTGCCATTTTAAGTTTTGAACTTCCACACTGATATTCGATTTTGTTAGATTAGTATTAAAATTTAATAAAAATAACTGAAAGTTCCATAGAAAAATATTTTTTTGTGAATTTTTCTTGCTTTGACAATTTTGGTTAGGTGCGACTCTATTTCATCGCACACCACTGTATGTTATTGTTGCAGAGTGAAGTACAGTAAGTACTTTTTGCAGTATGAATTACAGTAAGGGTGGAAGTAGGCTGTGCTACACCCCTTTAAAAATAAGTAGTTATAACTGTCAAATTCCACAGTACATTGCAGTTCGCCCAGAGATATGAATAGTACTGTGGATCAATTTTTTTATTCGCAAAAATCGTAACCAAAATCGGAATCTACGATGAATTGTTAGAAAATTTCAACAATAAAATTTGTGTCTAAAATCAATTCCTACCTCGCTCTGGGAAGCAGGAAGATTTCAGAGAGAGATTTTTTTGTTTTTAAAGAAAATATCACCATCGACGCTGTAGACGTAAGCGTGACAGCGGACTCGAATTTTTCGAACCGACGCCGTTCTCAGCAACTCGGTCTCTGCAAATGGCCTATATTCATATATCCAACTGGTAGAAGAACTAAAACCAGTGGAACATCAATTGATTTTTTTTTATTTATCATGACTGTTTAGATGACACTGTTTTTTTGTTTTTGCCTTTTTTTGTTTCAATAAGAACACTTGTGTCTAAATGTTTTGTTTTCTATGTTTATTTATATTATAATTCAGTACAATTATTAAGGGTCTAAGTTAACACAAAGGTATGTAGTTTATAAGTTTGATTTCAATGTTCTTTCTAAGTTTTATTTAAATCACAAGAGTCGCGGGGGGTTTGAACAGATGCTGTTGCACAAGTTAAAGGGCACGAAACGAATGAATTCTTGCTTTCGCTAATCTTTGCTGGTCAGCGATGGCCACAGCAGAGATCAGCGAAAGCTAAGAACAAAAGATAAACAATGATAAATGTGTATGTGTGTATGTGTTTATAAAAAGGGCGAACTGTTGTTCACAGTTGTGCTCTCGTAAGTAGCAAACATACATGTGGGCAACAAAATAGCACATGTGTAAACATTCCGCCCCCCATGACTCGGTGTGATTAATTTAAATAAAGGGCAAACAATTCAAATAGAGAATTAACGAAATTGGTTGTTCAAAGTTATTAAAAAAGATAAAAAGCAAAAAATAAAGAAATAAGGTTTTTAATGAATAAATTTACAAAGTAAATGGATGTTTGGTGGCTCCACAGAAAACATATCCCAGTGCTGTGTGGTGGGCATCTACTTGGCCGAGACCCGTGACGATGACGCCGTCCCGTCTGATTGTTGGAAATACATCTGCTCCGAGTTCCAGTTCTATCGGAGTGTTGCAGCGAGGGTCGATATCTGCCGTTGAGTCTTTTGGAAAATCGACTGAGGGATCATCTTGGATCGGGTCTGAATACAGCTTTCTGGGCAAATCGTCTGTAACAAGGGCATTTACTTTGAGCACCCACTTGCTTTTGTCGTGTCGTGACATAATTTTAAAGGTCGTGAACTTATAACCTTTGTAGTGGAATGACGGCGACTTGAGTCTTTCAAAGGTGGATGTGGCAATGCGAGATATTGGTGATGCCTGAATAATCAAAGTTCTGACAGAGGTCCATGATTCAAAGGTGTCCAACGCAACTCTGACTGTGGCCGTAGGCACGAAAACGGAAGACCACTTGAATGCCGGTTCTTGCAGAGTGGCTTTTGGTACTACACCAGTTAATTGGGAAGCGCCGTGCAACAGGGTATGATGTCGAAGTGAACATATGCGACATACGGCTTCTGATGTGCATTCGGCAATCAAATGGTTTCGGGCTAAACAGTTACGGCAGTACCCTCTTAGAGCTGCCGTCTCATAGCGCTTGTAGGCATTCATGTCCAGGAATTTTTGGCAAGTTTTCAGGGCATGGTCCTCTCTGCAAATGCCACAGGAATACTGCCAGTTACTGGGTCTGCGTTGGCGAGATTGGGTCGAAGACATGTCTGTTTAAATAGAGAAGATGGATTAGCGTTTATTTTGATATTAGTTAAATTGGATAGGGAAATCGTATATCAGTCCGAGAATAGTTTGACGACTTTCGTAATTGGTCTGTTTATTACTCCGCTAGAAGTTCGTATTTCAATGACTCGTGTATTTTGATCTGACCCTGGGAAAGTTTTAGTTATCCGACCCATTTTCCACTCGTTTGATGGAAATCTTTCGTCTTTGATTACGACGAGATCGTTAACTTTGATATTCTCTTGCTGGTACTTCCACTTGTATCGTCGATGCAATTCGGTTAAATATTCTATTTTCCATCGTTGACAAAAGTTTTGTGATATGATTTTTAGCCTTTTCCAACGGTTGGCTAGATTTATATTGGCGTCGGCGATGTCAGGTTCAGGTGGGGCTAAGATTGGTGTACCAATGAGGAAGTGGCCAGGTGTTAATGGTGATAAATCAGCAGGGTCGTCGCTAGCAGGGCTTAGGGGTCTAGAGTTTAAGCAGGATTCGATACGGGCTAAAATTGTACTAAACTCTTCAAATGTAAAGGTCATGTTTGGCATTATTTTTCGAAAATGGATTTTGAACGATTTGACGCCCGCCTCCCACAATCCGCCCATATGAGGTGCGCCGGGAGGTATAAACTTCCACTCGAGGTTTTGATGAGAATTTTGTTGTACAATATTTGTTTGAAGCGTCTTTATAAACTCTAGACGATCTCTCTTTAACATTTCAGCTGCTCCGGCAAAATTCGTTCCATTATCGGAAAACATGTAGGCTGGGCATCCACGTCTGGCAATGAATCTTGAGAAAGCAGCTAAGAACGCTTGGGTCGAAAGGTCACTTGAGGCTTCCAAGTGTATAGCTTTTGTAGCAAAACACACAAATATGCATACATAGCCTTTTGTATTAAGGCAAGCTCGACCAGTAATAGTTCTTATGTTAAAGGGTCCTGCGTAGTCAACGCCTGTATTTGTAAAGGGTCTTGACAGCAAGGTTCGTTCAGGAGGCAAAGATGACATAATTTGATTCTGAGTATTGCGTTTGAAAATTATGCATGTTTTACAATTACGTATAATTTTCTTGACAAGTGGTTTCAATCTGAATTTAAGCTCGGAGGGGGAACATCCTCGGCTCGCGACATCAGCAGGATTATGTTGAGAGTCTACATGTTGCCAAGAGTCATTACCCACGTTTTCGATAATTTCTGATACTCTATTACCGACGAAAGTGCTCCAAGAGCATGGGGGTTTTCGAAGCCACGCTAACACGATCGTTGAGTCTGTCCAAAATTGTGTCGAAAAGTTCGCGATCTGAAGATTTGGTATTACAGATGCAGCTAGGTTCGATAACAAGACAGCTCCACATAGCTCGAGTCGGGGTAAAGATAATTTTTTAATAGGGGCAACACGAGTCTTTGAGGTTAAGAGGAATGTATGTACTTCGTTATCAGCATTTTCAATGCGCACATAAAGTGCCGCCGCATAAGCCCTCTCTGATGCATCACAAAATCCGTGGATTTCAACTCTGCTTGAAGGGTTATATTGAGTCCATCTAGGCACCGTTATTTGGTTGATTGCTGGACAATTTTCAATGAAGTTTGCCCAATTTCTTGCAGTAATAAGCTTTAAGCTCTCATCCCAGTCGATTTTGTCTAGCCAGACTTGCTGCATTATTAGTTTTGCAACAACAATGACCGGTGCTAGCCAACCACAAGGGTCAAAGAATTTGGCTATTATAGACAGAACTTCCCTTTTTGTGTATGACGCATTATTTTCTATGATGGGTGAAGTAAACGTGAATGCGTCGAGAGAAATACTCCAACGAATTCCAAGAGTTTTTGTTGATGTGCCTTCAGATATGTTTAGCCAATTTATCGGTAAAATTGAGTCTGGTGGCAAATCTTGAAGAACTCGTGGGTCGTTTGAAGTCCATTTCATTAGGTCAAACCCAGCTGAGGTCATGGCTGCTATGAGTTCTTTTCTGTGCTTGATTGTGTCCTCTATAGTATGACTACCGGCTAAGACGTCGTCAACGTAAAGATTTTGAAGTATAATTTTTGCGGCTAGAGGGTATTTTTCCTTCACATCTTCTGCAAGTTGTATTAGCACCCGTAGAGCAAGAAACGGGGCGCAATTTATACCGAAAGTGACAGTTAAAAGCTCAAAATCTTCAACTGGGTCACTTGGCGAAAATCGGTATAAAATTCGTTGATATTGCGTTTGAGCTGGGTCAACAAGTATTTGGCGATACATTTTGGTAACATCAGCGTTGAAAACAAATTGAAGAATCTCCATTTGAGTATCTGCAAAACCAAATCTTGCTGAAGTATGGGTCCTGGATACAATATGTCATTAAGACTCCGTTTATTAGATGTTGGGCTGGATGCGTTGAAAACGACTCTAAGTTTTGTCGTAACTCGATCTGGCCTTACCACTGCATGGTGTGGCAAATAATAATGTGGGGTCTTTTCTATATCCAGAGGCTCAACTTTCCTCATGTGTCCCAACTCAAGATATTCTTTAATCGACTTATCATATTGTTCTTTGATCTCCGGACTTTTCGTAAGTTTTCTTTCCATCCTATGGAATTGAGCCATAGCGATGTTTCGAGATGAACCTAACTCCTCACAAGGTTTGAAGGGCAGGCTGACGATGTATCTCCCTAAGTCGTTGCGACGAGTTGTAGTTTTGAAAGTTTCTTCACAAAAGGTGTCCTCCTTTGACCTCAAAACTTTTTTTGGGGTCTCCTCCACCAACCAAAAGCGTGTGAGGACTTCCTCAATGGCGACGGTGTTACAAAGTGAAATGCGAGTGTCATTTTCAATGGTTTGATTAATCGGTCCTCCTAAAATCCAGCCAAATACTGTTTTTTGCGCTAAGAGTGATCCAATGGAACGCATAGGACTGCTAGTGTCATATATCAAGGGTCCCAGGTCCAATCCAATTAAAAGATCAATAGGCCGACTCGCATTAAAATTAGGGTCTGCAAGTTTAAATTCTGCAGATTGACTAAGAGGTAATTTTTCTAAGGTTCGTGGCGGCAAATTCGAAGGAAGGGTCTTCAAGACTGGTGCCCAAACTTCCAATTTGAAACTAGGATCCACGCGAGAACAAAGTGTAAAGAGACAGGCTCGGGTCGAAGTTTCCGAAACTGTTTGACTCAAACCCGTAACATGAACTAAATTTCTTTTTGTAGGTAGGTTTAAACGATTTTTCAGTTTCTCAGATATGAATGTGGACTGAGATCCTGAGTCGATGATGGCTCTGGCATCGTATCGTTGTCCTCGTGACTCTATTTGAACGATGGCAGTAAACAGCAAAGTTTCTCTATTATGATGGCTAGGTGAATTGTTCTCTTGTAGGGTCAAAGTCGTGACTCGAGGTTGTTCTAGGCAAGGTGTGGACTGTATAATTGTAGTTAGAGCGGCAGCACTGGTACTAGGTCGTGTGTCTTCTCTAACTGGATCCGATCCTGAAGATTGGGTCTCGTTACCCTTATGCAGCAAAGTGTTGTGTCTTTGGCGGCATGTTCTACAGCTAAATCGGTTTTTGCACTCCTTGACCCCATGATTTGATGAGAGACAATTATAACAAAGGTGTGAGATTTTTACGTAATGAATCCGATCATTGACGTTCTTTTCAAGAAATTTTTGACAAACCCGCAAATAATGGTTGCCTTTGCAAAGGTGGCAACTCTGTTCGTCATTGCTGGGTCCCTTATGCGTTGTTGGTGCAACATTTTTCATCCCCGTGTTTTGTGATAAATTTGTTTGAAATGTGCTTATGCGCTTATCTTTTGAATAATTTTTATCAGATCTAGACTGATTTGTTTTATTATTCGATTGTATATTTCCAACTGACTCCAGGGTTTTGAATTTGTGTGTCAAGAACGTATCAAATTCAACCCACGTTGGGATTTTTGAGCAATCGTCCAAAGATTCCTCAAAATCTTCTAAAAATTTTCTAGGCAGCTTCGTTGAGCATAAATAAACTAAAATTGGGTCCCATCCTTCTGTTTTTATTTTTAAGGTGTCTAAAGTTTGAATACAACTATTCACGGTGCGTTGAAGTTTCTTTATGGATGATCCAGAATCAGTAGAAACTTGCGGCAGATAAAAAATTGTTTTTATTTGTTCATTCACCTGCATCCGCTTATTTTCGTATCGATCTTGCAGGTTTTTCCAAGCTATGTCAAAGCCATCGTTCGTCAAGGGTACGTGGCTAATAATTTCTCGAGCTTCCCCAGCCGTTTTCTGGGTCAGGTGAAATAATTTTTCAACCTTGCTCAATTTTGAATTGTTGACATAGATGGCAGAGAATAGATCTCGAAAAGTTGGCCAAGTGTTGTAGTCACCCCGAAATGTGTCAGTGTCGCAAGGTGGCAACCTTGAAATTGGTGAAAAATCTGCCTCGGTGTTAGGCCGTTCCACATTTGATACGCGTTCTAATTTTTCTGAAGATTTTTTATCATAAATTGACTGTATTTCATCGTTTATGGAACCCAGGCACCTTTTGTATGCCGTGAGAGCCTGCTTGTATCGATTTCTAAGTTTTTCTTTATCGATAGGCTTGACTCCCTCTTCTGTTTTTGAATCCCGACACTCTATATAACATCTTTTGACTTGATCCCATAATGAGTTTAATTCGACCCTTAATACCTCTAAGGCATGGACACTTTGATCAGATGACCCCTCTGCATGAAGACTTTCAAAGTCCAGCAGGTCGTTTGTACAATTAACAAACGTTTCCAACATTATCGACGATAATTTGTGTCAAACCGAAGATAAATTCAAATATTTCGAAAAAAAAAACTAAGCCTTGCTAGCGACCAAAGTGTCAAAAAACAGCAGTCGAGTCCGTATTTTTTGTTAAATATTGTCCAAAAATATTTTCCAAAAATATAATGGTGGCAACTCTACGTATGAGCATACACGGAAAACGAGAAAAATAATTGTTAGGGTCTAACGGAGGTTAGGGTCAACGCCACAGTTGAATTTTACTGCAATATGCCTTATAATGGTAATTACTAAGGCTATATCAGCACCCCTTATTATTTTGCTTGTTCTGCATGCACTCAGTTTTGGTACTCACTGTATTTCAATTTCTTGTCTACTTGCGTTTTCCTTTTATGTGTCGTTGCTCGTTGTTGTTTTGTTATGTGTCGTTGCTGCTGATGATGTCGCTCACTCTCTTGTTGCTTTGTTGTTATTGTAGTCATCGACGGCCGGCACTCAAAATCTCCCTCTTTCTCTTCTTCTACGTCTTCGTTGCGACTGCACTGCTGGCTGCTGTTGCTGCGTTGATGTGTTGTTGTTGTTGCAATGAATATTTTTGCACAAACACCTTACCGTTATTAACGGGACACTTTTGTGTAGATTCCACAAAATTTTTCGTTTTTAGGGAAAAAATTGTTGTTGGGTTTTGTGAAGATGTTGATGCTTGTTATGTTCAAGTTCACTGTATGGTTTTTTCACTGTCCAATTTGATTTTATAGTTTTTATTTTTTGCAGCTAATTTTGCCAAAATTAAATTCACTTGAATTTGCACGGGTCACTTTAGAATTTATGTCTTTTTGGGTCACAACACTTTTATGAAGGATGGGTCACAATTTGAAGCACAATAAATGTTTGTAGTGCTATATAGTTTTCAGAAAACTTCTTCACCATACACTGTCACTGGTTCTCCAACAATATATGCACTTTTTGTCTTTATTAAAGTTATTTTTCAGTCACAATATTAAGTGCGAATGATGTTGTTTTTCACTGAAAAACTCCACTTATCTGGCTCGCAATGGACCAAATGTTTAGATGACACTGTTTTTTTGTTTTTGCCTTTTTTTGTTTCAATAAGAACACTTGTGTCTAAATGTTTTGTTTTCTATGTTTATTTATATTATAATTCAGTACAATTATTAAGGGTCTAAGTTAACACAAAGGTATGTAGTTTATAAGTTTGATTTCAATGTTCTTTCTAAGTTTTATTTAAATCACAAGAGTCGCGGGGGGTTTGAACAGATGCTGTTGCACAAGTTAAAGGGCACGAAACGAATGAATTCTTGCTTTCGCTAATCTTTGCTGGTCAGCGATGGCCACAGCAGAGATCAGCGAAAGCTAAGAACAAAAGATAAACAATGATAAATGTGTATGTGTGTATGTGTTTATAAAAAGGGCGAACTGTTGTTCACAGTTGTGCTCTCGTAAGTAGCAAACATACATGTGGGCAACAAAATAGCACATGTGTAAACAATGACATTGCACATTATTTGAAGTATAAATGTTTCCAACACGACGGCGTAATATGCCATGCAGCGCATGAGATCATCACTTTGTTAAGCCAAATGTTGGTGACCGAATTATCTCATAGAATGGTAATACGAGTTCAATACAAAGATAGTATTCGGAAATATTCTTGATCCATGTGAGAAGAAGACATGGCAAAAAAGGTTTTTATGGCTAAAGGCATGAAGCTTCAAACGAAATTTTCATTTTCGGTCAATAGGCGGAGAAGGCATGTCAAAAGTGTTTTTTACGCCCAAATAGATAGTAAGTATACAGACGGTTACCGCTGCTACATTGAAAAAGATATGACTTTGCTGATGAATTTTTTACTATCGTCATAGAGCCTATGATATTTAGAATTTAAAACAACAACACTTAATTTGTTAACTTTCATGTTAAGGAGTTGCTTGCAATTAGTTACATAAGTTAATAAACTCAAAATATCGTTATCGAGCTTAAGTACCGTTTTCAAAGTACTTTGTAGACCTAAATGTGAAATATATTACAAGTTAAAATGCAATAGCGAAGCATTGCCGGGCCCACTAGTAAATATATAAAAATATAAAAATTCAAAAATATAAATATATAAAAATAGCAAAATATAAAAATATAATATACCTATATATATAAAAATTAAATGGTCCACGTATGTCATACCATCACTTGAGAACGGCTGGAGCGATTTGGCTGATTTTTTTTTATTCGATGCGAAATTTTCCGTAGATTGTTTGTGTTGAAAAAAATCAAATCCAGGTAGGGTGGATTTATATCGAAAATTTGAATGCATGTACCAATTCAACTGAAATTTAGAATGAATATTCGTTTGATCATGAGAAAACATTTTATGTACAAATGGACTCGGTAGGTGGCGCTGGGGTCGGTTTACAATCAAAATTTTAACGAATGGGCCAATTTAATTGAAATTCAGAATCTATGTTTGTTTGATCATCAGAAAAAATTGTATGTAAAAATAGACCCGGTAGATGGCGCTAGGGTGGATTTATATCGAAAATTTGAATGCATGTACTAATTTAACTGAAATTTAGTATTTATGTTTGTGGAACCTTGAGAAAAAATTGTTTGTATAAATTGACCCGGAGGTGTCGCTAGGGTGGAATTAGAATGAAAAGTTTAACGAATTAAACAATTTGACTGCAATTTTGAATGTATATTTGTTTTATTATGAGAATTTTTTTTGTATATATGGACATACAGTTGATTTGGCTGAGGTTGAATTATTTCGAAAATTTATATCCATTGTCCGATTTTACTTAAACTTAAAATATATGATTTTTTTAGCATGAGACAATTTTGAATGTATGTTTGGAACCAGTTGCCGGTTTTTAGCTTATGATACACTTAATTTTTGGAATATCATTTAGTCACTTTTTTTAACATCATAGTTATTCAGAAGTCTATATATATATAAAAAAGATGTATATTTTAATGTCACCACTAATTGTAAAAACGGTTGACCCCATTTGTCCCAAAATTTCAGTGAAAGTTGGGAATTGGATGTAGATGGTCACCCAGACCGAAAAAAGGTTTAAAGAAGAATGACTAACTTTTATAATTGCGCACTTCCTACAGAATTAGAGAGCTTCACAAAGTGGTTTTCCCCATTTCGAAATTTTAAGGGGACCATAACGAAAATAGGAATGACTGTTGATATCACCCAGACCATACGGTTAATGGGGTTGCTGAGCCTAACGAATGCATTTTTTGAAATTTGTACTCTTTAGGATAAAAAGGTACAATCACACAGTACACCAATGCAGAAAGTTATATGTCAGTCAATCGGCTTAAAAATGTGGTTTTAGAATATATGCCTATCAATAAGTAAGTTTTCATCATATCATGGACGACACTGCTGATCCGTTTTAGCAATTCTTATAATAATCTTTAAGATATATGAATAACAGAATTTGTCCGGAAAAACCTCGCCCTTTAAATTTAAATATGTTAAAGGTCAAAAAAATAAACCAATCGTTATTACATTTCAACTACACTCAACATATTTTACACAAATTTGGAGGCAGGACGAAGTCTGCCGGGCCAACTAGTAAAAATATAAAAATACAAAAATATAAAACTATAAAAACATAAAAACTATAAAAATATAAAAATACAAAAATATATAAAAATATAAAAATATAAAAATATAAAAATATAAAAATATAAAAATATAAAAATATAAAAATATAAAAATACAAAAATATAAAACTATAAAAATATAAAACTATAAAAATATAAAAACTATAAAAATATAAAAATACAAAAATATATAAAAATATACAAAAACAAAATATAAAAATATCTTCCGTGTTAAGCAAATATTTCTTTTATCGGTTTTTTTTCTTATAAAAGTTTTTCTTATGCGAAATATATTTGCTACTAAGAGATATAAAAAGGACATGGTGTTTTTGTAAATAATTCTTATATGCGGTTTTTTCTTATAATATATGTTCTTATATGCGTTACATACTGCAGTGGTGTATGAAGCATTTAAAAACCATGTGTGCATATATTTCACTGTGCAACATTGAACCATGTTTTCCCTGCTTTGATATATGTAAATATGTGGATTGTTTTTATTGCTACCAATTTAACGATACCTCCAACTTTGTAGACACATGTCGTGTCTGGTAGTCAAGCAAGTCTTATTGTGCTATGTCGGCATGGATGTTTAGTTCTTGCATATTTTGGAAAACCTTATAACTTATAAAGTTTTTCCAACAGCTGGTTAAAATAAACTTATTATATTTATTATTGCTTTGCAAATATTTATTATCGCCAGTAATAAAATGAAAATTTAACCCAATATCAAATGCCAACAAGTCAACATGTAGGCTCGATTCCCAAAGGCTTTTATTTATTATTTAATATATCATCACCGACTACGTAATGAATCAAATGCCATTAAGACCAAATTTGATCAAAACATAATAAAAACACTTTATATCCGTTTATATATTTTTTGTAAACCTCTGTCAAATCCATTTTAACAAATTAAACATATAAATCATAATATGTGTAAATTTGCTATGATTGCCTAAACCACAAAAATATATTAATACCAAACGAACGAATATGACATTTTATGAACTTTATGAATTTAATGTTAGCTAAAACAATAAAGCGAAGCAATAAAATATTTGTAAACTATAGAAGCACTAAAGAGGTTTTGGTATTAAAACCTTTTACCTAATATATGTATGAAAAAACAATCTATACTATTTATAAATTAAATATTGGTTTTGTTTTATTTTCTGATGTTATGGCAGTGGCCAAACGAATTGTAATGAAAATCGACAGCACCTTAACATATGATACCGATTAGGTTGATATAGAGAGCTATCAAAAAATGTTTGAAAAATGCGGTGGCTTTAAAGAGTGCGAAGCATAAGAAGTGCTGTTAAGGGGTAAGGGGTGAAACTCTATGTAAGCAAGAAACGAAGTAAATGCTAACCAAATTTAAGAATTTTAGATATAAAATATGCATATATTTTTAAGTCGCTGTTTTCTCTTAAATTCAATGTTTCCTTGTGAATAGATAGGGAAATGTACTGATATCCACTAATTACTTATCATAATTCCATTAAATCATTGAAAGGACAACTAACCAATATTGCTCTAACCAATATTGGCGATAGTAAACTATCCAATAAGTTAAACAAAATACACAAAATGTTTATAACCTTTACTTTTATTTTATATTTTACATATGTATATAGATTTTAAGTAAAATTTCGTACACATTACTACATAATATATTACTCAAATTTGTAAAAGCTACATAATAAAATATCTTTGGTTTTTGATGGCAGTGAGATGCGGTTTACGTAAATTACATTTTAATACAATAATGTTGACATTTAAAAACTTCATTAACACAATTAACCACATGCAGACGCTGGCACGTGAAATGTCCACTTGCTGCTGTTGTAGTCGAAATACCATATATGCAGCATTAGCTGTAAACGTTTACAACAATGTTGAAAGCTTCACAAAACCACATAAAAATATGTGTGACCATACAGCAAACACACACACACCCATGCACACGTTTTCATTTGCAGTGAACTTAATTCGATGTGGGTGGCAACATATTTTACAGAGTGTGTTTTTGCGCATATACACTTTAGGGTGACATACAACTTAAAGGTCTTTAAAGTACTAACTGGTTTCAAACAAGAGTGACAAAGAGATAATAATATTATTTTAAAAGTTTTGAGAAGCAAAAATAGATATGTAGTTGATATTCCAAATTATTAGATTTGCCCTAAAAAATCAAAAACATGCGCTTATAGCATGCACTTAAAATTAAAAAATATTCACCAAAAACATATAAAATATGCTTTTATAAATTGTTTAAAATTTTATTAAAAAAAATTGCATCAATTTTGGTAAAAAGGACATAAAATTCGTTTTTATACATATAAAATTAATATAAATTTTAAATCGATATCGAATCGAAATCGTAAACTTCTTTCACTGCCTCGGCAAAATCTTCGAAATTGTTGGTAAAATATTTGAACATTTAAAGCCACGCTCCCATGCTTGTTATAATTGGCTCTGGTGGAAACGAAACACCAGGACATCTTTCATTCAAAGTCTGTACATACACGAGAAGGCGTTTTTTAAAACAAATTTTTCTTTTTATTCAAAAAAACAAGTCGCATTCAACAGCGTTGTAAACCCTTTTGCCGCCCAGTGGTCGATATACCGAATCTGGCGGCATTTAATTCGCAAATGAATAAAAACAAAGCCTGATGCTCAATTTCGACTATAAAATGCATAATAAGTTAAACTGTAAACAATTTTCATTTTCATTTATTTCAGAGCTTTAAATACAAACACACTGAAAATAGTGTGTCTATAATTTAACAAAAATATTTATAATTTCCAGCTATAAAAAAAAAAAAAATTGATAAATTCCATTACTTTTTTTTTTAAAGTTGCCTAGCCAAAAAATTAGAAATATTTCTGTTAAATTACAGACATATTATTTTGAGTGTAGTTAATATAATTAATACAAATTTCTTAGAGATAATAAATTTTGTTATTAATCTGAATCAGAAGTATCAGAAGCAACAGTGTCTTCATGTACAATTGGCTCTAAAATGCTCTATAAAATTTCTCAAATCCTTATTTCGCGACTCCTGTGCTTCTTCTGACATCATGCCAATTGGATGAGAGACATTATTTATGATTTCAGCACCGTGAATTAATATTTTGTGTACAGAAGATGGCATATAGAATCATGAATATTTCTTTACAAATATTTCTGCTGTTTGCCAGCGAAATGTTTTGAGCGCATGTGTATTTTTTTTTCCCGCAAGCCATAGTGCGTAAAATAATGCTTAATCTACTGATTAAGTCCTCACTGCCTCCAGGGAAAAGTGCAGCCAATTTTGGTTATTGAAAACATTTTCTAGCCGTATTTCCGTTATTAGTATTTCCCGATCTGGGCTTAGGAATATCAACTAATAAAGACATTTCATTTCTTAACTTTTCTTGTATATCTAATTTAGTTTGCTGTACAACAGATTTGTCAGTGCTACGAATTTGCCACCTTTTTATTGGGATTCTGTACGCAATATGTAAAATGCACTCAAAACACCTTATCCAAGCGTGTAGTGTTGACAAGCTACACTCATACACATTTCTATTTACCGGCAGATTATTAATGGCATTCAAGTCATCCATAATTTTTGGTGTGCCTTCGCAAATTCCATATGTTGAGGATTCTGAAATTACACTTAAAACTTTGCCATCGATCATATGTATAATTGGTGATTAATTTGAAAAGACTCAAATTTTGTTGGAATAATTTCAGTTATTTGCTGTTTCACGTTGAAGAAGGCCGAGAATTCTCGCACAGAATGAAACTTCCCATTTTCACTTGCAGTAGCACAATGCATATGACAAATAAGTTTTCATCGATCCTGTTCGATTCAGGGTCAGAAAAGCTTTGGCGGTAAGTTGAATGTCCGCTACTGCCATCACATCCCCATTTGTATATCGCTGTAATAGCATCTTCATTGAGGCAGACGAAAACTTCCTTCTGTAATTCGACGATTCTTGTTGCTGTATGTTCAACCAAGCTCTGTAGAAACACTTCAGCAGACGTATCGGTAATTTGGACTCATATGGGGTAGCATTTCTTTTTTGCTAATAGCAATGCATCATATGCTGGATACATGTTTGCATTTCTTATTTTTGCACCAACTTGGATCAATTTGTACGAGTGCTTTGTAAAATCGCCATCCACGTTAAGAGCCAAAGCTTCATCAGGACTGTATGCAATAGCATTTTTGGCTTCTAAAGCAATAGTTTTTTTAATTTTTGCTGCAACCTCGGAATCAGAATGTAGAATGTGTACAACTTGTGATGTGTTTCTTTTTCCCGCTTAGTGTAAACTTACACGCGTCGCTACAACAAGTTCATCGCATGTAGTTTTTTCTACAAGCTGTGAAACTTTGTTGACTTGTGTTTTAGATGAACAAGATGTGAACTCTTTTACTGGCCTTCCAAAATTGTTACTAGTTGTCGGCCCAATTAATAAAATTTCACTTTCCAACCAATCTTAATTACGTTTTTCAAAATTCGATAACGCTCTGTTGCAGTTCTTCCACTTTTCCACTACTTTGCTTATGAAGCTCCTCAAATTTTTTTTTTATATCTCGACACTGCTCCTTATTGTAGTGCGATTGGTCTATTATATTATTAAACTAGTGGGCCCGGCAATGCTTTGCTATTGCATTTTAACTTGTAATATATTTTACATTTAGGTCTACAAAGTACTTTGAAAACGGTACTTAAGCTCGATAATGATATGTTGAGTTTATTAACTTATGTAACTAATTTCAAGCAACTCCTTAACATGAAAGTTAACAAATTAAGTATTGTTGTTTTAAATTCTAAATATCATAGGCTCTATGACGACAGTAGAAAATGTTCATCAGCAAAGTCATATCTTTTACAAATCGGAAACAGACATTCCGTTGAAGATCAAAATTCAATGTAGTAGCGGTAACCGTCTGTATACTAACTATCTCTTTGTGCGTAAAAAACACTTTTGGCATGCCTTCTCCGCCTATTGAACGAAAATGAAAATTTCGTTTGAAGCTTCATGCCTTTAGCCATAAAAACCTCTTTTGCCATGTCTTCTTCTCACATGGATCAAGAATATTTCCGAATACTATCTTTGTATTGAACTCGAATTACCATTCTATGAGATAATTCGGTAACCAACGTTTGGCTGTACAAAGTGGTGATCTCACGCGCTGTATGGCATTTTACGCCGTCGTGTTGGAACCATTTCTCCTTCAAATAATGTGCAATGACATGATAAATAAAAAAAACAATTGATCGTCCACTTGTTTTAGTTCTTCTACCAGTTGGATATATGAATATAGGCCAAGATCTTTCCTCAGCATTTGCAGAGACCGAGTTGCTGAGAACGGCGTCGGTTCGATAAATTCGAGTCCCCTGTCACACTTACGTCTACAGCGTCGATGGCTTCTATTAGCTGCCCAGATGGATGAGTATAGCACCATAAACTTCACAAAGGGCAAACAGAACGCGCATTTTGAAAATAAATTTGCAAGATTTGTAAACGTTGTTCTTGTGTAGTCTTTACATGGTGATTTTTCAAAGAAAGTCTCAATGAAAGTCTATCACACGTCACACACCTCGCCTGAATGACGACTTGGTTGACCTAAAATGGCAACAAAAACGGTAAATGGGGTTTTGTTGGGGGTCAATTGTACATTAAAAATCCACATGAATCAAAATCCTAGCTGATACTTTTTTTAAGATAAAAGGATTTTTCGTTTATTTACTCCGTTTTTCGCTTCTTTTAGAAGTGACGTTCGTTGCCCCATGATTATTGAAAGCGTACTGACTTCAGCTTTAAGACATTTCTATCAAAATTTAAGTTTTGTGCACTAAATTAAGCTTTCCCAGCGCGAGCTAGAAATTGATATTACATACAAAGTTTATTGGTGACATTTTCTAACAGTTCATCGTAGATTTGGTTACTATTTTTGCGAATAAAAAAACTGGCCCACCTTACTGTTCATATCTCTAGGCGAACTGCAATATACTGTGGAATTTTGACAGTTATAACTGTTTATTTTAAAAGGAGTGTGGTACAGCCCACTTCCACTCTTACTGTAATTTATACTGCAACAACAACATATGTAACAAATCTCATCTTCATACCTCTTATAGGTCATGAGATATAGCCCTTTTTATTTTCATATTGTATGGGCAGTGCCACGCCCCTTTATCCAACAGGTCAACAGTACCTCTTGGTAAAATTTTCGTATCAATCTGTCTATTGGAAAAGCCTGCAGAGCGATTTTTAAAAAGGGGGCGTGGCACCCCTCTCTTCCACCCTGGCTGTAATTATACTGCTCCAACAACATATATACCAAATCTCATCTTCATACCTCTGATAGTTCATGAGATATAGCCCTTTTGATTTTCAAGTTGTATCAGCAGTGCCACGCCCCTTTATCCAATCACAACCTATTATAGCCAGGGACTATCAACAGGTCAACAGTACCATTTGGTAAAATTTTCGTATCAATCGGTCTATTAAAAAGCCGTTAGAGCGATTTTTGAAAAGGGTGCGTGGCACCGCCCACTTCCACCTTGGCTGTAATTAATACTGCTCCAACAACATATATATCAAATCTCATCTTCATACCTCTGATAGTTCATGAGATACAGCCCTTTTGATTTTCAAGTTGTATGGGCGGTGCCACGCCCCTTTGTCTAATTGGACCGAATTATAAATATAAACCAACCGGGGCGCCACCCAAACGCATACAAAAAAATGTATGCAAATCGGTCCAGCCGTTCATGAGTTATAAAGTCACAACACACTTGCAACAATTTTTTATATATATAGATACGTGGGCCTACCACAGCTGAAAATTTTTTAGTAGGGACGTTTTCATTGTGCCAAATCAATAAAAGTGTGCGTTTGGAAACATTCATTATGCCTAAAAAATTAATTAACCAATAAACGGGCAAGAACGGCAGATCATTTTGGACGTATCACAACAAAAAATAACCAACGTAATAAACAAAACCATATTTGGGCCGAATCCGATCGAACCCCAAAATATGCACTCCACCAAACTATAACTATATAACACTTCAAATCTGTTATCACCAATTTTAATGTTCTACAACGTATTTCTATAAAACTAGATAATCACAGATTACTAACATATTTTTTTTTATTAATACATACCTTCTACTTTAAATAAAAACCTTAGTTTATCAAATTATTAATCAAATGATTTAATATTGCCAAAAACCACGCACTGAGTAATTTTGCGCCAACTTCTTTCAATGCACTTGCTGCAACTTATGTTATATTTGACAGCTAACCGCTGCACAGAGGGGCAAAATCTCAAAAAATGGAGATTAATTGAAAAATAAAAAATTGATTTTTTGAAAAAAAATTAGTATCCAATTAAAGTATATAAAATTCGACATCACTACTGAAAATTTCAATGTCATATGTATTTTACTTGTCAAGCTGCATTGTGTTAAAGTTAAGTAATTTTTGAGTTATTCACGCACAATAGTGTTAATTGAAATTCGGTATATTTCGACGCTTAATACATAGATTTTCGCAAACCAAAATTAATGCTTTTACAATGGAATCTTTAAGTTCAGGTATTTTAGCGTTGTTCTAAAAATAATTGTATTAACAAAAGTTGTGTAGAAATATTTTTAATTTTTTTTTTAAAATATGTCTAAATTTTGGCTATTTTCAAAATATTCGTGGATATTTAAATATGAATGGTGTCAGTTGGCGCTCAAATATTAATTTTTTAAGAAACTACAGTTCCTAGGCTTTCATATTCAGTAATAACATGTTGCTCGTTTTTGCGCGAAATTTTTTATTAAATTAATTGTGAAAATAGTCACTCAAGCAAAGAACACCAGTTCTTGTCTTTTGTTTGCATTTTCTTCGTTTTTGTTGTTATAATTTGTGTTTTTGTATATCATTGGCAACTGTGTGTTACAATGACATAAATAAGTTTTTAATACATGGCCCATAAATCATTTCGCACGCGCTTTTACAGATCAGTGAACTGTCTGAGGAAGCCCAGGAAGCCCGAAACAAAGATTTTAAAAACTATAGAGAACCTTTTTCTAGCAAATGTAGTCGGGGGATTGCAATCGGGACATGTTAAATAGGTTCCTACTAAGTTCAGATCCAATCCTATCTTGTAAAACAAAATTGCCGAAAAAAAATCCACCAACTTCTAAAATCAGTTGTAGATCTACTAGTCTCGCCTTAAGTTTTATCGAACGTGGCACCAGAAGGCACAAATCATGATACATATGACGACAATCATTATATCGAGGGCGATGCTTTAGAGTATGATGACTTTGGGCATATGACTTTGGACATATATATAAATACTTATGTATATTTTTATTCCTATTGTGTAGACTTGAAGGAACAAGCTATTTACATTTTTGAACGAAACGCTCACCAGACACATCCGTGCACGATCAAACAATTTTAATATCTGTTTTGAGTCCCATATATTACATATACAATATACGATACAATTATCCCCTTTTCGTCTACGTATATAATAAAAATAAATTGATTACTATGTAAAAATTGTATGACTCTGTGCGCTGTGCGAATATTGAAAGCAAAACAAATATAAAAACGTAAATTTGCTCAGTGGAGTATCGTTAATTGGTACAATGTAAAACATTTATCGATTTTAAAGTTTTAAAATTTGACTTAAACGCCGTCAGATCATGATTTCGACCACTGTGCATCGGTTAGAAAAATAAGATCTTTATGTTTGTTTAAATACTTGATTTGTTTTGTCTATTGAATTTGAACAAAGAATTTTTTGTCGCGCTATTGTTTTTTCAAATAAAATTTCCACAATAAAAGTTGCTTCCTACATCGCCCGGATATCGGTGTACAAATTTTGTAAACATTTTTTGTAATTCAGATGAATGTTGTGTTACGAATTATGAAGCAACTTTTACCCAAAGATGTCCCACCAAATGTTGAAGTGGTTTTTAAAGTGGTTGTTAACAAAAAACCCAAAATTTTGCAATAAAAACATACATTTGTTCTTAGATTTGCGAAAATGTGCGCATAAATATGCAAAAACATGTTTATTTCGTAAAATATGCAAAAACGATTGAATGCCATTTGAAGGGAATTTTATGATTCGGTTTCGGTTTATAACCGTTTCTATTTAACGTTGTCCACAAAAATTATGCATTTGATACAAGATAAAAATTAATAATGTTATATTTTGCAATCGGAGGACATTTGTCTGTATTTTACTAATTAACTGTACCGGATCACAAACAATTTAACCTTTTAATGAAGTGCCACTCTAATAAATGTGCGACATAAAAATATACAGACATGCATTTTGTGGTTTTACATGTTGGTGGTGTGTTTGAGGTTGGTAGAATATATTTAGCTGCTCTTTCTTGTTAAGTTCATTTAATTCTTTACTTTTTCATTCTTACCGGCTTCACTTCAACCGCAATTAGTTGTGAATAAATATACATGTATCAATTTATATTGCATGTGTACCTGATTTATACAACAACATCATAAGAAGAAGACTAACTGTTACGAACATGCGACCGACACATTGTGACTTGTGTTTTGTAAAAAACTCATGGCATAACCTTTGGCTTTTTAAAGCTAACTTGACACTTCGAGGTATTTTCGAAAACGATGTATAGGGATGGCATGAGTTTTATTCAAATTGTTCTTTGGGAAAATAAACATGGATACAAATTTGCAATTTTGAAATAAATGCGATTTTTATAGATATATTTTAATATTTCATAAAGCGATACGATGACATTAACATACCTTTCATTCTACACAAAGTCGATACTAGTTGTCGAAAATAGCTTTTTGTTTTCCCTACTAAGCATTGCCGTGAAGGAGTAGGATAACTACTTCAAGGCAAAAGCTTAGTGCATTGTTCTTGTGTTACCAAAAAACCCAAAATCATTTTAGTGCCATTTTAAACTGAATTTTGTGATATACCAATTTCGACAATCTTTCCAATGCAAACTTGTATTTATAAATATTAACATCGTAGACTGAAATTTAAATTTATTACATTACAATAAATCTTTAGCTATTTTTCATTTAAAACAGAGAGCGTTTACATGAACATTTAAGTGTTGGGCAGACATCCAACAGTATAAAAGAATATAAATCCATATTCAAGGGTGTGGTTGCCACTGATTTATGGAGCCTTTGTGGAAAAAGGCTACAAATAATGTCACATTTTGTCTAATAGCTTTTGTCTGTCTAGGGTAATGAATTAAAAGTACTTACTTATTTTATAATAAAGGCAAGGGTATATGATATGTGTTGAAGTAGCCTAAATGTTGACAATTTGACGATGAAAGCTATAATATTACTGCGCCTTGTATATATGGAGGTTAAAGAATAAATTGAATGTCGTTGACCTTATAAATTACTTCTACACGCAAAAACAAGCCAAATTGCCTGACATTGTTTTAGTTAAATTTTTAAAATCAAAAAATGTTTGTTTAACATTACTAAACATTTAAAAATGATGACTTTGATACTGATAATATTCTTCTTTAATGGCAGCAACAACAGAAATGTATCCATCAGTAGTGGCACGCAGAAAAGTATTCCAAGTCCTTAGGTCTTTTGCGCTCCGTAGATAGTTCGTCACACCAAGCTTAGTTAACAGTTCTTTCACCTGGTCCATCCATCGGAGTTTTGGTCGCCCCTCCTGCGTCGCCCATCGAATTTATTGCCGAAGATTTTTCGAGCCGGAGCGTTTTTGTCCATTCGTACAACGTGTCCAAGCCAGCGCATTCGTTCTATTTGAATGCGCTTGTCTACGTCGATATCGTTGTACAGCTCATACAGCTCATGATTCATTCGACGACGGTACTCGCCGTTCACAATGATGGGTCCAAATATTTTGCGTAGTATTTTTCTCTCGAAGACTCCCAGAATAGATTGATCCGCTTGTGTCATTACCCAGGATTCTGCGCTGTAGAGCAAAACAGGTAGGGTCAGAGTCAGGTAGAGCTGGATCTTTGTTCTTCGAGAGAGCGCTTTGTCGGTAAATCACTTGCTTAGCGCTTTTGATTTCCAGGCTGACATTATTATTTTTGTTTATGGCGGAGCCAAGTGGACAAAATCATCTACCACTTCAAAGTTATAGTTGTCAACGTTCACACGGCGTCCCAAACGAGTGGACTCTTTGTTCGTTGAAAGAAATAACTTGGTTAATAATATATATAATAACTTGGTTATTTCTTTCAACGAACAAAGAGTCCACTCGTTTGGGACGCCGTGTGAACGTTGACAACTATAACTCACTTGGGTCTGGTGATAAATGTGAACAATTATCACCAGACCCAGTTCTGTCGACTACTTCTCAATGCCCGAAAAGGCCGCAGTAACATCCCGCAGTCCTCGCCCACTGATATCTATATCACCGCCACACGCGAATGATCATCTCTATTACGAGAGATCGCTTGACAGACTACCTCCTTGTTTAAGCCTCGCTTGGAACAAAATGGCTCAGCCTTGTTTTTGCCTATTTTCACTGAAGGCTTTGTGTCAGTCAGTGTCATCCCGCAAAGTCGCATCAGCTTCGAGGGGATACCAAACTCAGCCATACTTACTTACTTAATTTCCCTTTACACCCCATGAATGAGGTATGGGATAGCTTCTCACGTTGTTGCGAATTAACACGCTTTCTATTTTAAATTCACAACAAACGGCACCTAATTGTTTATCGAGGAATGCAAACGTCACTGTCTGAGATACTTCTACTAGACATGCCGATTGAACCGACAATTATACTGCGAAGTTGCTGTCGACAACACCGAAGGGGCCGGCAATGTGAAAAAATGTAGATAACTGGAGTCGGGAATCGAACCCGGAATCTCCCTCATAGTAGTCGTGTTCTAACCACTATGCCACGGCCGGCCCGTGCCATTACTTAAAAAACTTACTTAATTTCCCTTTACACCACACCATGAATGAGCCCCCATGAAATAGCTTCTCGCGTTGTTGTGAATTTACACGCTTTTCATTTTTAGATTCACAACTTACGGCACCTACTTGTTTATCGACGAATGCGAACGTCACTGTTTGAGAAGCTACTGCGAAGTTGCTGTCGACAACATTCGAGGGGAGCCAACAATGAAAGAAAATTTTTCTTTTAAGATGACTGGAGCCAGGAGTTGAACCTGTGATCTCCCGCATGGTGGTCGCGTGTTCTAACCACTATGCCACTGCCGGTCCCGGCCCGTGCCATAGCATCTAATAATTTCGAATGCAGTTTCCTAATCGATAAAGTGGGTATCGATCTGCATCCTTGGGTCTTCTCCACGATCTGTCGTAGTCTGAATATCTGGTCGGTCGTGGATTTACCAGGTCTAAAGCCACACTGAAAAGGTACAATCAGGTTCGCTAGGATGGGCTTTAGTCTTTTACATAACACACTAGACAGAACCTTGTAAGCGATGGGTGAAAGGTTGATCTCGCGATAGTTGCTACACACACTTGGATCGCCTTTCTTACGCACAGGACAATGAACACTCAAATTCTAATAATCGGGCATGCATTCCTTGAGCCAAATCGTGTTTATGAAATGGTGCATGTTGCATATCCGCAGCTTTATTATTTTTAAGTCGTGAAATTGACATGCATGTCATCAATGTTTGGCGTGGTTTTGTCCCTTTAGCTGCTTTCGGAGAATATTTGCAGTAACTCTCGTGTTCGTGACCAGATTTCAGTCTCTGTCCTTACAGAGGGGTCCTGTTCCACAACTTTTGCATTTTATCCTTTGGTAAAACTTTTGGGCCTCACCTCTATGCCTTTAATTTTCGATATTCTGGCTCTCTCTTTTCTTTTATAAACGCTTTAACCGCGTAAAAAGGCGTTTCATCTCCCTCCTCTTCTCATTATATCATTTCGTCAAAGCACTTGATACCATTCGCTGCAGATTTGCCCTGTATTTAGCATTCTTTTTTCTCAGACATTTTGCGACATTCTTCATCGTACCAGGGCTTGTCTGAGCAGTACGGTCATCGTGGCAGTGGTCATAGAATCCGCAATATGCTGCCACCGTGTTTCGGAAACATCAGAATTTGGGGGTTTGTTTGAAGTAGTTGACAGACTTGGTTAAAGTAGGCATTGGCTATCGTAGAGGTATGCGGATTTGTGATGTCTAGCTTTCTTTACGTTTGTTTAAGAGCGTTTTTAGCACTGCTTTATCGCGTGCGTACTTTGGCTGCAACTAGGTGGTGATCCGAGTCAATATTTGCGTCGCACATCACACGCACGTCCATAACGCTGGAGACATGCACTCCACCGATTATCACGTGATAAATCTGGTTTATTGTATTTTGATTAGGGTATATCCAGGTTGACTTGTGTATATCTTTATGCGGGAATCTGGTGTGATCTCCGTAATCGGCAGCGTTATCCGTTATCGGCGGCGTTGTTGTGCACACCGAATATCCATACTATTGAACCAAGAACAGCTTTCCTTCCTATTTTAGCGTTAAAATCTCCCAGAACTAGAACTTAACATACTCTTAGAGGATAAGCTCGATATGTCTTAAAATACTGGTGTAATCTGTGTGACAAACCGATGGACACCTCCAAAAAAGGGAAATGTGTATGGAAGGGGGAAGTAGTTTTTGTCTGATCTAGCTCCTCTTAAAACGTATACTCCCCTTAGAGAATAGAAACATGTATACAAAATTTCCAAAGCTCTTAAACCGCGGCCTTAATCGGTCGGACAGGTAGATGGAAACTCCAAAAAGGGGGGTCTTGTATGGGAGGTGGAAATATATTTTGTCGAATCTTGCCCATCTTAAAACTTATACACCGCTTAGAGGATAGAAGTTGCTTATAAAATTTGATAGCTCAATAGCTCTTAAACTATGTTGGCCGTTATCGAAGGGATGGCAACACCAAAAAGGGGGTATTTGTATTGTAGGTGAGCTGGAACAGACAGAGGGGCACCCCCCAAAAGATGGAGTTTGTATGAGAGGTGGGAGTAGTTTTGTCCGATATTGTCCATCTTAGAACTAAACCTCTGCTTAAGGGATAGAAACATGCCAAATTTCAGGTCGATAGCAACTTATCTAGGGCTGTAATCGCAGTGACAGACCTCAAAAGTGGGGAGCTGGGTGGAGTTTATGACCGATGTTTCTGATATTAGAACTCAACTTTCCCTTTGAGAAACAAGTTTGCTTTCGGAACTTCAGCTCAATATTTTCTAAACTATGGCTATAATTGCTGACGCAGATAGAGGGACGCACCCAAAATGGGGGAGTTTGCATTGGATGTGTGAGTAGTTTTCGTTCGATCTTGCTGATCTTAGAAAATATTGTCATTTCATATGTAAATATTGATGTCTCTGGGGGGAGCCAGGTTATCATTGCAAACCCATAGCTTCTTGGGAAAGTTTTTTTTTTAAATTCTTCGTGGATTACATTATTGTTATACGCCTTGTGACAAAAACTAGGGACCCACTCTAATACGTATATTGGTCTCAAGCGAAATCATATCACTTTTCATGACGAAATACTATTCTATAAGCGAGTGCATATTTGGTCTAATCACGGATATTGCTGTTAAATAATTCAACACGTAATATCAAGTCGCTCAAGGTATAAGTACCCCAGATATGGCATTTTTGTTAATAAGGTCGTATGGGTGGAGCCACTGCCACTAGATGAACAAAATATCATGTAGCCGGATAGTAGCTGTCGACATTTCAAGAAGATCGGTTGAATGATAAAGCTTCCTATAGGCTTCGAATAAACACAGTTTTTTTATACCATCACCCTTAGGGATGAAGGTATATATCATTTGATACGACCCAAAAGTGTAACACATAGAAGGAGTGACTTTAGACCCTAGGTTTCTTTGAACCAAATTCGATTCATGACTTTTTAAGTCGTTTGAGCCATGTCCGTCTGTCTGTCTGTCTGTATGGTGGCTGTCCCGCTGGTTCGCACGATAACTTTCGAAAGACGCAACCAAATGTTTTGAAATTTTGCACGAGTTATTATTTTCTCAAAACTACTTACGGTATTGCAAATGGGCTACATGGGCCCGCCCCTTCTGGTACCTCCCATACAAATACATCATTCCGCTCACTTTAGAATTCGAGTATTAATATCAATATACCTTACGGGATCGTCCCCAAATTCTTTATTTAGTAAAGCTATAACAGGATAAAGTTTTGGAAAAAATTTTGAAAGCCTAGCCACGCCCCTTCTGGTACCTCCCATACAAATCTACCTTTCCGCTCACTATAGAGATGGAGAAATAATATCAATAAATTAAACGTGATCGTACCCAAATTCTATTTTTAGTAAAGCTATAACAGGATAAAGTTTTGGAGAAAAAAATTGGAAGTCTATTCACGCCCCATCTGGTACCTCTCATACACATCTGGTACCGCCCACTTTAGAAATCGATTAATATTATTAAAAGACCTAACGCGATCGTGCCCAAATTCTGTATTTGGTAAAGTTTAAGCAGGATAAAGTTTTGGAGAAAAAATCTGGAAGTCTAGACACGCCCCTTCTGGTACCTCCCATACAAATGTACCACGCCGCCCACTTTAGAGATGGAGTAATAATATCAATATCCTCAACACGATCGTGCCCCAATTCTGTATTTTATTAAGTTATAACAGGACAAAGTTTTGGAGAAAAAATTAGAAGTCTAGCGCCGCCCCTTATGGTACCTCCCATACAAATGTACCTTTCCGCCCACTTTAGGGATGTACAAATAATATCAGTACACCCAAGGCAATCGTGCCCAAATTCTGTAATTAGTAAAGCTATAACGGGATAAAGTAATGGAGAATAAATCTGGAAGCCTAACCACACCCCTTCTCGTACCTCCCATACAAATGTGCCACTCCCCCCACTTTAGAAATCGAGTAATAATATCAATATAATAGAAAATTATTTGTTTTACTGAGGGTAAGGGTAAGTGTAAGTTGGGTTGCCCGACTGAAACTTTCTAACTGGTTTTAATTACAAATCGGTTAATTTCAATAACTCAAGACTTAAACAATATATTATACTGGGTGATGGTATTTATCAGTCAGTTCAACTGACTGAAATTTCTGTACTGGTTTAATTTATACAAAAGATCTCTTAAAAGTTTGAACGAGCTAACAATATATTTTGTTGTTTTTTTCTTCTAATTTTCTAAAAATTACGCTTTTGCTATAAGATTTGTGCGAAAAAAATTAAACCCCTTAATATGCATGTCCATAATATATTACTATTGCCGTACCTGAAAATAACTGTGTTAACGATTACACCTTCATATTATATCGTAATATATTCGACAACACACAGAATTTTCCCGAATTCTGCTGCTTGATGCTCAGCTATCACGTTATTTGACAATAAAAAATAAATAAATCCGTAGTAATACTTAGAATAATCTCTGAAAATAAGAACTTTTCTATGCACATGGGTTTTCTCTTCCTACACAACAGTTCAACGAAAGACTAACTCCAGCCACTATTCAGCGCCATGTACAAATACATTACTACGAGTACTACGTACACGCAACCTTATTGCAGATACTTTTGTTGGCGAGTCCCAAAGCACTAAAGCGTTTTATTTATTCATCGAATGTTGTCGAGTTGCAAAGCCAAAAATTAAAACTTTCACGAATGGTACTTGGGGAAAACGTTTACGCACTATCACATAAGAAGGAAATTTGTACAGTGAGGTGGCTAGATTTTGGTCACTTAAATACTCTCAAAAAGTAATATGTTGCCACAATGCAATGGAAGTCAAGAAGTCTTTAATACAAACATAAAACCATATACGTACATATAATCATAACAATCAAAAGTTGATTGCAAAAGAAAACTAAGGGAACTGTTATTCAATATTTGTTTGTTATTAATAATAGAAATTATCATTACTAGAGAACTCCAACTCGATATGTTTCTCATTACATCAAATGTAAAGTTGTATTGCTCAGAACCGCTTGAAATGTACAGAGTATGTGAACACCACATATAATAATCTGAAACGACTAGATTAGATATGGTTGGTTCATCGATAATTATTCTGTGTCAACAACCCAAGTAGTGATGACTACGTTTTCCATGATGGTGATGATGATGGCGTTGAAAATTTGAACTTATACTGTAGCTGTAAATTTAGATTTTGGACTGGTTTAAGGATGATGATACAGCTGAGTTGATGACGTTGTATATTCTCATGAATGATACTGGCACAAGCAAACAGATTTCTTTAGGCGGTGTTGCGACATACGCATAAAATAATGAAAACCCACAACATATGTACTTGTGTCAGCAGCAACCACAATTTTAATTTCAACGGATGTCAACAGCAAAACCCAAAATTGGTCGAACACACACAAAACGGCAAATCATACACCTTTCAGCATTCATGTCTGATATTAAACCACATCATTGTCGACACCATCGCTGTTGTAGAGAGGTAGTTAGAGTAGTAGAGCAGTGGGCAAATACAAAATGGTGGAGTCGAATGTATGCTACGACAGATTGACAACAGTTAGGTAAGTAGAGATGTTTTGTTATGGAAAAATATAAAGTGCCCTAAAACAAGGGCTAAAATTGCCTTATTTATTCCTTCAGCTGTCCGCTTGGAAGTAATGCAGAAATATTATTTTTTTTTAAATGGGTAATATACAGCCCATATTCATTCCTTAGTCAAAATTTTTGTATGCGCACATCTTACGTAAAATATATCTGAATTCAGTGTACTAACAAAAAAAAATATGTAGTAAAGATATGAGGGCCAATTCGGTCAGTTGTGTGGGAGATAGGATAGATACAAGAAAAATATGTAGTAAAGATATGAGGGCCAATTCGGTCAGTTGTGTGGGAGATAGGATAGATACAATGGTAAATACTAATAAATTTTTATAAGGATCAGATATTTTACCCACCACCCAGTCAGATAGATAGACAGACGAACATGGCTCAATCTTCTTAAAAAGCCCTGAAAAGAATTTTGTTTTAAGATAGTTGGAGTCTAACACGTCTCCTTTAATGCGTTATACATTCTCTTGTTCGAAATGATATATACCCTCATACCTAAGGGTGGTGGTATGAAAATATGGCCTCAACAAAATTCAGGGCCCTTCACTGCTAGATGCATCTGTCCACATATGTTCTATACTTTTGGACATCGGATATAGGTAAAATCTAGTCGATAGAACGAAGTATTGCATTTTAGTAACAAAAATCATATTAACTGTTTGAGAGTGCAAATTTAATACCTAATTAGAATGTCGCAATGCCACGAGAGAGACGGGTGCTGCATACAGGGTGAAACTGTAGCCAATGGCAACGCAAGCTGTTTGTGTACGGCGCAGGGAGAAGGGACGAGAGGCAACTCGACCTTTTTAGATTGAAAACGAAAGAGCTGAAGAAGAGGCAGGATGAGTGCACAGAGTTGCTCCGAAGTAGAGGGAAAGCCCGAAAAATCTATCAGAGAGTTAGGGCGAGAATGCATGGATCAGGGTTGCCCTCCTGCAAGGACAGCGATGGCCAGCTTGTGACGGACCCGGATAACGTTTTGAAGATATGGACAGATCATTTCAGATATTTACTTGATACGGACACCACTCCAGAAGACCCCGCTTCAATCCATGACGATGGTATTAACTGTCCACCTATGAGCCACACGTGTGATAATAACAAAGCTGCTGGAGCCGATGGTCCCCCTGTTGAGTTGTTTCAGGCTGGCGGGAAGGAGCTGATGAGGTGCATGTATCAGCTCATGGAGAACATCTGGCTAGAGGAGAGCATGCCCGGGGATTGAACTCTCAGTCTGTTATGACCCATATTCAAGAAAGGAGATCGTATTGAATGTAAGAACTACCGTGGAATAAGCCTGTTACCAATTGCGAACCTTACGACAAATCCTGGAACAAACTTATGAAAAGCAGATCGACACCTACCACCTCCTTGTCGACTACAAAGTTGCATTCAACTCTTCGATAAGGAATAGGCTATATGGGGCCATATCTGAGTTTGGTATTCCTGCAAATCTGATTCGACTTTGCATATGTACCTTGGAAAACACTAAATCCTCGGTTAAGATTGGTAAAGATCAGTCCGAACAATTCAACACGGAAAGAGGTCTCAGGCAGGGCGATAGCTCGTCCTGTACACTATTTAATATAGTTATGAAGTGATGGGAAGGCTGGTGTCAACATGTCTGGCACCTATTCCACAAGAGCCACATGCCACTAGCCTATGCCGATGATATAGACATCACTGGCCGAAACTGTGGTATGTTACTGCAGTTTTCTCATCACTAGAAAAGGAGTCAGCAAAAATGGGTTTAGCCGCCAACGTGGACAAAACTAAAATAATGATTTTGACGAACAAAGAGTCTTCTCGATGGGAACGCTCCGTGAACAATGACAATTTCTGTTTTGAGGTAGTAGATGCATTTACCTACCTTGGTTCTTCCATCAATAAGAAAAATAATGTCAGCAAAGAAATCAATCGGAGAATAGTGCTCGCCAATCGATGTCTTTACGGACTTAAGTAACACCAACTTATCTCGAAATACTAAGATACTGCCGAATCATGGGTGCTTACGACAACGGTCATACAAAACCTAGGAGAATTCGAGAGAATTGTACTCCGAACCAGTAGGAAAGTTTCAGTCGGGCAACCCGACTTACATATACCATCACCTTCAGTAAAACAAAAAAAAAAATACATTATATTAATATTATTACTCGATTTCTAAAGTGGGCGGAGTGGTACATTTGTATGGGACGTACCAAAAGGGGCGTGTCTAGACTTCCAGATTTTTTCTCCAAAAATTTATCCTGTTAAAGCTTTACTAAATACAGAATTTCGGCACGATCGCGTTAGGCCCATTAATAATATTAATCGATTTCAAAAGTGGGCGGTATCAGATGAGTATGGGAGGTACCAGAAGGAGAGTGGCTAAACTTCCAGTTTTATTCTCAAAAACGGTATCCTGCTATGGATTCACCAAATAAAGAATTTGGGTACGATCGCGTTGGATTTATTGATATTCTTACTCGATTTCTTAAGTAGGCGGAATAATGCATTTGTGTGGGAGGTAATATTAGGGGCGTGTCTAACCTTCCAATATTTTTTCCACAACTTTATCCTGTTATAACTTAGCAAAATACATAAATTGGCCATGATCGTGTCGAGTATATTGATATTTTAACTCCATCTCTAAATTGGGTGAAGTGGAACATTTGTATGGGAGGTACCAGAAGGGGCGTGGCTAGACTTTCCATTTTTTTCCAAAACTCAATCCTGTTATAGCTTTACTAAATATAGAATTTGGGAACGATTGAGTTCGATGTATTGATATTATTACTCGATTTCTAAAGTGGGCGGAAAGGTACATTTGTATGGTAGGTACCAGAAGGGGCGTGTCTAGACTTCCAGTTTTTTCTCAAAAACTTTGTCCTGTTAAAGCTTTACTAAATACAGAATATGGGCACGATCGCGTTAGTTCTATTAATAATATTAATCGATTTCTAACAAATATTTTGGGGAAATATTAACTAAATATGAACTAATACGAATCGAATTTGGTTCAAAGAAACCTAGGGTCTAAAGTGACTCCTTCAATGATATATATCAAATGATATATAGCCTCATCCCTAAAGGTGATGGTATAAAAATATATGGACCTATCTGTATCGACGGCGAGTTTCGCCATCGGATGAATTATGAGCTGTATGAGCTTTACTACGACATACACGTAGCTAAAAGAGTCAGAATGCAACGACTACGATGGCTGCGATATGTTGCCAGGATGGATGTAAATAATCCAGCGAGAAATGTGTTTAAAGGCGAACCTTAAGAACGGCGCAGAGCAGAGAGACCCAACTTCGTTGGAAGGACCAAGTGGTAGGCGACGTGCTACCATCTGGTAGGACTAACTGGAGAACACACACAGAAGACCGAAGCGTGTGGAATTCTTTATTACTTCAGGCCTCAAATTTTTGAACCACATTCGTAAGTTGTAATGGGCCACTTAAGTAAGCAGAAACAGTCGCATCGGAGAGCTTTGTGTCCCAATGTGTAGAATTTTCGAGCAAATTTAAACGATGGCAAGCCTCCCTAAATTTGGCTCACAGCGGAAACTACAAAATTTGGTCGATACAAATTATCAAATATTTCGCGTTTTTCCGGAATTTTCCGAGTTGTCTACCAATAATTTTCTATTTTTCCTTTCAAAAAGCCATTCTGTAAAATTGGCACACAAAATTCTATACAAAAAATCAATTTTAGATTATTCTAATTTCCCGACTTTTACGAATAAATGAAAAAAAATTGATAAAATCGGCCCAACCGTTTTTAATGGATGAATTTCTATAAATTTTTCACACCATTTTTTAGACGTCCAAAATTTAATCAAGTTATATTAGTGATAAAAGACAGACTGCACTAACAGAAATGTTGTGTGTGTTGAAACATCCCAGCGGTAAATGAAACGAAGTACCTATTTAGTAATCCATGACATTAGTATTACATTGTAAGCGAAGATCTAGGTACTTAGAATGTAATGCGTGTGTAATTTAAAAAACATCATCCACTTATATAATTTCGATTACAATGCTATTGAAATGACACCTACTGACATCGTCACTTCCTTCATTATCAAGCGTGTTATCAAGCTCGCATAAAACTCCGTTTATAATGTAATTGCAACCGAAATGACACTTACTGACATCTTCCCTTACTTTGTAAGCAAAATTGCACCGATTAAACGGCCTATGAACATAAGCGAGAGAATCATCACTGATTGATAATAAATATAGCTGACATCAGCGATTACGTAATGGGTATTTTAAGCGCTGAATAAGAGAGAATAACAATTCGCGTGAATTGAGCGACCACAATTGTGCCACTGTTGTAAGTCTATGATATAGATATGTACATTCCAAGCCGTAAAAATACCCATTACTTAATTGATGATGTCAGCTATATTGGGTAGCAATCATTGATGATTCTCTCGGTTATAATCTTACTTAAATTTAGCATGGGAGTATCATAGGCCGTATAATCGGTGCGCTCTCGCTCGTGAGTAAGTGCCATTTTAGTTGCAACTAATTTATAAAGTTTTTAGCGAGCTTTATGACGCCCTAGATTACGAAGTAAAGAAGAATTACAATTCCTTTTATCTGTTCATATACCGTTTCCCTACATAAGCAACTAGGTTTATTTTGTAGCTGTTACAATAAAACTGTTGTACTCCGTGGCGTATGATTTACGTGGTATAAAAATCATGATAATCATAGGCCAAAATTAAATAAAAAAACAGAAAACCTAAAAAGTGACAAATTGCCCTATACGACACTTACTAACTTCAAATCTGTATTAAATTATTATGGCATGTAACTAGACAAAACGAATGATACAGAACTTCTTCTTTTTGGGTCTACTTTCGCGTGAAGTTGCCAGAATTGAGACCCAAAATCAAGTGTTGTACTGTGTTAGATGATTTAATCTTTTTAAGAAACTACTTAAAACAATAAATAACAGAAATAATTTATGTTTAAAAAATCAGTTACTAAAAAAAAATAAAAAAAAGAATCCTGAAATTCCGGAAAATCACGAAAATAAAATCCCGGGATTTCCACTTGTTGTCATACCTACCACGCCTGCTTATGGACCTTTTCTCCCCGCGATTGCGTTGCATTGCCAAAGATGGATTCCGCTCGCCTTATTCGTGTAAGGCCTCGCATGTTATATTATTAAAATAACATAATTAATACCTACTGTTTTTTAAACACAATTCAAAACCTAATATTTTGGGCAAAAAAACAAACCACAATAATTTTACAACGGTCAATATAATCTCTAAAAATTAATCGAAAATTCGTTATTTTTTCACGTATGTACGTCAATGATAAACATTTTGTTCAACGTTGCAAGATAAAACAATTGCAATTTTTACGCCGAAGTAAATGTTTGAAAGTAACCCTCACAACAAAAGAGTGCGTTGCGCATTTATGCCCCATCATCAAAATGTTTAACATAACATTTTTTTCATAAGGATCATTGCCAAAAGGCTTTGTGCGGCTGAGAGAAATGAGTACATATAGTGATACGACAAGGTATTTGAATTAGCAGCAAAATTCTTTTCAACACGCCATTTAAAAATTATTGAAACGTGCTTGAAAGCATGTCCTTTTTTTTAATTCCATTCCCCGTCAACAATTTGCAGCGGGGAACTTAGTATGTGAACGAAACAAAACGAATGTATGAGCATATTGTTTTAAAAATATTTCAGTTTTCCAAGAGCGGAGATATAGCATCATTGCCGCAATGAATTAGAACAACAACAAAAATACGATTGCAAACGAGACCCTGTCCTGTGAGCAATGTGGTGTAACAACTAACCAGCCAGAAGGCTGGCAGGCAGCAGCTGCATTACAAAGTTTTGTGGCATGTTAAGACATGGCCTTGAGGTGATTTTCTATATGAAAAATAGGTCGTTAGAAACATTTAAACTGGTAAACACTATAATTTATAATATGTTAAGAGGACATGTCTGTCGTGCTTGGAGGAAACTTAATAGTTTCGTTATCCTTGGCTAATGAAAATGATGGTTAGTGCAAAGCATAGCTTGTGATGATGTTAAGTGGAAATCGGAAATAAGAACAATGAAATATTGCTACATGTAAGATAAGGTAAGCTTATTATGTCACTGTACTTGGCTTATAACATTTGAAACAAAGTCAAATGGAAGTGTGGGAGCGTTTGTCTTTGGATATAATGTGAATTTGTCTTGTTGAGGATAAATATTAAGAATACATTTAAATAAAAATTGTTGCATCTGTCCCAATTTCACGAAATATGCCTCCAATAAGTTATGGGCAAATTGTCCACTGTCTTCCAGTCTACTGTAGGACAAATTACCTGTTTGGGAAGAAACATAAAAATATTTGTGGATATTTCGGCGTTTTCATGATTTTTTTACTCTAGCAGTGCTAAATATTAAATCCAGTACTTACAAGCAACATAATAATGATAGTTAATTGTTTCTAATATTGTAAAATATGGTAGAACATTTCCTCAATTTCAAGCCTATTATAGGATGCGTTATATTGACAATTCCCTGAGATGTTATGAAAACATCTTGTGACAATTGTTACCTATCATTAACATGGTCACAAGAGTATAAAGGTAACAGCTATCTGTATTTCACTATAATATTTGACACATGCTAACCTTCAGAATAATTTCTATTGCATTCCAATTCTTTCTATTGTTTCAGTATTCGGAAAAAAATCTATGTTAATTTTTCTGATTTCCTTCTTTGTTTTTAGTTTGCTTCCAACACTTTATATTTTGCATTCATAAAATAATTATTCATTTATTCTGCAGTGCAAAGTACATGTTAATAAGGACATGACTTATTACTATGCAAGAGAGGGTTTCCACGCCGTCATCGTCCCCATTTTTGGTGTTATTACTATAAATGTTATTTATGTAGTTTTACATTGTCTTTTTGTGTGTGTCCTGTTGTAGTATAATGAGAAAAATATAAGGCAACATGAAAAATCCCTTCATAGACTAAACATTGTGCTTGTGCAAAACCTCAACTTGCAGTGTATGTAATCGAGAGACATAGGGAAGCAGTGCCTCGTAGCAAACTATAAAAGTTGATGTGAGTTAAAGCCCCTTTCATTGCACCAACTATGTACTCTACTACCCATGTCTAAATTTAGGAATATAGAAAAAAAGGATGCCACATTTTTATTGTGTTTCTCGTTGATGAAAACATATGTTAGGCACCCCATTACAACTATTAGCATGCACTTGAACTACGATAAAGAGGAGTTGCTACTATAATTTTTTTGTCAACACCGACCTAGAAATTGCTATGATAAGGACAAAGTTTTTTAAGTAATATACTAATAAATACTTGTTTAAGTTCAATAGGCAAACAGTTTGGCTAACAGCTTACGTATATAACACATGGAGACATGGAGACTGTTTGTTATTCTAGTTCAATCGCACCGGCCTGAGGGAGTTATGAAATGTCTAGACAATGCCATAACATTTATGTGGGATGTTAACTACTAATTTTGATGAAAATATATCTAGTGAGGTGATTTGCGTATTACGTTGGCAAATGATCTTCACATAAAACTTAAAACACTTCGTAGAAGTTTGGCATAGGTTGTACAAGTTAAGCCTCCGATAGTAATTAATTAATTCTATGCTAATTTTATAAAAAGAAGCTGGTTGTGAGTTTGTATGAGTTTTTAGGGTTAATTTTCTAAACTACTTTTCACTAGTTGATAGCTACGTTAGTCCTGAATGCTAGGCTTTTAGGCTATTTGGGGTAAACAGTGCGAAAAAGGAATACCACTGGTACCATCACTTACACAAACGGCTAAAGGTAGAAACGCGAAAATAGGGGTGCATATTTATTTTATAGAGTAGTTGTACGATACAACGTGATTTTTTTAAATTCGTACTTTCAGGGTTAAGTACGAAAATAGATTTGTGCTTGCTTCCCTGTAGAATTAGAGAGCAAGATAAATGGATTTTCCACTGCTAATTTTTGCCATTTTTCCTTACTGTGTCCTTTGAATTTAACCTTCCTTCGATAAAAATTTTGACAAATTTGGTTCTCAAACCAGTATAGAAATTTCAGTCGGGAAAACTGACAGATAAGTACCATCACCCAATATAGTAAATTGCTTAAGCCTTGAGTTATTGAAATTAATAAATTTTTATCTCATATATAAAAATGAATTGATGTGCAGTTGTCTCGCTAAAACTCAAAAACGGCTGGACCGATTTTCAAAATTTTTTTTTTGTTTTGTTCGCTGTAGCTTCCGGATGGTTTAAAAGGTTTTTTATTTTCAAAAAGTGGGCGGCGCCACGCCCCTTTCTTCAAATATCGCTCGGACGGCTTTTATAATAGACCGATTGATACAAAAATTTTACCATGAGGTACTTTTGACCTGTAGATCGTTCCTGATTACATTTGGTTGTAATTGGATAAAGGGGCGTAACACCGCCCATACAACTTGAAAATTAAAAAGGCTATATTTCTTGAACTATCAGAGGTATGAAGATGAGATTTGGTATATATGTTGTTGGAGCAGTATGTATTACAGCCAGGATGGAAGTGGGTGGTGCCACGCCCCCTTTTCAAAAATCGCTCTAACGGCTTTTCTAATAGATCGATTGATACAAAAATTTTACCATGAGGTACTGTTGACCTGTAGATAGTTCCTGACTACATTTGGTTGTAATTGGATAAAGGGGCGTGGCACCGCCCATACAACTTGAAAATTAAAAAGGCTATATTTCATGAACTATCAGAGGTATGAAGATGCGATTTGGCATATATGTTGTTGGAACAATATTAATTACAGCTAGGGGGAAGTGGGCGGTACCACGCCCTCTTTTCAAAAATCGCTCTAACGGCTTTTCTAATAGATCGATTGATACGAAAATTTTACCAAGTGGTACTGTTGACCTGTTGATAGTCCCAGGCTATATTTGGTTGTGCTTGAATAAAGGGGCGTGGCACCGCCCATACTACATTTGAAAATCAGTAGGTCTATATCGTATGAACTATCAGAGGTATGAAAATGAGATTTGGTATATATATTGTTGGAGCAATATTAATTACATCCAGGGAGGAAGTGGGGGTGCCACGCCCCCATTTCAAAAATCGCTCTGACGGCTTTTCCAAAGACAGATTGATACGTAACTGTATCAAATAATGGTCCGTACACCAGGCAGTTGAGGATGCGAAGACTAAAATAGTTATTTTTTTTAATTTACTTTACAGATATGTATTTTTCAATTACTTTATAGGAGAGCGAATCGGTAATAAATCATATAGATAGAAAATTAAAAAATTAAAAAATATCTTTTAATATACTTACAAATTTATTTTCAAAATGCAAACTTATGTTCGCCACACTTCTGAAGCCCTTTGTGAAGTTGAGGGTGCATATTGATCCATCTAACCAGCTAATAGAAGCCAACGACGCTGTAGACATTAGTGTGACAGGGGACTCGAATTTATCGAACCGACGTCTTTCTCAGCAACTCGGTCTCTGCAAATGCCCCAAACGTTGGAGACCGAATTATCTCAAAAAATGGTAAGACGAATTCAATACAAAAATAGTATTCTGAAATGTTCTTGATTCGTGTGAGAAGAAGACATGACAAAAGAAGTTTTTATGGCTAAAGGCAAACGGAAATTTCATTTTCGGACAATAGGAGAAAGCATAACAAAAATTTTTTTTATGACCAAGAAGATAGTTAGTATACAGATGGTTGCCGCTACTACGGATCAAAATAAATAATTTTGATCTTTAGAGGAATGTCTGTTTCCGATTTGTGGAAAAGGTGGTTTTTCGCCCTACATACAGAAAAAACTTAATCTACATGTCGGCACTATAGATATGACTTTGCTGATGAACATTTTATTAGCATTTACAACAAAAAACTTAATTGGTTAACTTTAATGTTAAGGAGTTACTTTAAATAAGTTACATAAGTAAATTAACTCAACATATTATTGTCGAGCTTAAGGATCGTTTTCAAAGTACTTTGTAGACCTAAATGTGAAATATATAACAAGTTAATATGCAATAGCGAAGCATTGCCGGGACCACTAGTTTAAAATAAAAATACTTATGAATTTTTTTTTGCCTGCCTGTGGAGCAAAACCGTAAAAAGTTTGACTTATTTGTATAGGAGGTACAATTATGGGCAGCACAACGTGTCTGATTTTTTCGTTACCTTGGCAAAATTTGTCTGAATTCAGTGTACATACAAAAATGATATGTATGTAAAATGGGCAATATCGGTTATTGATATCGGATGTACCAGAAGTTGTGTGTTTGATTAGTCCCCAAGTGCCGGTTTGGAAGTTATGGAAGAAATATTAATTTTCTTCCATCAAAGGTCATTTGTATGGAAGGTACCAGAAGGGGTGAACGGATAAAGTCCATATTCATTCTTGATTCAAACCGTACAACACGCAAAATTTGACTAAATTCAGTGAACTTACAAAAAAGATATGTATGTAAGACTATGAGGGTGAAGTAGGTCATTTAATGGGAGGTACCAGAAGTGGTTTGTCAAATAGTTAGGTTTTCTGCCGTTTTGCTTCCTACCACAAGATAAATTATCCTACCAATTTTTATTAACCCCAAAGTGTTCGTTTGAATGTAATGGGAGAAATGTTAACTTTCCAAAAATGGGTCGTTTTGTATGGGAGGTACCAGAAGGCGTAAACCAATGAATATAGTCCATATTCATTTTTGAATTCAGTGAATTCAGTGCACTTACAAAAAAGATACGTATGTAAAACTACGATTGTCAATTTGGACATTTGTATGGGAGGTACCAGAAGTGTGGCAAAGGTTTCGGTTTTCTTAGGGTTTGTCAACTTTCGCAAGATAAATAAACTGACCAAATTAAAATATCCTCCGATCGTCCCTTTAGAAGTTATGAAAGAAATATTAATTATCAAAAATAGGTAATTTTATATGGGAGGTACCAGAAGGGGTGGGGCTATTCCGCTCATTTACAATCCCATAAGTTCATTTTGAAATATAATTATACTGGTAAATTTTCATACCGATTCCTTAAGGTTTACTCGAGCTATCCTGATCACCAGCTATTCAGCCAACCAGACAGACGGACATATCTCAATCGTCCTGAAACGAATTTGGTCTTAATATACTTAGAGTCTAACTCGTCTTCTTTAATGCGTTACACTTTTTCTCGTATCGAATGATATATTCCCTCATCCCTAAGGGTGATGTTATAATTAAGGAGTCTTCTGATATGCAATAAACATATCACTAAGGGGTTTTTGGCGCTGATTTCAAATCCAGAGTCAGACTTGAAAAAAACAAAATGTCGGACATTATTTTCAAAAACTGCTGGAGCTCACCCGAACAAAATGTCGGCAATTTTGTATCAGCCATTTTGTTTTTGCAAAATTTGTCCCCATATTCGAAATCAGCGACCCTTAGCACCATGTTTACTGCCCATTGGAAGTCTCCTTTATATTAATGCCAGATCCGACCAATGAGCCATGATAAAAGGTTTAATAAATAAATTGACCCGGTAGGGGGCGCTAAGGGAGACTTATTTAAAAAAATGTTATTTATAATCCGTTTACTCAAATTGAAAATGTATATATTAGGGTGAGTAATTGTTTTTGTCACAAGGCGTATAAAAAAGATAAAATCTACGAAAAATTCTAAGAAAACCAAGAAACTATGGATCTATAATCAACACCTGGCTCCCCTCGAGAGGCATTAACATTTTCATATGAAATTTTTTTTTGTTTCTATTATATTCTCTAAGCTGAGGTTGAGTTCTAAGATGAGTAAGGTCGGACGAAATCTACTCTCACTTCCCATACAAAATACCTCTTTTTGGGAGTGTCCGTCAGTCTACCCCCCAGATTGCGGCCGCAGTTAAAGAGATATCGAACTGCAGCCTTCTTTCCTCTAAGCGGAGGTTAAGTTTTAAGATGAGCAAGATCAGACAAAAACTATTACTCCCAATACAAACTGCCCTTTTATTAGGGGTTCGAGCTGAAAATCGCAACCTTCTATCCTATTAGCGGAGGTAAAGTTACAATATCAGTAATAGTTGATCTATGATGATCATTCATGATCAAAAACTTCATCGAGTTTGGGTGGCTTCTGACTTTGTGTGCGTCGAGTGCATTTCGTGAATACTTGTGTGAGAGAAGAAAATTAAGGGTGGGTAGAGGTAATGTTCGTTAAAAATAGAGTGCAAACATATCTGTTTCAACCCAAATAAGAGTTTTTAAGCATCTGTGTGTAAGGTTTGGGTCCACACAAGTATACAAATTATGGGTATGCACTAGGTATACATTTTTGCCGCGTACTTATTGCCTCCTTATGGGCGTTACAAACGAAGAACAAAACCAGTACAGAAATTTCAGTCAGTTAAACTGACTGATAAATACCATCACCCAATATAAGATATTGTTTAAGTCTTGAGTTATAGAAATTAACCGATTTGTAATTAAAAGAAGAAAGTTTCAGTCGGGCAACCCAACTTACATTTACCCTTACCCTCAGTAACACAAATAATTTTCTATTATATTGATATTATTATTCGATTTCTAAAGTGGGCGGAGTGGTACATTTGTATGGGAGGTACGAGAAGGGGTGTGGTTAGGCTTCCAGATTTATTCTCCATTACTTTATCCTGTTATAGTTTTACTAATTACAGAATTTGGGCACGATTGCCTTGGGTGTACTGATATTATTGGTACATCCCTAAAGTGGGCGGAAAGGTACATTTGTATGGGAGGTACCATAAGGGGCGTCGCTAGACTTCCAATTTTTTCTTCAAAACTTTGTCCTGTTATAACATAACAAAATACAGAATTTGGGCACGATCGTGTCGAGTGTATTGATATTATTACCCTATTTCTAAAGTGGGCGGAGTTGTACATTTGTATGGGAGGTACCAGAAGGGGCGTGTCTGGACTTCCAGATTTTTTCTCCAAAACTTTATCCTGCTTAAACTTTACCAAATACAGAATTTGGGCACGATCGCGTTAATAATATTAATCGATTTCCAAAGTGGGCGGTACCAGATGTGTATGGGAGGTACCAGATGGGGCGTGAATAGACTTCCATTTTTTCTCCAAAACTTTATCCTGTTATAGCTTTACTAAAAAGAGAATTTGGGTACGATCACGTTTAATTAATTGATATTATTTCTCCATCTCTATAGTGGGCGGAAAGGTAGCATTGTATGGGAGGTACCAGAAGGGGCGTGGCTAGGCTTTCAAAATTTTTTCCAAAACTTTATCCTGTTATAGCTTTACTAAATATAGAATTTGGGGACGATCCCGTAGGGTGTATTGATATTATTACTCGATTTCTAAAGTGGGCGGAATGATGTATTTGTATGGGAGGTACCAGAAGGGGCGGGGCCATGTAGCCCATTTGCAATACCGTAAGTAGTTTTGAGAAAATAATAACTCGTGCAAAATTTCAAAACATTTGGTTGCGTCTTTCGAATGTTATCGTGCGAACCAGCCGGACAGCCACCAGACAGACAGACAGACAGACAGACAGACAGACATGGCTCAAACGACTTAAAAAGTCATGAATCGAATTTGGTTCAAAGAAACCTAGGGTCTAAAGTCACTCCTTCTATGTGTTACACTTTTGGGTCGTATCAAATGATATATACCGTCATCCCTAAGGGTGATGGTATAATTAATATACTCTTCACTCCGGTCGTGCTCGTGGGGAAGAGTATAATTACTGACACAAAATTGATGTGATCGACTAAAATTAACGTCCATCTCTTCTACAAAATACCCTTATTTTGGGGTACAAAGTTTATAAGATTTAGTTGCAGCGCCCTAAGGAAGGGATCATTTATACAAGAAAAAGTGTAACCCATTATAGAAGACGAATTAGACTCCCAAGATTGTTAGGCCCAAATTCGTTTCAGAATTTCCGCGCCCCCACTTACTTTTGGTACCTCACATACAAAATTTCATATCTTGAAATATAAAAATTTCTGAAATAACTACCAAACCTACAACTGAATGATATTTGAATTTAGTCGTTTGAATTACGCTCAGAGAACTAAAACCTTTGCCACACACCTTCTTGTACCTCCCATACAAATGACGGGATTATTCCTCATAGTTTTACAATGATATCCATTTTGGCAGTGTCCTGAATTGAGTCATATTTTGCCCGAGATGAACGCCTATCGAAATTTAAGTCAGGAATGAATAGTACTATACCGGCTGACATGTTCAAAACCTCCCATACAAAATTACATATTTCTGAGAAAAATAATATTTCTCACACAACTTTCAAACGGAGAACTGGAATATATTCAAATTTTGTCAGTTTAATTACCCAGAAAAACCAAACATTTGTTCGCCCCTTGTGGTACCTCCCAAACAAATGACCGAAATCACCCTTTTAACTTTACATATACATCTTTTTTGTTAGTGCACTTAATCAAGTCATACTTTGCGCAAAATTTTCTCTTAATACCTCTCTGGTTCCTATCATTATACATTTGTGGGAAATTAATATTTCTCTTATAACTTCCATACGAACAACTTGTTATAGTAGACAAAACCTCAGAAAACCTAAACATTTTCAACACTCCATGCCAATTACCGAAATCAAGCCCACAGTTCTATATGCGTATCTTTATTGTAAGTACACTGAAATAAGTCTTATTTTTACAAAGTAAAATTATATTGAACGTTGACTTACGAATAAAAATCGGACATGCAGTGCTGTCCCGAAAATTTATATTCGGCCTTATTCCCGTAGTCGTCGTCGACGCAAAACGACGTCGTCTTGTGACGACACTGTAAAATCGGTATTCTGGTAGTCGTTTTCGATAACTATCGGTTACTATTGACACAGATTTGGTATTCTGTAAGGAAATGTGACGACGACGTTGAATCGAAACGACTCTGAATCTGTCGTCACAGTTGTTAGTAACGACTTGAAACAATTTGAAGGAATAACTTTAGTTTTTGTAAATTTAAAAAAAGGTTTTGTTTAATGACGTCAAGAATAACAATGTCGAGTAACAAATAGGGGCTTGGAAACAAAATCCCTCATAGGTACAAGGATTTTATCTAATTTTAAGAGGTTATGTGAGAAAATTGGTGAAAAACAACTTAATTCCTTTGGAGCGCCTTTAAGAATCCTTTGCGGTTGTAGTTACGAATCTGGTCTTCTTTATTTGTAGCAAAAATTTTGATATGGTTTCCATCGACATATCCAATTACTCCAGTAAATCCTGTTTTGTTAAAAAAATGTAGTTTATGCTTCCGATTTGTCATCTTCAATTACTTCCAATTGTATCCAAGGTGGACAAATCACCTCTCTAATGCATTCAGGGTTTCGACAGGATTCTTGCAACTACTGGCTGCACTTACACTTAGGTTGTAAGGCCCCTGTCCAAAGGACCTCAATGTTGCTGACAACTTAATTATGACTGAAACATATGTCCTGACATATGTCACTTTTCATGATAGGAACTATTTCTATAGGAACTATTACGTAATTAAATGCTGCCTTTTTAAGACTTAAGTAGTTCTCGAATCTAAAAAAGTTGGAAGGCCGGCCAACAGCTATCCTCAAATTACGATTTTAACACCGATGAACATACTCGTTATTTGGCAAGTTTAAGATCACCGTATCATAGTCGAAGTATTATCCTTTCCAGTATAAGATATTTCTTGGTTTCCCTATCGCTTGAATTTGATTCGGGCACAAAAATATTTTTTCACAAAACACAATAAAAATCAAATTAAATCAGCTGATGTAAAAAAGTTACATCAGCTGTTGTCATTTCTTTCATGTTATCGATTACCAGTCGACGTCGTCTCATTGTAGTTACAGAATACCGAATAGCATTACAGAATACCGAAATAGCATTGACATTGACATAAAAACGACGACGATGTCGACGACGACTACGGCAATAGGGGTGATTAACATTGAAATAGTTTATGGGTAATACTAAGGATACCAGCAGGTTAACTCCATCCTTTTAAAATTATGATTTCTTTTAGGACTTTTTCTTAGTTCTCAGTTGGTACCGAATAAGACTTTTTTCCGTTACCCCATACAAAACGATTAAATGAGCAGAAATAGCGAATTGAACTTTTCACATTTGTTGACAAACTTATAAAGACTTTTTACACTGTAACCATTGGTTCAGTTTTACTACATGTCGGTAAACCTGGTGTTCTACCACCGAACGGTGTACGCTTCAACGGTGTACGCTCCACAAACAGGCTGATAAGTTTTAATAACACAAGACTTAAATAATGTTTTACATATCGGTGATTAAAATAAGTGTACTGGTTACAAATGGTGATAGGTATCTGACTAGTTTTTTTATTTGGTTGTTACCACATTTTTTTGAGTATTCAGAAGACAGAAGGGCTCGGTCATATTGACTTTAAAGTCCCATACATATTTCGTTAGTTATCAAAAATATTGGTAACATCAGTTTTTTTTTTTAAATAGCCTTACTACATATATTAAAACAGCGTGTTCGTACCAAAAGTAATGTACACTGTGGTGCAAAAATGAGCCAATGTTTTAGACAAGGTATGTAATTAGATATTTGTATACTTTTTATTATATTATTTTCAAACCTTTTGCTAAATTTAAAATATGCATCTGTAAAATATGTAAAGCAATAATAAAAATATAACACATTACTGTAAGTATATAAAAACTAAGCTTTTTCAAAATCAGACCATTGGCACACTTTTGCTCCAAGGTTTTTCTTATCTAAATTTTTTAATTAGTCCTGCATATTTTTACTTTCTTCAAATGATCCACCCTATTAGGCGTATATTGACAAAGTTGAGCAACATAATATACAGGAATGTTGTTTCATTCAGCCAGAACCCACTCCCACAGCTCATTTATACTTTTCGGGGCTCTTTCGTTTCTGTCAGCCCGTGTTTTAGGCAAGCTCACAGATTTTCCATCGGGTTCAGATCTGGACTCTGCAGTAGTTACTCCCTGACCCCAAACACCTGAGAACTAAGCTATTCCTTGATAATTTGTACAGAATGTTTTGGGTCGTTGTCATATTGGCAGACGACATTCTCTGGTCTACCTGGAATTTGGCCAGGGCTATGGGGCAAATTATCTTGCAAAATTCGAAGATAGTCTTTCTTTCGCATTATTCCTTCGATCCGTATAAGTAGTCCCACACCATCTGGGGTTACACATCCCCAAATCATAGCAGAACCGCCTCCGTGCTTAATGGTTTGTGATACATGAGCTGGATTTGGTGTTTTTGATCAATTGGCCCAATAAAAAATCTTCCCAACCGATTGGTATCTATTGATTTTGGTCTCATCTGACCACACGACCAACAAGTTAATCATATATTTAATTTGTATTAGTTAAAACAAATACTCACCAGGTGCCAATATCAAACCATATAGCACAGAGGCGGTTTTATTATGATATTGAGATGTGCAACCCCAGATGGTGTGGGACCACTTATACTAATCGATGGTTCTGGCTGAATGAAACCAAAATTCCTGTATATTATGTTGCTCAACTTTGTCAATATACGCCAAATAGGATGGATCATTTGAAGAAAGTAAAAATATGCAGGACTAATTATTAAATTTAGATAAGAAAAACCTTGGAGCAAAAGTGTGCCTATGGTCTGATTTTGAAAATGTTTTGTTTTTATATACTTACAGTAATGTAAGTTATATTTTTATTATTGCTTTGCATATTTTACAGATGCATATTTTAAATTTAGCAAAAGGTTTGAAAATAATATAATAAAAAGTATAAAAAATATTTAATAACGTACTTTTTTTAAAACATTGGCTCATTTTTGCACCACACTGTATGTATTTAATACAATAACTCTAACATAAGAGTAACAATATAATACAATATAATATATAATATAACATATGACTAAAATATCTACACTGTGTCATGCTCCCTTGCCCACATATAGTTGATGTTAGGCATCCCAAGTTCAGTGTACCCAAATATCTATGAACATACACTTACAGGCTTTAAAGAGAAAAATTTTAAGGAACAAAAACAATTACATAGTAACAAATAATAATAATTCTTTATAATAATAATGCATAAAGTTTGTTTCTACTACATACACCAGAGTGGTTAAGGAGGAAGCATTGCTAACATCTCAGACATACATATGTGTGTAGAGGGAATTATGTTACAACATGATATGTGTGTTGTAATTCTACAACAAGTTATGTAATAAATTAATGTGTTGTTAACATATATGCTTTTGGCTATAATAAAATTTAAATATTGCTAAACTTTTAAGTTAAAATATACTGTATTAATTAGAGGTAAGAAGTCATACTAAAGAGCTATAGTGAAATCTCTTGATACATTTGTAAATCAAATGTCTTAGGAGATCTGCGAGGATTTATACAATTCAAATTTTATGTTCATAGTAATATTAAATTTAGTACAATGCACACATTAACGATGAACTAATTTATGAATTCCTTGAAAAATATATTACACAGGGTTAAACATTTATAGAGAATCTATAAACCACGAGGACGCTAGCTTAGACTGGACCACACTGTACCAAAATGTTTAGTTTTGGAAAAAATCTATATATATTATATAAAAGTGAACATTTGTTTCTACCTATGGCCGCGATAGACTTGAAAACCATCCGACAAACCGGTTTCATTGGAAAGGTAATCCTCCGAGGATGGTTATAAGCTACTGAATCACTGCATTTGACACATTTAGTCCATTTATTGAGTCGATTTTTGATTTTTCCCATAGAAAAATCCCAATTTTATAAAATTTGAAAATTTAAATATTGACATATTAAATGGCACTGACAAATGATAACTTTATGTATGTATGTAAAATTTTAACCTTATAGGATGCTAAAGCATTCAACCAATGTTCTTTAGGTGAGGTCCACCTATTCCACCCCTTACCAAAAATGCAATATGACTTACTCTTACAACAAGTGACTTTAAATTAGGTGTGGATGCAATGGGATGCAATGGGACCGGCCGTGACATAGTGGTTAGAACACGCGACTACCATGCGGGAGATCGCAGGTTCAAACCTGGCTCCAGTCATCTTAAAAGAAAAAAATAAATACAATTTTCTTTCATTGTCGGCTCCCCTCGAATGTTGTTTGACAGCAACTTCGCAGTATTAAGCGTCGATTCAATCGTCGTGTCTAGTAAGAGCTTCTCAAAACAGTGACGTTCGCATTCGTCGATAAATAAGTAGGTGCCGTTAGTTGTGAATCTAAAAATAGAAAGCGTGTTAATTCACAACAACGCGAGAAGCTATCCCATACCTCATTCATGGGGTGCAAAGGGAAATTAAGTTTTTTTTTTTTAAGTGGATGCAATGTGATCAGGCCAAACATCGGCGAGATTAGATTATTAGTCCTGGCCCCGCCCATAGGAGCTAATTTATTAAAGTGCGGTATCTGAAGTACTAGATTAGTAGGCATAAAAGATCTAGAACTATTATCCTATTAATATTATAAATGTGAATGTCTGTCTGTTTGTTTGTATGTTTGTTGCTCAATCACGCATAAACGGCTGAACCGATTTCAATGAAATTTGGAAGACAGATAGTGTAGTAAATGGAAATTGCCGTAGGCTATAATTTTTTTGAATTTTTGGCAAAACATTTTTTAGAGCTAGGGGGATAAAATTTGATACACAGATAGTACTCGGCAACACGAATATGAATATGCGGACAAAATTTTAATTTTGGACCAGTGGGCGGATTGGGCGTGGCAGAACATATTTTTAGAGCTAGGAAGATACAATTTGGTACACAGATATTAATCGGCTATGCGAATATGAATATGCAGACGAAATTTAAATTTTGGATCAGTGGGCGAAGTGGGCGTGGCAAAATATACTTTTAGAGCTAGGGAGATACAATTTGATACCCAGATAGTACTCGACAACGCGAATTTGAATACGAAATTTTAATTATGGACCCAATGGGCGCAGTGGGCGTGGAGCTAGAGAGATAAAATTTGATACACAGATAGTACTCGACAACACGAATATAAATATGCATACGAAGTTTTAATTTTTGACCCAATGGGCACATTAGGCGCGGCAAATTTTTTTTAGAGCTAGATAGATAAAATTTTATACCCATATAGTACTCGACAGCACGAATATGAATATGCAGACAAAATTCGAATTTTTGACTCAATGGGCGGAGTGGGTGTGGTAAAATTTTTTTAGAGCTAGAGTGATACAATTTGATGCCCAGATAGTACACAACGCGAATATGAATATGCAGACGAAATTTTATTTTTGGATACAATAGGCATAGTGGGCTTGGCAAAACTTTTTTAAAGCTTGAGAGATACAATTTGATACCCAAACAGTACTCGACAGCACTAATTCGCACAGCACAGCAGACCAAATTTGTATTTGGACCCAATGGGCTTAGTGGGCGTGGAAATACATATTACTTGGCACTACAATTACAAATTCTATGCCCAACAATTACTAAGTTATATTCAATCAGTGGGCGGAGGGGGCATGCATAAATCGAACCTTGGTCCTATTAAAATAGAATTTGAAATTGCAGACGACAATTTTGATATTTGTATCCTAGAGACATGAAATTTGGTGTACAGATAGTACTCGATCAGCGGGCGGATGGTCATAGTGAGATATAACATTCGACACAATAAAACGTCGTTGATTGGACTGGTTTGGGAGTTACTTGGGGTAACGAATGGTTTACCGAGGACTATGATCAACGCTCTAAAGTATTTCATTAAGAAAGCAAGCCAAACAGATTATTATCGAGTTAAGGAAACGTTGCCAAAGTATGTTTAAAAGTGACATATGCACAGCTTTTATAAATGGGAGCTAATTTAAATTGATATTTGTGCATTATATTAACTTGGTTTTGTAATATTAGTCAATTATGCAATAGCGAAGCATTGCCGGGTCCACTAGTATATATATAAAAATAAAACTTAAAAACTTAATTTCGCTTTGCACCCCATGAATGAGGTATGGGATAGCTTCTCGCGTTGTTGTGAATTAGCACGCTTTCTATTTTTAGATTCACAACTAACGGCACCAGCTTGTTTATTGACGAATGCGAACGTCACTGTTTGAGAAGCTCTTACTAGACACGCCGATTGACTCGACACTTATACTGCGAAGTTGCTGTCAACAACATTCGAGGAGAGCCGACAATGAAAGAACATTTTTTTTTTTTTTTAAGATGACTGGAGCCAAGTTTAAACCTGCGATCTCCCGCATGGTGGACGCGTGTTCTAACCACTATGCCACGGCCGGTCCCAAGATCAGTATAAGTATTCTAAAAAAAAGGCCGGAATTTGAAATTTGCGTGATAACGCGAAAAATGGGTGGTCCTGCCCAACTCTGCCTTTCAAACCCAATAAATGGAGTACAATTGCACCATTCGTCTTGATATTTGGTATGGAATTATTGAGTGCAAGTGACCGAGATCTACGACGGAAAAAACTCGAATACTCACTGATTGAAATACTTTTCAAATCTGCATCTATTACAGGCAGAGCAACGAACGTCATACAACAATGTAATATAAGCAATTACGAATGAGTTGGGAAGATTTTACTTCCTTGATGTACCCACCGGTTTCGATATCGTTTATTTGGCAAATGTTTGATCGCAAAACGTATCGCGATGGCTACTTCATCCTACTGTATCCCACATGCAATTTTCTGAGAACCCCACATGTAATATAAAGATAACAAATGTTGCAAACATGTTAAATCATAGTAAGGGTTGTGTCCGATGCCACACAAAAAATTGTTGGAACCCCTTGATCGCGCATTACGGGATTTAAAAAGCAATACATGATTAAGTCATCCTTTTAAATTAATTAAACCAGAATATATCAAGGAACCGTTATATGTATTCCAATGTATGTATTCTAATGATACCCGTGATTGTCGTTTGATTACAGTTTCCAGTTCGGTTATAATTTTCAATGACAATCAGTAAAGCTGAAAGACATTCTAATTAAGATTGCGGCTTGAATTTGGAAATCCATGTTTTTCGCATGAACAGCTTTATGATGCATGTTCAAGTGTAGAATGACCCACTGATTAACATACGTACACCCCTTTTGATCACCCATACACGTTGTATTTTCAAAACTATTAAATGCCTGTCATTAAAAAATATTATCTTTTACTATTTTTTTTGAATATCAAAAGAAACAAACACATCCCGAAGATTTTTTCCATCCAAAAAAGTTACATTTCGGGCAATACTTCTTAAGGCAGGACGAAGTCTGCCCGGTCAGCTTGTAAACCATAAATTACGATAAATTAATTAACATAGATTCGTTTTTAGTGGTAAATTTTTTATGATAGCTCAGTTTCAAATATTCTTCAAACAAATCACATTAATATCTACCTTAGTCCCCTCCTCCTTCAACACGATTCCACACGACCCACGATAATATTAACTGTGTAATAAGAGAGTACTCAAAAAGGTTTATGACTTTTTACTTCTATCTTTGCATGACTTTCGCACGTTTGTTTCCCATTGTAATGCTTATTATTCTTACACTTACCGGTCCAGATGAGATTTAGCAATCTTCGTTCTTTTGTAACTCACACAGTTGGCAAAACGTAAATTTATTGGCCAAAGCGGACTGCGTAAAATGCAATAAAATTGCAATAACGACACAACTTTAGAATGAGTTGTCAAGCAAAATGTATTAAATAACAATAATACGCTGAAATGTTGAAAATTATATGAATATAAATAGCAGTTAAAAATATTACAATTTACAAAATAAAAAAACAACTAAGAAAGTCTCAGTCGGATAAACTGACTTACTTATACCCTAAACCGCAGTAAAAGCGTAAAAATTGCTTAATAAACTACAGAATTCTGGGCACGGTCGCGTTGGGTATATTGTTATTCGATTTCAAAAGGGGGCGGAATGTTATTTGAATTAGCGGTATCAGAAAGGTCGAGGCTAGACTACCAATTATTTCTCCAATTTTTTTTTTATCAAGTTTTAACCACAATTTGGACATTGGGTGTATTTATTTTAGTAGACGATTTCTAAAGTGGGCGGAATGGTACATTTGTATGGGAGGTACCAGTAGGGGCGTGTTAATGTAGCCCATAATCCAAACTACAGAATTTGGGCACAATCGCGTTGGGTGTATTTTTGTTATTAGTCGATTTCTTTAGTGGGCGGAATAGTACATTTGGGCTTCCAAATTTTTCCCCAAAACTTTATCAAGTTATAACTTTCCAAAATATAGAATTTGGGCACGATCCCTTTGGGTGTATTTATATTACTAGTCGATTTCGATGCCCGGATGGCCATTTATCCCGTCAGTAGTTTTGGACAAATATTAACCCATTTAAAGTGTCAAACAATCGGTTGTCTTTTGAATGTTATCGTGCGTACCAGTCGGACAGACAGACGGACATAGCTCAAACGACTTCAAAAGTCATAAATCGAATTTGGTTTTAGCAAACCTAGGGTCTAAAGTGACTCATGTGTTACACAATTGAGTCGTGACAAATGATGTATCTATCTGTAGAGGGAGGATGTAATAACGTAGTTATTGTTAAAATAGTGCTTTAAATCCGACACACAACCTCCATGTGGTGGCATTAGGGAACCATTGTTTCGTAATATTGTTTATCATGAGCAGCGGATGTTAGTGAGCGACCTACCTTGATAGCCGATACTGGCTATGCAAAAACGAAAAAGGAAAAGAAATGTAAAAAACTAGTAATTTCGTTGGGTGTATTTATGTTATTAGTCGATTTCTTAAGTGGGCGGAATAGTACATTTGGACTTCCAAGTTTTTCCCCAAAACATTATCAAGTTATAGCTTTACAAAATATTGAATTTGGGCACGATCACTTTGGGTGTTTATATTACTAGATGATTTATAAAGTGTGTCGAATGGTACATTTGGGAGATACCTAAAGGGGCGTGGCCATGTAGCCCGTCAGTAGTTTTGGGAAAATATTAACACATGTAAAGTGTCAAACAATCGGTTAAGTCTTTCGAAGGTTAACGTGCGTACCAGTCGGGCAGACAGACGGACATGGCTCAAACGACTTCAAAAGTCATGAATCGAATTTGGTTTTTTGGTTTGAAACAACAAAGCATGCTTAGATGAAAACAAAAAAGAAAATTCTTGACATTTATTCTTGTGTTCATTTAATTGTGTGTAATATTTAACGCTGTCGGCGTTACCATATGGTAACAGTCGTCACTAATGGATTAGGGCACCATTGTTTCGTAATATAGTTTATCATGAGCTGCGGAAGATAGTGAGTGTCGTACCTTGATGGTTGGGCTAGCCACCCGCCTTTATTTCTGCATGCTCATTATCAGCTCATCACCACCAGACACGACGAGCTCTGCCAGAAGTCTCTCGACAACGGCTGCTTTATTATTTTCCAGCCATCGTCGACAATTCTCGTGCTACGTACACATTCTCTCCATATATGCAACTCAACAGATTTCCATCCTTGTTCTTACAGGAAGGGAGCCCAGTACTGTAATTTTAATTTGTAGCTTTTATTTTCTGCTAAAATTTTCGGGCTTCCTCTCTATCCCTGTAAATCTCTATATTCTCGTTCTTTCTTTCCATCAGATGGCTCGGCAGTTTAACTGACTCCTTGTGCCGTTCCCTAACAACCCGGGTAACAGCAGTGTGTAGCGTTGCCTTGTACGCAGCACCGTGTTCTTCAGACACTATGCAACATTCTTCATTGTATGAGAAATCGTCTAAATGCCGTTCTTCAGATTCAAACACGATTGTTGCGGTGGTTGCCATGAAATGCGATATATTCTGCCACTGGTTATCGTGAACGTCAGAAGTAAAGGCGTTGGCCAGCTTTATTTGTGATTGGCTACCTGCGTTTCTCGCTTTGTACAGTCTAATGAGCACCTTACTTACATATGCAACAATATAATGATCCTAGCCATTATTGGTACCGCGGATTCCGAGCACTTCCATGACACTAGATGCATGATGACGTGTCTTCTACAGCATATTCTTATATGTAAGTATCTCTATTTTTTTTCTAAATGAACTACGTATTGTTTCACAAAAAACAACAATAATTTTGGGGGTTATGTCCAAAGCGTATCGGTCATAGTGTCCATGGGATTTATGCCCATCTTAAAGGCGGGATTATGAATCCCCACATACCAAATGGGATTTATGTCTGAAATGAAAACGGCCAGGGTGAAGGTTCTAAGTCAATATAGGAAAATCCTCAAAAGTTTTGGCGTACTCAGACCCAACATTTTTAGGACCTCTTATTTTTTTGCTTATATTGATGTTTTTGCTTAGTTTTCAGCTATAACTCAAGAACCATAGATGATTTCTTATTTTATACTTCAGCAGAATTGTAGCGAAGTCTTAGGCGAATAATTTCTATTAATATATTCATGCAAAAAATCAAGTTTGACTAATTATATCGAATGAAAACTCATAAAACTTATGTATCATTACCATTAAAACTACCATAAATCCACAAAATTGGAACGAAGCGCGTACGATTAATATAAAATCGGCATAGAATTAATATTGCTCATACGTTATACATACATATATCTGTAGCGAGTACAACATGCAACATGCAACATGTACAGGGTCGACATTCAATATTATTAGCGATGACCAATTTTCTACTTATCCCAGATGAGACAGCCTATATGTGGCCAGAAACTTCGAATTATGGTGGAAATTTTTTTGTAAAGGCGATAAATGAAAACTTTTTGAAAGTTTCATTCGATAAAGTAAGTCCAACTTGATGTTTTACATGGATATATTAATATAAATTATTTATTTAAGCCTTAGCTACAATTCTGCTGAAGAATAAAATGATTGAGATTTTGAGTTATAGCTAAAAAACTAAGCGCACAAACATTAGTATATGCAAAAATATAAAAGGTCATAAAAAAAATTGGATTGCGAACGCCAAACCCTTTGGCAGTTTTACTACACTGTCCTAGTACCTGCACTCTGACGTGGATTTACTGTGTTTTAAATCCGCATCCAAATCCATCTTTTTCCTTTCCATATCCTGTCCAGTTCATATCCTGAATGGCGGTGATATCAAATTTGTACTTTTTATGACATCCGCTAGTCGGATAGAGCCACCTTTTCTATAGAGAGTTCGGATGGTTCCAGGTGCATATGCTTTAATCATGGTCGTGTAACATTTAACTAGGTTATATTTCGGTAAACCATTTCTCAGTTTTGCGAGACAACTTATCACAGTTAACGAAGGCCTCTTAAAATGTACCAGACCAATACTAAAAATCAAACAACTTAACTCTGTGACTAAGACATATAAATTCTGCCAACCAAAAAGTTATAATAACTAGACAAAAATATTGCGTCATTAAATTCTTAAACCAAAGCAGATATTATAACAAAAGGTAAACAACTTTTTACACGTTTTACTGTAAACAAATTTATGGCTGTTGATTTAATAAAAAAAAGTTTAACAAATCATCAGCCATAAACTCCATGAGGAGGTGGGGGAGCGTGTACGAGGCAGTTTCCGTTGTCATTGTCAAATTTCGTATTCGTTAATATTTACAAACAGTCTGAGCCCTTAGGTATACAACGACGTCCCACTAGAATGGATGGAGCATTCATGTTTGCCGCTTGACAGGGTGGCAGTTTGAAACCTTAAGGGAATCACCAGGTTGGGATGAAAATATTTCTTTAATTTTCGAAGCTATTTGGACAGCACCAACTGGCTTAGCTTTGTAAACAAATGTAGCAGGTGTTTTGGCGCATATTGTTCTTGGCCGACAGTTTAAATTTAATTTGGTTTAATGATTTTAAATAGAACTTGATGACAGCGCATGGGTACTTATTTTATGTTACTTATTTTGTGTTTAAGGAAATATTTCTATGCATAGGAGAAAGTTCGCGAGTGGTGATTTTGTGATGTATTGCAATAAATATACATGGGTATTAGATAATGAAAATAAAAATCGTTTTAAAAACAAACTAAAAACCAGGAAAGAAATAGGACTTTTTAGTCTTCATTGTCTTAGTAGAGGCGTTGTGTCGTAAAAGTTGGGAGAGTTAGTCGGAGTAGGCAGTAGCTATCTCTAGGGTTTGCAGCTTCGCGATGTCCAGCTTTCTTTGTGTTTGGTTACGTGCGTTTTTCGCTCTGCTCAATCTTGTGCGAACCTTGGCTGCAACAAGGTAATGATCCGAGCCAATATTAGCACCACGGATCACACGCACGTCCATGACACTAGATGCATGCCTGCCATCAATTACTACATGATCAATTTGATTTTTGGTGTTTTGATCGGGGGATAGCCAAGTTGCCTTGTGGATATCTTTGTGCTGGAATCTGGTTCCACTAACTACCATGTTCCTTCCCGCTGCGAAGCTAACCAGCCTAAACCCGTTTTCTGACGTGTCGGTATGCAGGCTGAATTTACCGATCGATGGACCAAGAACATCTTCCCTTCCTATTTTTGCATTAAAGTCTCCCAGAACAATTTTATTGTAGTGGCCAGGGCAGCGGTCGTATGTTTCCTCTAGGCGCTCGTAAAATGCATCTTTAATTTCATAGTCTTTATCTTCCGTCGGGGCGTGTACACAAATCAGCGTGATGTTAAAATATTTCGCCCGAATGCGAATGGTGGCTATTCGGTCACTTACAGGGTTAAACCGCGAGACCAGGTGTCGAAGTCTCTTGCCGACTATGAAATCACATCCAAATTCGTGTCTTTCTGCATGGCAGCTGTAAAGGTTTAAGGATAGTGGCTTATTAGGCCACCGCTTCCGATCCTAGTTTCGTGGGGCTGCCAAAGCCACTAGGAGAGCCTGTGTTGAGCTTCAGTAACTTCTGTTACCTACTTCCTAAGATGCATCGGTGGTAGCATGCCGATTAGGTTACTCAACGTTTCGCCTTCTCTAGCTGACTTCTAAGCGGTTGCTTTAAAGTCATTGCCCAGGGAATACTTGGTCTAAGACCGGAAGTAGTTAGCTGCTTGGACAGTGCCGCAAAGGAATCGATTCTGGTCACTCCCAAGTGAGTGACAACAGTAACTTTCAGCCTCTGGGCAAAGTCCCATTCCCCATACATATTAGTTACATATTTATAACTTACCCCTCGATGTTGTCGACAGCAACTTCGGCATGTCCAGTAAAATCTTCTAAACAGGTAGGTGTCGTGATTTGTAAGTCTAAAAATAAAGTGAAATGTTAAGAGAAATTAAGTTTAGTTTTGTATTACTTAAAGTATTTTTCACGAGTAAAATTCATCGTGTATTATTTCTGCATGCCATTGGTAGTTTGTCGAGTTCACCATTCATTGTTTTTTTGTTCTTTTTGTGATTGCCTTAGATTTTACTTTACTTATGTATATTGTTTATATTTCTCTAAATATGGTCAATAAAAATGAATAGTCCATTCACTGAGATTGTCAATGATTACGTTGACATCAACCATCAAGACAATTAGAGTGAAAATGCAATCGACCATAACAATGTTTGACAATTTATTGTGCAAGTAATTCAGATGACAGAGTCAATTTGTTTGTGAAAAAATATTTGGTAAATATTGTTCTAAATAAGACTGTAGATAAAGCACATAATGTGAAATACAACAAAAATTAAATATATTACATTGATTATTGTTTCTATTCAAGCACAAGACACAGTTTTGTTTTAAAACCAGTTTTTCGGGTATAATATTTTCATAATTTATTGACTTAATTTAAATAAAAACATTATTTGAACCATATTGCTATTTCACATCTGATGTTAATGAAGAGCGAAAAACGCACGTAACCAAACACAAAGAAAGCTGGACATCGCGAAGCTGCAAACCCCAGAGATAGCTACTGCCTACTCCGACTAACTCTCCCAACTTTTACGACACAACGCCTCTACTTCTGTCGTTCCCGATACACAGTCGCAGCATATTGCGCATTCCATGGCAACCGCCGCAACAACCGTGCTAGGATATGAAAAGCGGCGCTCAGACGAATCCTGGTACGATGAAGAATGTCGCATAGCGTCTGAGGAACAGGATGCTGCTTATATGACAACGCTACAGCCAATTGTAACCCGTGCTGTTAGGGAACGGCATAAGGCGAGACAGCTATTTAGGCGAAAAAAACGTCAGATGAAGGAACGGGAGAGCGAGGATATAGAGCGATACAGGGATAGAGGTGAGGCCCGAAAATTTTACCAGAAAGTAACAGCAAATGGATACGGTAATGGCCTCCCCACCTGTAAGGACAGTGATGGAAATCTGGTCACGGATACGCAGAGTGTGCTGCACATATGGAGAGAACACTTCCAGCAACTGCTGGTTCCAGAAGGCAGCGCACGTGAAGTTATCACGCCAATTGTCGACGACGGCTTAGATTGCCCACCACCAAGTCAAGCCGAGGTAAGAAGAGCAATATCGCGGCTGAAAAACAACAAAGCAGCCGGTGCCGACGGTCTGCCTGCTGAGCTCTTCAAGTCCGGTGGCGAGGAGCTGATAACGAGCATGCACCAGCTCCTGCGCACGGTTTGGCTTAAAGAGTGCATGCCCGACGATTGCAATGTAAGCGTATTATGTCCTGTGCTGAAAAAAGGTGATCCAAGTGTGTGCTCCAACTACCGCGGGATTAGCCTTTTACCCATCGCAAATAAGGTCCTGTCGAGTGTGCTATGTGAAAGACTAAAGCCAGTGTTATCCAACCTGATCGGGCCTTATCAGTGTGGCTTTAGACCTGGAAAATCAACAACTGACCAGATTTTCACACTTCGGCAAATCCTGGAAAAGACCCAAGAGAAACAGATCGACACGTACCATCTTTTTGTCGACTATAAAGCTGCCTTCGACAGCCCGATACGGCAGAAATTACTTGAAGCCATGGCTGAGTTTGGTATTCCAGCGAAGCTGATACGTCTTTGCGGAATGACGCTGACTGACACGAAGTCTTCAGTGAAGATTGGCAAGGACCTTACGGAGCCATTCTATACCAGACGAGGCCTAAAACAAGGCGACGGCCTATCGTGCGATCTCTTCAACATTGTGATGGAGATGATAATGAGAAAAGCTGCAGTAAACACGAGTGGCACTATATTCAACAAAAGCCACATGCTACTCGCGTACGCTGATGACGAAGACATCATCGGTCGAAAACTGCGGGATGTGACTGCAGCCTTCTCAGGTATTCAGAAGGAATCAGCGAAAATGGGCCTAACGGTGAACGAGGACAAAACGAAGTTATTAGTTTCAACGAACAAAGAATCTACTCGTTTGGGAAACTGCGTGAACGTTGACAACTATAATTTCGAGGTGGTAGATAATTTTGTCTACCTAGGCTCCGCCATCAACAAAGCAAATAATGTCAGCCTAGAAATCCGGAGAAGAATCCTGCTTGCAAATAAATGCTACTACGGACTAAGCAAGCGATTCAAGACAGAGCCCTCTCTCGACGAACAAAACTCAAGCTATACCAGATACTAATTCTACCTGTCTTAATGTATGGCTCAGAATCCTGGATTATGACCCAAGCGGAAGAATCGGTTCTGGCGGTATTCGAGAGAAAAATACTCCGTAAAATATATGGGCCCATCATCGTTAACGGAGAGTATCGGCGTCGTATGAATCATGAGCTGTACGAGCTGTACACTGACATTGACCTAGTCAAACGCATTAAGTTGCAACGGTTGCGTTGGCTAGGTCATGTTGTACGCATGGACGAAAATGCTCCAGCTCGAAAAGTCTTCGACAATGAACTCGATGGACGGCGCAGAAGAGGGCGACCAAAACTCCGTTGGAAAGACCAGGTTACTGAGAACCTTACAGAACTCGGTGTGACTAACTGGAGAAGAAGCGCAGAAGATCGAGGCGCTTATAATATTTTTCTACGTGCGGTATATAATCCACTGGGATTGCATAGAAGTACCAGCTAAGTAAGTAAGTATATGTAACTAAAAACTACCACAAATGGCATGAATTGATGACTTTAACTGGTTTAATATCTCGTCTAGCTATTTTCTTATGTTGAATATAAAATGAGATAACATTTTATGCGATGGTATTGAGTTACATGATCAATTGTTATAATACACAGTTCAAGAGCCAATCTGAGGGTCGAGAAATTCCAAGTTAGGGTGAAAGTACTATGTCAGTATAGTAATACCACACTAGAGTTTGGTGTAAGTCAGCTTATCTTGATGTTGTTGTCTAGTTTTTAAGCTGTAACTCAAAAAACCACTGACGATTTCTCATATCACAACTCAAAGTTTCTGGCCATATATGGACTGTCGCATCTATGATAAGTTCAAAACTGGTCATTGCTGATTATATGGAGAGACTACCCCGACTGAAGTACTGTATGTGTGTATGTATGTTAAACGTATGAGTAATATTAATATTATGTGGATTTTAAATTAATCATACGCCCTTCATTCCAATATTCCAAAACTAATAGAAAACATCAAGATAACTAAATTTATAAAAGCTCAGAAAAACCAGTGTAGAAATTTCAGTCATGTAAACTGACTGTTAGATATCCAATATAAGATATTGTTTAAGTCTTGAGTTAAAGGTTGAAGATAGGACTTTCAGTCAGTTATTTATTTGGAATGTACCGGAAGGGGTGTCTCAAAAAGTTAGGATTTCTGAGGTTATGCCTTCTATTACAAGAATGCAAATTAACTCACCAAATTTCATTATCTCAACTGGAGATTAACCCAGTGGTCATCGCTTTAGTTGATAAACTACTAAAATTTAGGCGCATTGGATCCAATCTGGGCGTGTCAAATATTTCCAAGGTGGCTGTTCGCGGTACTCCACAAGGAGGAGTACTCTCTCCACTACTATGGAATCTCAACATCAATACTCTCCTAAGGACGATGGAACAAACATGCTGCACAACCGTCGCAAATGCGGACGACGTGGCACTAATAGTCACCGGCAAGGATCCTAAACTACTCTCTGAGCTGCTGGAATCTGCGCTGAAACTTCTTCTAAAATAGTGTCATGACTGTGGACTGGGTGTAAACCCGAGTAAAACAGAACTAGTGCTATTCACACGGAGATACAAAATCCCTCAATTTGCCAAACCCAGATTAAATGGTGTCACACATATAATCTCTGATAGTGCCAAATACCTTGGACTAATATTGGGCAGTAAACTGAATCTGAACACTCAGACCAGGATTAGCAAAGCGGCAACGGTTTTATACTGCTGCAAAAGGGCAATCTGCCTCAATTGGGGAATTAGCCCTAAACTTTTGTGAGGATGTCATCCTAATTTTCACGGACGGTTGGAAATTAAAGGAAAGAGCGGGATGTGGAATCTTTTCGTAGGAGTTGAATTTGTAATTACCAATCAGACTACCAGATCACTGTAGCATAGTTCAGGTCGAAATAGCGGCCATTATAATAACCGTAGAGAAAATTCAGTATCTTGGGACATTGGTCGACAATATTCATATTCTTATTGATATAAAGCGTCTATCAGATCCCTGGAGAACGTGTACACCACTTCAACAGATGTTCAAGAATGCAGATCGTCTCTTGAGGAGATAGCGAGACATTGGACGGTAACCCTCACATGCCAATACGTTGGCAAGGGCCGCCGTGACCGTGAATTCGGGCGAAGTTTACGGTCGCATTGGGATCTCTCTCACAAGGGGGAAACAGCTCATTGCGGAGAAACTGAACCTCATTGCTAAGGAGAGATGGATGAGAGAACCCATTTGCACGGCGACCAAACAAATGTGGCCTATAATGGATACGACACGATTTGTGCTGAGCTTGTCCAGAGTCCACCTGAGGAACATCATAGCTGTAATAACCGGTCACTGACCGGTTTATAAACACGCTAAGAGCTTGAAACTACCCTACTATTAGAGAAGCTACAATGATGAGAAAGAAGAGGAGACCACCCAGTATCTTCTATGTCACTGCTCTGCTTTTGGTGATCTGAGATATGAAAAGCTTGGTCATCGGACACTTCTAGACTTCTGTCTATTAGTAGGTAATCTGCGGAACATCCATGCCTTCATCAGAGCAACGAAATAGCTTGATGGTTGACCGAACAGAATAGGAACATTTAGTGGGAAGATTTAAAAATGGGACTCATACTAGGAACCAAGTGAGCTGTGTTGAACGTGGCCAGCAAATTTACCTAACCTAATCTAAATATCATTATCCCAAAATAACCGTTTACAAGTTATTGGAAAATATAAGTTTTCTGTGGGAGGACCAGATGGAGTCAACCGATACATTATTTATTCATTCCTCAGTCCAATTTTCAATAAAGTACATCTTACGCAAAATTTTACTGAATTCAGTGTACTTACAAAAAAGATATGTATGTAAAACTATGAGGATCAATTAGGTCATTTGTATGAGAGCTACCAGAAGGGTTGTGACAAAGGATTTATTTTTCTTAGGGTTTGTCTACTATTACAAGATAATTAAACTGACCTAATACAAATATATCCTCCAGTTGTCCGTTCCGAAGTTAAAAAAAAAAAATATTAATTATCCAAAAATAGGTAATTTTGTATGGAATGCACCAGAAGGGGTTGGACTATTCTGCCCATTTACAATCCCATTAGTTCGTACTTGAAAATTTTCATACCGATCCGTTAAGGTTTACTCGAGTTATCCCGCTCACCAGCCATCCAGCCAGACAGACGGACATAGCTCAATCGTCTTAAAAAGAATTTGGTAATAAGATACTTGGGCTCTAACTCTTCTCCTTAAATGCGTTACACTTTTTTTTGTATCAAATGATATAAGGGTGATGGTATACAAATGTAGGGTCCTCCATATGGAGGAATGTTAGGTATGAGAATATATATTTAAAAATGTCTGTTCCCGCTATTACGGCTGTAGTCTAAGAGATATTGAGATGATATTTGGAATGTAAACTTCTATCCTGAAAGTGGAGGAAAAGAAGATAATTACCTTACTAGTTCATTTTTATTTTTTGGGTCATATTTCGAGGAGCGGAGAACGGCAAATCCTTTGGTGGCTTTACTATATTGACTTTGAACCTAAATTATGACTTGCAATTTCTCAATCCCCCATACTGTTCTACAGTGAACGGCATTATTGTTAGTCAGACAATATTTTGGTTTTCACTTCGTTCCCACATATTTCGCTACACTCAGAACTAACATGTTATAACATTTTACTAGAAGTGATTGACGTACTCATTATTCCGCTCCTTTAGTACCAGCCTTTCGCTTTTATTTCAAAATTTGCGTTTTCCAAACACCAAAATATCTATAGTACATAACTTTACTATTCTCAAAGAATGAAAATAGATTTTAAATACATTTTTCATTTGAACAACTTTTAATAGACAATGTAGACACAATGTAGATATTACCCAATTTCATTACACATTTTAAATATTGAAGCCATTTCTGATCAAATGCAATAAATCCTAAACAAAATTCCCTTAAACCAAAATTTGTATGCAAAACTTGTCCCACTTTCACAATCTGTTGTACGAACTGAACGTTAAAGCCATGTATTCATATATTTTGAATGAATACAAATATAAGTGCACCATTACCAAAACGCACTCATTCTGTTTCCTATACACACAGCTAGTCAAACCCCCCAACCCTCCACCACTCCATTCACAACAAGGATGTTTATAAATAAATTTACAATGATGCTGCTAAATCAAATTCGTGACAATAGCAAAAATACAACGTCCATACTGTGAGAGTGTGTGTGTGTGTTTGTGAGAGGGAATAGAGAGGTACGGCGAGAGACATAGTGTACTGTGTATCAAATAGGGATGAGAATATGGGTACATTTTTTCATCTGCAGCATATTGTATTGCTACGCCGTCCTCTACTTTTTTGACCTGTTTAATTTGTTAAGAAAATAAATATAGAATAAGTACAGAAATCTCAATCAAGAGAATTGACTGTTAAACTGTTCTGAAACTTTGTGATTCGCGTATTTTTAGTATTGGAGAATATTACTTTACTCAATTTAAATTAACGATATTTATACAGACAGGACGTATGAAATACTTTAGCATTTGATTCAGGCCATTGGTATGATGACAATTACTACCATGGATTTGTCAATAACACAAATCATATTGATTAAATTGTATGCTGCCAGAGATAGCATCGTAAATTAACGTAGTATAAGAAAAGAGTTTAAGGTTCAAGGAAAATTACATGACTTAAATAAATTAAAACCATATGACTCAAATAGTATTTCGTATATCATTTGTATGAGTCCTAGTATTCCTCATAGACAGTCTCAACATCACTGTTTTCTTTAAATGCTTGCAGATAGAATTCTATGATAACATTGCTCGACATGAATACTTTCCTACTTTTTTCTTTTTGCAAACTAGTGTAATTAAGTCCAATACTAATCATTAAAATTGGGAAGTACTAAAAGGGCGTTACTCTCCCACATACTGTTCTAAACTTACTGCGTCAAAATGTAATTCTTTAGGGCGTAGTAGGCCAATTTTAAAAAGAGGATCACGCAAATTTTTCGCCTCGAGTACAGAACCTATTCGATGGCAAACGCTCAAGTTTGTGTATATCAGATGGGTCATTTCATACGGTAGATTTCAGAAGCGGCGAGGATACTCAGTCCATTCCATAACTACATTGCAAAATATAAAGGGTGTCCCAACAAGAACGCAATTTTTAAATCTGGCAACATTCGAAGTGTCATTGTTTGACATTTGAACAATTGTTATTGTTTGCTAGTAGAAGGTACGAGATTAGTAAAAATGGAGCGCTTCACGAATGAACAACGCATTCTCATTGTGAAAATGTTTTACCAAAATGGTGAAAGTTTTGCGGCTACAGTTCGCTGATTTTGCCGCTAAAATCATCTTCAGTGACGAGGCCCATTTCCATCTTGATGGCTTCGTCAATAGGCAGAATTGTCGCATTTGGGGTGAGGAAAATCCTCGAGTGATTCACGAGAAGCAAATGCATCCTCAACGTGTCACTGTGTGGTGTGGTTTTTGGGCTGGAAGAATTATTGGACCATTTTTTTTTATGAAAATGAGGCAGGTCAAGCGCAAACAATCAATGGTGTTCGGTATCGTGAAATGATAACCAGTTTTTTCTTGCCTCGAATTGAAGAAATGAATGTGGAGCGCATGTGGTTCCAACAAGACGGTGCCACATGTCATACAGCTAGAGAAACAATTCAATTGCTGCATCAGTCATTTCCCGGTCGTGTTATTACGCGTTTTGGAGATCAGAATTGGCCGCCTAGATCGTGGGATTTAACACCATAAGATTTTTTTCTTTGAGGTTTTTTGAAGTCGATGGTTTACGCGAATAAGCCGACGACGACTCAAGCCTTTAAAGAGGAAATTGGACGCTGCATTAACGATCATTGAAAATTTCATTAAAATTTCATTACTCCGAATTATCATGGCATGGCAAAGGCCTGAAACCAATTTCGACTTAAGAAACTTAGGGTTTCCACGTTACACATACCCTTTATATTCCCTTCAGAAAGGTTGCATATTTATATTGGCAACACTGCCCACAAATATATTTTTTGCCTCTCACATCCATTTTTTGTCAATAATTTTTTAGTAAAATGTCAAACAGTGTGCTTGAGTTGTTTATATGAGCTGAGAATATTTTTATGAATTTCTAACTCCAACAAGGTGAAATTTGTACGAGTGCGGGAGGTGGAAGTAGTTTTTGTCCGATATTGTTCATCTCAGAACTTAATCTTCGCTTAGAGAATATAAGCTTGCATACCTAATTTCAGCTCCCTAGATCTTTAACTACAGCTGTAACTGCGGGTACAGATAGACTGACACTCCCAAAAAAAGTAATAGAAGCTTGCTCGATATCTTTTAAACTACGCCTGTAATAGCGGAGATAGACAGCGGGAATTGCTCAATTGCTTTAAACTACGGCTGTAATTGCAGGGGGAGTTTATATAGGATGTGCGAATAAATATTGACCCATGTTGCTCATCCGAGAAATTAAACACCGCTTTGAGGATAGTAGTTTACATTCCAAATTTCAGCCAGATACCTATTAAACTACGGCTGTGATAGCGGGGACAAACATACAGACGGACATTTGTAATTCGACTCAGATTTTTCTCTTGGGTTAATAGAGGGACCCTAAACGACCAAAAAATCATCGTAGAGGAGTGTTAAGATGCAACGTGGGGAGATATAAAGACTAAACCAGTCTCATAAAAAAAAATTGTAGCAAATCGGGCTCGACCTTTAGAGCTGATTTTTGTATGATAGAGTGTTAGTTAATTAAATTATCTCTTCAATAATGTGTATAGCTTGAGGGTTGAAATTGGATTCTGATCAGTTTTGCATCATTAAAATTTGTAAATTTTCCCTACTTTTCAGTCTTAGCGGCTATTTAGTACGAAAAATTTCGAATTAACTTCTATTTTTTTTTGCAAAAAATTTGTGAAATTTCTTCCTAAATGGTGATAAAAATTTTGTGTCAGTATTTTGAACTAAAGCCAGGACACTCTGTAAAATAAAAACACATTATTATCGGAAAAAAACAAAAGTATTAATTCAGACTGAAATTTCAGTTTAAATTTTTTTTTACGTAAACAAGCATAAAATATCGCAATCTTAATTGCATCCCTGCTGAGCTGCTATTTCGTCCCCAATGGTACGGATTTGGTGCGAAGACGAAATGTCACGAATGTTTTTTACGTTTGCGAAAATTGTGGCCGTATCCAAAATGGTGTTTATTTTCTAAACTCTTCTTTAGCAGCTCCCGCAACTAAAATTGGCGATTGTGTATATTGGAACGCCTCAACGAATTCCCATGCACTGTTTACTATGCAGTGACGAGCTTTTTCCTTTTGTACTCGTCGTATTTGTTGCTTTCTTTTAGCTTTTTAACATAACGCTTGTCTCTTTGTGCACCAAAAAATCGAAGTCGAGCAATTAAATGCCAAATTGTTAAGCAAAAAAGTAAAAAAAATAAAATTAAAATATTACGTCAGTAACGTCACACAATCTGTTTTTGCAAAAATACCCTGCTATGAGCTAATAATGCCTGATTTAAGCATTGATTATGAAAGTACTTCAAAAGTACTCAAAAAAAATCAGCTCATCCAACATCTTTGCAAATTAGTTAATGCGTAAAAAAACATTTTATAAAAATTTGTCAGTAACGTCACCATTTATTTGCGGTTAATTATTTTAAGCCCTTATTGGTCCAAAATCCTAGCTTTGTACACAAATTTTCTTGCTAATCAATAGCTTGATTTGTATTCTATCGAAAAAAAGTAATCATCCGTCTAAAGTATAAATAATAACAACAAAATGTACCTCTTTCGCCGACATTGGTATATTTTCCAAATACACCTTTCACGTTCCACTCATGAAAAGGATGTAAAATGTCAAAGCAGACACAAATTTTGCACTGGCATACATTGCTGCCATATTCTATACATATTAGACATTTGAAATATAAAAAAATTTTTGGACCTTGTGACAGAAAAAAAAATCTATGTGGTTTCATTTTTCGTGGCCTTGCTGATATATATGTTTTGTTCTACCTGTTCAAATGAAAAACTAAATTAATATATCTTTCACTCCGTTCGTGCGCCTGGAAATGATATAAATATTCTCAGAATTTGACAGTTAAGTATTAATAAAAAAATTTTGACAAAAAATGGCTTAAAGTAACATTCACCTCTCATACCATGTTCCCGTTTTGCGGTACAACATTTAATCAAAGTGGAGATCCAATTCAGTCTAAATGTTTTTCAACAGATCCAAAAAATGGTTATTTCTAATTAGAATTTATTTGATCCAAAATTTGTCCTAGTTAGATTTTATTAAAATATTCTCATATATAATTTGATCTCATTATATTTATACAGATCAAATTATATCTGGCATTTTTAATTGTATAAAATTGTGTTCGATGAGAACTTGTACGTCGGGTTGTCTTTTGGAATGATCTTGTAGATATAATATGATATGAATAGAAAATTTAAATTGATTAATTTAATACGATATCTGATAAAATCATGGACAAATCTCGGATCAGATTAGATCTACTTAGATACGATTAGACCAGTACTGATCTAACCTTATCCAATGAGATATAACCATTTTTCGGATCTGATTAGGTGCAATTGAATCTACACTTTTATACACGGGTTACTAGTTTTTTCTAGTCTCATTGAAGTTACTATTCATACCTCTAATATAGCCCCTATTACTAACCTCAATACAACCGGAGACATGAGTCAAGTTTGCAGTGATCTCAAACAAAATTACGAAAATTATCAAAATTTCTTCTTCGATTAAGATTTTCTTTTTATTCATAACAAATCTGACTTTGCGATCGTAGTGCTCAACTCAACACTATGATATTTTATAAATTTTTTATAATTTTCGCAGAAAACCTTTGTAAATAACTCTCATCTCAGTCTATTTTGACTTACTTCATTTCCCTTTGCACCCCATGAATGACGTATGGGATAGCTTCTCGCGTTGTTGTGAATTAACACGCTTTCTGTTTTTAGATTCACAACTAACGGCTCCTACTTGTTTATCGACGAATGCAAACGTCACTGATTGAGAAGCTCTTACTAGACACGCCGATTGACTCGACACTTAATACTGCGAAGTTGCTGTCAACAACATTCGAGCGGAGCCGACAATGAAAGTAAAATTTTTTTAAGATGACTGGAGCCAGGTTTGAACCTGCGATCTCCCGCATGGTAGTCGCGTGTTCTAACCACTATGCCACGGCCGGTCCCATCTTAGTCTATTGATCAGTCGAAAACATAATGTTAGGCAGACTAAATTTAGCAATTTTTGGTATAAACCAATGCTTTTAAAAATGGACATTTTGAACAAAATAAAATTTAAAAAAAATGCAATTATATAATACAACATATGATTTTGGGACTCAATTCTGAGAACTGCACGTGAAAGTAGCGTGAAAAAGAAGAAGTTGTGCATCATTCGTTCTGTCAAGTTACATGCCATAATAATACAATATCGATTTGAAGTTAGTAGTTATCGTATAGGGGAATTTGTGTCGTGTTAGGCTCTTTTGTCTGACATAACTCGAGAACCACTAATCCGATTAAGCTAAAACAAATTTAAAAAAAATAAGAATCCCAAATCAATGAGCTGAAAAATGTTGTACTGTGTTATATTTTTATGTTTTTATAGAAAACATAGTGTGAATACTGATGTCAAAACAGTTTTTAGCATTAAGACTACTCCTGCACCCTTAAAATGTGTATTAGCTTGATTAAAAATAAACTAGATTATTTGCTTAATTTATGATTAGTAAGATTATTATTATTATTATTATTATTAGCCTTTAAAACAACTTGACACCTATATATATTTATATCTTAGTGCCTAAGTCAGAGGCCGAAATCATCAAAGATTTGCATTCGCTTCGATCTTGTGCGCACCGTCTCCAGTCAGTCCTACCAAGCAGCGTCATTGATTCCTCCACCTTCCAACGTAGTCACGGTCTTCCTCTTTTGCGCCGTCCTTCGAGGTCTTGATAGAATACCTTTCGCGCTGGAGTTTCCTCATCCATTCTCACGACATGGCCTAGTTCATCCGAATCCTAAACTCGCCGTTTCCACAAATGGGTTCATATATTTTGCGGAGTATTTTTCTTTCAAACACCGCCAGATGAGCTCCATCTGCCTGTGTAAGCACCCAAGATTCGGAGGCGTACAACAAGACCGGTAAAATTAGTTACTGGTACAGCTGGACTTTGGTGGTTCGAGATAGGGTGGTGTTTATGAAGTGCTCGCGTAGTCCAAAGAAACAGCTGTTGGCGAGCACTATTCTCCGTTTTATTTCGAGGCTGACACTGTTGTTTTTGTTCATGGCGGAACCAAGGTAGATAAATTCATCCACTACCTCAAAGCAATAGTTTTCAACGTTCACGCTGCGTCCCCAACGGGTGGACACTTTGTTCGATGATACCATTAACTTCGTCTTGTCCTCATTCACTGCCAAACCTATTTTCGCTGACTCCCTTTCAACTGATGAGAAAACAGCTGTTACCTTTCGCATCGTTCGACCGATAATGTCGATATCATCGGCATATGCGAGCAGCATATGGCTCTTATTTAATATGGTGCCAGACATGTTAACCGCTGCTTTCCTTAACACCTTCTCCATCACTATATTGAACAGCATACATGACAAACCGTCACCCTGTCTAAGACCTCTCGTCGTATCGAATGGTGCAGATAGATCCTTGCCAATCCGCACAGAGGATTTGGTATTCGTAGCAGAGACGAATTATCTTCGCAGGAATACCGAACTCAGACATGGCTTCGTATAGTCGATGCCTGATGGGACTATCGAAGGCAGCTTTGTAATCGACAAAGAGGTGGTAGGTATTGATTTGCTTCTCATGGGTTTTCTCCAGAATCTGCCGTAGTGTAAATATCTGATCCGTCGTGGGTTGGCCAGGTCTAAAGCCGCACGTATAAGGTCCAATCAGGTTTTCCTCAATTGGCTTTAGACGTTCACACAGTATGCTAGACAGGACCTTATATGCAATCGGTAAGAGCCTAATTCCACGGTAGTTTTTACACTCACTACGGTCGACTTTTTTGTAGATTGGACATAGCACACTGAGATTCCAATCCTCTGGCATGCTCTCCTGAAGCCAAATATTCTCTAAGAGCTGTTGCATGCTTAAAACAAGCTCATCTCCACCCACCCTAAACAACTCAGCTGGAAGACAATCAGCGGCCTTGTTGTTTTTAGGCGGGATATGACAGTTGTTATCTCAGCTTGGCTCGGAGGTGGACACTCGATGTTATCATCTCGGATTGGTACACAGTCTTCATCCGCCAAGTTTTCACACATCAATAGGCTGCAGAAGTGATCTTTATACATTTTCAGTACGCTCTCAGAGTCAGTTACGAGATGACCATCCTTGTCTTTACAGGAGGGAAGACCTGTTCCATGTACCATACCTTTTATCTTCTGATATAATTTTCGGGCTTCACCTCTGTTCCTGTAATCTTCAATACACACATTATTCCGCTCCTTAAGCTCTCGTTTTTTGATTAGTAAGATGCAATCGTCTTAAGAACAAACTTATTTCTACTCTTATTTACTAACTCCAAAGGTATCTATTTTTCTATACTTCCAACGTAAGAGTAATTGCATATTTCTTATTTCTATTGAATGTATTATTAGCCACTTCCAATGATATCAATTAAGACAAATGCATTTTAATTGAAACCGTTTGAGAATAACTTAACTTATACAGCAATTTCACAACATCCACCGAATTTTGTACTTTAAACTAGTTTTTCATCATAATTTTAAATGATGCATCAATAGATTGAATAACAAACAAGCTGTAGTTTAAACTGTGCATTTCACATCAGTTTGTTATACAATAGGAAAAATATTTTGGCAAGGCATTTGAAATAAAGTTTGTAATTGCGTAAAATATATTTTCGTGGAAGCTCATTTTACATAGTGCTTATAAGCTTATTGACATAGTAAAACGATAGAAACGTTGGGGTTTGGAAAGAGTTTTGTAGAAATTCTTTTGAATTAGTTTTTCTTTTAAATTGTTTATCGTTCTTAATGAAATATTTTTTCTTGACTTTAGTGCTTAAATCAATTCGAGTTATTTATAAAATACTTTTCTGGTTCCAGGTTCCATGTTTGTTCAACAACTTGTAAAATCGATCAAGATTATGTCTAACTTGACGTGTAGCTTTGCTGGATTCGCCAAAATACAAAACATAGCGAGAATTGTCCAGCGTCACAGATACCTTAAGGCAATTGCTGCCGAATTTTTTGACCACTGGTCAAAGGAAATTTGTACGACCCTACTCGAACATTCCATACGAAATAACCAATGTGTCACGGAATCGCTTTCATTCTGGCATTCAGTTAGTTTACACTTTTCTACATTGAGACTCACTTAAATGTATTTTGAGGCCTACTGACTAATATGAGTAATATACAAATACAGCTTATTTCAAATTCAACTATTTAATTTCCCATCTCCGTTGTGGTGTTATTGTGTGCAAAAGTTTATTTAAGCGAACGTGACGTTTTAACGGAAATTAAAATTACCACCGACGAATTGTGGAAAATCGAGAGTTTTATGTAAATTAGTCGTACAAGCAGTAGGACGCTGATAATCCAAGCGCAATATTTCAGCGCTGCAATATTATTGGTTTAAAGAGCTCAATTGAATAATTATAGAAATATTTCCTTATAGTTCATCACATTAGTTATAGTTATTTGAAAGTAAGCTGGGAGGCATGTTCGAAAGTGATGTTGAGTTATTGTGCAACACGCAAAACTTAATATGTAATACAATAAAATTAATAATGACGTTGTCACAGCTAGAGGCATTGTGACAACTTTGTTCATGTATAAATTAGGTGATATGATAGCGATAACTAGAAACGTATACATATCAGTATCTACAGAGACAACCCCAATCTTGATGGCCAATTCACGTCACATCTGTGAGAGATAACATAGTGCATAAAATGAAGTCGAAATATTTGGGAAATAATAGCTAATAAGTGTCACTGAACATAACAAGAATCTGTTTTTGTAATATACCTTTCACCTCCAAAATCTTCAATTACGGAAAAACCGTTTCGTACCTTTACGCAATTAAAAGCCAGTAATGTGGTTGAATATAAACCATACTAATGACAGACGCCTACTCCAACCACCTAACTCAACTGTTGCGAAATGCTCCAATCCCTCGCAGTGGCTAATTATAGCCGTCTCTATAAAACGCCCTGCGAGAAGCATACTTGGATACTCAAAGCCGTTTTAGGAAGATGCCTGGTACGATGATGAATGTCGTAATGCCACGAGGGAGACGGTTGCTGCATACAGGGCGAAACTGCAGCCAATGGCACCGCGAGCTGTTCGTGAACGGCAAAGGGAGAAGAGAGGCAACTCTTCTTTTTAAACGGAAAAAGAAGGACCAGAAGAAGAGGCAGGATGAGTGCACAGAGTTGCTACGAAGTAGAGGGGAAGCCCGAATATTCTACAAGAGAGTTAAGGCGAGAATGCGTGGAACAGGGTTGCCCTCCTGCAAGGACAGCGATGGTCAGTTAGTGACGGTTCCGGATAACGTTCCGAAGATATGGAGAAATCATTTCAGAAATTTACTTGATGCGGACACCACTCCAGAAGACCCCGCTCCAATCCATAACGGTGGTATTAACTGTCCACCTCCAAGTCAGAGCGAGATACGTGTGGCAATCTCCCGCCTTAAAAACAACAAAGCTGCTGGAGCCGATTGTCTCCCTGCTGAATTGTTTAAGGTTGGCGGGGAGGAGCTGATTAGGAGCATGCATCAGCTCATGGAGAACATCAGGCTAGAGAAGAGCATGCCGGGGATTGGAGTCTCAGTCTGTTATGTCCCATATAAAAGAATGGAGATCGTAGTGAATGTAAGAACTACCGTAGAATCAGCCTATTACAAATTGCGTACAAGGTCCTTTCAAGCATATTTTGTGAACGTCTAAAGCCAATTGTAGAAAACTAATTGGGCCATATTAGTGGGGCTTTAGACCTTGTAAATTTACGACGAATCAAATATTCACCTTACGACAAATCCTGGAAAAAACACATGATAAGCAGGTCGACACCTACCACCTCTTTGTCGACTACAAAGCTGCCTTCGACTCTACGATAAGGAATAGTCAATATGAGGCCAAGTCTGTACCTTTTACAACACCAAATCCTTGGCTAAGATTGGTAAAGACCAGTCTGAACCATTCAACACAGAAAGAGGTCTCAGGCAGGGCGATAGCTTGTCCTGTACACTATTTAATATAGTTATGGAGAAGGTGATGAGAAAGGCTGGTGTCAACATGTCTGGCACCATATTCCACAAAAGCTACATGCCACTAGCCTACGCCGATGATATAGACATAATTGGCCGAAATCTGCGGGATGTTTCTGCAGTTTTCCCATCACTAGAAAAGGAGTCAGAAAAATTGAGTTTAGCGGTCAACGAGGACAAAACAAAAATAATGATTTCGACGAACAAAGAGTCCTCTTGATGGGGACGCACCGTGAACGTTGACAATTATTGTTTTGAGGCAGTCGATGAGTTTGCCTACTTTGGATCTTCCGACAACAAGATAAATAATGTCAGCCACGAAATTAAGCAGAGAATAGTGCTATCCAGTAGATGTTTCTACGGACTTCGACAGTACTTTGGTAACACCACCTTCTCTCGGAATACGAAGAAACAACTATACCAGGTGTTAATCTTACCCGTTCTGTTGTATGCCGCCGAATCATGGTTGCTTACTACAACGGACATACAAAACCTGGGAATATTCGAGGGAAAGGTATCTCAAAAAATATATGGACCTATCTGTATTGACGGCGAGTTTCGCCATCGGATGAACCATAAGCTAAAAGAGTCAGAATCCAACGACATCGATGGCTGGGACATGTTGCCAGGATGGATGTAAATGCTCCAATGAGAAATGTGTTTGAAGGCGAATCTGAAGGATGGCACAGAGCTGGGAGACAGAAACTCCTTTGGATGGACCAAGTGGTATACGCCACCATCTGGTAGGACTAACTGTAGAACACACGCAGAAGACCAAAGTGTGTGTAATTCTTTAATACTTCAGACCTCAAATTTATGAACCACGTTCGAAGTTGTACTTGACCGCTTAAGTAAAAAAGTAAGACTTTAAGCATATAATTAAGTCAATTTGGGACACGAATATATAGTTAATAGCCACAATTGCGGTATTTTTTATATATGCGCCGATTTTGTACAGTCTGAAGCATTACCTTTCGAATTGTTTTACAAAAATTCAAATATTTATGCTATTTTAACTAAATTATATAACAGATAACCCCTGACGTGTATGCCCATATTATGCTATTCACCGTTGCTTTATCTATGTCCAGTTGAATTTAAGTATCATTAATGATGGATATTAAAAATTGAATAACATTTTATAAGCTTTCTTTAAAAGAAAGCTAAATCTTGTTCAATGCTAAGTAAATATGAAGGTCATACAAGTCATCCTGTAATACTTAATTGAAAGTAATTAGTTGCTTTATCTGTTTGCTTATTTGAATTGCAAATGTCTATGCAGAACGGTATGTTGCTAGAGAACCAACCAATTGAAAAAATTTGCTCTGGTCATACATACTTTGTGGCATAACAGTTTTGTGTGGTAATATTTTTGTTCCCTATGCCACATTTGCCCAGCAAAATATTATCTTAATAAATTTCCAATGTTATTCATATTGCAATAAAGCAAAATATTTGTAATAATCGTTTTCCGTTTTACTCTGTATCACGGTACTAATCCGCCGGTTTCATATGCATGGTTTCGTTTTTGGTTGATATTTATACACATCACTTGGTTTCTGTCGATATGTTTATAAATATTTAACAACTTTATATACACGAATGGCTGCGGTTGGTTAGCTAACATTATAACGTTCGTCTGCTCCTACAACAACAGGATAGTTGTGGACAAACACTCACGTACACATTGGCCACAAACCCACAATGGCAATCGCTAATTTGCAAATTACCAACAGTGTGATCTCGCTTATTCAGTTAATACGCTACGATTACTAAGTATCTTATAGTGGTACACTTTAGTATCTAGTTGTCGGCAGTACGGCACAGTAGAAGGAATGGAAAATACGTCTTGATATTCATACATATGGGTCTGTGCAAGCTGTTGCATACACGTTGATGTACACTAGCATATATTTTCACCCGATATCTGTACTCACCCAACGGGCAAAATGTGTTTAAAAATTGCCTGAAAAAAATAAAACAAAAATTGGTATTTCATTGTCGGCTCCCCCTTTATTACTCTTCAAAGTTTTCCCTTAAATCCCACAACTATTGAATCAATAATTCACCCCATTATTCGCGATTCTACTTATAGCCGTTGGATCTGAGCGACAGTATCAGTTTTACTTACTCTAAAAGTACAAACTTCGATTTGGTCTCGGCCATAGTACCACATTTATCCAACTAGAAGTACAAATATAAAAAAAAAAATTAAGGTATTTATATTCGGCTATGCTGAAGCTCAGATCACTCACATTTGTAAAAATGGTGATAAAACTGGTTATTTACACTACAACTATATTTTTATTAAATTTTCTGGTGGACGTTAGTTTTAGCCTTGCACATCCATTTCGTGTCCAATTTTTTTACTGAAATATCAAATGCTGAACTAAAATTTTTTCGCATAGAGAACAGAAGCTTGCATACCAAATACCAAAAAGAGGGATTTTGTATGGGAGGTGGGAGTAGTTTTTTACCTATCCGGCTCATCTTAGAACTCAAATTCAGCTTAGAATAGTAAAGCTAGCATAAAAAATTTCGATTGCTCTTATTCTACGGCTATAATTGCAGGGATGGACCGCAAATAGGGGGGAGTTTGTAAGGGAGGTTTGAGTAGATTTTACCGATCTTGCTTAACTTAGCACTTACCCTCCGTTTGGAGGATATAAGCTTGCATTCCAAATTTCAGCTCAATATCTCTTAAACTTCGACGGATATACGAAAACTCCCAAGTGGAGAGTTTTGTATGGGAGGTGGGAGTAGTTTCTGACCGATCTCGCTCATCTTAGAACTCAACTTTTGCTTAGAAAATATCAACTCGATTGCCCTTATGCTACGGCTGTAATCGCAGGGTCAGACCCCAAAAAAGGAGGTGGGAGTAGTTTTAACCGATCTTGCTTATCTAAGTACTTCACCTCCGCTTGGAGCTGCTTGCATTCTAATTTCAGCTCTATATCTCTTTCCACTTCGTCTATAATCGTGGGGACGGACAGACTGACAGATGGTCACCTTTAACTCGACTCAGATTTCGATGCTGATCATTTTTATAAAGGGTTTTCCAATGAGAGGTGTTATTGTGAATTGCCCGCTATGTCGGTTGCTGTCACTTTTGAAGCTTTTATTCTTTGACATTTGACAAGTTGAAACTACACCGTTACTAAAAATGGAACGATACACGCTTCAACAACGTCGTATCTTTTTGCTGATTGGGTCCTGAAATTCATGAAAATGATCCGGAATTCCATCGAAAAATCATCTTGACTGATGACGCCTATTTCCACCTCGGTGGCTACTTCAAGAAGCAAAATTGTCGCATATGGGGCTCAGAAACCCAAGATCGTGTGACTGTTTGGTTCGGTTTATGGCCCGGTGGGGTCATTGGACTTTTCTTTTTCGAAAATGAGGTTGGATCAACAGTAACGATGTATGGACTACGCTATCGAGAGATGATTAATTATTTTTTTATGCTCGGAGTTGGATGGTATTCATCTGGACAACGTTTACTTTCAACAAGACGGCGCTACGTGCCACACAAGCAACGAAATCATTGATCTTTTACGGGAAAAATTTTTGGACCATGTTATCTCTCGACCACCGAGATTTTTTGATTTACCACCTTGCGACTTCTTCCTTTGGGGCCACGTGGAAGATTAGGTCTACGCCAACTGCCCAGCGTCGATTCAAGACCTCAAAGATAAAATTCGTGAGGCTATCGAGAGCATAGGGTAGCCACTTTGCGATTAGGATATGGAAATTTTCATGAAAAGGATATGGTCCTGTAAGCGTGCTAATGGTGACCATTTGGCTGACGTTGGTTTTCATTATTCACGGCATACCTTCCTCTTTATTATGAAATAAACATCCGATCATTTATCTCAAAAAATGGAATTTTTCTTTGAATACCAAAATAACATCTCCTATTAGACAACCCTTTATTTGTATTTTAATACTTACCACGACTACTTATGGGCGTCACAAATGGAGGAACAAAATTAATATACCCTTCACACCATTTGTATTTTAATACTTACCACGACTACTTATGGGCGTCACAAATGGAGGAACAAAATTAATATACCCTTCACACCGTTTGTGCGCGTGGTGAATGGTATAAAAACATTGGTGTAGCTCTCTATTTCTTAAGGGATTATATCTATAGAAATGATGGAGTTTATAACTTAAGTCGTTTGATCTCGGTTAAAGTATCAATTTAATCATATTTGAAAAAAACCAATGGTGATTATAGCTGTTGTAGTATGATCTTGGTGAACAATAATTTATCATTATTTTCTTGATTCTGCCTATAGCCGTTTGCTGTGGGCGATAGTATCCGTTGTATCCCTTGGCCTTTTTATCCTTCACCTACGTCACGGAAGGTACCTAAATGCCATATTTCAAAGCTCTAGCTGTAGCCGTTTGGGTTAGGGAGTAATCAATCCATCAATCCGCCATATCATAGAAATTGTGAAAATTGTTTTGCAATCAGTCTATAATAGCACAATTTGAGATTTTTTAGACGTGTGGGCGGTGGAATGACCTTTTTACCTAATTACCGAAAAAACTACGTCATAAAATATCTAAAGTTATAGCTTTAGCCACTTGAATGGAAGTGCATTCACAGAAAAAATTTGAATTTTATTATACGAATTTGATAATAACTAACAATTATTATATTGCACATTCTGTTCATTCGGAAAAACAATTTGAAGTTGATTCTAAAACAAAAAAATATCAATCTTGAACACGAAACGAACATATGATGAGAACATAAGTTGGATAAATTCAGTGGTTCAGCCGTAGTGGGCAGACGCCCATATCCAAAGTAGCGCCATCTATCGGTTCAAAATGTTATATTTATTTAGAAATAATATTGTGTGAATTTGAGTCATATAGCTTCCATTCAGGTTCAATTCCCCTTAATATACGAAATCAATGCAAAATATTTGCCGTAACATTTTCGCTTATTGAACTTTGGCTAGAATTTGAAGAAAAATAATATCACTCCGCCTTTCTACACCAAATCTATAAAACATTGCTTTCATTTGTGATGGCACATATATAAGAAACAGGTAAAAATATTTTTTTTCCTTCTTTAAACAAACGCTTTACAGTTTTAAGCTTACAACTTATATAGCAAACTGTGTATTTGTTAGCATTAAAAGTCAGTGAACTGATGGGTTAACGTATATTTAGCTTATACAAAATCATCATAGATACTTATAGACGTTCAGACAAAAGAAAAATACAAAAGTTGTGACATCAAATTTGTTTTTGTTATTTTACCGCTCACATAATCTCGTGGGACATTACGTCTAAGGCAAGTTAACTTTTCCAATTATGATAGGAGAGTTTTTGCCCGACAGTTAGAAAAAGTTTTTTATCGTCAAATTTGTATACGAACCATTGGCATATACATATGTATGTTGAAATTTTTATACATAAACAAACACATATATACATGTATTCATGTAAGACGCTTAGATCTTAGAATGTTCCGGAAGATTTGTTTCCATTACCAGTGATTTCACTTAAACCTTTTATATGCAGAATACATAATATATTAGAGCTATAAAACCGCCTGAACAGCTTTGGTACCAATGAATGATGGCAATGAATATGATTTTATTCATTGCATGTATTACTTATCACAGCAGTGGTATTTGACTGATGTGATATATATATTTTATTTTTTATGAAACATTTTGCTTCAAATAAAGTCCACTAACAAAAATTTGTCAAGCCCACTTCTTATGTTTCTGAGTTATTGATTTAAAGTTTACATAACAATATGTGATATCATTGATAGTATATTAAATTAGACTGATTTTAGTTGAAATATAATTTCAAAGTCAAGATATTAAAGTATCTAAATAAATATGTAATGTAGTTTTGCCACTAATGTTATTCCCGGTTCGCTACACTCGGGTCTCAAATCCTATTTATTTTAACATAAACTCGGAAAAATGTATGTACGGTGTTGTAAGATTGGTAGGCGTAACACACAAACATTTGGATTTGCTTTGTAGTCAATAAGTGTTTGAGGCAGTGTCAGGCAAATCCCAATGTTTGTGTATTTGAATGTTAAGCAAGTGTGCGTAAAGAGTCCTCAAGATTCCAGACTGTTCATTTTAGTATTGATAGTTGCCTGCAATCGTATGTGTCTTCAAACTTTTGTAAAAAGAGTAAATTTCCATTTTTTTGTTTTTAAGAAATAAGTAAAACAACTATTGAGAACAAGTAAGAAAAGAAAAATTAGACAATTTGCTTAACAAAATACAGAATTTGGCCACGATCGCATTGGGTGTATTAATATTACCACTCGCATTCTAAAGTGGGCGGAAAGGTACATTTGTATGGGAGGTACCAGAAGGGGCGTGTCTAGACTTCCAATTATTTCTCCAAAACTTTATCCTGTTATAACTTTACTAAATACAGAATTTGGTCACGATCGCGTTTCGTGTATTGATATTATAACTCCATATTTAAAGTGGTCGGAAAGGTACATTTGTATGGGAGGTACCGGAAGGGGCGTGTTTAACCTTTCTAGATTTTTTTCTCTAACACTTTATCCTGCCTGAACCTTACTAAATACAGAATTTGGGCACGATCGCGTTAGGTATATTAATAAAATTAATACATTTTCACCTCAGTGGATTCGTCAATAAGCTGTATTGCCACATTTGGGCGAATGATAATCCAAGAGTGATATGCGAAAAACCAATGCACCCACAAACAGTGACTCTTTCTTTGGTGCGGCATCATTGGGCCGTATTTTTTCTAAAATGAATGTGAATGTGTTCGCTATCGTGAGATGATAACGAACTTTTTATGGCCGTATTGAAAGATATGGATGTGGACGATATGCGGTTTCAACAGGACGGTGCCACTTGCCACACAGTTAACGAAACAATGTATTTTTTGCGCGGCAAATTCAATGACCGTATTATCTCACATGGTGGCGATGTCAATTGGCCGCCAATATCATGTGATTTAGACTTCTTTCTTTGGGGTTATTTGAAAGCAAAGGTTATTTGAAAGCCAATAAGCCAGCAACAATTCAAGAGCTAAGGGATGAGATAATTTGGTACATTAACGGCATAAAACCACAATTATGCCTCAGCGTCATCGAAAACGTGGACCAACGAATGGAGGTCTGCCATTTGCCCGATATTTTGTTCCAGACATAATTGAACCATACCAACATTCTCTTAATAATAAAAAAATGACAATAATTTCCTAAATAATTTGTGTTTTATTCAAAATCAACATCGGCCCTTAAAATTTTATTACCCTTTATATTTATATCTCAGTATATCTCTTTTGTGACTGAAGCAAAGTTGTAGGTATTGAATAGTTACCATAAGTTGCATCCTTTGGTACCATAAATTGTACTTTTTGATACCAAAAACTGTATTTTTTGGTAACATAAATTACTTTTTGGTACCATCAATTTTAGTTTTTGGTACCATAAATTGTACTTTTTGTTACCATAAATTATACTTAGATTTGAGTAGATACCATAAATTCCACTTTTTGGTACAATAAACTTCACTTTTTGGTACCATATATTGCACTTTTAGGTACAGTTTACTGTACTTTGGTTGTACTTTTTGGTTTCATAACTTGCACTTTTTGTTATAATAAATTGTACTTCTTGGTAGCATATATTGTTATCTTGGTACCATAAATTGTACATTTTGGTACGTCAATATCTTAATTTTGCTTTAGACACAAAAGAGATTTTCCGGAAGGTATACCGAGATATAACCGTGTTAAATATAGAAAAAGTGCCAAAAATCCACATTGGGCAAAACAAAAAAATTGTATGGCCATTAAATTAGTTAGGCAGCCAACTTGACAAAACGAATGATGCAAAACGAATACTTTTAAATGCAATTCTCACACTTGAGTCCAGAATCAATGAGCTGCAAAATGTTGTATTGTGTTAATGACCGCTTGGAGGATAAAAGCTTGCATACCAAGTTTCTAGTATAATATAACGTAAACCTCCTTTTAGAGGATACATAAAAGCTAGCATACGAAATTTTATTACAATAGCGCTTAAATTATAGCTGTAGTCACAGTTCCTCATTTGTTGTTTTGTTGCGAAAACAACATCTCATCGCATACTTGTAGTTATTTTTAGTATTCCAAAATAAAAAAAAATGCCATGACACATATCCCCAAAAAAAGCAGATGGTACGAACGATAATGTTTTCAATAGGCAATGTTGCCTTACTAGTGTTATAGCTATCCCTGATCTGTATCATTTGAACGTCGTGTATTCTTAACCTTTTACATAAATCAAGAAATACATTTCGAAAATTTGCATACATTATCTAAGATGTATCCCCCCGGATGTATGCATACAAAGTCAACCAATGAAATCGTATACAACATTTTCATCTATTAGCTATTTGTTCAAAATAACTAAACAAGATAATTTTGATTTAAGTTTAATCTCTTTAAACCTTAACAACATGTACAACCACAAAAAGTAATTTTATTTTATTTCGTCGACCCACCCAACAACACCGTGATCATTGATGCGAAAGGTTTACCACGACATGCACCCAAAATAACTAATTTATGTAAGGTAATTTGTAGTTTTATTTGTTCTGCGTTTGGTCCAATTTTGGGCCATCTCGCATCTAGATATCACAAATGAGCACATCACATATCACATTGGTGGTGTGGTGTATGGCCGGCCTCTCTTGCTGGTGTATTAGTGCAGTATTGCGTACAGCTTTGCGTGTGTACTTTTGTGGTTGCGAATTTGCATGTGTTCATCGGTTTGGTCTATTGGTAAATGAAATGGGTTGTAAATGATTGAACATGTTGAAAAAGAAATCATCATAAATATGATGTATAGATTATTAAACAAATATACGCAGTGTAGAAAATTTTAGGTTGATTGCAAATTGTTATGATTTTTACTGGGAGTACATGAAACCCCACGTGTATGTACACGCATTATCTGTCATATGTAGAAGTAATATCTAATCTATGCTGGATGTATACATTAAGGTGGCTCATATTGTATATTGTAACAAAGAACGTTGCACTTATTTTATTATTTATTAATTCAGTCGATTTTGCTTAATTGAACTCCGTCATTTAAACAAAATGTTCCAATTAAAACATAAAATACCTCAAAAAAAAGTTTGTATGCTATGACGAAGCTTACATTTTATTTAATTAATGTAATTAATTAATACCGCTGATTGCTAAAAGTTAAACTGCGACAGGACTTGTAAACAAATGCATTTATGATTCATTCGCCTGCGACCTACATCACCTCCTCACTCTTGTAACTATACTGTTGTGCTTTATTAATACAATTCGCTGTTAGTGTTAGTCAAATGTCTACATATTTCACGTACAATACATATATCTGGTGCAGGTCACACAAAATGGTAATTGGCCTGAGCAAGTTCAACGACACAGATACTCTTAGATAATTTAAATAATTCACTTCAGCTTCTGATGTCCCAGCGGAATTTACAATATCCATAGAAATGTATTCATTTGTTTGCACTACTTTATGACCTGTCTTCGTTCGTTTTTCCGTGTATTCTGTCGACCTTTCATATCCGTGTTGGACCTGCTGGCCAATGGTGTTGTGTATGTGCTTTGAGCCACATTTCGCATTTAAAATGCTGTAGACACAAAATGAGTTTTAGATTTAATTTTAGATAGTATTTATGAGAATTTAACTAACTGAATGAATGCTTTTCAGTAGGGATCGTGACTGTTGTCCGGGGAAAATGTATTTTTTTTGTAAGTTTTTTATTTGAGATAACGACAAAAAAAAGCAAAACAAAAGAAAACTAAGATAAGTCAAGAATCATTAAGTTGTAGTGGAACGTAAATTGTGTCGTACTTAACTCAGGGCGACTATTTGGTAACGTTTTAAATTTTGAAGATGAGAGGCCTTAAAATGTTTATAGTGTCGATGTTGTTAAGAAATCATAATGCAATATATCATAACTAAATAAGCAAACGGGTTTCCACCTTGTGACCTTATAAGGATGATGACATAATTATGTGGAATCTATATATATAAAAATGGTGGCAAAAATGTATAGTAATTCATCAATTGAGAACGGCTGAACCGATTTTGCTGAAATTTTTTTCAGTTGTTCGTAATTGCCAGGAGAAGGTTTATGTGAAAGAAAATTTTGGGAAAATGCTCCGGAAAAGTCGGGAAATTTGAAAAATCGAAAATTGCTTTTTTGTATGGAATTTTGTTTGCAATTGTTACAAATGGCTTTTCGAATGAAAAAAATACAAATTTTGTTGAAAACTAAATTTTTCATATTATCGTATGATTTTATAATTTTGAACGATGTAACAGTGTAAAAGTTCGGTTAATTATTCCGAAATGACTTTTCAAATGGAAAAATAGAAAAATTTTCGGTGGAAAACTCGGAAAATTTAGGAAAAACTCGAAAAATTTGAATTTTTCGGAAACATTTTGAACAGAAAATTGAATTTTTGTATTACATTTTGTGTGTAATTGTTCCGTTGTGGCTTTGTGTGATTCCACATACTCCCCATCAATCAAAATTATGGAAAAATTCCAAAAATTTTAATTTTTTCGATGAAATTTTACATTTTATTGTATGTTTTGAATGATGTAAATGTGAAAAATTTCGGATAATCATTCCGAAATAACTTTCGAATGGAAAAATAGAAATATTGTTGGTGGAAAACTCGGAAAATTCCAGAAAAATTTGATTTTTTCGACGAAATTGTTCTTTGTATCGCTGGATATGATGCTAGAAAATTTCGGAATATTGTGAAAATTATTATGAAAGATAAAACGCAATATGGTCGTACAATTTCAAAATATTCTCTATAAGCAGAATGCATTGGTCCGATTGTTCAAAACCGCATTGAATGCAATGCATTATGACGTCCACAATATCATTAACAGAGTAGACAAAAGACCCTCTGGATCCCGCTATAAATGAAGTCGCAGTGATGATTGATGGGGAGTATGTGGAATCACGCGATATTGTTCTCAAGCTTCGGGATGGTGGACAAGTGACGCACTTGTACGAGACTCATCAGTCATATGATTCACTTCAATACCCGTTGATATTCTGTGGTGGAAAGGATGGCTATCACCTCAATTTAAAGATGGTCAATAGAACGAAAGGTTTGTTTACAGGTCATCAGTTCTTTATCATTATCCCTTTAAGTTCGAATTCGTATTTCAGGAGAAGAAACAAATAAATAAGCTAAAGATGTTGCCAATCATCTGTTAAGATATCGCCGTTTATTTCAAAAGTACTGCGTTGACATGAACGTCAAGGCCGAAACGGAGCGTCTCAATTTTATTAGTTTCAATCAGTCGCCACACTTCGAGAATCTCGCCAACAACTTTTTCTTCTCCAGCGAATCAAATTCGTACATTGTTTGCGATCATCATAGTCACGTTGCATCTGCCGAACCCGAGCGCATTGTGGACAAATAAAAGAATGAGATGGCTGACGATATTTGCACAGAGTTCGCACGACAACATCCAATTCCTATCTTGAAATTATCTTTTGATCAAAGACATGTGCGTGCTAATGTGCGGCAGTCTACTGTCGAAATTGGGAATACCAGCGCCAAATCGTTCGATGCATGATGCATTCAATCGTGAATTGCAAGACTTTGATCGAGTTGAGCTGACTGAAAAAGTCCGAACAAATGTGCCGCCCTTAAATGCCGAGCAAACGAACGTGTCCGATTCGCTGATGAAGGTTGTTGACGATGGACCGGAGGCATTTACTTTCTCGATGATCCCGGTGGAACAAGCAAGACATTCGAAATTTCTTTGATTCTAGCAACAATTCGGTCAAGATCGCAATTGAGTTAGCTGTTGCATCCTCTGATATTGCTTCCTTATTGTAGAAAGGCGGTTGAACTGTACATTCCGCTTTCTTCTCACGGTTGACAAGCCGACGTGTAGCGAAATTGTTGCGAGAATGCTAAATCATTATTTGGAATGAATGCACGATGGCGCATAAACGATCTTTGGAGACAGATGGCCGAAAGAAAAATAATTTTCGAGATGATTTAACGAGAAACTATTTCCAACTATTCGACAAAATTTTTGAACTCTCTAGATGTGCCAGAAACTACGACGCATAATTTGCAGCTGAAGGTGGGATCGATCAGGAACATTTTGCGGAATCTGAATCATCCGAAATTGTTATAAAAGCGACGATCAGCAAGGGCAAATTCAAAGGAGAGGAAGTCCCTTCCAATTCAACCATTCGATTGGTATTTGCGATAACAATCAATATATCGTAAGGCCAATAGTTGGAAATTTGTGGAATCAACCTCGAATTTCCCTGCTTTTCACACGGTCAGCTGTGCGTTGTCTGTTTGCCTGTTGCCAAAAAGTCTTCATTGTTTGTTTTTACGCCGGAAACAAATCAAAAAACATTGTATATCAGATCGCTCTTCACAGATCTCGATTAAATTCAAGTACATCAGATTAAAACTTGAACTATCTGTGTTTTACTATTATTTGAAGGCGTTAACTTAGGAGCGGGACGAAGTTTGCCGGGTCCAAAGTTGTATGGCAGAACAACGTTTGCCGGGTCAGCTAGTTATGTATACTTTAGTATTAGAAAGAAGTCCTAAACAATATTTGAATACCGCAGCAAAGTGTTGCAGCTATTCTTTGGTAACAGTGATATAAACAGTAAGTTTGGTTATGGTGCTTGGCTATTTATAATATTTATTTAATTAATTTTATTTGTGCACTTTAGTAAACTAACATAACTGGTATAATATTTTTATTGTGTTTGAATGTTAGCTTAATGTAACAAAGTCATAAGCTATCTTACAAAAAAATTAACCACTGCACAGTGGGTTGAAACATATGTAAACTGGGGATAAATTCAGGAAAGCCCATTATTATTGATATTTATATTTTTTGGAATAACTATACATCAACTATACAAAAATGGTTTTTGAAAAAAATTTATAAAATTTTTTTTTTTTCATATAAAAAATAAGAGGAAAATAGTATGTATATAACGGGTCCGCAAAATAATTTTTTTTTTGAAAATGCTATAAAAAAAACTACTGAATATTTTCTTAAATTTCCTTTTTTACTTGAAAGAACAATCCTTCCGGTTAATAATGAAAAATAATTTCATTCAAATGGCTGCCTCGGCTGGCCATGCAGTCGCCTACAGGATTTTTAAGCACATTATCGATTGTGTACAGCTGTATTTTACCAATGGCTTCACGAATATTGTTCTTTAAAGCGTCAATTGTCTCTGGCTTGTCGGCGTAACACTTTTCTTTGAGGGCACCCCACAAATAATCGCAGCTCCGATGTGGCCAAACGACAACAGCTCTGCGACTGATAATCGAGTGTAGCTTCGGCTGTGTGGCACGTAGCTCCGTCCTGGTGAAACCAAATGTTGCCAATATCCCCCTCTTCAATTTTTGTGAAAAAAAGCGTTTAACATGGCCCGATAACGATCGTCATTGACTGTAACGTCCACGCCTTGCTCATTTTTGAAGAAAAGGGCCCAATTTTGCCTCTGGACCAAAATCCGCACCAAAAAGTGACTCAATGTATGCGTGCGGGTTTTCTGTGCCCCAAATTGTCAGAACATTACAATGACATTACTATGATATTCAAAGTAGTGTCGCAATATTTCCCAGCGTTGTTCAAGCATATACACAACCATTTTCGTTCAGCAGAAGGATAAAACTAAAAATAAAACCTTTAGCCATAAAAACCTCTTTTGCCATGTCTTCTTCTCACATGGATCAAGAATATTTCCGAATACTATCTTTGTATTGAACTCGTATTACCATTCTATGAGATAATTCGGTCACCAACGTTTGGCTTTACAAAGTGATGATCTCACGCGCTGTATGGCATTTTACGCCGTCGTGTTGGAACCATTTCTCCTTCAAATAATGTGCAATGACATGATAAATAAAAAAAATCAATTGATCGTCCACTGGTTTTAGTTCTTCTGCCAGTTGGTTATATGAATATAGGCCAAGATCTTTCCTCAGCATTTGCAGAGACCTAGTTGCTGAGAACGGCGTCGGTTAGATAAATTCGAGTCCCCTGTCACACTTACGTCTACAGCGTTGATGGCTTCTATTAGCTGCTCAGATGGATGAATATATCCACCATAAACTTCAGAAAGGGCAAACAGAACGCGCATTTTGAAAATAAATTTGCAAGATTTGTAAACGTTGTTCTTGTGTAGTCTTTACATGGTGATTTTTTAAAGAAAGTCTCAATGAAAATCTATCACACTTCACACACCTCGCCTGAATGACGAATTGGTTGACCTAAAATGGCAACAAAAACGGTAAATGGGGTTTTGTTGGGTGTTAATTGTACATTAAAAATCCACATGAATCAAAATCCTATCTGATACTTTTTTTAAGATAAAATGATTTTTCGTTTATTTACTCCGTTGTGCGCTTCTTTTGGAAGTGACGTTCGTTGCCGCATGATTACTGAAAGCGTACAGACTTCAGATTTAAGACACTTCTATCAAAATTTAAGTTTTCTGCACTAAATTAAGCTTTCCCAGCGCGAGCTAAGAATTGATATTACACACAAAGTTTATTGGTGACATTTTCTAACAATTCATCGTAGATTTGGTTACAATTTTTGCGAATAAAAAAACTGTCCCACCTTACTGTTCATATCTCTAGGCGAACTGCAATATACTGTGTAATTTTGACAGTTATAACTGATTATTTTAAAAGGGGTGTGGTACAGCCCACTTCCACTCTTACTGTAATTTATACTGCAACAACAACATATGTAACAAATCTCATCTTCATACCTCTTATAGTTCAGGAGATATAGCCCTTTTTATTTTCATGTTGTATGGGCGGTGCCACGCCCCTTTATCCAATCACAACCAAATATAGCCAGGGACTATCTACAGGTCATCAGTACTACTTGGTAAAATTTTCGTATCAATCTGTCTATTGGGAAAGCCTGCAGAGCGGTTTTGAAAAGGGGGCGTGGCACCCCCCACTTCCACGCTGGCTGTAATTAATACTGCTCCAACAACATATATACCAAATCTCATCTTCATACCTCTGATAGTTCATGAGATATAGGCCTTTTGATTTTCAAGTTGTATCAGCGCTGCCACGCCCCTTTATCCAATCACAATCTATTATAGCCAGGGACTGTCAACAGGTTAACTGTACCATTTGGTAAAATTTTCGTATCAATCGGTCTATTAGAAAAGCCGTTAGAGCGATTTTTGAAAAGGGGGCGTGGCACCGCCCACTTCCACCTTGGCTGTAATTAATACTGCTCCAACAACATATATACCAAATCTCATCTTCATACCTCTGATAGTTCATGAGATACAGCCCTTTTTGTAAATATAAACCACCAGGGGCGCCACCCAAACGCATACAAAAAAATTTATGCAAATCGGCCCAGTAGTGCGATTCACTATGCATTTTTAACCACAATTGTTTCGTTTAAAAATGTTAAAAACAATATAAACCATTTTGCTATTCACTAACATTTTAAACGATATCTGCTGGCGTTAAAAGCCAGCTGTTTAAGTCAGCTGTTATTTTTAGCGAAACGAAGTGTGGTTTATTAACACCAGCATTTTTGGTGTGGTTTAATTCGTTTAGAAAAGTGTTTATTTATACAATCGTTTCATATAATGGCTTTAGAGAATTAAGCCTACAATTTATTGGAGAATGAGCCAGTTAATAATGCTCCTTCAGTCAACCGGTGTGATCTTCAGTTTAAGCCCGAAATTGGCTGAATAATTCTATTTTAAAATCTAAAAGTATTTACTAAATTAATAAAATAGTAAAAATTTTTATTGTTTTACTTACTTTGCAAAAAAATATTTAAAAATTACAAACCACAAGGTTTTTGTTTGGTTTTTTTAATTCCTCTATATTATTTTCTCCTATTTTGATATTTCTCTTGGCAGAGTTGCCACGTTGTATAAATTTACATACAGAGAAAAATAAAACTGTTTACCATGGTTAAAAAAAGTTAGCGAATCACATGGTGGTTAGTGCAAACAATCAAATGATTGGTTAAAGTTAACACCTGCAAAAGCGTTAAAAGTTACTGAATCGCACTACAGGCGTTCGTGAGTTATGAAGTCACAACACACTTGCAACAATTTTTTATATATATAGATAAAAATTGGCCTTTTACAGGAAAATATATTACAATATATTTTGAATGTTTACAGATATTTCCATTTGTGTTCATATTGACGGATAGAAAATCAACTAAATGCTCCGAGCATTTTTTCATTTTGAGAATTCGATTGGTACACACTAAGACTGGATTTCTTTTTAAATTTGTAAGAGTTCTTTAGAATTAAGAATTCAATAAAAGCATAGAGTTTGATTTGCTTGTGAACATTGGAGGTGGTTGGGTAAAGACCAAACGTAAAAGGCAAATTGTCTTCCGAACTGCAAAAATAGAGTAGGGCTACAACGATCTACGATTCACGAGACATTTCAATAATTTTGCGACTTTGCTGTTGGTCCATATAGACTTCATGAAATCGTTGGTGAAACTGACTCTTTTATGAATTTTGGGCATAATTTAATGGCTCCACGAAAAGCCCCCTAATGAAATAACGCCCAAACGAGAAATGAAATATTCCCCAAATTTTTTTCATACAATTTTGGGTGTTATTTCATATGAAATAACTCCCAATTTTTTTGGGCCATTTTTCATTTTTCTTTGGGAATTATTTCATTCTTCATTTGGGGTTTTTAAATTATAAAATAATCTCCAATGAAATAACATCCAACCAATTTTTTAAATTTGGGGATTGTTTCATATCGTGTATAATTTGGGTGTTATTTCATTTTTTATTCGGGGGTTGTTTCATTTTAAAGTTGTTGGCTTTAAGGGGTTATAATTATATAATTATATAAAAATAGGCCTTTTACAAGAAAACTTTTTGCCTGTGAATACATTAGAATATCTTTTGAATGATATTTCCATTTATGTTCATACTGACGGATAGAAAATCAACAATATGCAAAATTCGGTTAGTACACACTAAGAATGGAATTTTTTTTAAATTTGTAAGAGTTCTTCAATAGGAAGAATTCAATAAAAGCAGAGAGTTTGATTTGCTTGTGAAAACTGGAGGTGGTTGTGTAAAAGCCAAACGTAAAAGGCAAATTATCTTCCGAACTGCAAAAATAGAGCAGGGCTACAATGATCTACTATCCACACGATTCATATCAATAATTTTGCGACTTTGCTGATGGTCCATATTGACTTCATTAAATCCTAGGTGAAACTGACTTTTATGAATTTTGGGCATAATTTCATTTTTGTTGCTGATGGGGTTTATTTCATTGGGGGTTATTTAATTTTCATCATTGGGTGTTATTTCATATGAAATAACTCCCAAATATTGGGGGTTGTTTCGTTTTCGCTTTGGGGTTTATTTCATTTATATTTGGATGTTATTTCATTCACTGTTTTTGGGTGTTATTTCCAATTTTTTGGGATTTATTTCATTGGGGGGCTTTTCGTGGAGGGGCTGTTGCTGATGGGGTTTATTTTATTGGGGGTTATTTCATTTTCATCATTGGGTGTTATTATTTTATATGAAATAACTCCCAAATATTGGGGGTTGTTTCGGTTTCGATTTGGGGTTTATTTCATTTATTTTTCGATGTTATTTCATTCACTGTTTTTGGGTGTTATTTCCTATTTTTTGGGGTTTATTTCATTGGGGGGCTTTTCGTGGAGCCATGCCAAACATGTCAGTGCAAGATAAACTTCAGTTTTAGAATTAATCCTCATTTTTGTTACATTTCAACCCTCTGTGCACTGATGTTATTTTTAATGTGGAGTATACAAAAAATATGAAATTATGTTTTTATTACTAAACTGTCATAGTAATAAGCTGTATGTCTATCTCGTAGTAGTAGAAAGAAATCCTATGTTATTTTCAACATTTTGATTTGGGACTCAATTCTAAGAATTGCACATGAATGTTATCCCAAAAATAAAAACATTTGCATCACTCGCGCTTCGGTCTTTTGCGCTCCGTAGATAGTTCGTCATACCAAGCTTACTTAACATTTCCGTCACCTGGTCCATCCATCGGAGTTTTGGTCGCCCCCTCCTGCGCCGCCCATCGAGTTTATTGCCGAAGATTTTTCGAGCCGGAGCGTTATCGTCCATTCGTACAACGTGTCCAAGCCAGCGCATTCGGTCTATTTGAACGCGCTTGACCACGTCGATGTCGTTGTACAGCTCATACAGCTCATGTTTCATTCGACGACGGTACTCGCCGTTCACGATGATGGGTCCAAATATTTTGCGGAGATTGATCCGCTTGTGTCATTACCCACGATTCTGCGCTGTATAGCAAGACAGGTAGGATCAGAGTCTGGTAGAGCTGGATCTTTGTTTTTCAAAGGAGAGCTTTGTCGTTAAATCGCTTGCTTAGCGCATAGTAGCAGCGGTTTGCGATCAATACTCGTCTTTTGATTTCGAGGCTGACATTGTTATTTTTGTTTATGGCGGAGCCAAGGTAGACAAAATCATCTACCACTTCAAAATTATAGTTGTCAACGTTCACGCAGCGTCCCAGACGAGTGGACTCTTTGTTCGTTGAAACAAATAACTTGGTTTTGTCCTCGTTTATCACCAGACCCACTTCAGCCGTCTGCTTTTCAATGCTCGAAAAAGCCGCAGTAACATCTCGCAATCCGCGTCCAATAATATCGATATCATCAGCATACGCGAGCAACATGTGGCTTTTGTTAAATATGGTGCCATTCCTGTTTACTGCTGCTTTCCGCATGATCATCTCCATTACGATGTTAAAGAGATCGCAGGACAAACTATCGCCTTGTCTAAAGCCTCGCTTGGTAGAAAATGGCTCTGACAGATTTTTGCCAATTTTCACTGAAGACTTCGTGTCAGTCAGTATCATCCCGCAGAGTCGAATTAGTTTTGCGGGGATACCAAACTCAGCCATAGCATCCAACAATTTCTGTCGTATCGGACTGTCAAATGCAGCTTTGTAATCGATGAACAGATGGTAGGTATCGATCTGCATTTCTTGAGTCTTCTCCAGGATTTGTCGTAGCGTGAATATCTGGTCGGTGGTGGATTTACCAGGTCTAAAGCCACACTGATAAGGTCCAATCAGGTTCGCCAGGAGGGGCTTTAGTCTTTCACGTAACATACTAGACAGGACCTTGTATGCGATGGGTAAAAGGCTAATCCCGCGATAGTTGGTACACACACTAGGATCGCCTTTCTTAAGCACGGGACATAGGACACTCAGATTCCAATCATCAGGCATGCATTCCCTGAGCTAAATCGTGTTTATGAGCTGGTGCACGCATGTTACCAGGTCATCGCCGCCGGCTTTAAAAAGCTCTGCCGGCAGTCTATCGGCTCCCTCAGCTTTATTATTTTTAAGCCGGGCAATTGCCGTGCTGATCTCGTTTTGGCTCGGTGGTGGACAATCTACTCCATCGTCGATGATTGGTGCGATTCCGTCACTTATGCTGTCTTCGGGAACGAGAAGAGATTGAAAGTGTTCCCTCCATATTTGCAGCACACTCTGAGTTTCCGTGACCGTCTCTGTCCTTACAGGTGGGGATCCCTGTTCCAAAACCTTTACTTTTTACCTTTTGGTAGAACTTTCGGGCCTCACCTCTATCCCTGTAGTTTTCGATATCCTGGCTCTCTCTTTTCTTCCATAGACGCTTTTTCCGTCTGAACAGGCGTTTCATCTCCCTCCTTTTCTCTTCGAATTCGCAATATGCTGCCACTGCATGTCGGGAACATCAGAACTAGGGGGATTTGTTTGGAATAATTGAGAGAGTTGGTTGGAGTAGGCATTGGCTATCTCAGTGGTCTGCAGCTTTGTGATGTCTAGCTTCCTTTGCGTTTGATTAAGAGTGTTTTTAGCTCTACTTAATCGTGTGCATACCTTGGCTGCAACTAGGTGGTGATCCGAGTCAATATTTGCAACGCGCATCACACGCACGTCCATAACGCTTGAGACATGCTTTCCATCAATTACCACGTGATCAATCTGATTTCTTGTATTTTGATCGGGAGATATCCAGGTTGCCTTGTGGATATCTTTATGCGGGAATCTGGTTCCGCTCACAACCATGTTTCTTGCCGACGCGAAACTTACCAGTCTGAATCCGTTATCAGAGGTGTTGTTGTGTAGACTGAATTTTCCGACTGCTGAACCAAGAGCATCTTCCCTTCCTATTTTAGCATTAAAATCTCCCAGAACAATTTTAATGTCATGTGCAGGGCAGCGGTCATATATATCCTCCAGGCACTCTTAGAATGCATCTTTGATGTCATCGTCTTTGTCTTCCGTCGGGGCGTGTACACAAATCAGCGTAATGTTAAAATATTTCGCCCGGATGTGAATGGTGACCATATATTACCACTGTTTTATCTCGGTACACCGTTCAGAATATCTCTTTTGTATCTAAAGCAAAGTTGTAGATTTTGAAAGATATTTAATTTTAATTTTTAGGATTTATGACCCTATTTTGTGATAGGTACACTAAGTGTTAAATTTTTAAGAAAGAAAATGTGATTTCATTTCATTCGTAGAAAAAAAAAGACAAATATACTCGCCTTCATACACACGAATCGTATATGAAATACGGCAACTTATGTCTTAGGCGGTGGGAGAAAATTTTGTGTGTGGATTGTTGTCGACAACTAGAATGTCATAGCAATTCGTTATCGATAACACTCCCTACAGACGAATTATTCGACATATTTTATGTGTCTGTAAGCGCCTTTACTCTTACTTTCGTATACATTTACATACGTATGAGTAATACATAAAATTTCACATAGCTCATATGCTCTGGCATGGGTAAACTTCATATCGTCACATAATATGCTATGGCTTTAATAACTAGCTTATTGCGACACAATAACTTTTAACCCACAATTACTAGGTCATTTTATGCTTCCTTACATGATACGTGTAGCAAAATGTGACGAGATATAACCGTATTCTTAGTTTTGGGGCTACTTTCATGTGCAGTTCTCAGAATTGAGTCCAAAAATCAGGTGTTGTACTGTGTTATTAATAGGGCGACCAATTTTCAGCATATGCTGAATATTGCTGATGCTGCTTAATTTAACGATTTCAAGCGATCTCGCTTATTAAAAGGTTTGTGCTTCTTTATGCTGGTTTTGCCCTTATTTAAATTTTTGTTACATTTTGATAGAAATATGTTTCTATCATTGGAAAATTTGTAAATATCACAAGCCCTTGCGGTTCATAAAAATATGACAGGTAGAATTCAATTTGCAAACTATTCTCTTATTTTACACACAGCTTGTGTTCAAGATTTTGTAATAGCCCTATTTTTATCGATAGCTTAGATCGTTTGATTCGTTTTATTCCTATAGTTGTCCCTTTCACACTCTATATCGTTGTTCTCAATATGAATTTAGTAAGGTGTATGCAAAGACGAATTGGTTGTACTTTAGCGAAAAAGGTCTTGCTAGTAAATGTATATACTCAAACTGGTGGAACGTAAAACGAGTTTTTTTTATATATGGAAATTTTTTTACAAACCAGCGTAAAAGTTTCACCTTTGAAAATTTAAAAATACAGTTAGTGCTTAATTGTAATTGTGACATTGATCAAGGTATAATCTCACTTTAAGATATTTTTTTTTTTTGGTTTAAAAATTACTTTCTTTGTATGAACACAACAGAATAATTTTGTTAATTTACTTATTGTTTTTTATTACTTCTTTAATAGATGTGATATTGTTTTTTTGAATGTTATTCAAGAAATAAATAAATTAATAAATGCTGAATATATAATTTATCGTGCTTATTTCAATTGTTTTTCAAGCTTTTTTTAGTACTGAAATTCGTTTTTATCGTGCTGAAAAATGGTAGCCCTAATTATTAAAAACACAAAAAGTATGTCAAAATGACACATAAAAACAGCGAGACAACCCAACATAATTTTGGGCCATAGAACACAGTGCTATACTCCGTTTCCAAAGATTAGGTCAAAATCAAGATATATTCCTTTCCTATGTTTGTTTAGTCTTGCAAGCTTTTTTTATACTATTTATGGAAAATAGTTCACAAACTATTTGAATTGTTTACTTGTCGATACTTAACTCTAACAATAGCAGCCGTCTATTTTGAGGGTATTTACAATGTGATTTTAAACTGATTCCAACCCAAAAGCTTTGATTTAATTCAAAAAGTATTTTAAAAAATCATAAAATTTGTCATAATTGGATTAAATAGTACCACACTTTGAAAATTAATGAATTGTGCTATCCGGTGGGTGGAATTTTCAAAAAAAAAGCCATCGCGCCGGATTCTAGTTTCTTGGGGCTGTCAAAACCACTGAGAGAACCGGTATATTGAGCTTCAGCAACTTCTTTCACCTACTCCCTTAGACGCATCGGTGGAACCATGTCATTAAAAGTGCTCAACATTGCGCCTTCTCACATTTGCAACACATTTGAATGTAAGTTGTGTGGCATTGGCCGGGGAACACGTGATCCATCGAACGTTTTAAGGGACACGAGACCCAGCTATTCTATGTTTTTTACCTCCAACATGTATTTTTCCAAACTTTTTAATACAGATTTTCGAGAATATTCAGGCATAACAAGTTTAAAGTTTATTTTTGTGCACATATTCCTCCTCAACAAATGAAAAATTAATAATTGTCATGTCTTTTATTCTACTTGCAGAAAAGGAAGAGAAATACGCAAATAAACAGTTCGACTATCCTTTAAAAAGGGAACGAAACCTGCTGATGAAAAAGTGAGTATACAGTTTTACTATATGTGATCAGTACGAAAACTTGTATATAGGTTTGTTAATTGTAAAAAAAAAAATAGTATGAAATTTGAAAATAACCCTTAATCAAAAGTGATTTTTACCAATTTGATGTCCCTTTGAGTTAATAGTGTAGAAATAAGATATTAACAAGCACAACCTTCCTGTTTCTAATAAGTAAATTTCATCAATTTATCAACACAATTTCATAACTCTTAATTTAATATCAAGAACGTTATTAATTTTGACATTTGACCTTATTTGAGAATGTCTGCCAAAGTGCGCATTAAATTAAGGTCATATAAAATGGTCTGCTTACTTCCACCACATACCCAATACACCTCAGGAATAAATTATTACTGAGTCCTTTAGAGCTACGTCTTATTTTCAACTATGTCTACAGTATTTTTCGTCCTCTAAACATTTACAACACTTTGCTTATGCCAGCCAGCCAGCCTAAATGACTAATTTTCAACCACAAAATCCTGAGATTGCATGACCAGTAACACTTATAAAGACTTTTGCTCTTTTGGCACGACTTAATTCTAAAGTGATTTTCGCAAACGCCCAGAGAAGAATAAATTATGCAAAACAAGTGCATTATTTTTAATATATAGAATTAAATATACGTATGATTGCCAAAAGCTGTGCAGTCTGCCTGTGATTAATTACTCTTTTCGTTTTGTTATCATAAAGAGAATATTATTAAGTTATTATACATAGTAATATTCACAATGCGGTGTCTGTTCTCATTTCAGTGTACTCAAAGTAAGAGAGCAAAATAATTACGAGTTACTTATATCAAACACATTTGCCGAACTGTAAATATATTGAAATATTAAAGAATTGTGTATATTATTTGTTGGTTATTTTTAGAACACTTTTTGCGTGTTAAATATCAATAGTTCGTAGGTGCCCTTTTGTCAATACCCTTTGAAATAAGTATTTAACAAATTTTTAAGTAAAGTAGCTGAGCACAAGCACAATAAAGCGTAGAATATTCAGCAAGGTAGAATAATATATTCACTTATCGCAAGAGTGTAGATTGATTCTCTTTCGATTTTTGCACAATGTGGATTTTTGAGGCGTTTTAGGCGGTGAAAATATACATATGTTTTAGATCACGTTTGAGTAATATGATTTATATAAACTACACAACTCTTAACGATTAGAGCTACAGATGCCATATTCAGACCATAGGTGCTGTTTGTGCCTCAAACATGTAGTTTCGACCCGTTAGTTAGCGCTGTGGTGGAATTATATCATGAGAAAAATTTGTATGTATATCTTTCTCGCTGGAACTATTTCAAGCATTCATACAACATGCCCTAGTCATCTCAAACGTTACACCTTTTTAAGTTTTACCACGTCGATGTCTTTTCGTGTCATTAAGCGTCATTATGCAAAGACGAATCAGTTTAGCAGGTATACATAACTCAGACATTGCTTCAAAAAGTTTTCCGCGAATCGGACTTTATAATCAACAAAAAGTTGGTATGTATCGATCTGTTTTCACGTGGTTTTCCAATATTTGCCGAAGTGTAAATATCGATCGGTTGTAGATTTCCCAGGTCTAAAGCCACACTGATATGGATCGATCAATTCGTTGACAATAGGCTTTAGTTGTTCACACAATATACTTGATAGGATCTTAAATGCAATGGATATAAGGCTGATACCATGGTAGTTGAAACAGACACTGGAATCGCCTTATACACTGGACACAGTACGCCGAGAATCCAATCTTTTAGCATGTTTTCTTTCTGGCATACTAAAAAAGCTCAGCTGGCAGTCCATCAGCACCTGCAACTTTAGTGTTTTTTAGCCGGTATATTGATTTTCTGGTTTCCATAAGCTCAGGTATCGGGCAGTCGATCCCATCATTTTCAATCCATCTGGGCCATCTGGGTCCTCCGCTACTAGAAGTTTTGAAAAGTGGCCTCTCCAAAGACCAAGCACGGATTGTGTGTCTATTACAAGATTCCCGCTCTCAACCTTGCAGGACATAAGGTCAGTATCAAACCCATGAAATCTATGAAATTCTTTCGGCTGTCATTAACAGTACGTTGTCCTCTTGTTTCTCCGCGTCTATCCACTTTCAATGGCTGCGAAGTTGCCATATATGCAGCATCCTTTTCCATCGATGCATTTCGACATTCCTCATCATACCAAGGCTTGTTCTTTAGTGGTTTTCTGAAGACTTATATGGATTTGACCGCTTGAAGCATGGAGTAGGCTATGTGTTGCCACTGTGTTCTAGGATCTTCGGAAGGCGGTGTATTTTGACGTATATCTTGAGCAAGGTCGTTGAAGTAAGCGATGGATATCTCTAGTTTATGCAGCTTTGCGATGTCCAGTTTTTTTTTGTAAATGGTTCCGTGCCTTCTTTGCCTTACTAAGCCGTGTGCGAATCTTTGCTGCCACAAGATAATAATCCAAATCAATGTTAACACCTCGGATACGTACATCCATTACGCTGGAAACTTACCTCCCGTCGATAACTACGTGATCAATTTGGCTGCTGGTGTTCTTGTCGGGTGATATCCAGATTCGAGCCGCTGCGAAATCTATTAGCCTCATTCCGTTATCGGTGGTATTTTCGTGAAGGCTGAATTTTCACACTTATTTCAGATATTGCTACGAACTCGGCCAGACAATATAAGACAGAAAGATAGCCAAAATCAAAACAAACAACTCTTCTAAACAAGGCGATTTTATTTGATGACTCCTTCACATAGTTATAGCACCAATATCAATAAATCACTTTCAATTGTATGTTGATCGAAATAGGTACAAAATTTAAATAAATAAAAAAACAATAAAATTCTATGATAACATTTTATGATTTTTTTTACAGTTTTGTTGTTTTGAGTAAAATGTTGTTGTTTTATTGATTTTTATCTCAAGGAGAGAGAAGAGTGACAAGCTAAATTTCGAATAGTTCACTAGATATAGACTTAAGAATCGGTACATGTTTTTCAAAAACTTTAAAAATTAATTTAAAAAAAAAATTTTAGCCAATAATAAGCTTTCAGATTTTGGCTGTCTCAATTGGTTCAAGATGCATTTAGTGCTGCACCGTTTTCTCTTCCAATAGTATACAAACCCTAAGAAAACCAAAACCTTTGTCACACATGTTCTGACACCTCCCATACAAATGACGGAATTCAACCTCAAAGATTTACATACCTATCTTTACTCTAAGTAAACTTAGTTCAGTCATATTTGGCGTACTAAGCGTACGTAAAATTTTACTAAAGAATAAATGTGGACTATATCGGCCTCACACTTCTGGTACCTACCATACAATATTACCTATCTTTTTAAAAATTAATATTTCACCATAACTTCCAAACGGACAACTCGGGGATATTTTAAGTACCGTTAGTTAACATATATTGTAATAGTAGACAAACCCTGAGAAAACAGAACTACTTGACACAACCCTTCATGTACCTCCCATACAAATTACCGAAATTGCCCCTATATTTCTACATGCATATCTTTTTTGTAAGTACAATGAATTTAGACATATTTTGCATAAGGTAAGGGCATTTTGTGCAACCCCTACTGACACCTCCTATCTAAATTAGCCGTTTTCTCGAAAAATTTATATTTTTCATAATTTCCTAAAATAAATAGTTGAAAATAGTTTACTTTTAAAATTTTGTATTTATAGATGAAAATTAAGAAACCGAAAATTGTAACCTTTTCTTTTCAAATTAGGTTTTCGTTTAAGATTTTTGTTTGAACTAATAAGGGACTCTTTCGTCAGTTCTCAGTTAATACCATAGAAGACGTTTTCGGAACCTCCACACAAAATTATCAACTCTCCTGGTATGTATGAAGAGAAATAACAATTAAGCGTAGAACTCATATCCGAAAATAAATATTAACCAATAAAATAGAATATCGTTATTGCCACTCCTTTTTTCATAATATCACCTTCAAATGAAAAATCCATCACCAGCCGCTTATTACTGACATGACCCAGCGTAAGATACTTTCAACATGCACCAAAATTCCTGGAATTATACTTTTGCTTCCATTTAGCATATTTTGTGTTTCTTATGCAAAGTTGTAAAAAAAACTTTCTGGAAATTTAACAGCCGGTTTGACTTTTACATGCCAAGAACGTACAATTTAAATTCCTCGAGTTCGTATATTCGTATGCACGAGTACAAATAAAAAAAATTACAAATTACTTAAACAACAACATTAAATTGGCTCCCACACACACATAGAACATTAATGTTATGCCACGTGAACATACATTAAGCCGTGAGGATTAGTAAACATTGTTTGGCATAAGTATAAACTTCTCGTGACTTAGACAATTATTAAAAATAAAAGAAAACCATGAAAACGGCTTTTCGTCATTTGGCCATATGTTTTGATGCGTACTACATAAATGTGTAAAATATCCAGCTAGAATTAAATAATATTAGAAAACTATTGTCATAAGATTTTGAGTGATCATTACACAAGTTATTTCATTTTTAATAACGATTTCACAAAGTTTAAGGTTGAAATATAGCTTTGGAATTGTAGAAAAATTGTGCTACTATTACAAAGGGAAAATTTTTTTTTCCAATTTATTTTTTGTAATTACTTCATAGTGTATTCATAAAATTTGTTATAAGAATAAGTTTGTCACGGATGAACTAAATAAAAAATTAACCAATTTTGATAATTCCTTTTGTAAAATATTACAATTTGGTCTATAAAATGAGTAGGGTACTTACTTTTCTTTTCAATAGTTTAATATTTAATTTTTGGCATCAAGAATAAGCAACAAGATTACATATTTCAAATAAACATGTTTCTGCAAAATCATGTTACAGTATAGTCATTATGTGTAAATTGTATTGTTTGTTATTCTTAGATATTTTGAAGACAACATTTAAGATGAGCTAAAATATATTGACTCTAATGTTGTAAGACATTGTTTTCACCGTTATGTTTAATGTCTTTCGTTGGAAAAAAACAACGACAGACAAAATTAAAATTATGTTGATTTTGTTACATTTTTCAATATTTCATTGTTTCTTTTTTACATTTTAATAATGAAAACAACAGTCTACTCTTTTATGTTCCATGCTGATTTAGAAATAACATCGTTTTAATACATACCTGAAACATCAATTAAATGAAAATTAACCAACCGCATTATCTGCAATGCAGATGCGTTTATAGTAACAAAAGCGTACAAATTACAAACATAAGAGACCCTTATGTTTTTGTAAGCGCATGTTGTACAGAAACTACTTAAAGCGCTGAACAGGGTCCGACCCTTGAACATATAATTAATGCAGTTACTTCACAGATATGCAGATGGTTATGTGTCAAGGTCGACGAGCTCAGGCGTGCTGCGATTCAACATTAAAATAAAAACATTAAACGCATTTAAAGATTTCCATATAAAAATCCACCATTTGCCCCTCATATCATAGTGGTATCTCCACCTATTGTAGTGATTTGTTAAGATTTCATAGTGGTCACAAATTAAGCTCCTTTTCTCGATTAGACGGTTAGTTTACGAGATTAACGCATTTAAAGATTTCCATATAAAAATCCACCATTTGCCCCCCATATCATAGTGGTATCTCCACCTATTGAAGTGATTTCTTAAGTAATTCATAGTGATCACGAATTAAGCTCCTTTTCTCGATTATACGCTTAGTTTACGAGATAAACGCATTTAAAGATTTCCATATAAAAATCCACCATTTGCCCCCCATATCATAGTGGTATCTCCACCTATTGAAGTGATTTCTTAAGTATTTCATAGTGATCACGAATTAAGCTCCTTTTCTCGATTAGACGCTTAGTTTACGAGATAAACGCATTTAAAGATTTCCATACAAAAATCCACCATTTGCCCCCCATATCATAGTGGTATCTCCACCTATTGAAGTGATTTCTTAAGTATTTCATAATGATCTCAAATTAAGCTCCTTTTCTCGATTAGACGCTTAGTTTTCGAGATAAAGATTAAAGATTTCCATATAAAAATCCACCATTTGCCCCTCATATCATAGTGGTATCTCCACCTATTGAAGTGATTTCTTAAGTATTTCATAATGATCTCAAATTAAGCTCCTTTTCTCGATTAGACGCTTAGTTTTCGAGATAAAGATTAATGATTTCCATATAAAAATCCACCATTTGCCCCTCATATCATAGTGGTATCTCCACCTATTGAAGTGATTCCATTAGTATTTCATAGTGATCTCAAATTTAGCTCATTTTCTCGATTAGACGCTTAGTTTACGAGATAAACGCATTTAAAGATTTCCATATAAAATCCACCCTCGGCCACCCATTTTATGGTGATCCTTTTACCTATTGAAGTGATTTCTTTAGTATTTCATAGTGATCACGAATTAAGCTGCTTTTCTCGATTAGACGCTTAGTTTACGAGATAAAAGCAGTTAAAGATTTCCATGTAAAAATCCACCATCACGAATTAAGCTCCTTTTCTCGATTAGACGCTTAGTTTACGAGATAAACGCATTTAAAGATTTCCATATAAAAATCCACCATTTGCCCCTCATATCATAGTGGTTTCTCCACCTATTGAAGTGATTTCTTAAGTATTTAATAGTGATCTCAAATTAAGCTTCTTTTCTCGATTAGACGCTTTGTTTGCGAGATAAACGCATTTAAAGATTTGCATATAAAAATCCACCATTTGGCCCCCATTTTATGGTGATACCTCCACCTATTGAAGTGATTTCTTACGTATTTTATAGTGATCTCAAATTAAGCTTCTTTTCTCGATTAGACGCTTTGTTTGCGAGATAAACGCCTTTAAAGATTTCCATATAAAAATCCACCATTTGCCCCCTATATCATAGTGGTATCTCCACCTATTGAAGTGATTTCTGAAGTATTTTATAGTGATCTCAAATTATGCTCCTTTTCTCGATTAGACGCTTAGTTTACGAGATAAACGCATTTAAAGATTTCAATATTAAAATCCCCTATTTGCCCCCCATATCATAGTGGTATCTCCACCTATTGAAGTGATTTCTTGAGTATTTAATAGTGATCACAAATTAAGCTCCTTTTCTCGATTGGACGCTTAGTTTACGAGATAAACGCATTTAAAGATTTCCATATAAAAATCCATCCTCGGCCAACCATTTTATAGTGATACCTCCACCTATTGAAGTGATTTCTTAAGTATTTCATAGTGATCACAAATTAAGCTCCTTTTCTCGATTAGACGCTTAGTTTACGAGATAAACGCAATTTAAAGATTTCCATATAAAAATCCACTATTTGCCTCCCATATCATAGTGGTATCTCCACCTATTGAAGCGATTTCTTAAGTATTTTACAGTGATCTCAAATTAAGCTCCTTTTCTCGATTAGACGCTTAGTTTACTAGATAAACGCATTTAAAAATTTCCATATAAAAATCCATCCTCGGCCACCCATTTTATGGTGATACCTCCACCTATTAAAGTGATTTCTTAAGTATTTCATAGTGATCTCAAATTAAGCTCCTTTTCTCGATTAGACGTTTAGTTTATGAGATAAACGCATTTAAAGATTTCCATATAAAAATCCATCCTCGGCCACCCATTTTATGGTGATACCTCTTCCTATTGAAGTGATTTCTTAAGTATTTCATAATGATCTCAAATTAAGCTCCTTTTCTCGATTAGACGCTTAGTTTTCGAGATAAACGCATTTAAAGATTTCCATGTAAAAATCCACCATTTGGCCCCCATATCATAGTGGTATCTCCACCTATTGAAGTGATTTCTTAAGTATTTCATAGTGATCACGAATTAAGCTCCTTTACTCGATTAGACGCTTAGTTTACGAGATAAACGCAGTTAAAGATTTCCATATAAAAATCCACCATTTGCCCCCCATTTTTTGGTGATACCTCCACCTATTGAAGTGATTTCTTAAGTATTTCATAGTGATCACGAATTAAGCTCCTTTACTCGATTAGACGCTTAGTTTACGAGATAAACGCAGTTAAAGATTTCCATATAAAAATCCACCATTTGCCCCCCATTTTTTGGTGATACCTCCACCTATTGAAGTGATTTCTTACGTATTTTATAGTGATCACAAATTAAGCTCCTTTTCTCGATTAGACGCTTAGTTTACGAGATAAACGCATTTAAAGATTTCCATATAAAAATCCACCATTTCCCATTTTATGGTGATACCTCCACCTATCGAAGTGATTTCTTACGTATTTTATAGTGATCACAAATTAAGCTCCTTTTCTCGATTAGACGCTTAGTTGACTAGATAAACGCATTTAAAAATTTCCATATAAAAATCCATCCTCGGCCACCCATTTAAAGATTTCCATAAAAAAATCCATCCTCGGCCACCCATTTTATGGTGATACCTCTTCCTATTGAAGTGATTTTTTAAGTATTTCATAATGATCTCAAATTAAGCTCCTTTTCTCGATTAGACGCTTAGTTTTCGAGATAAACGCATTTAAAGATTTCCATATAAAAGTCCACTATTTGCCCCCCATATCATAGTGGTATCTCCACCTATTGAAGCGATTTCTTAAGTATTTCATAGTGATCTCAAATTAAGCTCCTTTTCTCGATTAGACGCTTAGTTTACTAGATAAACGCATTTAAAGATTTCCATATAAAAATCCACTATTGGCCCCCCATTTTTTGGTGATACCTCCACCTATTGAAGTGATTTCTTAAGTATTTCATAGTGATCACGAATTAAGCTCCTTTACTCGATTAGACGCTTAGTTTACGAGATAAACGCAGTTAAAGATTTCCATATAAAAATCCACCATTTGCCCCCCATTTTTTGGTGATACCTCCACCTATTGAAGTGATTTCTTAAGTATTTCATAGTGATCACGAATTAAGCTCCTTTACTCGATTAGACGCTTAGTTTACGAGATAAACGCAGTTAAAGATTTCCATATAAAAATCCACCATTTGCCCCCCATTTTTTGGTGATACCTCCACCTATTGAAGTGATTTCTTACGTATTTTGTAGTGATCACAAATTAAGCTCGTTTTCTCGATTAGACGCGTAGTTTACGAGATAAACGCATTTAAATATTTCCATGTAAAAATCCACCATTTGGCCCCCATATCATAGTGGTATCTCCACCTATTGAAGTGATTTCTTAAGTATTTCCGTATGATCACAAATTAAGCTCTCTTTCTCGATTAGACGCTTAGTTTACGAGATAAACGCATTTAAAGATTTCCATATAAAAATCCACCATAGGCCTCCCATATCATAGTGGTATCTCCACCTATTGAAGTGATTTCTCAAGTTTTTTATAGTGATCACGAATTAAGCTCCTTTTCTCGATTAGACGCTTAGTTTACGAGATAAACGCATTTAAAGATTTCCATGTAAAAATCCACCATTTGGCCCCCATATCATAGTGGTATCTCCACCTATTGAAGTAATTTCTTAAGTATTTAATAGTGATCACGAATTAAGCTCCTATTCTCGATTAGACGCTTAGTTTACGAGATAAACGCAGTTAAAGATTTCCATGTAAAAATCCACCATTTGGCCCCCATATCATAGTGATATCTCCACCTATTGAAGTGATTTCTTAAGTATTTCCATATGATCACAAATTAAGCTCCCTTTCTCGATTAGACGCTTAGTTTATGAGATAAACGCAGTTAAAGATTTCCATATAAAAATCCACCATTTGCCCCCCTTTTATGGTGATACCTCCACCTATTGAAGTGATTTCTTAAGTATTTCATAGTGATGACAAATTAAGCTCCTTTTCTCGATTAGGCGCTTAGTTTACGAGATAAACGCAGTTAAAGATTTCTATATAAAAATCCACCATTTGGCCCCCATATCATAGTGGTATCTCCACCTATTGAAGTAATTTCTTAAGTATTTAATAGTGATCACGAATTAAGCTCCTTTTCTCGATTAGACGCTTAGTTTACGAGATAAACGCAGTTAAAGATTTCCATGTAAAAATCCACTATTGGCCCCCCATATCATAGTGGTATCTCCACCTATTGAAGTGATTTCCTAAGTATTTTATAGTGATCACGAATTAAGCTCCTTTTCTCGATTAGACGCTTAGTTTACGAGATAAACGCAGTTAAAGATTTCCATGTAAAAATCCACCATTTGGCCCCCATATCATAGTGGTATCTCCACCTATTGAAGTGATTTCTTAAGTATTTCCATATGATCACAAATTAAGCTCCCTTTCTCGATTAGACGCTTAGTTTATGAGATAAACGCAGTTAAAGATTTCCATATAAAAATCCACCATTTGCCCCCCTTTTATGGTGATACCTCCACCTATTGAAGTGATTTCTTAAGTATTTCATAGTGATCACGAATTAAGCTCCTTTTCTCGATTAGACGCTTAGTTTACGAGATAAACGCAGTTAAAGATTTCCATATAAAAATCCATCCTCGGCCAGCCATGTCATAGTGGTATCTCCACCTATTGAAGTGATTTCTTAAGTATTTCATAGTGATCACAAATTAAGCTCCTTTTCTCGATTAGACGCTTAGTTTACGAGATAAACGCATTTAAAGATTTCCATATAAAAATCCACCATTTGGCCCCCATATCATAGTGGTATCTCCACCATTTGCCCCTCATATCATAGTGGTATCTCCACCTATTGAAGTAATTTCTTAAGTATTTAATAGTGATCACGAATTAAGCTCCTTTTCTCGATTAGACGCTTAGTTTACGAGATAAACGCAGTTAAAGATTTCCATGTAAAAATCCACCATTTGGCCCCCATATCATAGTGATATCTCCACCTATTGAAGTGATTTCTTACGTATTTTATAGTGATCACAAATTAAGCTCGTTTTCTCGATTAGACGCGTAGTTTAAACGCATTTAAATATTTCCATGTAAAAATCCACCATTTGGCCCCCATATCATAGTGGTATCTCCACCTATTGAAGTGATTTCTTAAGTATTTCCATATGATCACAAATTAAGCTCCCTTTCTCGATTAGACGCTTAGTTTATGAGATAAACGCAGTTAAAGATTTCCATATAAAAATCCACCATTTGCCCCCCTTTTATGGTGATACCTCCACCTATTGAAGTGATTTCTTAAGTATTTCATAGTGATCACGAATTAAGCTCCTTTTCTCGATTAGACGCTTAGTTTACGAGATAAACGCAGTTAAAGATTTCCATATAAAAATCCATCCTCGGCCAGCCATGTCATAGTGGTATCTCCACCTATTGAAGTGATTTCTTAAGTATTTCATAGTGATCACAAATTAAGCTCCTTTTCTCGATTAGACGCTTAGTTTACGAGATAAACGCAGTTAAAGATTTCCATATAAAAATCCACCATTTGCCCCCCATTTTTTGGTGATACCTCCACCTATTAAAGTGATTTCTTACGTATTTTATAGTGATCACAAATTAAGCTCCTTTTCTCGATTAGACGCTTAGTTTACGAGATAAACGCATTTAAAGATTTCCATATAAAAATCCACCATTTGCCCCCCATTTTATGGTGATACCTCCACCTATTGAAGTGAATTCTTAAGTATTTTATAGTGATCTCAAATTAAGCTCCTTTTCTCGATTAGACGCTTAATTTACGAGATAAACGCATTTAAAGATTTCCATATAAAAATCCATCCTCGGCCACCCATTTTATGGTGATACCTCCACCCATTGAAGTGATTTCTTAAGTATTTCATAGTGATCACGAATTAAGCTCCTTTTCTCGATTAGACGCTTAGTTAACGAGATAAACGCATTTTAAGGTTTCCATGTAAAAATCCACCATTTGCCCCCATATCATAGTGGTATTTTCACCTATAGAATTGATTTCTTAAGTATTGCATAGTGATCACGAATTAAGCTCCTTTTCTCGATTAGACGCTTAATTTCGAAATAAACGCATTTAAAGATTTCCATATAAAAATCCATCCTCGGCCACCCATTTTATGGTGATACCTCCACCCATTGAAGTGATTTCTTCAGTATTTCATAGTGATCACAAATTAAGCTCCTTTTCTCGATTAGACGCTTAGTTTACGAGATAAACGCATTTGAAGATTTCCATATAAAAATCCATCCTCGGCCACCCATTTTATGGTGATACCTCCACCTATTGAAGTGATTTCTTAAGTATTTCATAGTGATCACAAATTAAGCTCCTTTTCTCGATTAGACGCTTAGTTTACGAGATAAACGCATTTGAAGATTTCCATATAAAAATCCATCCTCGGCCACCCATTTTATGGTGATACCTCCACCCATTGAAGTGATTTCTTAAGTATTTCATAGTGATCACGAATTAAGCTCCTTTTCTCGATTAGACGCTTTGTTAACGAGATAAACGCATTTTAAGGTTTCCATGTAAAAATCCACCATTTGCCCCCATATCATAGTGGTATTTTCACCTATAGAAGTGATTTCTTAAGTATTGCATAGTGATCACGAATTAAGCTCCTTTTCTCGATTAGACGCTTAATTTACGAGATAAACGCATTTAAAGATTTCCATATAAAAATCCATCCTCGGCCACCCATTTTATGGTGATACCTCCACCCATTGAAGTGATTTCTTCAGTATTTCATAGTGATCACAAATTAAGCTCCTTTTCTCGATTAGACGCTTAATTTACGAGATAAACGCATTTAAAGATTTCCATATAAAAATCCATCCTCGGCCACCCATTTTATGGTGATACCTCCACCCATTGAAGTGATTTCTTCAGTATTTCATAGTGATCACAAATTAAGCTCCTTTTCTCGATTAGACGCTTAGTTTACAAGATAAACGCATTTGAAGATTTCCATATAAAAATCCATCCTCGGCCACCCATTTTATGGTGATACCTCCACCCATTGAAGTGATTTCTTAAGTATTTCATAGTGATCACGAATTAAGCTCCTTTTCTCGATTAGGCGCTTAGTTTACAAGATAAACGCATTTAAAGATTTCCATATAAAAATCCATCCTCGGCCACACATTTTATGGTGATAGCTCCACCCATTGAAGTGATTTCTTAAGTATTTCGTAGTGATCACGAATTAAGCTCCTTTTTTCGATTAGACGCTTAGTTTACGAGATAAACGCATTTAAAGATGTCCATGTAAAAATCCACCATTTGCCCCCCATATCATAGTGGTATCTCCACCTATTGAAGTGATTTCCTCAGTATTTCATAGTGATCACAAATTAAGCTCCTTTTCTGGATTAGACGCTTAGTTTACGAGATAAACGCATTTAAAGATTTCCATATAAAAATACACCATTTGCCCCCCATATCATAGTGGTATCTCCACCTATTGAAGTGATTTCTTCAGTATTTCATAGTGATCACAAATTATGCTCCTTTTCTCGATTAGACGCTTAGTTTACGAGATAAACGCATTTAAAGATTTCCATATAAAAATACACCATTTGCCCCCCATATCATAGTGGTATCTCCACCTATTGAAGCGATTTCTTCAGTATTTCATAGTGATCACAAATTATGCTCCTTTTCTCGATTAGACGCTTAGTTTACGAGATAAACGCATTTAAAGATTTCCATATAAAAATCCATCCTCGGCCACACATTTTATGGTGATACCTCCACCTATTGAAGTGATTTCTTAAGTATTTCATAGTGATCACGAATTAAGCTCCTTTTCTCGATTAGACGCTTAGTTTACGAGATAAACGCATTTAAAGATATCGATGTAAAAATCCACCATTTGCCCCCCATATCATAGTGGTATCTCCACCTATTGAAGTGATTCCTTCAGTATTTCATAGTGATCACAAATTAAGCTCCTTTTCTCGATTAGACGCTTAGTTTACGAGATAAACGCATTTAAAGATTTCCATATAAAAAATCCACCATTTGCCCCCCATATCATAGTGGTATCTCCATCTATTGAAGTGATTTTTTCAGTATTTCATAGTGATCACAAATTAAGCTCCTTTTCTCGATTAGACGCTTAGTTTACGAGATAAACGCATTTAAAGATTTCCATATAAAAATCCAACCTCGGCCACCCATTTTATGGTGATACCTCCACCTATTGAAGTGATTTCTTAAGTATTTCATAGTGATCACGAATTAAGCTCCTTTTCTCGATTAGACGCTTAGTTTACGAGATAAACGCATTGAAAGATATCGATGTAAAAATCCACCATTTGCCCCCCATATCATAGTGGTATCTCCACCTATTGAAGTGATTCCTTCAGTATTTCATAGTGATCAGGAATTAAGATCCTTTTCTGGATTAGACGCTTAGTTTACGAGATAAAAGCATTTAAAGATTTCCATATAAAAATCCACCATTTGCCCCCGATATCATAGTGGTATCTCCACCTATTGAAGTGATTTCTTAAGTATTTCATAGTGATCACGAATTAAGCTCCTTTTCTCGATTAGACGCTTAGTTTACGAGATAAACGCAGTTAAAGATTTCCATATAAAAATCCATCCTCGGCCAGCCATATCATAGTGGTATCTCCACCTATTGAAGTGATTTCTTAAGTATTTCATAGTGGTCAGGAATTAAGCTCCTTTTCTCGATTAGACGCTTAGTTTACGAGATAAACGCATTTAAAGATTTCCATATAAAAATCCACCATTTGCCCCCCATATCATAGTGGTATCTCCACTTATTGAAGTGACTTCTTCAGTATTTCATAGTGATCACGAATTAAGCTCCTTTTCTCGATTAGACGCTTAGTTTACGAGATAAACGCATTTAAAGATTTCCATATAAAAATCCATCCTCGGCCACCCATTTTATGGTGATACCTCCACCCATTGAAGTAATTTCTTAAGTATTTCGTAGTGATCAGGAATTAAGCTCCTTTTCTCGATTAGACGCTTAGTTTACGAGATAAACGCATTTAAAGATTTCCATGTAAAAACCCACCATTTGGCCCCCATATCATAGTAGTATCTCCACCTATTGAAGTGATTTCTTAAGTATTTCATAGTGATCACGAATTAAGCTCCTTTTCTCGATTAGACGCTTAGTTTACGAGATAAACGCATTTAAAGATTTCCATATAAAAAATCCACCATTTGCCCCCCATATCATAGTGGTATTTCCACCTATTGAAGTGATTTCTTAAGTATTTTATAGTGATCACGAATTTAGCTCCTTTTCTCGATTAGAAGCTTAGTTTACGAGATAAACGCATTTAAAGATTTCCATATAAAAATCGACCATTTGCCCCCATTTTATGGTGATACCTCCACCTATTGAAGTGATTTCTTAAGTATTTTATAGTGATCTCAAATTAAGCTCCTTTTCTCGATTAGACGCTTAGTTTACGAGATAAACGCATTTAAAGATTTCCATATAAAAATCCACCATTTGCCCCCCATATCATAGTGGTATTTCCACCTATTGAATTGATTTCTTAAGTATTTCATAGTGATCACGAATTTAGCTCCTTTTCTCGATTAGACGCTTAGTTTACGAGATAAACGCAGTTAAAGATTTCCATATAAAAATCCATCCTTGGCCAGCCATTTTATGGTGATACCTCCACCTATTAAAGTGATTTCTTAAGTATTTTATAGTTATCTCAAATTAAGCTCCTTTTCTCGATTAGACGCTTAGTTTACGAGATAAACGCATTTAAAGATTTCCATGTAAAAACCCACCATTTGGCCCCCATATCATAGTAGTATCTCCACCTATTGAAGTGATTTCTTAAGTATTTCATAGTGATCACGAATTAAGCTCCTTTTCTCGATTAGACGCTTAGTTTACAAGATAAACGCATTTAAAGATTTCCATATAAAAATCCATCCTCGGCCACCCATTTTATGGTGATACCTCCACCCATTGAAGTAATTTCTTAAGTATTTCGTAGCGATCAGGAATTAAGCTCCTTTTCTCGATTAGACGCTTAGTTTACGAGATAAACGCATTTAAAGATTTCCATGTAAAAACCCACCATTTGGCCCCCATATCATAGTAGTATCTCCACCTATTGAAGTGATTTCTTAAGTATTTCATAGTGATCACGAATTAAGCTCCCTTTCTCGATTAGACGCTTAGTTTACGAGATAAACGCATTTAAAGATTTCCATATAAAAATCCACCATTTGCCCCCCATATCATAGTGGTATTTCCACCTATTGAAGTGATTTCTTAAGTATTTCATAGTGATCACGAATTAAGCTCCTTTTCTCGATTAGACGCTTAGTTTACGAGATAAACGCATTTAAAGATTTCCATGTAAAAACCCACCATTTGGCCCCCATATCATAGTAGTATCTCCACCTATTGAAGTGATTTCTTAAGTATTTCATAGTGATCACGAATTAAGCTCCTTTTCTCGATTAGACGCTTAGTTTACGAGATAAACGCATTTAAAGATATCGATGTAAAAATCCACCATTTGCCCCCCATATCATAGTGGTATCTCCACCTATTGAAGTGATTCCTTCAGTATTTCATAGTGATCACAAATTAAGCTCCTTTTCTCGATTAGACGCTTAGTTTACGAGATAAACGCATTTAAAGATTTCCATATAAAAATCCACCATTTGCCCCCCATATCATAGTGGTATCTCCACCTATTGAAGTGATTTCTTCAGTATTTCATAGTGATCACAAATTAAGCTCCTTTTCTCGATTAGACGCTTAGTTTACGAGATAAACGCATTTAAAGATTTCCATATAAAAATCCATCCTCGGCCTGCCATTTTATGGTGATACCTCCACCTATTGAAGTGATTTCTTAAGTATTTCATAGTGATCACGAATTAAGCTCCTTTTCTCGATTAGACGCTTAGTTTACGAGATAAACGCATTTAAAGATATCGATGTAAAAATCCACCATTTGCCCCCCATATCATAGTGGTATCTCCACCTATTGAAGTGATTCCTTCAGTATTTCATAGTGATCACGAATTAAGCTCCTTTTCTCGATTAGACGCTTAGTTTATGAGATAAACGCAGTTAAAGATTTCCATATAAAAATCCATCCTCGGCCAGCCATATAGTGGTATCTCCACCTATTGAAGTGATTTCTTAAGTATTTCATAGTGGTCAGGAATTAAGCTCCTTTTCTCGATTAGACGCTTAGTTTACGAGATAAACGCATTTAAAGATTTCCATATAAAAATCCATCCTCGGCCACCCATTTTATGGTGATACCTCCACCCATTGAAGTAATTTCTTAAGTATTTCGTAGTGATCAGGAATTAAGCTCCTTTTCTCGATTAGACGCTTAGTTTACGAGATAAACGCATTTAAGGATATCGATGTAAAAATCCACCATTTGCCCCCGATATCATAGTGGTATCTCCACCTATTGAAGTGATTTCTTAATTATTTCATAGTGATCACGAATTAAGCTCCTTTTCTCGATTAGACGCTTAGTTTATGAGATAAACGCAGTTAAAGATTTCCATATAAAAATCCATCCTCGGCCAGCCATATAGTGGTATCTCCACCTATTGAAGTGATTTCTTAAGTATTTCATAGTGGTCAGGAATTAAGCTCCTTTTCTCGATTAGACGCTTAGTTTACGAGATAAACGCATTTAAAGATTTCCATATAAAAATCCATCCTCGGCCACCCATTTTATGGTGATACCTCCACCCATTGAAGTAATTTCTTAAGTATTTCGTAGTGATCAGGAATTAAGCTCCTTTTCTCGATTAGACGCTTAGTTTACGAGATAAACGCATTTAAAGATTTCCATGTAAAAACCCACCATTTGGCCCCCATATCATAGTAGTATCTCCACCTATTGAAGTGATTTCTTAAGTATTTCATAGTGATCACGAATTAAGCTCCTTTTTGCGATTAGACGCTTAGTTTACTAGATAATCGCATATAAAGATTTCCATATGAAAATCCATCGTTGGGCACCCATTTCATAGTGATATCCCCATCTATTACAAGTGATTTCTTAAGTATTTCATAGTGATCACAAATTAAGCTCCTTTTTGCGATTAGACGCTTAGTTTACGTGATAATCGCATTTAAAGATTTGCATATGAAAATCCAGCATTGGCCATCCATTTCATAGTGATATCCCCATATAATTCATGGCATTTCTTAAGTATTTCATAATGATCACAAATTAAGCTCCTTTTTGCGATTAGACGCTTAGTTTACGAGATAATCGCATTTAAAGATTTCCATATGAAAATCCAGCATTGGCCATCCATTTCATAGTGATATCCCCATATAATTCATGGCATTTCTTAAGTATTTCATAATGATCACAAATTAAGCTCCTTTTTGCGATTAGACGCTTAGTTTACGTGATAATCGCATTTAAAGATTTGCATATGAAAATCCAGCATTGGCCATCCATTTCATAGTGATATCCCCATATAATTCATGGCATTTCTTAAGTATTTCATAATGATCACAAATTAAGCTCCTTTTTGCGATTAGACGCTTAGTTTACGAGATAATCGCATTTAAAGATTTCCATATGAAAATCCAGCATTGGCCATCCATTTCATAGTGATATCCCCATATAATTCATGGCATTTCTTAAGTATTTCATAATGATCACAAATTAAGCTCCTTTTTGCGATTAGACGCTTAGTTTACGAGATAATCGCATTTAAAGATTTCCATATGAAAATCCATCGTTGGGCACCCATTTCATAGTGATATCCCATCTATTACAAGTGATTTCTTAAGTATTTCATAGTGATCACAAATTAAGCTCCTTTTTGCGATTAGACGCTTAGTTTACGAGATAATCGCATTTAAAGATTTCCATATGAAAATCCAGCATTGGCCATCCATTTCATAGTGATATCCCCATATAATTCATGGCATTTCTTAAGTATTTCATAATGATCACAAATTAAGCTCCTTTTTGCGATTAGACGCTTAGTTTACGTGATAATCGCATTTAAAGATTTGCATATGAAAATCCAGCATTGGCCATCCATTTCATAGTGATATCCCCATATAATTCATGGCATTTCTTAAGTATTTCATAATGATCACAAATTAAGCTCATTTTTGCGATTAGACGCTTAGTTTACGAGATAATCGCATTTAAAGATTTCCATATGAAAATCCAGCATTGGCCATCCATTTCATAGTGATATCCCCATATAATTCATGGCATTTCTTAAGTATTTCATAATGATCACAAATTAAGCTCCTTTTTGCGATTAGACGCTTAGTTTACGAGATAATCGCATTTAAAGATTTCCATATGAAAATCCATCGTTGGGCACCCATTTCATAGTGATATCCCATCTATTACAAGTGATTTCTTAAGTATTTCATAGTGATCACAAATTAAGCTCCTTTTTGCGATTAGACGCTTAGTTTACGAGATAATCGCATATAAAGATTTCCATATGAAAATCCATCGTTGGGCACCCATTTCATAGTGATATCCCCATCTATTACAAGTGATTTCTTAAGTATTTCATAGTGATCACAAATTAAGCTCCTTTTTGCGACTAGACGCTTAGTTTACGAGATAATCGCAGTTAAAGATATGCATATGAAAATCCAGCATTGGCCATCCATTTCATAGTGATATCCCTATATAATTCATGGCATTTCTTAAGCATTTCATAGTGATCACAAATTAAGCTCCTTTTTGCGATTAGACGCTTAGTTTACGAGATAATCGCATTTAAAGATTTCCATATGAAAATCCATCATTGGGCACTCATTTCATAGTGATATCCCCATATAATTCATGGCATTTCTTAAGTATTACATAGTGATCACAAATTAAGCTCCTTTTTGCAATTAGACGCTTAGTTTATGAGATAATCGCATTTAAAGATTTCCATATGAAAATCCAGCATTGGCCATCCATTTCATAGTGATATCCCCATATAATTCATGGCATTTCTTAAGCATTTCATAGTGATCACAAATTAAGCTCCTTTTTGCGATTAGACGCTTAGTTTACGAGATAATCGCATTTAAAGATTTCCATATGAAAATCCATCATTGGGCACCCATTTCATAGTGATATCCCCATATAATTCATAGCATTTCTTAAGTATTACATAGTGATCACAAATTAAGCTCCTTTTTGCAATTAGACGCTTAGTTTATGAGATAATCGCATTTAAAGATTTCCATATGAAAATCCATCGTTGGGCACCCATTTCATAGTGATATCCCATCTATTACAAGTGATTTCTTAAGTATTTCATAGTGATCACAAATTAAGCTCCTTTTTGCGATTAGACGCTTAGTTTACGAGATAATCGCATTTAAAGATTTCCATATGAAAATCCAGCATTGGCCATCCATTTCATAGTGATATCCCCATATAATTCATGGCATTTCTTAAGTATTTCATAATGATCACAAATTAAGCTCCTTTTTGCGATTAGACGCTTAGTTTACGTGATAATCGCATTTAAAGATTTGCATATGAAAATCCAGCATTGGCCATCCATTTCATAGTGATATCCCCATATAATTCATGGCATTTCTTAAGTATTTCATAATGATCACAAATTAAGCTCATTTTTGCGATTAGACGCTTAGTTTACGAGATAATCGCATTTAAAGATTTCCATATGAAAATCCAGCATTGGCCATCCATTTCATAGTGATATCCCCATATAATTCATGGCATTTCTTAAGTATTTCATAATGATCACAAATTAAGCTCCTTTTTGCGATTAGACGCTTAGTTTACGAGATAATCGCATTTAAAGATTTCCATATGAAAATCCATCGTTGGGCACCCATTTCATAGTGATATCCCATCTATTACAAGTGATTTCTTAAGTATTTCATAGTGATCACAAATTAAGCTCCTTTTTGCGATTAGACGCTTAGTTTACGAGATAATCGCATTTAAAGATTTCCATATGAAAATCCATCGTTGGGCACCCATTTCATAGTGATATCCCCATATAATTCATGGGATTTCTTAAGTATTTCATAGTGATCACAAATTGAGCTCCTTTTTGCAATTAGACGCTTAGTTTACGAGATAATCGCATTTAAAGATTTCCATATGAAAATCCATCGTTGGGCACCCATTTCATAGTGATATCCCCATATAATTCATGGCATTTCTTAAGCATTTCATAGTGATCACAAATTAAGCTCCTTTTTGCGATTAGACGCTTAGTTTACGAGATAATCGCATTTAAAGATTTCCATATGAAAATCCATCATTGGGCACCCATTTCATAGTGATATCCCCATATAATTCATGACATTTCTTAAGTATTACATAGTGATCACAAATTAAGCTCCTTTTTGCAATTAGACGCTTAGTTTATGAGATAATCGCATTTAAAGATTTCCATATGAAAATCCATCGTTGGGCACCCATTTCATAGTGATATCCCATCTATTACAAGTGATTTCTTAAGTATTTCATAGTGATCACAAATTAAGCTCCTTTTTGCGATTAGACGCTTAGTTTACGAGATAATCGCATTTAAAGATTTCCATATGAAAATCCAGCATTGGCCATCCATTTCATAGTGATATCCCCATATAATTCATGGCATTTCTTAAGTATTTCATAATGATCACAAATTAAGCTCCTTTTTGCGATTAGACGCTTAGTTTACGTGATAATCGCATTTAAAGATTTGCATATGAAAATCCAGCATTGGCCATCCATTTCATAGTGATATCCCCATATAATTCATGGCATTTCTTAAGTATTTCATAATGATCACAAATTAAGCTCATTTTTGCGATTAGACGCTTAGTTTACGAGATAATCGCATTTAAAGATTTCCATATGAAAATCCAGCATTGGCCATCCATTTCATAGTGATATCCCCATATAATTCATGGCATTTCTTAAGTATTTCATAATGATCACAAATTAAGCTCCTTTTTGCGATTAGACGCTTAGTTTACGAGATAATCGCATTTAAAGATTTCCATATGAAAATCCATCGTTGGGCACCCATTTCATAGTGATATCCCATCTATTACAAGTGATTTCTTAAGTATTTCATAGCGATCACAAATTAAGCTCCTTTTTGCGATTAGACGCTTAGTTTACGAGATAATCGCATTTAAAGATTTCCATATGAAAATCCATCGTTGGGCACCCATTTCATAGTGATATCCCCATATAATTCATGGGATTTCTTAAGTATTTCATAGTGATCACAAATTGAGCTCCTTTTTGCAATTAGACGCTTAGTTTACGAGATAATCGCATTTAAAGATTTCCATATGAAAATCCATCGTTGGGCACCCATTTCATAGTGATATCCCCATATAATTCATGGCATTTCTTAAGCATTTCATAGTGATCACAAATTAAGCTCCTTTTTGCGATTAGACGCTTAGTTTACGAGATAATCGCATTTAAAGATTTCCATATGAAAATCCATCATTGGGCACCCATTTCATAGTGATATCCCCATATAATTCATGACATTTCTTAAGTATTACATAGTGATCACAAATTAAGCTCCTTTTTGCAATTAGACGCTTAGTTTATGAGATAATCGCATTTAAAGATTTCCATATGAAAATCCATCGTTGGGCACCCATTTCATAGTGATATCCCATCTATTACAAGTGATTTCTTAAGTATTTCATAGTGATCACAAATTAAGCTCCTTTTTGCGATTAGACGCATAGTTTACGAGATAATCGCATTTAAAGATTTCCATATGAAAATCCATCATTGTGCGCCCATTTCATAGTGATATAGTCATATAATTGATGGGATTTCTTAAGTATTTCATAGTGATCACAAATTAAGCTCCTTTTTGCGATTAGACGCTTGGTTTACGAGATAATCGCATTTAAAGATTTCCATATGAAAATCCATCGTTGGGCACCAATTTCATAGTGATATCCCCATCTATTACGAGTGATTTCTTAAGTATTTCATAGTGATCACAAATTAAGCTCCTTTTTGCGATTAGACGCTTAGGTTACGAGATAGTCGCATTTAAAGATTTCCATATGAAAATCCAGCATTGGCCATCCATTTCATAGTGATATCCCCATCTATTACAAGTGATTTCTTAAGTATTTCATAGTGATCACAAATTAAGCTCCGTTTTGCGATTAGACGCTTAGTTTACGAGATAATCGCATTTAAAGATTTCCATATGAAAATCCATCATTGTGCACCCATTTCATAGTGATATAGCCATATAATTCATGGGATTTCTTAAGTATTTCATAGTGATCACAAATTGAGCTCCTTTTTGCAATTAGACGCTTAGTTTACGAGATAATCGCATTTAAAGATTTCCATATGAAAATCCATCATTGTGCACCCATTTCATAGTGATATAGCCATATAATTCATGGGATTTCTTAAGTATTTCATAGTGATCACAAATTGAGCTCCTTTTTGCAATTAGACGCTTAGTTTACGAGATAATCGCATTTAAAGATTTCCATATGAAAATCCATCGTTGGGCACCAATTTCATAGTGATATCCCCATCTATTACGAGTGATTTCTTAAGTATTTCATAGTGATCACAAATTAAGCTCCTTTTTGCGATTAGACGCTTAGGTTACGAGATAGTCGCATTTAAAGATTTCCATATGAAAATCCAGCATTGGCCATCCATTTCATAGTGATATCCCCATCTATTACAAGTGATTTCTTAAGTACTTCATAGTGATCACAAATTAAGCTCCGTTTTGCGATTAGACGCTTAGTTTACGAGATAATCGCATTTAAAGATTTCCATATGAAAATCCATCATTGTGCACCCATTTCATAGTGATATAGCCATATAATTCATGGCATTTCTTAAGCATTTCATAGTGATCACAAATTAAGCTCCTTTTTGCGATTAGACGCTTAGTTTACGAGATAATCGCATTTAAAGATTTCCATATGAAAATCCATCATTGGGCACCCATTTCATAGTGATATCCCCATATAATTCATGGCATTTCTTAAGTATTACATAGTGATCACAAATTAAGCTCCTTTTTGCAATTAGACGCTTAGTTTACGAGATAATCGCATTTAAAGATTTCCATATGAAAATCCATCGTTGGGCACCCATTTCATAGTGATATCCCCATCTATTACAAGTGATTTCTTAAGTATTTCATAGTGATCACAAATTAAGCTTCTTTTTGCGATTAGACGCTTAGTTTACGAGATAATCGCATTTAAAGATTTCCATATGAAAATCCATCATTGTGCACCCATTTCATAGTGATTTAGCCATATAATTCATGGGATTTCTTAAGTATTTCATAGTGATCACAAATTAAGCTTCTTTTTGCGATTAGGCGCTTAGTTTACGAGATAATCGCATTTAAAGATTTCCATATGAAAATCCATCATTGTGCACCCATTTCATAGTGATATAGCCATATAATTCATGGGATTTCTTAAGTATTTCATAGTGATCACAAATTGAGCTCCTTTTTGCAATTAGACGCTTAGTTTACGAGATAATCGCATTTAAAGATTTCCATATGAAAATCCATCGTTGGGCACCCATTTCATAGTGATATCCCCATCTATTACAAGTGATTTCTTAAGTATTTCATAGTGATCACAAATTAAGCTCCGTTTTGCGATTAGACGCTTAGTTTACGAGATAATCGCATTTAAAGATTTCCATATGAAAATCCATCATTGTGCACCCATTTCATAGTGATATAGCCATATAATTCATGGGATTTCTTAAGTATTTCATAGTGATCACAAATTAAGCTCCTTTTTGCAATTAGACGCTTAGTTTACGAGATAATCGCATTTAAAGATTTCCATATGAAAATCCATCGTTGGGTACCCATTTCATAGTGATATCCCCATCTATTACAAGTGATTTCTTAAGTATTTCATAGTGATCACAAATTAAGCTCCTTTTTGCGATTAGACGCTTAGTTTACGAGATAATCGCATTTAAAGATTTCCATATGAAAATCCATCATTGTGCACCCATTTCATAGTGATATAGCCATATAATTCATGGGATTTCTTAAGTATTTCATAGTGATCACAAATTAAGCTCCTTTTCTTGATTAGACGCTTAGTTTACGAGATAATCGCATTTAAAGATTTCCATATGAAAATCCATCGTTGGGCACCCATTTCATAGTGATATCCCCATATATTACAAGTTATTTCTTAAGTATTTCATAGTGATCACAAATTAAGCTCCTTTTTGCGATTAGACGCTTAGTTAACGAGATAATCGCATTTAAAGATTTCCATATGAAAATCCATCGTTGGGCACCCATTTCATAGTGATATCCCCATCTATTACAAGTGATTTCTTAAGTATTTCATAGTGATCACAAATTAAGCTCCTTTTTGCAATTAAACGCTTAGTTTACGAGATAATCGCATTTAAAGATTTCCATATGAAAATCCATCGTTGGGCACCCATTTCATAGTGATATCCCCATATATTACAAGTTATTTCTTAAGTATTTCATAGTGATCACAAATTAAGCTCCTTTTTGCGATTAGACGCTTAGTTAACGAGATAATCGCATTTAAAGATTTCCATATGAAAATCCATCATTGTGCACCCATTTCATAGTGATATAGCCATATAATTCATGGGATTTCTTAAGTATTTCATAGTGATCACAAATTAAGCTCCTTTTTGCGATTAGACGCTTAGTTTACGAGATAATCGCATTTAAAGATTTCCATATGAAAATCCATCGTTGGGCACCCATTTCATAGTGATATCCCCATATATTACAAGTTATTTCTTAAGTATTTCATAGTGATCACAAATTAAGCTCCTTTTTGCGATTAGACGCTTAGTTAACGAGATAATCGCATTTAAAGATTTCCATATGAAAATCCATCATTGTGCACCCATTTCATAGTGATATAGCCATATAATTCATGGGATTTCTTAAGTATTTCATAGTGATCACAAATTAAGCTCCTTTTTGCGATTAGACGCTTAGTTTACGAGATAATCGCATTTAAAGATTTCCATATGAAAATCCATCGTTGGGCACCCATTTCATAGTGATATCCCCATATAATTCATGGCATTTCTTAGGTATTTCATAGTGATCACAAATTAAGCTCCTTTTTGCGATTAGACGCTTAGTTTACGAGATAATCGCATTTAAAGATTTGCATATGAAAATCCAGCATTGGCCATCCATTTCATAGTGATATCCCCATATAATTCATGGCATTTCTTAAGTATTTCATAATGATCACAAATTAAGCTCCTTTTTGCGATTAGACGCTTAGTTAACGAGATAATCGCATTTAAAGATTTCCATATGAAAATCCATCATTGTGCACCCATTTCATAGTGATATCCCCATCTATTACAAGTGATTTCTTAAGTATTTCATAGTGATCACAAATTAAGCTCCTTTTTGCGATTAGACGCTTAGTTAACGAGATAATCGCATTTAAAGATTTCCATATGAAAATCCATCATTGTGCACCCATTTCATAGTGATATCCCCATATAATTCATGGCATTTCTTAAGTATTTCATAATGATCACAAATTAAGCTCCTTTTTGCAATTAGACGCTTAGTTTATGAGATAATCGCATTTAAAGATTTCCATATGAAAGTCCAGCATTGGCCATCCATTTCATAGTGATATCCCCATATAATTCATGGCATTTCTTAAGTATTTCATAATGATCACAAATTAAGCTCCTTTTTGCGATTAGACGCTTAGTTTACGAGATAATCGCATTTAAAGATTTGCATATGAAAATCCAGCATTGGCCATCCATTTCATAGTGATATCCCCATATAATTCATGGCATTTCTTAAGTATTTCATAATGATCACAAATTAAGCTCCTTTTTGCGATTAGACGCTTAGTTAACGAGATAATCGCATTTAAAGATTTCCATATGAAAATCCATCATTGTGCACCCATTTCATAGTGATATAGCCATATAATTCATGGGATTTCTTAAGTATTTCATAATGATCACAAATTAAGCTTCTTTTTGCGATTAGACGCTTAGTTTACGAGATAATCGCATTTAAAGATTTCCATATGAAAATCCATCGTTGGGTACCCATTTCATAGTGATATCCCCATCTATTACAAGTGATTTCTTAAGTATTTCATAGTGATCACAAATTAAGCTTCTTTTTGCGATTAGACGCTTAGTTTACGAGATAATCGCATTTAAAGATTTCCATATGAAAATCCATCGTTGGGCACCCATTTCATAGTGATATCCCCAACTAATTCATGGCATTTCTTAGGTATCATAGTGATCACAAATTACGCTCCTTTTTGCGATTAGACGCTTAGTTAACGAGATAATCGCATTTAAAGATTTCCATATGAAAATCCATCGTTGGGCACCCATTTCATAGTGATATCCCCATATAATTCATGGCATTTCTTAAGTATTTCATAATGATCACAACTTAAGCTCCTTTTTGCAATTAGACGCTTAGTTTATGAGATAATCGCATTTAAAGATTTCCATATGAAAATCCAGCATTGGCCATCCATTTCATAGTGATATCCCCATATAATTCATGGCATTTCTTAAGTATTTCATAATGATCACAAATTAAGCTCCTTTTTGCGATTAGACGCTTAGTTTACGAGATAATCGCATTTAAAGATTTGCATATGAAAATCCAGCATTGGCCATCCATTTCATAGTGATATCCCCATATAATTCATGGCATTTCTTAAGTATTTCATAATGATCACAAATTAAGCTCCTTTTTGCGATTAGACGCTTAGTTAACGAGATAATCGCATTTAAAGATTTCCATATGAAAATCCATCATTGTGCACCCATTTCATAGTGATATAGCCATATAATTCATGGGATTTCTTAAGTATTTCATAATGATCACAAATTAAGCTTCTTTTTGCGATTAGACGCTTAGTTTACGAGATAATCGCATTTAAAGATTTCCATATGAAAATCCATCGTTGGGTACCCATTTCATAGTGATATCCCCATCTATTACAAGTGATTTCTTAAGTATTTCATAGTGATCACAAATTAAGCTTCTTTTTGCGATTAGACGCTTAGTTTACGAGATAATCGCATTTAAAGATTTCCATATGAAAATCCATCGTTGGGCACCCATTTCATAGTGATATCCCCAACTAATTCATGGCATTTCTTAGGTATTTCATAGTGATCACAAATTAAGCTCCTTTTTGCGATTAGACGCTTAGTTTACGAGATAATCGCATTTAAAGATTACCATATGAAAATCCATCGTTGGGCACCCATTTCATAGTGATATCCCCAACTAATTCATGGCATTTCTTAGGTATTTCATAGTGATCACAAATTAAGCTCCTTTTTGCGATTAGACGCTTAGTTTACGAGATAATCGCATTTAAAGATTACCATATGAAAATCCATCGTTGGGCACCCATTTCATAGTGATATCCCCAACTAATTCATGGCATTTCTTAGGTATTTCATAGTGATCACAAATTAAGCTCCTTTTTGCGATTAGACGCTTGGTTTACGAGATAATCGCATTTAAAGATTTCCATATGAAAATCCAGCATTGGCCATCCATAGCCCCATATAATTCATGGGATTTCTTACGTATTTCATAGTGATCACAAATTAAGCTCCTTTTTGCGATTAGACGCTTGGTTTACGAGATAATCGCATTTAAAGATTTCCATATGAAAATCCATCGTTGGGCACCAATTTCATAGTGATATCCCCATCTATTACGAGTGATTTCTTAAGTATTTCATAGTGATCACAAATTAAGCTCCTTTTTGCGATTAGACGCTTAGTTTACGAGATAATCGCATTTAAAGATTTCCATATGAAAATCCAGCATTGGCCATCCATAGCCCCATATAATTCATGGGATTTCTTACGTATTTCATAGTGATCACAAATTAAGCTCCTTTTTGCGATTAGACGCTTGGTTTACGAGATAATCGCATTTAAAGATTTCCATATGAAAGTCCATCGTTGGGCACCAATTTCATAGTGATATCCCCATCTATTACGAGTGATTTCTTAAGTATTTCATAGTGATCACAAATTAAGCTCCTTTTTGCGATTAGACGCTTAGTTTACGAGATAATCGCATTTAAAGATTTTCATATGAAAATCCAGCATTGGCCATCCATAGCCCCATATAATTCATGGGATTTCTTACGTATTTCATAGTGATCACAAATTAAGCTCCTTTTTGCGATTAGACACTTGGTTTACGAGATAATCGCATTTAAAGATTTCCATATGAAAATCCATCGTTGGGCACCAATTTCATAGTGATATCCCCATCTATTACAAGTGCTTTCTTAAGTATTTCATAGTGATCACAAATTAAGCTCCTTTTTGCGATTAGACGCTTAGTTTACGAGATAATCACATTTAAAGATTTCCATATGAAAATCCATCGTTGGGCACCCATTTCATAGTGATATCCCATCTATTACAAGTGATTTCTGAAGTATTTCATAGTGATCACAAATTAAGCTCCTTTTTGCGATTAGACGCTTAGTTTACGAGATAATCGCATTTAAAGATTTCCATATGAAAATCCAGCATTGGCCATCCATAGCCCCATATAATTCATGGGATTTCTTACGTATTTCATATTGATCACAAATTAAGCTCCTTTTTGCGATTAGACGCTTAGTTAACGAGATAATCGCATTTAAAGATTTCCATATGAAAATCCATCGTTGGGCACCAATTTCATAGTGATATCCCCATCTATTACGAGTGATTTCTTAAGTATTTCATAGTGATCACAAATTAAGCTCCTTTTTGCGATTAGACGCTTAGTTTACGAGATAGTCGCATTTAAAGATTTCCATATGAAAATCCATCGTTGGGCACCCATTTCATAGTGATATCCCCATCTATTACAAGTGATTTCTTAAGTATTTCATAGTGATCACAAATTAAGCTCCTTTTTGCGATTAGACGCTTTGTTTACGAGATAATCGCATTTAAAGATTTCCATATGAAAATCCAGCATTGGCCATCCATTTCATAGTGATATGCTTATATAATTCATGGCATTTCTTAAGTATTTCATAGTGATCACAAATTAAGCTTCTTTTTGCGATTAGACGCTTAGTTTACGAGATAATCGCATTTAAAGATTTCCATATGAAAATCCATCGTTGGGCACCCATTTCATAGTGATATCCCCAACTAATTCATGGCATTTCTTAGGTATTTCATAGTGATCACAAATTAAGCTCCTTTTTGCGATTAGACGCTTAGTTTACGAGATAATCGCATTTAAAGATTACCATATGAAAATCCATCGTTGGGCACCCATTTCATAGTGATATCCCCAACTAATTCATGGCATTTCTTAGGTATTTCATAGTGATCACAAATTAAGCTCCTTTTTGCGATTAGACGCTTGGTTTACGAGATAATCGCATTTAAAGATTTCCATATGAAAATCCAGCATTGGCCATCCATAGCCCCATATAATTCATGGGATTTCTTACGTATTTCATAGTGATCACAAATTAAGCTCCTTTTTGCGATTAGACGCTTGGTTTACGAGATAATCGCATTTAAAGATTTCCATATGAAAATCCATCGTTGGGCACCAATTTCATAGTGATATCCCCATCTATTACGAGTGATTTCTTAAGTATTTCATAGTGATCAGAAATTAAGCTCCTTTTTGCGATTAGACGCTTAGTTTACGAGATAATCGCATTTAAAGATTTCCATATGAAAATCCAGCATTGGCCATCCATAGCCCCATATAATTCATGGGATTTCTTACGTATTTCATAGTGATCACAAATTAAGCTCCTTTTTGCGATTAGACGCTTGGTTTACGAGATAATCGCATTTAAAGATTTCCATATGAAAATCCATCGTTGGGCACCAATTTCATAGTGATATCCCCATCTATTACGAGTGATTTCTTAAGTATTTCATAGTGATCACAAATTAAGCTCCTTTTTGCGATTAGACGCTTAGTTTACGAGATAATCACATTTAAAGATTTCCATATGAAAATCCAGCATTGGCCATCCATAGCCCCATATAATTCATGGGATTTCTTACGTATTTCATAGTGATCACAAATTAAGCTCCTTTTTGCGATTAGACGCTTAGTTTACGAGATAATCACATTTAAAGATTTCCATATGAAAATCCAGCATTGGCCATCCATAGCCCCATATAATTCATGGGATTTCTTACGTATTTCATAGTGATCACAAATTAAGCTCCTTTTTGCGATTAGACGCTTGGTTTACGAGATAATCGCATTTAAAGATTTCCATATGAAAATCCATCGTTGGGCACCAATTTCATAGTGATATCCCATCTATTACAAGTGATTTCTGAAGTATTTCATAGTGATCACAAATTAAGCTCCTTTTTGCGATTAGACGCTTGGTTTACGAGATAATCGCATTTAAAGATTTCCATATGAAAATCCATCGTTGGGCACCCATTTCATAGTGATATCCCATCTATTACAAGTGATTTCTGAAGTATTTCATAGTGATCACAAATTAAGCTCCTTTTTGCGATTAGACGCTTAGTTTACGAGATAATCGCATTTAAAGATTTCCATATGAAAATCCAGCATTGGCCATCCATAGCCCCATATAATTCATGGGATTTCTTACGTATTTCATAGTGATCACAAATTAAGCTCCTTTTTGCGATTAGACGCTTAGTTAACGAGATAATCGCATTTAAAGATTTCCATATGAAAATCCATCGTTGGGCACCAAATTCATAGTGATATCCCCATCTATTACGAGTGATTTCTTAAGTATTTCATAGTGATCACAAATTAAGCTCCTTTTTGCGATTAGACGCTTAGTTTACGAGATAGTCGCATTTAAAGATTTCCATATGAAAATCCAGCATTGGCCATCCATTTCATAGTGATATCCCCATATAATTCATGGCATTTCTTAAGTATTTCATAATGATCACAAATTAAGCTTCTTTTTGCGATTAGACGCTTAGTTTACGAGATAATCGCATTTAAAGATTTCCATATGAAAATCCATCGTTGGGCACCCATTTCATAGTGATATCCCCATCTATTACAAGTGATTTCTTAAGTATTTCATAGTGATCACAAATTAAGCTCCTTTTTGCGATTAGACGCTTTGTTTACGAGATAATCGCATTTAAAGATTTCCATATGAAAATCCAGCATTGGCCATCCATTTCATAGTGATATGCTTATATAATTCACGGCATTTCTTAAGTATTTCATAGTGATCACAAATTAAGCTTCTTTTTGCGATTAGACGCTTAGTTTACGAGATAATCGCATTTAAAGATTTCCATATGAAAATCCATCGTTGGGCACCAATTTCATAGTGATATCCCCATCTATTACGAGTGATTTCTTAAGTATTTCATAGTGATCACAAATTAAGCTCCTTTTTGCGATTAGACGCTTAGTTTACGAGATAATCGCATTTAAAGATTTTCATATGAAAATCCATCGTTGGGCACCCATTTCATAGTGATATCCCCATATAATTCATGGGATTTCTTACGTATTTCATAGTGATCACAAATTAAGCTCCTTTTTGCGATTAGAGGCTTAGTTTACGAGATAATCGCATTTAAAGATTTCCATATGAAAATCCAGCATTGGCCATCCATTTCATAGTGATATCCCCATATAATTCATGGCATTCTTAAGTATTTCATAGTGATCACAAATTAAGCTCCTTTTTGCGATTAGACGCTTAGTTTACGAGATAATCGCATTTAAAGATTTCCATATGAAAATCCAGCATTGGCCATCCATAGCCCCATATAATTCATGGGATTTCTTACGTATTTCATAGTGATCACAAATTAAGCTCCTTTTTGCGATTAGACGCTTGGTTTACGAGATAATCGCATTTAAGATTTCCATATGAAAATCCATCGTTGGGCACCAATTTCATAGTGATATCCCCATCTATTACGAGTGATTTCTTAAGTATTTCATAGTGATCACAAATTAAGCTCCTTTTTGCGATTAGACGCTTAGTTTACGAGATAGTCGCATTTAAAGATTTCCATATGAAAATCCAGCATTGGCCATCCATTTCATAGTGATATCCCCAAATAATTCATGGCATTTCTTAGGTATCATAGTGATCACAAATTAAGCTCCTTTTTGCGATTAGACGCTTAGTTTACGAGATAATCGCATTTAAAGATTTCCATATGAAAATCCATCGTTGGGCACCCATTTCATAGTGATATCCCCATCTATTACAAGTGATTTCTTAAGTATTTCATAGTGATCACAAATTAAGCTCCTTTTTGCGATTAGACGCTTAGTTTACGAGATAATCGCATTTAAAGATTTCCATATGAAAATCCATCGTTGGGCACCCATTTCATAGTGATATAGCCATATAATTCATGGCATTTCTTAAGTATTTCATAGTGATCACAAATTAAGCTCCTTTTTGCAATTAGACGCTTAGTTTACGAGATAATCGCATTTAAAGATTTCCATATGAAAATCCATCGTTGGGCACCCATTTCATAGTGATATCCCCATCTATTACAAGTGATTTCTTAAGTATTTCATAGTGATCACAAATTAAGCTCCTTTTTGCGATTAGACGCTTAGTTTACGAGATAATCGCATTTAAAGATTTCCATATGAAAATCCATCGTTGGGCACCCATTTCATAGTGATATCCCCATATAATTCATGGGATTTCTTAAGTATTTCATAGTGATCACAAATTAAGCTCCTTTTTGCGATTAGACGCTTAGTTTACGAGATAATCGCATTTAAAGATTTCCATATGAAAATCCATCGTTGGGCACCCATTTCATAGTGATATCACCATCTATTACAAGTGATTTCTTAACTATTTCATAGTGATCACAAATTAAGCTCCTTTTTGCGATTAGACGCTTAGTTTACGAGATAATCGCATTTAAAGATTTCCATATGAAAATCCATCGTTGGGCACCCATTTCATAGTGATATCACCATCTATTACAAGTGATTTCTTAAGTATTTCATAGTGATCACAAATTAAGCTCCTTTTTGCGATTAGACGCTTAGTTTACGAGATAATCGCATTTAAAGATTTCCATATGAAAATCCATCGTTGGGCACCCATTTCATAGTGATATCACCATCTATTACAAGTGATTTCTTAACTATTTCATAGTGATCACAAATTAAGCTCCTTTTTGCGATTAGACGCTTAGTTTACGAGATAATCGCATTTAAAGATTTCCATATGAAAATCCATCGTTGGGCACCCATTTCATAGTGATATCCCCATATAATTCATGGGATTTCTTACGTATTTCATAGTGATCACAAATTAAGCTCCTTTTTGCGATTAGACGCTTAGTTTACGAGATAGTCGCATTTAAAGATTTCCATATGAAAATCCATCGTTGGGCACCCATTTCATAGTGATATCCCCATATAATTCATGGGATTTCTTACGTATTTCATAGTGATCACAAATTAAGCTCCTTTTTGCGATTAGACGCTTAGTTTACGAGATAATCGCATTTAAAGATTTCCATATGAAAATCCATCGTTGGGCACCCATTTCATAGTGATATCACCATCTATTACAAGTGATTTCTTAAGTATTTCATAGTGATCACAAATTAAGCTCCTTTTTGCAATTAGACGCTTAGTTTACGAGATAATCGCATTTAAAGATTTCCATATGAAAATCCATCGTTGGGCACCCATTTCATAGTGATATCCCCATCTATTACAAGTGATTTCTTAAGTATTTCATAGTGATCACAAATTAAGCTCCTTTTTGCGATTAGACGCTTAGTTTACGAGATAATCGCATTTAAAGATTTCCATATGAAAATCCATCGTTGGGCACCCATTTCATAGTGATATCACCATCTATTACAAGTGATTTCTTAAGTATTTCATAGTGATCACAAATTAAGCTCCTTTTTGCGATTAGACGCTTAGTTTACGAGATAATCGCATTTAAAGATTTCCATATGAAAATCCATCGTTGGGCACCCATTTCATAGTGATATCCCCATATAATTCATGGGAATTCTTAAGTATTTCATAGTGATCACAAATTAAGCTCCTTTTGCGATTAGACGCTTAGTTTACTAGATAATCGCATATAAAGATTTCCATATGAAAATCCATCGTTGGGCACCCATTTCATAGTGATATCACCATCTATTACAAGTGATTTCTTAAGTATTTCATAGTGATCACAAATTAAGCTCCTTTTTGCGATTAGACGCTTAGTTTACGAGATAATCGCATTTAAAGATTTCCATATGAAAATCCATCGTTGGGCACCCATTTCATAGTGATATCACCATCTATTACAAGTGATTTCTTAAGTATTTCATAGTGATCACAAATTAAGCTCCTTTTTGCAATTAGACGCTTAGTTTACGAGATAATCGCATTTAAAGATTTCCATATGAAAATCCATCGTTGGGCACCCATTTCATAGTGATATCCCCATCTATTACAAGTGATTTCTAAAGTATTTCATAGTGATCACAAATTAAGCTCCTTTTTGCGATTAGACGCTTAGTTTACGAGATAATCGCATTTAAAGATTTCCATATGAAAATCCAGCATTGGCCATCCATTTCATAGTGATATCCCCAAATAATTCATGGCATTTCTTAAGTATTTCATAGTGATCACAAATTAAGCTCCTTTTTGCGAGATAATCGCATTTAAAGATTTCCATATGAAAAATCCATCATTGTGCACCCATTTCATAGTGATATAGCCATATAATTCATGGGATTTCTTAAGTATTTCATAGTGATCACAAATTAAGCTCCTTTTTGCGATTAGACGCTTAGTTTACGAGATAATCGCATTTAAAGATTTCCATATGAAAATCCATCGTTGGGCACCCATTTCATAGTGATATCCCCATCTATTACAAGTGATTTCTTAAGTATTTCATAGTGATCACAAATTAAGCTCCTTTTTGCGAGATAATCGCATTTAAAGATTTCCATATGAAAATCCATCATTGTGCACCCATTTCATAGTGATATAGCCATATAATTCATGGATTTCTTAAGTATTTCATAGTGATCACAAATTAAGCTCCTTTTTGCGATTAGACGCTTAGTTTACGAGATAATCGCATTTAAAGATTTCCATATGAAAATCCATCGTTGGGCACCCATTTCATAGTGATATCCCCATCTATTACAAGTGATTTCTTAAGTATTTCATAGCGATCACAAATTAAGCTCCTTTTTGCAATTAGACGCTTAGTTTACGAGATAATCGCATTTAAAGATTTCCATATGAAAATCCATCGTTGGGCACCCATTTCATAGTGATATCCCCATCTATTACAAGTGATTTCTTAAGTATTTCATAGCGATCACAAATTAAGCTCCTTTTTGCAATTAGACGCTTAGTTTACGAGATAATCGCATTTAAAGATTTCCATATGAAAATCCATCATTGTGCACCCATTTCATAGTGATATCCCCATCTATTACAAGTGATTTCTTAAGTATTTCATAGTGATCACAAATTAAGCTCCTTTTTGCGATTAGACGCTTAGTTTACGAGATAATCGCATTTAAAGATTTCCATATGAAAATCCATCGTTGGGCACCCATTTCATAGTGATATCCCCATCTATTACAAGTGATTTCTTAAGTATTCATAGTGATCACAAATTAAGCTCCTTTTTGCGATTAGACGCTTAGTTTACGAGATAATCGCATTTAAAGATTTCCATATGAAAATCCATCATTGTGCACCCATTTCATAGTGATATAGCCATATAATTCATGGATTTCTTAAGTATTTCATAGTGATCACAAATTAAGCTCCTTTTTGCGATTAGACGCTTAGTTTACGAGATAATCGCATTTAAAGATTTCCATATGAAAATCCAGCATTGGCCATCCATTTCATAGTGATATCCCCAAATAATTCATGGCATTTCTTAAGTATTTCATAGTGATCACAAATTAAGCTCCTTTTTGCATCTATTACAAGTGATTTCTTAAGTATTTCATAGTGATCACAAATTAAGCTCCTTTTTGCGAGATAATCGCATTTAAAGATTTCCATATGAAAATCCATCATTGTGCACCCATTTCATAGTGATATAGCCATATAATTCATGGGATTTCTTAAGTATTTCATAGTGATCACAAATTAAGCTCCTTTTTGCGATTAGACGCTTAGTTTACGAGATAATCGCATTTAAAGATTTCCATATGAAAATCCATCGTTGGGCACCCATTTCATAGTGATATCCCCATCTATTACAAGTGATTTCTTAAGTATTTCATAGCGATCACAAATTAAGCTCCTTTTGCAATTAGACGCTTAGTTTACGAGATAATCGCATTTAAAGATTTCCATATGAAAATCCATCATTGTGCACCCATTTCATAGTGATATCCCCATCTATTACAAGTGATTTCTTAAGTATTTCATAGTGATCACAAATTAAGCTCCTTTTTGCGATTAGACGCTTAGTTTACGAGATAATCGCATTTAAAGATTTCCATATGAAAATCCATCGTTGGGCACCCATTTCATAGTGATATCCCCATCTATTACAAGTGATTTCTTAAGTATTTCATAGTGATCACAAATTAAGCTCCTTTTGCAATTAGACGCTTAGTTTACGAGATAATCGCATTTAAAGATTTCCATATGAAAATCCATCATTGTGCACCCATTTCATAGTGATATAGCCATATAATTCATGGGATTTCTTAAGTATTTCATAGTGATCACAAATTAAGCTCCTTTTTGCGATTAGACGCTTAGTTTACGAGATAATCGCATTTAAAGATTTCCATATGAAAATCCATCGTTGGGTACCCCATTTCATAGTGATATCCCCATATATTACAAGTTATTTCTTAAGTATTTCATAGTGATCACAAATTAAGCTCCTTTTTGCGATTAGACGCTTAGTTTACGAGATAATCGCATTTAAAGATTTCCATATGAAAATCCATCGTTGGGCACCCATTTCATAGTGATATCCCCATCTATTACAAGTGATTTCTTAAGTATTTCATAGTGATCACAAATTAAGCTCCTTTTTGCGATTAGACGCTTAGTTTACGAGATAATCGCATTTAAAGATTTCCATATGAAAATCCATCGTTGGGCACCCATTTCATAGTGATATCCCCATCTATTACAAGTGATTTCTTAAGTATTTCATAGTGATCACAAATTAAGCTCCTTTTTGCGATTAGACGCTTAGTTTACGAGATAATCGCATTTAAAGATTTCCATATGAAAATCCATCGTTGGGCACCCATTTTATAGTGATATCCCATCTATTACAAGTGATTTCTTAAGTATTTCATAGTGATCACAAATTAAGCTCCTTTTTGCGATTAGACGCTTAGTTTACGAGATAATCGCATTTAAAGATTTCCATATGAAAATCCATCGTTGGGCACCCATTTCATAGTGATATCCCCATCTATTACAAGTGATTTCTTAAGTATTTCATAGCGATCACAAATTAAGCTCCTTTTTGCAATTAGACGCTTAGTTTACGAGATAATCGCATTTAAAGATTTCCATATGAAAATCCATCATTGTGCACCCATTTCATAGTGATATCCCCATCTATTACAAGTGATTTCTTAAGTATTTCATAGTGATCACAAATTAAGCTCCTTTTTGCGATTAGACGCTTAGTTTACGAGATAATCGCATTTAAAGATTTCCATATGAAAATCCATCGTTGGGCACCCATTTCATAGTGATATCCCCATCTATTACAAGTGATTTCTTAAGTATTTCATAGTGATCACAAATTAAGCTCCTTTTTGCGATTAGACGCTTAGTTTACGAGATAATCGCATTTAAAGATTTCCATATGAAAATCCATCATTGTGCACCCATTTCATAGTGATATAGCCATATAATTCATGGGATTTCTTAAGTATTTCATAGTGATCACAAATTAAGCTCCTTTTTGCGATTAGACGCTTAGTTTACGAGATAATCGCATTTAAAGATTTCCATATGAAAATCCAGCATTGGCCATCCATTTCATAGTGATATCCCCAAATAATTCATGGCATTTCTTAAGTATTTCATAGTGATCACAAATTAAGCTCCTTTTTGCATCTATTACAAGTGATTTCTTAAGTATTTCATAGTGATCACAAATTAAGCTCCTTTTTGCGAGATAATCGCATTTAAAGATTTCCATATGAAAATCCATCATTGTGCACCCATTTCATAGTGATATAGCCATATAATTCATGGGATTTCTTAAGTATTTCATAGTGATCACAAATTAAGCTCCTTTTTGCGATTAGACGCTTAGTTTACGAGATAATCGCATTTAAAGATTTCCATATGAAAATCCATCGTTGGGCACCCATTTCATAGTGATATCCCCATCTATTACAAGTGATTTCTTAAGTATTTCATAGCGATCACAAATTAAGCTCCTTTTTGCAATTAGACGCTTAGTTTACGAGATAATCGCATTTAAAGATTTCCATATGAAAATCCATCATTGTGCACCCATTTCATAGTGATATCCCCATCTATTACAAGTGATTTCTTAAGTATTTCATAGTGATCACAAATTAAGCTCCTTTTTGCGATTAGACGCTTAGTTTACGAGATAATCGCATTTAAAGATTTCCATATGAAAATCCATCGTTGGGCACCCATTTCATAGTGATATCCCCATCTATTACAAGTGATTCTTAAGTATTTCATAGTGATCACAAATTAAGCTCCTTTTTGCGATTAGACGCTTAGTTTACGAGATAATCGCATTTAAAGATTTCCATATGAAAATCCATCATTGTGCACCCATTTCATAGTGATATAGCCATATAATTCATGGGATTTCTTAAGTATTTCATAGTGATCACAAATTAAGCTCCTTTTTGCGATTAGACGCTTAGTTTACGAGATAATCGCATTTAAAGATTTCCATATGAAAATCCAGCATTGGCCATCCATTTCATAGTGATATCCCCAAATAATTCATGGCATTTCTTAAGTATTTCATAGTGATCACAAATTAAGCTCCTTTTTGCATCTATTACAAGTGATTTCTTAAGTATTTCATAGTGATCACAAATTAAGCTCCTTTTTGCGAGATAATCGCATTTAAAGATTTCCATATGAAAATCCATCATTGTGCACCCATTTCATAGTGATATAGCCATATAATTCATGGATTTCTTAAGTATTTCATAGTGATCACAATTAAGCTCCTTTTTGCGATTAGACGCTTAGTTTACGAGATAATCGCATTTAAAGATTTCCATATGAAAATCCATCGTTGGGCACCCATTTCATAGTGATATCCCCATCTATTACAAGTGATTTCTTAAGTATTTCATAGCGATCACAAATTAAGCTCCTTTTTGCAATTAGACGCTTAGTTTACGAGATAATCGCATTTAAAGATTTCCATATGAAAATCCATCATTGTGCACCCATTTCATAGTGATATCCCCATCTATTACAAGTGATTTCTTAAGTATTTCATAGTGAGTATTTATTTAAGTATTTCATAGTGATCACAAATTAAGCTCCTTTTTGCGATTAGACGCTTAGTTTACGAGATAATCGCATTTAAAGATTTCCATATGGAAATCCATCGTTGGGCACCCATTTCATAGTGATATCCCCATATATTACAAGTTATTTCTTAAGTATTTCATAGTGATCACAAATTAAGCTCCTTTTTGCGATTAGACGCTTAGTTTACGAGATAATCGCATTTAAAGATTTCCATATGAAAATCCATCATTGTGCACCCATTTCATAGTGATATAGCCATATAATTCATGGGATTTCTTAAGTATTTCATAGTGATCACAAATTAAGCTCCTTTTGCGATTAGACGCTTAGTTTACGAGATAATCGCATTTAAAGATTTCCATATGAAAATCCAGCATTGGCCATCCATTTCATAGTGATATCCCCAAATAATTCATGGCATTTCTTAAGTATTTCATAGTGATCACAAATTAAGCTCCTTTTTGCGATTAGACGCTTAGTTATCGAGATAATCGCATTTAAAGATTTCCATATGAAAATCCAGCATTGGCATCCATTTCATAGTGATATCCCCAAATAATTCATAGCATTTCTTAAGTATTTCATAGTGATCACAAATTAAGCTCCTTTTTGCGATTAGACGCTTAGTTTACGAGATAATCGCATTTAAAGATTTCCATATGAAAATCCATCGTTGGGCACCCATTTCATAGTGATATCCCCATCTATTACAAGTGATTTCTTAAGTATTTCATAGCGATCACAAATTAAGCTCCTTTTTGCAATTAGACGCTTAGTTTACGAGATAATCGCATTTAAAGATTTCCATATGAAAATCCATCGTTGGGCACCCATTTCATAGTGATATCCCCATCTATTACAAGTGATTTCTTAAGTATTTCATAGTGATCACAAATTAAGCTCCTTTTTGCGATTAGACGCTTAGTTTACGAGATAATCGCATTTAAAGATTTCCATATGAAAATCCATCGTTGGGCACCCATTTCATAGTGATATCCCCATCTATTACAAGTGATTTCTTAAGTATTTCATAGTGATCACAAATTAAGCTCCTTTTTGCGATTAGACGCTTAGTTTACGAGATAATCGCATTTAAAGATTTCCATATGAAAATCCATCGTTGGGCACCCATTTTATAGTGATATCCCATCTATTACAAGTGATTTCTTAAGTATTTCATAGTGATCACAAATTAAGCTCCTTTTTGCGATTAGACGCTTAGTTTACGAGATAATCGCATTTAAAGATTTCCATATGAAAATCCATCGTTGGCACCCATTTCATAGTGATATCCCATCTATTACAAGTGATTTCTTAAGTATTTCATAGCGATCACAAATTAAGCTCCTTTTTGCAATTAGACGCTTAGTTTACGAGATAATCGCATTTAAAGATTTCCATATGAAAATCCATCATTGTGCACCCATTTCATAGTGATATCCCCATCTATTACAAGTGATTTCTTAAGTATTTCATAGTGATCACAAATTAAGCTCCTTTTTGCGATTAGACGCTTAGTTTACGAGATAATCGCATTTAAAGATTTCCATATGAAAATCCATCGTTGGGCACCCATTTCATAGTGATATCCCCATCTATTACAAGTGATTTCTTAAGTATTTCATAGTGATCACAAATTAAGCTCCTTTTTGCGATTAGACGCTTAGTTTACGAGATAATCGCATTTAAAGATTTCCATATGAAAATCCATCATTGTGCACCCATTTCATAGTGATATAGCCATATAATTCATGGGATTTCTTAAGTATTTCATAGTGATCACAAATTAAGCTCCTTTTTGCGATTAGACGCTTAGTTTACGAGATAATCGCATTTAAAGATTTCCATATGAAAATCCATCGTTGGGCACCCATTTCATAGTGATATCCCCATATATTACAAGTTATTTCTTAAGTATTTCATAGTGATCACAAATTAAGCTCCTTTTTGCGATTAGACGCTTAGTTTACGAGATAATCGCATTTAAAGATTTCCATATGAAAATCCATCGTTGGGCACCCATTTCATAGTGATATCCCCATCTATTACAAGTGATTTCTTAAGTATTTCATAGTGATCACAAATTAAGCTCCTTTTTGCGAAGATAATCGCATTTAAAGATTTCCATATGAAAATCCATCATTGTGCACCCATTTCATAGTGATATCCCCAAATAATTCATGGCATTTCTTAAGTATTTCATAGTGATCACAAATTAAGCTCCTTTTTGCGATTAGACGCTTAGTTTACGAGATAATCGCATTTAAAGATTTCCATATGAAAATCCGTCGTTGGGCACCCATTTCATAGTGATATCCCCATCTATTACAAGTGATTTCTTAAGTATTTCATAGTGATCACAAATTAAGCTCCTTTTTGCGATTAGACGCTTAGTTTACGAGATAATCGCATTTAAAGATTTCCATATGAAAATCCATCGTTGGGCACCCATTTCATAGTGATATAGCCAATATAATTCATGGGATTTTTTAAGTATTTCATAGTGATCACAAATTAAGCTCCTTTTGCGATTAGACGCTTAGTTTACGAGATAATCGCATTTAAAGATTTCCATATGAAAATCCATCGTTGGGCACCCATTTCATAGTGATATCCCCATCTATTACAAGTGATTTCTTAAGTATTTCATAGTGATCACAAATTAAGCTCCTTTTTGCGATTAGACGCTTAGTTTACGAGATAATCGCATTTAAAGATTTCCATATGAAAATCCATCGTTGGGCACCCATTTCATAGTGATATAGCCATATAATTCATGGGATTTTTTAAGTATTTCATAGTGATCACAAATTAAGCTCCTTTTTGCGATTAGACGCTTAGTTTACGAGATAATCGCATTTAAAGATTTCCATATGAAAATCCATCGTTGGGCACCCATTTCATAGTGATATCCCCATCTATTACAAGTGATTTCTTAAGTATTTCATAGTGATCACAAATTAAGCTCCTTTTTGCAATTAGACGCTTAGTTTACGAGATAATCGCATTTAAATATTTCCATATGAAAATCCATCGTTGGGCACCCATTTCATAGTGATATAGCCATATAATTCATGGGATTTTTTAAGTATTTCATAGTGATCACAAATTAAGCTCCTTTTTGCGATTAGACGCTTAGTTTACGAGATAATCGCATTTAAAGATTTCCATATGAAAATCCATCGTTGGGCACCCATTTCATAGTGATATAGCCATATAATTCATGGGATTTTTTAAGTATTTCATAGTGATCACAAATTAAGCTCCTTTTTGCGATTAGACGCTTAGTTTACGAGATAATCGCATTTAAAGATTTCCATATGAAAATCCATCGTTGGGCACCCATTTCATAGTGATATCCCCATCTATTACAAGTGATTTCTTAAGTATTTCATAGTGATCACAAATTAAGCTCCTTTTTGCGATTAGACGCTTAGTTTACGAGATAATCGCATTTAAAGATTTCCATATGAAAATCCATCGTTGGGCACCCATTTCATAGTGATATAGCCATATAATTCATGGGATTTTTTAAGTATTTCATAGTGATCACAAATTAAGCTCCTTTTTGCGATTAGACGCTTAGTTTACGAGATAATCGCATTTAAAGATTTCCATATGAAAATCCATCGTTGGGCACCCATTTCATAGTGATATCCCCATCTATTACAAGTGATTTCTTAAGTATTTCATAGTGATCACAAATTAAGCTCCTTTTTGCGATTAGACGCTTAGTTTACGAGATAATCGCATTTAAAGATTTCCATATGAAAATCCATCATTGTGCACCCATTTCATAGTGATATCCCCATCTATTACAAGTGATTTCTTAAGTATTTCATAGTGATCACAAATTAAGCTCCTTTTTGCGATTAGACGCTTAGTTTACGAGATAATCGCATTTAAAGATTTCCATATGAAAATCCATCGTTGGGCACCCATTTCATAGTGATATCCCCATCTATTACAAGTGATTTCTTAAGTATTTCATAGTGATCACAAATTAAGCTCCTTTTTGCGATTAGACGCTTAGTTTACGAGATAATCGCATTTAAAGATTTCCATATGAAAATCCATCATTGTGCACCCATTTCATAGTGATATAGCCATATAATTCATGGGATTTCTTAAGTATTTCATAGTGATCACAAATTAAGCTCCTTTTTGCGATTAGACGCTTAGTTTACGAGATAATCACATTTAAAGATTTCCATATGAAAATCCAGCATTGGCCATCCATTTCATAGTGATATCCCCAAATAATTCATGGCATTTCTTAAGTATTTCATAGTGATCACAAATTAAGCTCCTTTTGCGATTAGACGCTTAGTTATCGAGATAATCGCATTTAAAGATTTCCATATGAAAATCCATCGTTGGGCACCCATTTTATAGTGATATCCCATCTATTACAAGTGATTTCTTAAGTATTTCATAGTGATCACAAATTAAGCTCCTTTTTGCGATTAGACGCTTAGTTTACGAGATAATCGCATTTAAAGATTTCCATATGAAAATCCATCGTTGGGCACCCATTTCATAGTGATATCCCCATCTATTACAAGTGATTTCTTAAGTATTTCATAGTGATCACAAATTAAGCTCCTTTTGCGATTAGACGCTTAGTTTACGAGATAATCGCATTTAAAGATTTCCATATGAAAATCCATCGTTGGGCACCCATTTCATAGTGATATCCCCATCTATTACAAGTGATTTCTTAAGTATTTCATAGTGATCACAAATTAAGCTCCTTTTTGCGATTAGACGCTTAGTTTACGAGATAATCGCATTTAAAGATTTCCATATGAAAATCCATCGTTGGGCACCCATTTCATAGTGATATAGCCATATAATTCATGGGATTTTTTAAGTATTTCATAGTGATCACAAATTAAGCTCCTTTTTGCGATTAGACGCTTAGTTTACGAGATAATCGCATTTAAAGATTTCCATATGAAAATCCATCGTTGGGCACCCATTTCATAGTGATATAGCCATATAATTCATGGGATTTTTTAAGTATTTCATAGTGATCACAAATTAAGCTCCTTTTTGCGATTAGACGCTTAGTTTACGAGATAATCGCATTTAAAGATTTCCATTATGAAAATCCATCGTTGGGCACCCATTTCATAGTGATATAGCCATATAATTCATGGGATTTTTTAAGTATTTCATAGTGATCACAAATTAAGCTCCTTTTTGCGATTAGACGCTTAGTTTACGAGATAATCGCATTTAAAGATTTCCATATGAAAATCCATCGTTGGGCACCCATTTCATAGTGATATCCCATCTATTACAAGTGATTTCTTAAGTATTTCATAGTGATCACAAATTAAGCTCCTTTTTGCGATTAGACGCTTAGTTTACGAGATAATCGCATTTAAAGATTTCCATATGAAAATCCATCGTTGGGCACCCATTTCATAGTGATATAGCCATATAATTCATGGGATTTTTAAGTATTTCATAGTGATCACAAAGTGATATAGCCATATAATTCATGGGATTTCTTAAGTATTTCATAGTGATCACAAATTAAGCTCCTTTTTGCGATTAGACGCTTAGTTTACGAGATAATCGCATTTAAAGATTTCCATATGAAAATCCATCGTTGGGCACCTATTTCATAGTGATATCCCCATCTATTACAAGTGATTTCTTAAGTATTTCATAGTGATCACAAATTAAGCTCCTTTTTGCGATTAGACGCTTAGTTTACGAGATAATCGCATTTAAAGATTTCCATATGAAAATCCATCGTTGGGCACCCATTTCATAGTGATATAGCCATATAATTCATGGGATTTTTTAAGTATTTCATAGTGATCACAAATTAAGCTCCTTTTTGCGATTAGACGCTTAGTTTACGAGATAATCGCATTTAAAGATTTCCATATGAAAATCCATCGTTGGGCACCCATTTCATAGTGATATAGCCATATAATTCATGGGATTTTTTAAGTATTTCATAGTGATCACAAATTAAGCTCCTTTTTGCGATTAGACGCTTAGTTTACGAGATAATCGCATTTAAAGATTTCCATATGAAAATCCATCGTTGGGCACCCATTTCATAGTGATATCCCCATCTATTACAAGTGATTTCTTAAGTATTTCATAGTGATCACAAATTAAGCTCCTTTTTGCAATTAGACGCTTAGTTTACGAGATAATCGCATTTAAAGATTTCCATATGAAAATCCATCATTGTGCACCCATTTCATAGTGATATAGCCATATAATTCATGGGATTTCTTAAGTATTTCATAGTGATCACAAATTAAGCTCCTTTTTGCGATTAGACGCTTAGTTTACGAGATAATCGCATTTAAAGATTTCCATGAAAATCCATCGTTGGGCACCCATTTCATAGTGATATCCCCATCTATTACAAGTGATTTCTTAAGTATTTCATAGTGATCACAAATTAAGCTCCTTTTGCGATTAGACGCTTAGTTTACGAGATAATCGCATTTAAAGGTTTCCATATGAAAATCCATCGTTGGGCACCCATTTCATAGTGATATCCCATCTATTACAAGTGATTTCTTAAGTATTTCATAGTGATCACAAATTAAGCTCCTTTTTGCGATTAGACGCTTAGTTTACGAGATAATCGCATTTAAAGATTTCCATATGAAAATCCATCATTGTGCACCCATTTCATAGTGATATAGCCATATAATTCATGGGATTTCTTAAGTATTTCATAGTGATCACAAATTAAGCTCCTTTTTGCGATTAGACACTTAGTTTACGAGATAATCGCATTTAAAGATTTCCATGAAAATCCATCGTTGGGCACCCATTTCATAGTGATATCCCATCTATTACAAGTGATTTCTTAAGTATTTCATAGTGATCACAAATTAAGCTCCTTTTTGCGATTAGACGCTTAGTTTACGAGATAATCGCATTTAAAGGTTTCCATATGAAAATCCATCGTTGGCACCCATTTCATAGTGATATCCCATCTATTACAAGTGATTTCTTAAGTATTTCATAGTGATCACAAATTAAGCTCCTTTTTGCGATTAGACGCTTAGTTTACGAGATAATCGCATTTAAAGATTTCCATATGAAAATCCATCGTTGGGCACCCATTTTATAGTGATATCCCATCTATTACAAGTGATTTCTTAAGTATTTCATAGTGATCACAAATTAAGCTCCTTTTTGCGATTAGACGCTTAGTTTACGAGATAATCGCATTTAAAGATTTCCATATGAAAATCCATCATTGTGCACCCATTTCATAGTGATATCCCCATCTATTACAAGTGATTTCTTAAGTATTTCATAGTGATCACAAATTAAGCTCCTTTTTGCGATTAGACGCTTAGTTTACGAGATAATCGCATTTAAAGATTTCCATATGAAAATCCATCGTTGGGCACCCATTTCATAGTGATATAGCCATATAATTCATGGGATTTTTTAAGTATTTCATAGTGATCACAAATTAAGCTCCTTTTTGCGATTAGACGCTTAGTTTACGAGATAATCGCATTTAAAGATTTCCATATGAAAATCCATCGTTGGGCACCCATTTCATAGTGATATAGCCATATAATTCATGGGATTTTTTAAGTATTTCATAGTGATCACAAATTAAGCTCCTTTTTGCGATTAGACGCTTAGTTTACGAGATAATCGCATTTAAAGATTTCCATATGAAAATCCATCGTTGGGCACCCATTTCATAGTGATATAGCCATATAATTCATGGGATTTTTTAAGTATTTCATAGTGATCACAAATTAAGCTCCTTTTTGCGATTAGACGCTTAGTTTACGAGATAATCGCATTTAAAGATTTCCATATGAAAATCCATCGTTGGGCACCCATTTCATAGTGATATCCCATCTATTACAAGTGATTTCTTAAGTATTTCATAGTGATCACAAATTAAGCTCCTTTTTGCGATTAGACGCTTAGTTTACGAGATAATCGCATTTAAAGATTTCCATATGAAAATCCATCGTTGGGCACCCATTTTATAGTGATATCCCATCTATTACAAGTGATTTCTTAAGTATTTCATAGTGATCACAAATTAAGCTCCTTTTTGCGATTAGACGCTTAGTTTACGAGATAATCGCATTTAAAGATTTCCATATGAAAATCCATCATTGGGCACCCATTTCATAGTGATATAGCCATATAATTCATGGGATTTCTTAAGTATTTCATAGTGATCACAAATTAAGCTCCTTTTTGCGATTAGACGCTTAGTTTACGAGATAATCGCATTTAAAGATTTCCATATGAAAATCCATCGTTGGGCACCTATTTCATAGTGATATCCCCATCTATTACAAGTGATTTCTTAAGTATTTCATAGTGATCACAAATTAAGCTCCTTTTTGCGATTAGACGCTTAGTTTACGAGATAATCGCATTTAAAGATTTCCATATGAAAATCCATCGTTGGGCACCCATTTCATAGTGATATAGCCATATAATTCATGGGATTTTTTAAGTATTTCATAGTGATCACAAATTAAGCTCCTTTTTGCGATTAGACGCTTAGTTTACGAGATAATCGCATTTAAAGATTTCCATATGAAAATCCATCGTTGGGCACCTATTTCATAGTGATATCCCCATCTATTACAAGTGATTTCTTAAGTATTTCATAGTGATCACAAATTAAGCTCCTTTTTGCGATTAGACGCTTAGTTTACGAGATAATCGCATTTAAAGATTTCCATATGAAAATCCATCGTTGGGCACCCATTTCATAGTGATATCCCCATCTATTACAAGTGATTTCTTAAGTATTTCATAGTGATCACAAATTAAGCTCCTTTTTGCAATTAGACGCTTAGTTTACGAGATAATCGCATTTAAAGATTTCCATATGAAAATCCATCATTGTGCACCCATTTCATAGTGATATAGCCATATAATTCATGGGATTTCTTAAGTATTTCATAGTGATCACAAATTAAGCTCCTTTTTGCGATTAGACGCTTAGTTTACGAGATAATCGCATTTAAAGATTTCCATGAAAATCCATCGTTGGGCACCCATTTCATAGTGATATCCCCATCTATTACAAGTGATTTCTTAAGTATTTCATAGTGATCACAAATTAAGCTCCTTTTTGCGATTAGACGCTTAGTTTACGAGATAATCGCATTTAAAGGTTTCCATATGAAAATCCATCGTTGGGCACCCATTTCATAGTGATATCCCATCTATTACAAGTGATTTCTTAAGTATTTCATAGTGATCACAAATTAAGCTCCTTTTTGCGATTAGACGCTTAGTTTACGAGATAATCGCATTTAAAGATTTCCATATGAAAATCCATCGTTGGGTACCCATTTCATAGTGATATCCCCATCTATTACAAGTGATTTCTTAAGTATTTCATAGTGATCACAAATTAAGCTCCTTTTTGCGATTAGACGCTTAGTTTACGAGATAATCGCATTTAAAAATTTCCATATGAAAATCCATCATTGTGCACCCATTTCATAGTGATATAGCCATATAATTCATGGGATTTCTTAAGTATTTCATAGTGATCACAAATTAAGCTCCTTTTTGCAAATAGACGCTTAGTTTACGAGATAATCGCATTTAAATATTTCCATATGAAAATCCATCGTTGGGCACCCATTTCATAGTGATATCCCCATATATTACAAGTTATTTCTTAAGTATTTCATAGTGATCACAAATTAAGCTCCTTTTTGCGATTAGACGCTTAGTTTACGAGATAATCGCATTTAAAGATTTCCATATGAAAATCCATCGTTGGGCACCCATTTCATAGTGATATCCCCATCTATTACAAGTGATTTCTTAAGTATTTCATAGTGATCACAAATTAAGCTCCTTTTTGCAATTAGACGCTTAGTTTACGAGATAATCGCATTTAAAGATTTCCATATGAAAATCCATCATTGTGCACCCATTTCATAGTGATATCCCCATCTATTACAAGTGATTTCTTAAGTATTTCATAGTGATCACAAATTAAGCTCCTTTTTGCGATTAGACGCTTAGTTTACGAGATAATCGCATTTAAAGATTTCCATATGAAAATCCATCGTTGGGCACCCATTTTATAGTGATATCCCCATCTATTACAAGTGATTTCTTAAGTATTTCATAGTGATCACAAATTAAGCTCCTTTTTGCAATTAGACGCTTAGTTTACGAGATAATCGCATTTAAAGATTTCCATATGAAAATCCATCATTGTGCACCCATTTCATAGTGATATCCCCATCTATTACAAGTGATTTCTTAAGTATTTCATAGTGATCACAAATTAAGCTCCTTTTTGCGATTAGACGCTTAGTTTACGAGATAATCGCATTTAAAGATTTCCATATGAAAAATCCATCGTTGGGCACCCATTTCATAGTGATATCCCCATCTATTACAAGTGATTTCTTAAGTATTTCATAGTGATCACAAATTAAGCTCCTTTTTGCAATTAGACGCTTAGTTTACGAGATAATCGCATTTAAAGATTTCCATATGAAAATCCATCGTTGGGCACCCATTTCATAGTGATATCCCCATCTATTACAAGTGATTTCTTAAGTATTTCATAGTGATCACAAATTAAGCTCCTTTTTGCGATTAGACGCTTAGTTTACTAGATAATCGCATTTAAAGATTTCCATATGAAAATCCATCGTTGGGCACCCATTTCATAGTGATATCCCCATCTATTACAAGTGATTTCTTAAGTATTTCATAGTGATCACAAATTAAGCTCCTTTTTGCCATTAGACGCTTAGTTTACGAGATAACCGCATTTAAAGATTTCCATATGAAAATCCATCGTTGGGCACCCATTTTATAGTGATATCCCATCTATTACAAGTGATTTCTTAAGTATTTCATAGTGATCACAATTTAAGCTCCTTTTTGCGATTAGACGCTTAGTTTACGAGATAATCGCATTTAAAGATTTCCATATGAAAATCCATCGTTGGGCACCCATTTCATAGTGATATCCCCATCTATTACAAGTGATTTCTTAAGTATTTCATAGTGATCACAAATTAAGCTCCTTTTTGCGATTAGACGCTTAGTTTACGAGATAATCGCATTTAAAGATTTCCATATGAAAATCCATCGTTGGGCACCCATTTTATAGTGATATCCCATCTATTACAAGTGATTTCTTAAGTATTTCATAGTGATCACAAATTAAGCTCCTTTTTGCGATTAGACGCTTAGTTTACGAGATAATCGCATTTAAAGATTTCCATATGAAAATCCATCGTTGGGCACCCATTTCATAGTGATATCCCCATATATTACAAGTTATTTCTTAAGTATTTCATAGTGATCACAAATTAAGCTCCTTTTTGCGATTAGACGCTTAGTTTACTAGATAATCGCATTTAAAGATTTCCATATGAAAATCCATCGTTGGGTACCCATTTCATAGTGATATCCCCATCTATTACAAGTGATTTCTTAAGTATTTCATAGTGATCACAAATTAAGCTCCTTTTTGCGATTAGACGCTTAGTTTACTAGATAATCGCATTTAAAGATTTCCATATGAAAATCCATCGTTGGGCACCCATTTCATAGTGATATCCCCATCTATTACAAGTGATTTCTTAAGTATTTCATAGTGATCACAAATTAAGCTCCTTTTTGCCATTAGACGCTTAGTTTACGAGATAATCGCATTTAAAGATTTCCATATGAAAATCCATCGTTGGGCACCCATTTTATAGTGATATCCCATCTATTACAAGTGATTTCTTAAGTATTTCATAGTGATCACAAATTAAGCTCCTTTTTGCGATTAGACGCTTAGTTTACGAGATAATCGCATTTAAAGATTTCCATATGAAAATCCATCGTTGGGCACCCATTTTATAGTGATATCCCATCTATTACAAGTGATTTCTTAAGTATTTCATAGTGATCACAAATTAAGCTCCTTTTTGCCATTAGACGCTTAGTTTACGAGATAATCGCATTTAAAGATTTCCATATGAAAATCCATCGTTGGGCACCCATTTTATAGTGATATCCCATCTATTACAAGTGATTTCTTAAGTATTTCATAGTGATCACAAATTAAGCTCCTTTTTGCGATTAGACGCTTAGTTTACGAGATAATCGCATTTAAAGATTTTCATATGAAAATCCATCGTTGGGCACCCATTTCATAGTGATATCCCCATCTATTACAAGTGATTTCTTAAGTATTTCATAGTGATCACAAATTAAGCTCCTTTTTGCGATTAGACGCTTAGTTTACGAGATAATCGCATTTAAAGATTTCCATATGAAAATCCATCGTTGGGCACCCATTTCATAGTGATATCCCCATCTATTACAAGTGATTTCTTAAGTATTTCATAGTGATCACAAATTAAGCTCCTTTTTGCGATTAGACGCTTAGTTTACTAGATAATCGCATTTAAAGATTTCCATATGAAAATCCATCATTGTGCACCCATTTCATAGTGATATCCCCATCTATTACAAGTGATTTCTTAAGTATTTCATAGTGATCACAAATTAAGCTCCTTTTTGCGATTAGACGCTTAGTTTACGAGATAATCGCATTTAAAGATTTCCATATGAAAATCCATCGTTGGGCACCCATTTTATAGTGATATCCCATCTATTACAAGTGATTTCTTAAGTATTTCATAGTGATCACAAATTAAGCTCCTTTTTGTGATTAGACGCTTAGTTTACGAGATAATCGCATTTAAAGATTTCCATATGAAAATCCATCGTTGGGCACCCATTTCATAGTGATATCCCCATATATTACAAGTTATTTCTTAAGTATTTCATAGTGATCACAAATTAAGCTCCTTTTTGCGATTAGACGCTTAGTTTACTAGATAATCGCATTTAAAGATTTCCATATGAAAATCCATCGTTGGGTACCCATTTCATAGTGATATCCCCATCTATTACAAGTGATTTCTTAAGTATTTCATAGTGATCACAAATTAAGCTCCTTTTTGCGATTAGACGCTTAGTTTACGAGATAATCGCATTTAAAGATTTCCATATGAAAATCCAGCATTGGCCATCCATAGCCCCATATAATTCATGGGATTTCTTACGTATTTCATAGTGATCACAAATTAAGCTTCTTTTTGCGATTAGACGCTTAGTTTACGAGATAATCGCATTTAAAGATTTCCATATGAAAATCCATCGTTGGGCACCCATTTCATAGTGATATCCCCATATATTACAAGTTATTTCTTAAGTATTTCATAGTGATCACAAATTAAGCTCCTTTTTGCGATTAGACGCTTAGTTTACTAGATAATCGCATCTAAAGATTTCCATATGAAAATCCATCGTTGGGTACCCATTTCATAGTGATATCCCCATCTATTACAAGTGATTTCTTAAGTATTTCATAGTGATCACAAATTAAGCTCCTTTTTGCGATTAGACGCTTAGTTTACTAGATAATCGCATTTAAAGATTTCCATATGAAAATCCATCGTTGGGCACCCATTTCATAGTGATATCCCCATCTATTACAAGTGATTTCTTAAGTATTTCATAGTGATCACAAATTAAGCTCCTTTTTGCCATTAGACGCTTAGTTTACGAGATAATCGCATTTAAAGATTTCCATATGAAAATCCATCGTTGGGCACCCATTTTATAGTGATATCCCATCTATTACAAGTGATTTCTTAAGTATTTCATAGTGATCACAAATTAAGCTCCTTTTTGCGATTAGACGCTTAGTTTACGAGATAATCGCATTTAAAGATTTCCATATGAAAATCCATCGTTGGGCACCCATTTCATAGTGATATCCCCATCTATTACAAGTGATTTCTTAAGTATTTCATAGTGATCACAAATTAAGCTCCTTTTTGCGATTAGACGCTTAGTTTACGAGATAATCGCATTTAAAGATTTCCATATGAAAATCCATCGTTGGGCACCCATTTCATAGTGATATCCCCATCTATTACAAGCGATTTCTTAAGTATTTCATAGTGATCACAAATTAAGCTCCTTTTTGCGATTAGACGCTTAGTTTACTAGATAATCGCATTTAAAGATTTCCATATGAAAATCCATCATTGTGCACCCATTTCATAGTGATATCCCCATCTATTACAAGTGATTTCTTAAGTATTTCATAGTGATCACAAATTAAGCTCCTTTTTGCGATTAGACGCTTAGTTTACGAGATAATCGCATTTAAAGATTTCCATATGAAAATCCATCGTTGGGCACCCATTTTATAGTGATATCCCCATATATTACAAGTTATTTCTTAAGTATTTCATAGTGATCACAAATTAAGCTCCTTTTTGCGATTAGACGCTTAGTTTACTAGATAATCGCATTTAAAGATTTCCATATGAAAATCCATCGTTGGGTACCCATTTCATAGTGATATCCCCATCTATTACAAGTGATTTCTTAAGTATTTCATAGTGATCACAAATTAAGCTCCTTTTTGCGATTAGACGCTTAGTTTACTAGATAATCGCATTTAAAGATTTCCATATGAAAATCCATCGTTGGGCACCCATTTCATAGTGATATCCCCATCTATTACAAGTGATTTCTTAAGTATTTCATAGTGATCACAAATTAAGCTCCTTTTTGCCATTAGACGCTTAGTTTACGAGATAATCGCATTTAAAGATTTCCATATGAAAATCCATCGTTGGGCACCCATTTTATAGTGATATCCCATCTATTACAAGTGATTTCTTAAGTATTTCATAGTGATCACAAATTAAGCTCCTTTTTGCGATTAGACGCTTAGTTTACGAGATAATCGCATTTAAAGATTTCCATATGAAAATCCATCGTTGGGTACCCATTTCATAGTGATATAGCCATATAATTCATGGGATTTCTTAAGTATTTCATAGTGATCACAAATTAAGCTCCTTTTTGCAAATAGACGCTTAGTTTACGAGATAATCGCATTTAAATATTTCCATATGAAAATCCACAAATTAAGCTCCTTTTTGCGATTAGACGCTTAGTTTACGAGATAATCGCATTTAAAGATTTCCATATGAAAATCCATCGTTGGGCACCCATTTCATAGTGATATCCCCATCTATTACAAGTGATTTCTTAAGTATTTCATAGTGATCACAAATTAAGCTCCTTTTTGCAATTAGACGCTTAGTTTACGAGATAATCGCATTTAAAGATTTCCATATGAAAATCCATCATTGTGCACCCATTTCATAGTGATATCCCCATCTATTACAAGTGATTTCTTAAGTATTTCATAGTGATCACAAATTAAGCTCCTTTTTGCGATTAGACGCTTAGTTTACGAGATAATCGCATTTAAAGATTTCCATATGAAAATCCATCGTTGGGCACCCATTTTATAGTGATATCCCATCTATTACAAGTGATTTCTTAAGTATTTCATAGTGATCACAAATTAAGCTCCTTTTTGCGATTAGACGCTTAGTTTACGAGATAATCGCATTTAAAGATTTCCATATGAAAATCCATCGTTGGGCACCCATTTCATAGTGATATCCCCATATATTACAAGTTATTTCTTAAGTATTTCATAGTGATCACAAATTAAGCTCCTTTTTGCGATTAGACGCTTAGTTTACTAGATAATCGCATTTAAAGATTTCCATATGAAAATCCATCGTTGGGTACCCATTTCATAGTGATATCCCCATCTATTACAAGTGATTTCTTAAGTATTTCATAGTGATCACAAATTAAGCTCCTTTTTGCGATTAGACGCTTAGTTTACTAGATAATCGCATTTAAAGATTTCCATATGAAAATCCATCGTTGGGCACCCATTTCATAGTGATATCCCCATCTATTACAAGTGATTTCTTAAGTATTTCATAGTGATCACAAATTAAGCTCCTTTTCGCCATTAGACGCTTAGTTTACGAGATAATCGCATTTAAAGATTTCCATATGAAAATCCATCGTTGGGCACCCATTTTATAGTGATATCCCATCTATTACAAGTGATTTCTTAAGTATTTCATAGTGATCACAAATTAAGCTCCTTTTTGCGATTAGACGCTTAGTTTACGAGATAATCGCATTTAAAGATTTCCATATGAAAATCCAGCATTGGCCATCCATAGCCCCATATAATTCATGGGATTTCTTACGTATTTCATAGTGATCACAAATTAAGCTTCTTTTTGCGATTAGACGCTTAGTTTACGAGATAATCGCATTTAAAGATTTCCATATGAAAATCCAGCATTGGCCATCCATAGCCCCATATAATTCATGGGATTTCTTACGTATTTCATAGTGATCACAAATTAAGCTCCTTTTTGCGATTAGACGCTTAGTTTACGAGATAATCGCATTTAAAGATTTCCATATGAAAATCCATCATTGTGCACCCATTTCATAGTGATATAGCCATATAATTCATGGGATTTCTTAAGTATTTCACAAATTAAGCTCCTTTTTGCAATTAGACGCTTAGTTTACGAGATAATCGCATTTAAAGATTTCCATATGAAAATCCATCGTTGGGCACCCATTTCATAGTGATATCCCCATCTATTACAAGTGATTTCTTAAGTATTTCATAGTGATCACAAATTAAGCTCCTTTTTGCAATTAGACGCTTAGTTTACGAGATAATCGCATTTAAAGATTTCCATATGAAAATCCATCATTGTGCACCCATTTCATAGTGATATAGCCATATAATTCATGGGATTTCTTAAGTATTTCACAAATTAAGCTCCTTTTTGCAATTAGACGCTTAGTTTACGAGATAATCGCATTTAAAGATATCCATATGAAAATCCATCGTTGGGCACCCATTTCATAGTGATATCCCCATCTATTACGAGTGATTTCTTAAGTATTTCATAGTGATCACAAATTAAGCTCCTTTTTGCGATTAGACGCTTAATTTACGAGATAATCGCATTTAAAGATTTCCATATGAAAGTATTTCATAGTGATCACAAATTAAGCTCCTTTTTGCGATTAGACGCTTAGTTTACGAGATAATCGCATTTAAAGATTTCCATATGAAAATCCATCGTTGGGTACCCATTTCATAGTGATATCCCCATCCATTACAAGTGATTTCTTAAGTATTTCATAGTGATCACAAATTAAGCTCCTTTTTGCGATTAGACGCTTAGTTTACGAGATAATCGCATTTAAAGATTTCCATATGAAAGTATTTCATAGTGATCACAAATTAAGCTCCTTTTTGCGATTAGACGCTTAGTTTACGAGATAATCGCATTTAAAGATTTCCATATGAAAATCCATCGTTGGGTACCCATTTCATAGTGATATCCCCATCCATTACAAGTGATTTCTTAAGTATTTCATAGTGATCACAAATTAAGCTCCTTTTTGCGATTAGACGCTTAGTTTACGAGATAATCGCATTTAAAGATTTCCATATGAAAATCCATCGTTGGGCACCCATTTCATAGTGATATCCCCATATAATTCATGGGATTTCTTAGGTATTTCATAGTGATCACAAATTAAGCTCCTTTTTGCGATTAGACGCTTAGTTTACGAGATAATCGCATTTAAAGATTTCCATATGAAAATCCATCGTTGGGCACCCATTTCATAGTGATATCCCCATATAATTCATGGGATTTCTTAGGTATTTCATAGTGATCACAAATTAAGCTCCTTTTTGCGATTAGACGCTTAGTTTACGAGATAATCGCATTTAAAGATTTCCATATGAAAATCCATCGTTGGGCACCCATTTCATAGTGATATCCCCATATAATTCATGGGATTTCTTAGGTATTTCATAGTGATCACAAATTAAGCTCCTTTTTGCGATTAGACGCTTAGTTTACTAGATAATCGCATTTAAAGATTTCCATATGAAAATCCATCGTTGGGTACCCATTTCATAGTGATATCCCATCTATTACAAGTGATTTCTTAAGTATTTCATAGTGATCACAAATTAAGCTCCTTTTTGCCATTAGACGCTTAGTTTACGAGATAATCGCATTTAAAGATTTCCATATGAAAATCCATCGTTGGGCACCCATTTTATAGTGATATCCCATCTATTACAAGTGATTTCTTAAGTATTTCATAGTGATCACAAATTAAGCTCCTTTTTGCGATTAGACGCTTAGTTTACGAGATAATCGCATTTAAAGATTTCCATATGAAAATCCATCGTTGGGCACCCATTTCATAGTGATATCCCCATCTGTTACAAGTGATTTCTTAAGTATTTCATAGTGATCACAAATTAAGCTCCTTTTTGCGATTAGACGCTTAGTTTACGAGATAATCGCATTTAAAGATTTCCATATGAAAATCCATCGTTGGGCACCCATTTCATAGTGATATCCCCATCTATTACAAGTGATTTCTTAAGTATTTCATAGTGATCACAAATTAAGCTCCTTTTTGCGATTAGACGCTTAGTTTACGAGATAATCGCATTTAAAGATTTCCATATGAAAATCCATCGTTGGGCACCCATTTCATAGTGATATCCCATCTATTACAAGTGATTTCTTAAGTATTTCATAGTGATCACAAATTAAGCTCCTTTTTGCGATTAGACGCTTAGTTTACGAGATAATCGCATTTAAAGATTTCCATATGAAAATCCATCGTTGGGCACCCATTTTATAGTGATATCCCATCTATTACAAGTGATTTCTTAAGTATTTCATAGTGATCACAAATTAAGCTCCTTTTTGCGATTAGACGCTAAGTTTACGAGATAATCGCATTTAAAGATTTCCATATGAAAATCCATCGTTGGGCACCCATTTCATAGTGATATCCCATCTATTACAAGTGATTTCTTAAGTATTTCATAGTGATCACAAATTAAGCTCCTTTTTGCGATTAGACGCTTAGTTTACGAGATAATCGCATTTAAAGATTTCCATATGAAAATCCATCGTTGGGCACCCATTTTATAGTGATATCCCATCTATTACAAGTGATTTCTTAAGTATTTCATAGTGATCACAAATTAAGCTCCTTTTTGCGATTAGACGCTTAGTTTACGAGATATTCGCATTTAAAGATTTCCATATGAAAATCCAGCTTTGGCCATCCATAGCCCCATATAATTCATGGGATTTCTTACGTATTTCATAGTGATCACAAATTAAGCTTCTTTTTGCGATTAGACGCTTAGTTTACGAGATAATCGCATTTAAAGATTTCCATATGAAAATCCATCGTTGTGTACCCATTTCACAGTGATATCCCCATCTATTACAAGTGATTTCTTAAGTATTTCATAGTGATCACAAATTAAGCTCCTTTTTGCGATTAGACGCTTAGTTTACGAGATAATCGCATTTAAAGATTTTCATATGAAAATCCATCGTTGGGCACCCAGTTCATAGTGATATCCCCATCTATTACAAGTGATTTCTTAAGTATTTCATAGTGATCACAAATTAAGCTCCTTTTTGCAATTAGACGCTTAGTTTACGAGATAATCGCATTTAAAGATTTCCATATGAATCCATCCATCCATCATTGTGCACCCATTTCATAGTGATATAGCCATATAATTCATGGGATTTCTTAAGTATTTCATAGTGATCACAAATTAAGCTCCTTTTTGCGATTAGATAATCGCATTTAAAGATTTCCATATGAAAATCCATCGTTGGGCACCCATTTCATAGTAATATCCCCATCTATTACAAGTGATTTCTTAAGTATTTCATAGTGATCACAAATTAAGCTCCTTTTTGCAATTAGACGCTTAGTTTACGAGATAATCGCATTTAAAGATTTCCATATGAAAATCCATCATTGTGCACCCATTTCATAGTGACATAGCCATATAATTCATGGGATTTCTTAAGTATTTCATAGTGATCACAAATTAAGCTCCTTTTTGCGATTAGACGCTTAGTTTACGAGATAATCGCATTTAAAGATTTCCATATGAAAATCCATCGTTGGGCACCCATTTCATAGTGATATCCCCATCTATTACAAGTGATTTCTTAAGTATTTCATAGTGATCACAAATTAAGCTCCTTTTTGCAATTAGACGCTTAGTTTACGAGATAATCGCATTTAAAGATTTCCATATGAAAATCCATCATTGTGCACCCATTTCATAGTGATATAGCCATATAATTCATGGGATTTCTTAAGTATTTCATAGTGATCACAAATTAAGCTCCTTTTTGCAATTAGACGCTTAGTTTACGAGATAATCGCATTTAAAGATTTCCATATGAAAATCCATCGTTGGGCACCCATTTCATAGTGATATCCCCATCTATTACAAGTGATTTCTTAAGTATTTCATAGTGATCACAAATTAAGCTCCTTTTTGCGATTAGACGCTTAGTTTACGAGATAATCGCATTTAAAGATTTCCATATGAAAATCCATCGTTGGGTACCCATTTCACAGTGATATCCCCATCTATTACAAGTGATTTCTTAAGTATTTCATAGTGATCACAAATTAAGCTCCTTTTTGCAATTAGACGCTTAGTTTACGAGATAATTGCATTTAAAGATTTCCATATGAAAATCCATCATTGTGCACCCATTTCATAGTGATATATCCATATAATTAATGGGATTTCTTAAGTATTTCATAGTGATCACAAAGTAAGCTCCTTTTTGCGATTAGACGCTTAGTTTACGAGATAATCGCATTTAAAGATTTCCATATGAAAATCCATCATTGTGCACCCATTTCATAGTGATATAGCCATATAATTCATGGGATTTCTTAAGTATTTCATAGTGATCACAAATTAAGCTCCTTTTTGCGATTAGACGCTTAGTTTACGAGATAATCGCATTTAAAGATTTCCATATGAAAATCCATCGTTGGGCACCCATTTCATAGTGATATCCCCATCTATTACAAGTGATTTCTTAAGTATTTCATAGTGATCACAAATTAAGCTCCTTTTTGCGATTAGACGCTTAGTTTACGAGATAATCGCATTTTAAGATTTCCATATGAAAATCCATCGTTGGGTACCCATTTCACAGTGATATCCCCATCTATTACAAGTGATTTCTTAAGTATTTCATAGTGATCACAAATTAAGCTCCTTTTTGCAATTAGACGCTTAGTTTACGAGATAATCGCATTTAAAGATTTTCATATGAAAATCCATCATTGTGCACCCATTTCATAGTGATATAGCCATATAATTCATGGGATTTCTTAAGTATTTCATAGTGATCACAAATTAAGCTCCTTTTTGCAATTAGACGCTTAGTTTACGAGATAATCGCATTTAAAGATTTCCATATGAAAATCCATCATTGTGCACCCATTTCATAGTGATATAGCCATATAATTCATGGGATTTCTTAAGTATTTCACAAATTAAGCTCCTTTTTGCAATTAGACGCTTAGTTTACGAGATAATCGCATTTAAAGATTTCCATATGAAAATCCATCGTTGGGCACCCATTTCATAGTGATATCCCCATCTATTACGAGTGATTTCTTAAGTATTTCATAGTGATCACAAATTAAGCTCCTTTTTGCAATTAGACGCTTAGTTTACGAGATAATCGCATTTAAAGATTTCCATATGAAAATCCATCATTGTGCACCCATTTCATAGTGATATCCCCATCTATTACAAGTGATTTCTTAAGTATTTCATAGTGATCACAAATTAAGCTCCTTTTTGCGATTAGACGCTTAGTTTACGAGATAATCGCATTTAAAGATTTCCATATGAAAATCCATCATTGTGCACCCATTTCATAGTGATATCCCCAAATAATTCATGGCATTTCTTAAGTATTTCATAGTGATCACAAATTAAGCTCCTTTTTGCGATTAGACGCTTAGTTTACGAGATAATCGCATTTAAAGATTTCCATATGAAAATCCAGCATTGGCCATCCATTTCATAGTGATATCCCCATATAATTCATGGCATTTCTTAAGTATTTCATAGTGATCACAAATTAAGCTCCTTTTTGCGATTAGACGCTTAGTTTACGAGATAATCGCATTTAAAGATTTCCATATGAAAATCCATCGTTGGGCACCCATTTCATAGTGATATCCCATCTATTACAAGTGATTTCTTAAGTATTTCATAGTGATCACAAATTAAGCTCCTTTTTGCGATTAGACGCTTAGTTTACGAGATAATCGCATTTAAAGATTTCCATATGAAAATCCAGCATTGGCCATCCATTTCATAGTGATATCCCCAAATAATTCATGGCATTTCTTAGGTATTTCATAGTGATCACAAATTAAGCTCCTTTTTGCGATTAGACGCTTAGTTTACGAGATAATCGCATTTAAAGATTTCCATATGAAAATCCATCGTTGGGCACCCATTTCATAGTGATATCCCATCTATTACAAGTGATTTCTTAAGTATTTCATAGTGATCACAAATTAAGCTCCTTTTTGCGATTAGACGCTTAGTTTACGAGATAATCGCATTTTAAGATTTCCATATGAAAATCCATCGTTGGGTACCCATTTCACAGTGATATCCCCATCTATTACAAGTGATTTCTTAAGTATTTCATAGTGATCACAAATTAAGCTCCTTTTTGCAATTAGACGCTTAGTTTACGAGATAATCGCATTTAAAGATTTCCATATGAAAATCCATCATTGTGCACCCATTTCATAGTGATATAGCCATATAATTCATGGGATTTCTTAGGTATTTCATAGTGATCACAAATTAAGCTCCTTTTTGCGATTAGACGCTTAGTTTACGAGATAATCGCATTTAAAGATTTCCATATGAAAATCCATCGTTGGGCACCCATTTCATAGTGATATCCCATCTATTACAAGTGATTTCTTAAGTATTTCATAGTGATCACAAATTAAGCTCCTTTTTGCGATTAGACGCTTAGTTTACGAGATAATCGCATTTAAAGATTTCCATATGAAAATCCATCATTGTGCACCCATTTCATAGTGATATAGCCATATAATTCAAGGGATTTCTTAAGTATTTCATAGTGATCACAAATTAAGCTCCTTTTTGCGATTAGATAATCGCATTTAAAGATTTCCATATGAAAATCCATCGTTGGGCACCCATTTCATAGTGATATCCCCATCTATTACAAGTGATTTCTTAAGTATTTCATAGTGATCACAAATTAAGCTCCTTTTTGCAATTAGACGCTTAGTTTACGAGATAATCGCATTTAAAGATTTCCATATGAAAATCCATCATTGTGCACCCATTTCATAGTGATATAGCCATATAATTCAAGGGATTTCTTAAGTATTTCATAGTGATCACAAATTAAGCTCCTTTTTGCGATTAGACGCTTAGTTTACGAGATAATCGTATTTAAAGATTTCCATATGAAAATCCATCGTTGGGCACCCATTTCATAGTGATATCCCCATCTATTACAAGTGATTTCTTAAGTATTTCATAGTGATCACAAATTAAGCTCCTTTTTGCAATTAGACGCTTAGTTTACGAGATAATCGCATTTAAAGATTTCCATATGAAAATCCATCATTGTGCACCCATTTCATAGTGACATAGCCATATAATTCATGGGATTTCTTAAGTATTTCATAGTGATCACAAATTAAGCTCCTTTTTGCGATTAGACGCTTAGTTTACGAGATAATCGCATTTAAAGATTTCCATATGAAAATCCATCGTTGGGCACCCATTTCATAGTGATATCCCCATCTATTACAAGTGATTTCTTAAGTATTTCATAGTGATCACAAATTAAGCTCCTTTTTGCAATTAGACGCTTAGTTTACGAGATAATCGCATTTAAAGATTTCCATATGAAAATCCATCATTGTGCACCCATTTCATAGTGATATAGCCATATAATTCAAGGGATTTCTTAAGTATTTCATAGTGATCACAAATTAAGCTCCTTTTTGCGATTAGACGCTTAGTTTACGAGATAATCGCATTTAAAGATTTCCATATGAAAATCCATCGTTGGGCACCCATTTCATAGTGATATCCCCATCTATTACAAGTGATTTCTTAAGTATTTCATAGTGATCACAAATTAAGCTCCTTTTTGCAATTAGACGCTTAGTTTACGAGATAATCGCATTTAAAGATTTCCATATGAAAATCCATCATTGTGCACCCATTTCATAGTGACATAGCCATATAATTCATGGGATTTCTTAAGTATTTCATAGTGATCACAAATTAAGCTCCTTTTTGCGATTAGACGCTTAGTTTACGAGATAATCGCATTTAAAGATTTCCATATGAAAATCCATCGTTGGGCACCCATTTCATAGTGATATCCCCATCTATTACAAGTGATTTCTTAAGTATTTCATAGTGATCACAAATTAAGCTCCTTTTTGCAATTAGACGCTTAGTTTACGAGATAATCGCATTTAAAGATTTCCATATGAAAATCCATCATTGTGCACCCATTTCATAGTGATATAGCCATATAATTCAAGGGATTTCTTAAGTATTTCATAGTGATCACAAATTAAGCTCCTTTTTGCGATTAGACGCTTAGTTTACGAGATAATCGCATTTAAAGATTTCCATATGAAAATCCATCGTTGGGCACCCATTTCATAGTGATATCCCCATCTATTACAAGTGATTTCTTAAGTATTTCATAGTGATCACAAATTAAGCTCCTTTTTGCAATTAGACGCTTAGTTTACGAGATAATCGCATTTAAAGATTTCCATATGAAAATCCATCATTGTGCACCCATTTCATAGTGACATAGCCATATAATTCATGGGATTTCTTAAGTATTTCATAGTGATCACAAATTAAGCTCCTTTTTGCGATTAGACGCTTAGTTTACGAGATAATCGCATTTAAAGATTTCCATATGAAAATCCATCGTTGGGCACCCATTTCATAGTGATATCCCCATCTATTACAAGTGATTTCTTAAGTATTTCATAGTGATCACAAATTAAGCTCCTTTTTGCAATTAGACGCTTAGTTTACGAGATAATCGCATTTAAAGATTTCCATATGAAAATCCATCATTGTGCACCCATTTCATAGTGATATAGCCATATAATTCAAGGGATTTCTTAAGTATTTCATAGTGATCACAAATTAAGCTCCTTTTTGCGATTAGACGCTTAGTTTACGAGATAATCGCATTTAAAGATTTCCATATGAAAATCCATCGTTGGGCACCCATTTCATAGTGATATCCCCATCTATTACAAGTGATTTCTTAAGTATTTCATAGTGATCACAAATTAAGCTCCTTTTTGCAATTAGACGCTTAGTTTACGAGATAATCGCATTTAAAGATTTCCATATAAAAATCCATCGTTGGGCACCCATTTCATAGTGATAGCCCCATCTATTACAAGTGATTTCTTAAGTATTTCATAGTGATCACAAATTAAGCTCCTTTTTGCGATTAGACGCTTAGTTTACGAGATAATCGCATTTAAAGATTTCCATATGAAAATCCATCGTTGGGTACCCATTTCACAGTGATATCCCCATCTATTACAAGTGATTTCTTAAGTATTTCATAGTGATCACAAATTAAGCTCCTTTTTGCAATTAGACGCTTAGTTTACGAGATAATTGCATTTAAAGATTTCCATATGAAAATCCATCATTGTGCACCCATTTCATAGTGATATATCCATATAATTAATGGGATTTCTTAAGTATTTCATAGTGATCACAAAGTAAGCTCCTTTTTGCGATTAGACGCTTAGTTTACGAGATAATCGCATTTAAAGATTTCCATATGAAAATCCATCATTGTGCACCCATTTCATAGTGATATAGCCATATAATTCATGGGATTTCTTAAGTATTTCATAGTGATCACAAATTAAGCTCCTTTTTGCGATTATACGCTTAGTTTACGAGATAATCGCATTTAAAGATTTCCATATGAAAATCCATCGTTGGGCACCCATTTCATAGTGATATCCCCATCTATTACAAGTGATTTCTTAAGTATTTCATAGTGATCACAAATTAAGCTCCTTTTTGCGATTAGACGCTTAGTTTACGAGATAATCGCATTTTAAGATTTCCATATGAAAATCCATCGTTGGGTACCCATTTCACAGTGATATCCCCATCTATTACAAGTGATTTCTTAAGTATTTCATAGTGATCACAAATTAAGCTCCTTTTTGCAATTAGACGCTTAGTTTACGAGATAATCGCATTTAAAGATTTCCATATGAAAATCCATCATTGTGCACCCATTTCATAGTGATATAGCCATATAATTCATGGGATTTCTTAAGTATTTCATAGTGATCACAAATTAAGCTCCTTTTTGCAATTAGACGCTTAGTTTACGAGATAATCGCATTTAAAGATTTCCATATGAAAATCCATCATTGTGCACCCATTTCATAGTGATATATCCATATAATTCATGGGATTTCTTAAGTATTTCATAGTGATCACAAATTAAGCTCCTTTTTGCGATTAGACGCTTAGTTTACGAGATAATCGCATTTAAAGATTTCCATATGAAAATCCATCGTTGGGCACCCATTTCATAGTGATATCCCCATCTATTACAAGTGATTTCTTAAGTATTTCATAGTGATCACAAATTAAGCTCCTTTTTGCAATTAGACGCTTAGTTTACGAGATAATCGCATTTAAAGATTTCCATATGAAAATCCATCATTGTGCACCCATTTCATAGTGATATAGCCATATAATTCATGGGATTTCTTAAGTATTTCACAAATTAAGCTCCTTTTTGCAATTAGACGCTTAGTTTACGAGATAATCGCATTTAAAGATTTCCATATGAAAATCCATCGTTGGGCACCCATTTCATAGTGATATCCCCATCTATTACGAGTGATTTCTTAAGTATTTCATAGTGATCACAAATTAAGCTCCTTTTTGCAATTAGACGCTTAGTTTACGAGATAATCGCATTTAAAGATTTCCATATGAAAATCCATCATTGTGCACCCATTTCATAGTGATATCCCCATCTATTACAAGTGATTTCTTAAGTATTTCATAGTGATCACAAATTAAGCTCCTTTTTGCGATTAGACGCTTAGTTTACGAGATAATCGCATTTAAAGATTTCCATATGAAAATCCATCATTGTGCACCCATTTCATAGTGATATCCCCATCTATTACAAGTGATTTCTTAAGTATTTCATAGTGATCACAAATTAAGCTCCTTTTTGCGATTAGACGCTTAGTTTACGAGATAATCGCATTTAAAGATTTCCATATGAAAATCCATCATTGTGCACCCATTTCATAGTGATATAGCCATATAATTCATGGGATTTCTTAAGTATTTCACAAATTAAGCTCCTTTTTGCAATTAGACGCTTAGTTTACGAGATAATCGCATTTAAAGATTTCCATATGAAAATCCATCGTTGGGCACCCATTTCATAGTGATATCCCCATCTATTACGAGTGATTTCTTAAGTATTTCATAGTGATCACAAATTAAGCTCCTTTTTGCAATTAGACGCTTAGTTTACGAGATAATCGCATTTAAAGATTTCCATATGAAAATCCATCATTGTGCACCCATTTCATAGTGATATCCCCATCTATTACACTGTACGACACGATTTTTCACCCATGATCAAACTGACCAGATTCTGAAAATAAAGCTCAAAATAAAATATACGTATCTCCCAGTTTTTCTAGATCAACTCATTTAAGATTTTTACGAGCAATTTAATTTTTGGAGGGAAGCTCCCATACAGCGACTACTTTCTGATCGCAGAACTCTGCGTGTTGTTAACAGATTTTGATTAACTTTATTTAATGTTCTTCAAATGGTCAGGAGCGGGTTATGACGAAGACCAAATTTTAAATTTGTCACTAATTAACTTTGTCACAAATTTAATTTGTCAACAAATTTTGATGCTTTTTTTAATACTTTTCAAATGGCCAGGAGCGGGTTCTAACAAAGACAAAATTTAAAATTTGTCTAAAATAAAAAATGTCGCAAATTGTCAAAAATAAAAATTGTCACAATTTTTTTTATGTTTTCCAACTAGCTAGGATCGGGTTCTGACCAGCAGTATTCAGCCAGCATAAACCTATATATGTTTTATGACTTAGCAACCCTACACATGAAAAAATTGCTATTATCATATTTGTGATAATTGTTTTGTGACAAATTTTAATTTTGGGCTTTGTCAGAACCTGCTCCAGGCCATTTGAAAAAATATAAAAAAAGTTAATCAAAATCTGTTGACAAATTAAATTTATGACAAATTTGTGACAAATTTAATTTGTGACAATTTAAAATTTTGGCTTCGTCAGAACCGGCTCCTGGACATTTGAAAAACATTAAAAAAAGTTCATCAAAATCTGTTAACAACTAGCAGAGTTCTGCGAACAGGAAGTAGTAGCTGTATAGGAGCTTCCCTCCAAAAATTAAATTGCTCGTAAAAATCTTAAATGAGTTGATCTAGAAAAACTGGAAGATACGTATATTTTTTTTTGAGCTATATTTTCAGAATCTGTTCAGTTTGATCATGGGTGAGGCCAAAAGTTTAAATTTGTCTTACAGTGTTACAAGTGATTTCTTAAGTATTTCATAGTGATCACAAATTAAGCTCCTTTTTGCGATTAGACGCTTAGTTTACGAGATAATCGCATTTAAAGATTTCCATATGAAAATCCAGCATTGGCCATCCATTTCATAGTGATATCCCCAAATAATTCATGGCATTTCTTAGGTATTTCATAGTGATCACAAATTAAGCTCCTTTTTGCGATTAGACGCTTAGTTTACGAGATAATCGCATTTAAAGATTTCCATATGAAAATCCATCATTGTGCACCCATTTCATAGTGATATCCCCATCTATTACAAGTGATTTCTTAAGTATTTCATAGTGATCACAAATTAAGCTCCTTTTTGCGATTAGACGCTTAGTTTACGAGATAATCGCATTTAAAGATTTCCATATGAAAATCCAGCATTGGCCATCCATTTCATAGTGATATCCCCAAATAATTCATGGCATTTCTTAGGTATTTCATAGTGATCACAAATTAAGCTCCTTTTTGCGATTAGACGCTTAGTTTACGAGATAATCGCATTTAAAGATTTCCATATGAAAATCCATCGTTGGGCACCCATTTCATAGTGATATCCCATCTATTACAAGTGATTTCTTAAGTATTTCATAGTGATCACAAATTAAGCTCCTTTTTGCGATTAGACGCTTAGTTTACGAGATAATCGCATTTAAAGATTTCCATATGAAAATCCAGCATTGGCCATCCATTTCATAGTGATATCCCCAAATAATTCATGGCATTTCTTAGGTATTTCATAGTGATCACAAATTAAGCTCCTTTTTGCGATTAGACGCTTAGTTTACGAGATAATCGCATTTAAAGATTTCCATATGAAAATCCAGCATTGGCCATCCATTTCATAGTGATATCCCCAAATAATTCATGGCATTTCTTAGGTATTTCATAGTGATCACAAATTAAGCTCCTTTTTGCGATTAGACGCTTAGTTTACGAGATAATCGCATTTAAAGATTTCCATATGAAAATCCATCGTTGGGCACCCATTTCATAGTGATATCCCATCTATTACAAGTGATTTCTTAAGTATTTCATAGTGATCACAAATTAAGCTCCTTTTTGCGATTAGACGCTTAGTTTACGAGATAATCGCATTTAAAGATTTCCATATGAAAATCCAGCATTGGCCATCCATTTCATAGTGATATCCCCAAATAATTCATGGCATTTCTTAGGTATTTCATAGTGATCACAAATTAAGCTCCTTTTTGCGATTAGACGCTTAGTTTACGAGATAATCGCATTTAAAGATTTCCATATGAAAATCCATCGTTGGGTACCCATTTCATAGTGATATCCCCATCTATTACAAGTGATTTCTTAAGTATTTCATAGTGATCACAAATTAAGCTCCTTTTTGCGATTAGACGCTTAGTTTACGAGATAATCGCATTTAAAGATTTCCATATGAAAGTATTTCATAGTGATCACAAATTAAGCTCCTTTTTGCGATTAGACGCTTAGTTTACGAGATAATCGCATTTAAAGATTTCCATATGAAAATCCATCGTTGGGCACCCATTTCATAGTGATATCCCCAAATAATTCATGGCATTTCTTAGGTATTTCATAGTGATCACAAATTAAGCTCCTTTTTGCGATTAGACGCTTAGTTTACGAGATAATCGCATTTAAAGATTTCCATATGAAAATCCATCGTTGGGTACCCATTTCATAGTGATATCCCCATCTATTACAAGTGATTTCTTAAGTATTTCATAGTGATCACAAATTAAGCTCCTTTTTGCGATTAGACGCTTAGTTTACGAGATAATCGCATTTAAAGATTTCCATATGAAAGTATTTCATAGTGATCACAAATTGAGCTCCTTTTTGCGATTAGACGCTTAGTTAACAAGATAATCGCATTTAAAGATTTCCATATGAAAGTATTTCATAGTGATCACAAATTAAGCTCCTTTTTGCGATTAGACGCTTAGTTTACGAGATAATCGCATTTAAAGATTTCCATATGAAAATCCATCGTTGGGTACCCATTTCATAGTGATATCCCCATCTATTACAAGTGATTTCTTAAGTATTTCATAGTGATCACAAATTAAGCTCCTTTTTGCGATTAGACGCTTAGTTTACGAGATAATCGCATTTAAAGATTTCCATATGAAAGTATTTCATAGTGATCACAAATTGAGCTCCTTTTTGCGATTAGACGCTTAGTTAACAAGATAATCGCATTTAAAGATTTCCATATGAAAGTATTTCATAGTGATCACAAATTAAGCTCCTTTTTGCGATTAGACGCTTAGTTTACGAGATAATCGCATTTAAAGATTTCCATATGAAAATCCATCGTTGGGTACCCATTTCATAGTGATATCCCCATCTATTACAAGTGATTTCTTAAGTATTTCATAGTGATCACAAATTAAGCTTCTTTTTGCGATTAGACGCTTAGTTTACGAGATAATCGCATTTAAAGATTTCCATATGAAAATCCATCGTTGGGCACCCATTTCATAGTGATATCCCCATCTATTACAAGTGATTTCTTAAGTATTTCATAGTGATCACAAATTAAGCTCCTTTTTGCGATTAGACGCTTAGTTTACTAGATAATCGCATATAAAGATTTCCATATGAAAATCCATCGTTGGGCACCCATTTCATAGTGATATCCCCATCTATTACAAGTGATTTCTTAAGTATTTCATAGTGATCACAAATTAAGCTCCTTTTTGCGATTAGACGCTTAGTTAACGAGATAATCGCATTTAAAGATTTCCATATGAAAATCCATCGTTGGGTACCCATTTCATAGTGATATCCCCATCTATTACAAGTGATTTCTTAAGTATTTCATAGTGATCACAAATTAAGCTCCTTTTTGCGATTAGACGCTTAGTTTACGAGATAATCGCATTTAAAGATTTCCATATGAAAATCCATCGTTGGGTACCCATTTCATAGTGATATCCCCATCCCCATCATATTACAAGTGATTTCTTAAGTATTTCATAGTGATCACAAATTAAGCTCCTTTTTGCGATTAGACGCTTAGTTTACGAGATAATCGCATTTAAAGATTTCCATATGAAAATCCATCGTTGGGTACCCATTTCATAGTGATATCCCCATCTATTACAAGTGATTTCTTAAGTATTTCATAGTGATCACAAATTAAGCTCCTTTTTGCGATTAGACGCTTAGTTTACGAGATAATCGCATTTAAAGATTTCCATATGAAAATCCATCATTGTGCACCCATTTCATAGTAATATAGCCATATAATTCATGGGATTTCTTAAGTATTTCATAGTGATCACAAATTAAGCTTCTTTTTGCGATTAGACGCTTAGTTTACGAGATAATCGCATTTAAAGATTTCCATACGAAAATCCATCGTTGGGTACCCATTTCATAGTGATATCCCCATCCATTACAAGTGATTTCTTAAGTATTTCATAGTGATCACAAATTAAGCTCCTTTTTGCGATTAGACGCTTAGTTTACGAGATAATCGCATTTAAAGATTTCCATATGAAAATCCATCATTGTGCACCCATTTCATAGTGATATAGCCATATAATTCATGGGATTTCTTAAGTATTTCATAGTGATCACAAATTAAGCTTCTTTTTGCGATTAGACGCTTAGTTTACGAGATAATCGCATTTAAAGATTTCCATATGAAAATCCATCGTTGGGTACCCATTTCATAGTGATATCCCCATCTATTACAAGTGATTTCTTAAGTATTTCATAGTGATCACAAATTAAGCTCCTTTTTGCGATTAGACGCTTAGTTTACTAGATAATCGCATATAAAGATTTCCATATGAAAATCCATCGTTGGGCACCCATTTCATAGTGATATCCCCATCTATTACAAGTGATTTCTTAAGTATTTCATAGTGATCACAAATTAAGCTCCTTTTTGCGATTAGACGCTTAGTTAACGAGATAATCGCATTTAAAGATTTCCATATGAAAATCCATCGTTGGGTACCCATTTCATAGTGATATCCCCATCTATTACAAGTGATTTCTTAAGTATTTCATATTGATCACAAATTAAGCTCCTTTTTGCGATTAGACGCTTAGTTTACGAGATAATCGCATTTAAAGATTTCCATATGAAAATCCATCGTTGGGCACCCATTTCATAGTGATATCCCCATCTATTACAAGTGATTTCTTAAGTGTTTCATAGTGATCACAAATTAAGCTCCTTTTTGCGATTAGACGCTTAGTTTACGAGATAATCGCATTTAAAGATTTCCATATGAAAATCCATCATTGTGCACCCATTTCATAGTGATATAGCCATATAATTCATGGGATTTCTTAAGTATTTCATAGTGATCACAAATTAAGCTTCTTTTTGCGATTAGACGCTTAGTTTACGAGATAATCGCATTTAAAGATTTCCATATGAAAATCCATCGTTGGGTACCCATTTCATAGTGATATCCCCATCTATTACAAGTGATTTCTTAAGTATTTCATAGTGATCACAAATTAAGCTCCTTTTTGCGATTAGACGCTTAGTTTACGAGATAATCGCATTTAAAGATTTCCATATGAAAATCCAGCATTGGCCATCCATAGCCCCATATAATTCATGGGATTTCTTACGTATTTCATAGTGATCACAAATTAAGCTCCTTTTTGCGATTAGACGCTTGGTTTACGAGATAATCGCATTTAAAGATTTCCATATGAAAATCCATCGTTGGGCACCAATTTCATAGTGATATCCCCATCTATTACGGGTGATTTCTTAAGTATTTCATAGTGATCACAAATTAAGCTCCTTTTTGCAATTAGACGCTTAGTTTACGAGATAATCGCATTTAAAGATTTCCATATGAAAATCCATCGTTGGGCACCCATTTCATAGTGATATCCCCATATATTACAAGTTATATCTTAAGTATTTCATAGTGATCACAAATTAAGCTCCTTTTTGCGATTAGACGCTTAGTTTACGAGATAATCGCATTTAAAGATTTCCATATGAAAATCCATCGTTGGGCACCCATTTCATAGTGATATCCCCATCTATTACAAGTGATTTCTTAAGTATTTCTTAGTGATCACAAATTAAGCTCCTTTTTGCGATTAGACGCTTAGTTTACGAGATAATCGCATTTAAAGATTTCCATATGAAAATCCATCATTGTGCACCCATTTCATAGTGATATCCCCATATATTACAAGTTATATCTTAAGTATTTCATAGTGATCACAAATTAAGCTCCTTTTTGCGATTAGACGCTTAGTTTACGAGATAATCGCATTTAAAGATTTCCATATGAAAATCCATCGTTGGGCACCCATTTCATAGTGATATCCCCATATATTACAAGTTATATCTTAAGTATTTCATAGTGATCACAAATTAAGCTCCTTTTTGCGATTAGACGCTTAGTTTACGAGATAATCGCATTTAAAGATTTCCATATGAAAATCCATCGTTGGGCACCCATTTCATAGTGATATCCCCATCCATTACAAGTGATTTCTTAAGTATTTCATAGTGATCACAAATTAAGCTCCTTTTTGCGATTAGACGCTTAGTTTACGAGATAATCGCATTTAAAGATTTCCATATGAAAATCCATCGTTGGGCACCCATTTCATAGTGATATCCCCATCTATTACAAGTGATTTCTTAAGTATTTCATAGTGATCACAAATTGAGCTCCTTTTTGCGATTAGACGCTTAGTTAACGAGATAATCGCATTTAAAGATTTCCATATGAGAATCCATCGTTGGGCACCCATTTCATAGTGATATCCCCATATATTACAAGTTATTTCTTAAGTATTTCATAGTGATCACAAATTAAGCTCCTTTTTGCGATTAGACGCTTAGTTTACGAGATAATCGCATTTAAAGATTTCCATATGAAAATCCATCGTTGGGTACCCATTTCATAGTGATATCCCCATCTATTACAAGTGATTTCTTAAGTATTTCATAGTGATCACAAATTAAGCTCCTTTTTGCGATTAGACGCTTAGTTTACGAGATAATCGCATTTAAAGATTTCCATATGAAAATCCATCATTGTGCACCCATTTCATAGTGATATAGCCATATAATTCATGGGATTTCTTAAGTATTTCATAGTGATCACAAATTAAGCTTCTTTTTGCGATTAGACGCTTAGTTTACGAGATAATCGCATTTAAAGATTTCCATATGAAAATCCATCGTTGGGCACCCATTTCATAGTGATATCCCCATCTATTACAAGTGATTTCTTAAGTATTTCATAGTGATCACAAATTAAGCTCCTTTTTGCGATTAGACGCTTAGTTTACGAGATAATCGCATTTAAAGATTTCCATATGAAAATCCATCGTTGGGCACCCATTTCATAGTGATATCCCCATCTATTACAAGTGATTTCTTAAGTATTTCATAGTGATCACAAATTAAGCTCCTTTTTGCAATTAGACGCTTAGTTTACGAGATAATCGCATTTAAAGATTTCCATATGAAAATCCATCGTTGGGCACCCATTTCATAGTGATATCCCCATCTATTACAAGTGATTTCTTAAGTATTTCATAGTGATCACAAATTAAGCTCCTTTTTGCGATTAGACGCTTAGTTTACGAGATAATCGCATTTAAAGATTTCCATATGAAAATCCATCGTTGGGCACCCATTTCATAGTGATATCCCCATCTATTACAAGTGATTTCTTAAGTATTTCATAGTGATCACAAATTAAGCTCCTTTTTGCGATTAGACGCTTAGTTTACGAGATAATCGCATTTAAAGATTTCCATATGAAAATCCATCGTTGGGTACCCATTTCATAGTGATATCCCATCTATTACAAGTGATTTCTTAAGTATTTCATAGTGATCACAAATTAAGCTCCTTTTTGCGATTAGACGCTTAGTTTACGAGATAATCGCATTTAAAGATTTCCATATGAAAATCCATCATTGTGCACCCATTTCATAGTGATAGAGCCATATAATTCATGGGATTTCTTAAGTATTTCATAGTGATCACAAATTAAACTTCTTTTTGCGATTAGACGCTTAGTTTACGAGATAATCGCATTTAAAGATTTCCATATGAAAATCCATCGTTGGGTACCCATTTCATAGTGATATCCCATCTATTACAAGTGATTTTTTAAGTATTTCATAGTGATCACAAATTAAGCTCCTTTTTGCGATTAGACGCTTAGTTTACGAGATAATCGCATTTAAAGATTTCCATATGAAAATCCATCATTGTGCACCCATTTCATAGTGATATAGCCATATAATTCATGGGATTTCTTAAGTATTTCATAGTGATCACAAATTAAGCTTCTTTTTGCGATTAGACGCTTAGTTTACGAGATAATCGCATTTAAAGATTTCCATATGAAAATCCATCGTTGGGTACCCATTTCATAGTGATATCCCATCTATTACAAGTGATTTCTTAAGTATTTCATAGTGATCACAAATTAAGCTCCTTTTTGCGATTAGACGCTTAGTTTACGAGATAGTCGCATTTAAAGATTTCCATATGAAAATCCATCATTGGCCATCCATTTCATAGTGATATCCCCATATAATTCATGGCATTTCTTAGGTATTTCATAGTGATCACAAATTAAGCTCCTTTTTGCGATTAGACGCTTAGTTTACGAGATAATCGCATTTAAAGATTTCCATATGAAAATCCATCATTGTGCACCCATTTCATAGTGATATCCCCATCTATTACAAGTAAATTCTTAAGTATTTCATAGTGATCACAAATTAAGCTCCTCTTTGCGATTAGACGCTTAGTTTACGAGATAATCGCATTTAAAGATTTCCATATGAAAATCCATCATTGTGCACCCATTTCATAGTGATATCCCCATCTATTACAAGTAAATTCTTAAGTGTTTCATAGTGATCACAAATTAAGCTCCTTTTTGCAATTAGACGCTTAGTTTACGAGATAATCGCATTTAAAGATTTCCATATGAAAATTCATCGTTGGGCACCCATTTCATAGTGATATCCCCATCTATTACAAGTGATTTCTTAAGTATTTCATAGTGATCACAAATTAAGCTCCTTTTTGCGATTAGACGCTTAGTTTACGAGATAGTCGCATTTAAAGATTTCCATATGAAAATCCATCGTTGGGCACCCATTTTATAGTGATATCCCATCTATTACAAGTGATTTCTTAAGTATTTCATAGTGATCACAAATTAAGCTCCTTTTTGCGATTAGACGCTTGGTTTACGAGATAATCGCATTTAAAGATTTCCATATGAAAATCCATCGTTGGGCACCAATTTCATAGTGATATCCCCATCTATTACGAGTGATTTCTTAAGTATTTCATAGTGATCACAAATTAAGCTCCTTTTTGCGATTAGACGCTTAGTTTACGAGATAGTCGCATTTAAAGATTTCCATATGAAAATCCAGCATTGGCCATCCATTTCATAGTGATATCCCCAAATAATTCATGGCATTTCTTAGGTATTTCATAGTGATCACAAATTAAGCTCCTTTTTGCGATTAGACGCTTAGTTTACGAGATAATCGCATTTAAAGATTTCCATATGAAAATCCATCGTTGGGCACCTATTTCATAGTGATATCCCCATCTATTACAAGTGATTTCTTAAGTATTTCATAGTGATCACAAATTAAGCTCCTTTTTGCGATTAGACGCTTAGTTTACGAGATAATCGCATTTAAAGATTTCCATATGAAAATCCAGCATTGGCCATCCATTTCATAGTGATATCCCCATATAATTCATGGCATTTCTTAAGTATTTCATAGTGATCACAAATTAAGCTCCTTTTTGCGATTAGACGCTTAGTTTACGAGATAATCGCATTTAAAGATTTCCATATGAAAATCCATCGTTGGGCACCCATTTCATAGTGATATCCCCATCTATTACAAGTGATTTCTTAAGTATTTCATAGTGATCACAAATTAAGCTCCTTTTTGCAATTAGACGCTTAGTTTACGAGATAATCGCATTTAAAGATTTCCATATGAAAATCCATCATTGTGCACCCATTTCATAGTGATATAGCCATATAATTCATGGGATTTCTTAAGTATTTCATAGTGATCACAAATTAAGCTTCTTTTTGCGATTAGACGCTTAGTTTACGAGATAATCGCATTTAAAGATTTCCATATGCAAATCCATCGTTGGGTACCCATTTCATAGTGATATCCCCATCTATTACAAGTGATTTCTTAAGTATTTCATAGTGATCACAAATTAAGCTCCTTTTTGCGATTAGACGCTTAGTTTACGAGATAATCGCATTTAAAGATTTCCATATGAAAATCCATCATTGTGCACCCATTTCATAGTGATATAGCCATATAATTCATGGGATTTCTTAAGTATTTCATAGTGATCACAAATTAAGCTCCTTTTTGCGATTAGACGCTTAGTTTACGAGATAATCGCATTTAAAGATTTCCATATGAAAATCCATCGTTGGGTACCCATTTCATAGTGATATCCCCATCTATTACAAGTGATTTCTTAAGTATTTCATAGTGATCACAAATTAAGCTCCTTTTTGCGATTAGACGCTTAGTTTACGAGATAATCGCATTTAAAGATTTCCATATGAAAATCCATCATTGTGCACCCATTTCATAGTGATATAGCCATATAATTCATGGGATTTCTTAAGTATTTCATAGTGATCACAAATTAAGCTCCTTTTTGCAATTAGACGCTTAGTTTACGAGATAATCGCATTTAAAGATTTCCATATGAAAATCCATCGTTGGGCACCCATTTCATAGTGATATCCCCATATATTACAAGTTATTTCTTAAGTATTTCATAGTGATCACAAATTAAGCTCCTTTTTGCGATTAGACGCTTAGTTTACGAGATAATCGCATTTAAAGATTTCCATATGAAAATCCATCGTTGGGCACCCATTTCATAGTGATATCCCCATCTATTACAAGTGATTTCTTAAGTATTTCATAGTGATCACAAATTAAGCTCCTTTTTGCGATTAGACGCTTAGTTTACGAGATAATCGCATTTAAAGATTTCCATATGAAAATCCATCATTGTGCACCCATTTCATAGTGATATAGCCATATAATTCATGGGATTTCTTAAGTATTTCATAGTGATCACAAATTAAGCTTCTTTTTGCGATTAGACGCTTAGTTTACGAGATAATCGCATTTAAAGATTTCCATATGAAAATCCATCGTTGGGCACCCATTTCATAGTGATATCCCCATCTATTACAAGTGATTTCTTAAGTATTTCATAGTGATCACAAATTAAGCTCCTTTTTGCGATTAGACGCTTAGTTTACGAGATAATCGCATTTAAAGATTTCCATATGAAAATCCATCGTTGGGTACCCATTTCATAGTGATATCCCCATCCATTACAAGTGATTTCTTAAGTATTTCATAGTGATCACAAATTAAGCTCCTTTTTGCGATTAGACGCTTAGTTTACGAGATAATCGCATTTAAAGATTTCCATATGAAAATCCATCATTGTGCACCCATTTCATAGTGATATAGCCATATAATTCATGGGATTTCTTAAGTATTTCATAGTGATCACAAATTAAGCTTCTTTTTGCGATTAGACGCTTAGTTTACGAGATAATCGCATTTAAAGATTTCCATATGAAAATCCATCGTTGGGCACCCATTTCATAGTGATATCCCCATCTATTACAAGTGATTTCTTAAGTATTTCATAGTGATCACAAATTAAGCTCCTTTTTGCAATTAGACGCTTAGTTTACGAGATAATCGCATTTAAAGATTTCCATATGAAAATCCATCGTTGGGCACCCATTTCATAGTGATATCCCCATCTATTACAAGTGATTTCTTAAGTATTTCATAGTGATCACAAATTAAGCTCCTTTTTGCGATTAGACGCTTAGTTTACGAGATAATCGCATTTAAAGATTTCCATATGAAAATCCATCGTTGGGCACCCATTTCATAGTGATATCCCCATCTATTACAAGTGATTTCTTAAGTATTTCATAGTGATCACAAATTAAGCGCCTTTTCGCGATTAGACGCTTAGTTTACGAGATAATCGCATTTAAAGATTTCCATATGAAAATCCATCGTTGGGTACCCATTTCATAGTGATATCCCATCTATTACAAGTGATTTCTTAAGTATTTCATAGTGATCACAAATTAAGCTCCTTTTTGCGATTAGACGCTTAGTTTACGAGATAATCGCATTTAAAGATTTCCATATGAAAATCCATCATTGTGCACCCATTTCATAGTGATAGAGCCATATAATTCATGGGATTTCATAGTATTTCATAGTGATCACAAATTAAGCTTCTTTTTGCGATTAGACGCTTAGTTTACGAGATAATCGCATTTAAAGATTTCCATATGAAAATCCATCGTTGGGTACCCATTTCATAGTGATATCCCATCTATTACAAGTGATTTCTTAAGTATTTCATAGTGATCACAAATTAAGCTCCTTTTTGCGATTAGACGCTTAGTTTACGAGATAATCGCATTTAAAGATTTCCATATGAAAATCCATCATTGTGCACCCATTTCATAGTGATATAGCCATATAATTCATGGGATTTCTTAAGTATTTCATAGTGATCACAAATTAAGCTTCTTTTTGCGATTAGACGCTTAGTTTACGAGATAATCGCATTTAAAGATTTCCATATGAAAATCCATCGTTGGGTACCCATTTCATAGTGATATCCCATCTATTACAAGTGATTTCTTAAGTATTTCATAGTGATCACAAATTAAGCTCCTTTTTGCGATTAGACGCTTAGTTTACGAGATAGTCGCATTTAAAGATTTCCATATGAAAATCCATCATTGGCCATCCATTTCATAGTGATATCCCCATATAATTCATGGCATTTCTTAGGTATTTCATAGTGATCACAAATTAAGCTCCTTTTTGCGATTAGACGCTTAGTTTACGAGATAATCGCATTTAAAGATTTCCATATGAAAATCCATCGTTGGGCACCCATTTCATAGTGATATCCCCATCTATTACAAGTGATTTCTTAACTATTTCATAGTGATCACAAATTAAGCTCCTTTTTGCGATTAGACGCTTAGTTTACGAGATAATCGCATTTAAAGATTTCCATATGAAAATCCATCGTTGGGCACCCATTTCATAGTGATATCCCCATCTATTACAAGTGATTTCTTAAGTATTTCATAGTGATCACAAATTAAGCTCCTTTTTGCGATTAGACGCTTAGTTTACGAGATAGTCGCATTTAAAGATTTCCATATGAAAATCCATCATTGGCCATCCATTTCATAGTGATATCCCCATATAATTCATGGCATTTCTTAGGTATTTCATAGTGATCACAAATTAAGCTCCTTTTTGCGATTAGACGCTTAGTTTACGAGATAATCGCATTTAAAGATTTCCATATGAAAATCCATCGTTGGGCACCCATTTCATAGTGATATCCCCATCTATTACAAGTGATTTCTTAAGTATTTCATAGTGATCACAAATTAAGCTCCTTTTTGCAATTAGACGCTTAGTTTACGAGATAATCGCATTTAAAGATTTCCATATGAAAATCCATCATTGTGCACCCATTTCATAGTGATATCCCCATCTATTACAAGTAAATTCTTAAGTATTTCATAGTGATCACAAATTAAGCTCCTTTTTGCAATTAGACGCTTAGTTTACGAGATAATCGCATTTAAAGATTTCCATATGAAAATCCATCGTTGGGCACCCATTTCATAGTGATATCCCCATCTATTACAAGTGATTTCTTAAGTATTTCATAGTGATCACAAATTAAGCTCCTTTTTGCGATTAGACGCTTAGTTTACGAGATAATCGCATTTAAAGATTTCCATATGAAAATCCATCGTTGGGTACCCATTTCATAGTGATATCCCATCTATTACAAGTGATTTCTTAAGTATTTCATAGTGATCACAAATTAAGCTCCTTTTTGCGATTAGACGCTTAGTTTACGAGATAGTCGCATTTAAAGATTTCCATATGAAAATCCATCATTGGCCATCCATTTCATAGTGATATCCCCATATAATTCATGGCATTTCTTAGGTATTTCATAGTGATCACAAATTAAGCTCCTTTTTGCGATTAGACGCTTAGTTTACGAGATAATCGCATTTAAAGATTTCCATATGAAAATCCATCGTTGGGCACCCATTTCATAGTGATATCCCCATCTATTACAAGTGATTTCTTAAGTATTTCATAGTGATCACAAATTAAGCTCCTTTTTGCGATTAGACGCTTAGTTTACGAGATAATCGCATTTAAAGATTTCCATATGAAAATCCATCGTTGGGCACCCATTTCATAGTGATATCCCCATCTATTACAAGTGATTTCTTAAGTATTTCATAGTGATCACAAATTAAGCTCCTTTTTGCGATTAGACGCTTAGTTTACGAGATAGTCGCATTTAAAGATTTCCATATGAAAATCCATCATTGGCCATCCATTTCATAGTGATATCCCCATATAATTCATGGCATTTCTTAGGTATTTCATAGTGATCACAAATTAAGCTCCTTTTTGCGATTAGACGCTTAGTTTACGAGATAATCGCATTTAAAGATTTCCATATGAAAATCCATCGTTGGGCACCCATTTCATAGTGATATCCCCATCTATTACAAGTGATTTCTTAAGTATTTCATAGTGATCACAAATTAAGCTCCTTTTTGCGATTAGACGCTTAGTTTACGAGATAATCGCATTTAAAGATTTCCATATGAAAATCCATCGTTGGGCACCCATTTCATAGTGATATCCCCATCTATTACAAGTGATTTCTTAAGTATTTCATAGTGATCACAAATTAAGCTCCTTTTTGCAATTAGACGCTTAGTTTACGAGATTATCGCATTTAAAGATTTCCATATGAAAATCCATCATTGTGCACCCATTTCATAGTGATATCCCCATCTATTACAAGTAAATTCTTAAGTATTTCATAGTGATCACAAATTAAGCTCCTTTTTGCAATTAGACGCTTAGTTTACGAGATAATCGCATTTAAAGATTTCCATATGAAAATCCATCGTTGGGCACCCATTTCATAGTGATATCCCCATCTATTACAAGTGATTTCTTAAGTATTTCATAGTGATCACAAATTAAGCTCCTTTTTGCGATTAGACGCTTAGTTTACGAGATAATCGCATTTAAAGATTTCCATATGAAAATCCAGCATTGGCCATCCATAGCCCCATATAATTCCTGGGATTTCTTACGTATTTCATAGTGATCACAAATTAAGCTCCTTTTTGCGATTAGACGCTTGGTTTACGAGATAATCGCATTTAAAGATTTCCATATGAAAATCCATCGTTGGGCACCTATTTCATAGTGATATCCCCATCTATTACAAGTGATTTCTTAAGTATTTCATAGTGATCACAAATTAAGCTCCTCTTTGCGATTAGACGCTTAGTTTACGAGATAATCGCATTTAAAGATTTCCATATGAAAATCCAGCATTGGCCATCCATTTCATAGTGATATCCCCATATAATTCATGGCATTTCTTAAGTATTTCATAGTGATCACAAATTAAGCTCCTTTTTGCGATTAGACGCTTAGTTTACGAGATAATCGCATTTAAAGATTTCCATATGAAAATCCATCATTGTGCACCCATTTCATAGTGATATCCCCATCTATTACAAGTGATTTCTTAAGTATTTCATAGTGATCACAAATTAAGCTCCTCTTTGCGATTAGACGCTTAGTTTACGAGATAATCGCATTTAAAGATTTCCATATGAAAATCCAGCATTGGCCATCCATTTCATAGTGATATCCCCATATAATTCATGGCATTTCTTAAGTATTTCATAGTGATCACAAATTAAGCTCCTTTTTGCGATTAGACGCTTAGTTTACGAGATAATCGCATTTAAAGATTTCCATATGAAAATCCATCGTTGGGCACCTATTTCATAGTGATATCCCCATCTATTACAAGTGATTTCTTAAGTATTTCATAGTGATCACAAATTAAGCTCCTCTTTGCGATTAGACGCTTAGTTTACGAGATAATCGCATTTAAAGATTTCCATATGAAAATCCAGCATTGGCCATCCATTTCATAGTGATATCCCCATATAATTCATGGCATTTCTTAAGTATTTCATAGTGATCACAAATTAAGCTCCTTTTTGCGATTAGACGCTTAGTTTACGAGATAATCGCATTTAAAGATTTCCATATGAAAATCCATCGTTGGGCACCTATTTCATAGTGATATCCCCATCTATTACAAGTGATTTCTTAAGTATTTCATAGTGATCACAAATTAAGCTCCTCTTTGCGATTAGACGCTTAGTTTACGAGATAATCGCATTTAAAGATTTCCATATGAAAATCCAGCATTGGCCATCCATTTCATAGTGATATCCCCATATAATTCATGGCATTTCTTAAGTATTTCATAGTGATCACAAATTAAGCTCCTTTTTGCGATTAGACGCTTAGTTTACGAGATAATCGCATTTAAAGATTTCCATATGAAAATCCATCATTGTGCACCCATTTCATAGTGATATCCCCATCTATTACAAGTGATTTCTTAAGTATTTCATAGTGATCACAAATTAAGCTCCTCTTTGCGATTAGACGCTTAGTTTACGAGATAATCGCATTTAAAGATTTCCATATGAAAATCCAGCATTGGCCATCCATTTCATAGTGATATCCCCATATAATTCATGGCATTTCTTAAGTATTTCATAGTGATCACAAATTAAGCTCCTTTTTGCGATTAGACGCTTAGTTTACGAGATAATCGCATTTAAAGATTTCCATATGAAAATCCATCATTGTGCACCCATTTCATAGTGATATCCCCATCTATTACAAGTGATTTCTTAAGTATTTCATAGTGATCACAAATTAAGCTCCTTTTTGCGATTAGACGCTTAGTTTACGAGATAATCGCATTTAAAGATTTCCATATGAAAATCCATCGTTGGGCACCCATTTCATAGTGATATCCCCATCTATTACGAGTGATTTCTTAAGTATTTCATAGTGATCACAAATTAAGCTCCTTTTTGCGATTAGACGCTTAGTTTACGAGATAATCGCATTTAAAGATTTCCATATGAAAATCCATCGTTGGGCACCTATTTCATAGTGATATCCCCATCTATTACAAGTGATTTCTTAAGTATTTCATAGTGATCACAAATTAAGCTCCTCTTTGCGATTAGACGCTTAGTTTACGAGATAATCGCATTTAAAGATTTCCATATGAAAATCCAGCATTGGCCATCCATTTCATAGTGATATCCCCATATAATTCATGGCATTTCTTAAGTATTTCATAGTGATCACAAATTAAGCTCCTTTTTGCGATTAGACGCTTAGTTTACGAGATAATCGCATTTAAAGATTTCCATATGAAAATCCATCGTTGGGCACCTATTTCATAGTGATATCCCCATCTATTACAAGTGATTTCTTAAGTATTTCATAGTGATCACAAATTAAGCTCCTCTTTGCGATTAGACGCTTAGTTTACGAGATAATCGCATTTAAAGATTTCCATATGAAAATCCAGCATTGGCCATCCATTTCATAGTGATATCCCCATATAATTCATGGCATTTCTTAAGTATTTCATAGTGATCACAAATTAAGCTCCTTTTTGCGATTAGACGCTTAGTTTACGAGATAATCGCATTTAAAGATTTCCATATGAAAATCCATCATTGTGCACCCATTTCATAGTGATATCCCCATATAATTCATGGCATTTCTTAAGTATTTCATAGTGATCACAAATTAAGCTCCTTTTTGCGATTAGACGCTTAGTTTACGAGATAATCGCATTTAAAGATTTCCATATGAAAATCCATCGTTGGGTACCCATTTCATAGTGATATCCCCATCTATTACAAATGATTTCTTAAGTATTTCATAGTGATCACAAATTAAGCTCCTTTTTGCGATTAGACGCTTAGTTTACGAGATAATCGCATTTAAAGATTTCCATATGAAAATCCAGCATTGGCCATCCATTTCATAGTGATATCCCCATATAATTTATGGCATTTCTTAAGTATTTCATAGTGATCACAAATTAAGCTCCTTTTTGCGATTAGACGCTTAGTTTACGAGATAATCGCATTTAAAGATTTCCATATGAAAATCCATCGTTGGGCATCCATTTCATAGTGATATCCCCATATAATTCATGGCATTTCTTAAGTATTTCATAGTGATCACAAATTAAGCTCCTTTTTGCGATTAGACGCTTAGTTTACGAGATAATCGCATTTAAAGATTTCCATATGAAAATCCATCGTTGGGCATCCATTTCATAGTGATATCCCCATATAATTCATGGCATTTCTTAAGTATTTCATAGTGATCACAAATTAAGCTCCTTTTTGCGATTAGACGCTTAGTTTACGAGATAATCGCATTTAAAGATTTCCATATGAAAATCCATCGTTGGGCACCTATTTCATAGTGATATCCCCATCTATTACAAGTGATTTCTTAAGTATTTCATAGTGATCACAAATTAAGCTCCTCTTTGCGATTAGACGCTTAGTTTACGAGATAATCGCATTTAAAGATTTCCATATGAAAATCCAGCATTGGCCATCCATTTCATAGTGATATCCCCATATATTACAAGTTATTTGTTAAGTATTTCATAGTGATCACAAATTAAGCTCCTTTTTGCGATTAGACGCTTAGTTTACGAGATAATCGCATTTAAAGATTTCCATATGAAAATCCATCGTTGGGCACCCATTTCATAGTGATATCCCCATCTATTACAAGTGATTTCTTAAGTATTTCATAGTGATCACAAATTAAGCTCCTTTTTGCGATTAGACGCTTAGTTTACGAGATAATCGCATTTAAAGATTTCCATATGAAAATCCAGCATTGGCCATCCATTTCATAGTGATATCCCCATATATTACAAGTTATTTGTTAAGTATTTCATAGTGATCACGAATTAAGCTCCTTTTCTCGATTAGACGCTTAGTTAACGAGATAAACGCAGTTAAAGATTTCCATATAAAAATCCATCCTCGGCCAGCCATATCATAGTGGTATCTCCACCTATTGAAGTGATTTCTTAAGTATTTCATAGTGATCACAAATTAAGCTCCTTTTCTCGATTAGACGCTTAGTTTCCGAGATAAACGCATTTAAAGATTTCCATATAAAAATCCACCATTTGCCCCCCATAACATAGTGGTATTTCCACCTATTGAAGTGATTTCTTAAGTATTTCATAGTGATCACGAATTAAGCTCCTTTTCTCGATTAGACGCTTAGTTTACGAGATAAACGCAGTTAAAGATTTCCATATAAAAATCCATCCTCGGCCAGCCATATCATAGTGGTATCTCCACCTATTGAAGTGATTTCTTAAGTATTTCATAGTGATCACAAATTAAGCTCCTTTTTGCGATTAGACGCTTAGTTTACGAGATAATCGCATTTAAAGATTTCCATATGAAAATCCATCGTTGGGCACCCATTTCATAGTGATATCCCCATCTATTACAAGTGATTTCTTAAGTATTTCATAGTGATCACAAATTAAGCTCCTTTTTGCGATTAGACGCTTAGTTTACGAGATAGTCGCATTTAAAGATTTCCATATGAAAATCCATCATTGGCCATCCATTTCATAGTGATATCCCCATATAATTCATGGCATTTCTTAGGTATTTCATAGTGATCACAAATTAAGCTCCTTTTTGCGATTAGACGCTTAGTTTACGAGATAATCGCATTTAAAGATTTCCATATGAAAATCCATCGTTGGGCACCCATTTCATAGTGATATCCCCATCTATTACAAGTGATTTCTTAAGTATTTCATAGTGATCACAAATTAAGCTCCTTTTTGCAATTAGACGCTTAGTTTACGAGATAATCGCATTTAAAGATTTCCATATGAAAATCCATCATTGTGCACCCATTTCATAGTGATATCCCCATCTATTACAAGTAAATTCTTAAGTATTTCATAGTGATCACAAATTAAGCTCCTTTTTGCAATTAGACGCTTAGTTTACGAGATAATCGCATTTAAAGATTTCCATATGAAAATCCATCGTTGGGCACCCATTTCATAGTGATATCCCCATCTATTACAAGTGATTTCTTAAGTATTTCATAGTGATCACAAATTAAGCTCCTTTTTGCAATTAGACGCTTAGTTTACGAGATAATCGCATTTAAAGATTTCCATATGAAAATCCATCATTGTGCACCCATTTCATAGTGATATCCCCATCTATTACAAGTAAATTCTTAAGTATTTCATAGTGATCACAAATTAAGCTCCTTTTTGCAATTAGACGCTTAGTTTACGAGATAATCGCATTTAAAGATTTCCATATGAAAATCCATCATTGTGCACCCATTTCATAGTGATAGAGCCATATAATTCATGGGATTTCATAGTATTTCATAGTGATCACAAATTAAGCTTCTTTTTGCGATTAGACGCTTAGTTTACGAGATAATCGCATTTAAAGATTTCCATATGAAAATCCATCGTTGGGTACCCATTTCATAGTGATATCCCATCTATTACAAGTGATTTCTTAAGTATTTCATAGTGATCACAAATTAAGCTCCTTTTTGCGATTAGACGCTTAGTTTACGAGATAATCGCATTTAAAGATTTCCATATGAAAATCCATCATTGTGCACCCATTTCATAGTGATATAGCCATATAATTCATGGGATTTCTTAAGTATTTCATAGTGATCACAAATTAAGCTTCTTTTTGCGATTAGACGCTTAGTTTACGAGATAATCGCATTTAAAGATTTCCATATGAAAATCCATCGTTGGGTACCCATTTCATAGTGATATCCCATCTATTACAAGTGATTTCTTAAGTATTTCATAGTGATCACAAATTAAGCTCCTTTTTGCGATTAGACGCTTAGTTTACGAGATAGTCGCATTTAAAGATTTCCATATGAAAATCCATCATTGGCCATCCATTTCATAGTGATATCCCCATATAATTCATGGCATTTCTTAGGTATTTCATAGTGATCACAAATTAAGCTCCTTTTTGCGATTAGACGCTTAGTTTACGAGATAATCGCATTTAAAGATTTCCATATGAAAATCCATCGTTGGGCACCCATTTCATAGTGATATCCCCATCTATTACAAGTGATTTCTTAACTATTTCATAGTGATCACAAATTAAGCTCCTTTTTGCGATTAGACGCTTAGTTTACGAGATAATCGCATTTAAAGATTTCCATATGAAAATCCATCGTTGGGCACCCATTTCATAGTGATATCCCCATCTATTACAAGTGATTTCTTAAGTATTTCATAGTGATCACAAATTAAGCTCCTTTTTGCGATTAGACGCTTAGTTTACGAGATAGTCGCATTTAAAGATTTCCATATGAAAATCCATCATTGGCCATCCATTTCATAGTGATATCCCCATATAATTCATGGCATTTCTTAGGTATTTCATAGTGATCACAAATTAAGCTCCTTTTTGCGATTAGACGCTTAGTTTACGAGATAATCGCATTTAAAGATTTCCATATGAAAATCCATCGTTGGGCACCCATTTCATAGTGATATCCCCATCTATTACAAGTGATTTCTTAAGTATTTCATAGTGATCACAAATTAAGCTCCTTTTTGCAATTAGACGCTTAGTTTACGAGATAATCGCATTTAAAGATTTCCATATGAAAATCCATCATTGTGCACCCATTTCATAGTGATATCCCCATCTATTACAAGTAAATTCTTAAGTATTTCATAGTGATCACAAATTAAGCTCCTTTTTGCAATTAGACGCTTAGTTTACGAGATAATCGCATTTAAAGATTTCCATATGAAAATCCATCGTTGGGCACCCATTTCATAGTGATATCCCCATCTATTACAAGTGATTTCTTAAGTATTTCATAGTGATCACAAATTAAGCTCCTTTTTGCGATTAGACGCTTAGTTTACGAGATAATCGCATTTAAAGATTTCCATATGAAAATCCATCGTTGGGTACCCATTTCATAGTGATATCCCATCTATTACAAGTGATTTCTTAAGTATTTCATAGTGATCACAAATTAAGCTCCTTTTTGCGATTAGACGCTTAGTTTACGAGATAGTCGCATTTAAAGATTTCCATATGAAAATCCATCATTGGCCATCCATTTCATAGTGATATCCCCATATAATTCATGGCATTTCTTAGGTATTTCATAGTGATCACAAATTAAGCTCCTTTTTGCGATTAGACGCTTAGTTTACGAGATAATCGCATTTAAAGATTTCCATATGAAAATCCATCGTTGGGCACCCATTTCATAGTGATATCCCCATCTATTACAAGTGATTTCTTAAGTATTTCATAGTGATCACAAATTAAGCTCCTTTTTGCGATTAGACGCTTAGTTTACGAGATAATCGCATTTAAAGATTTCCATATGAAAATCCATCGTTGGGCACCCATTTCATAGTGATATCCCCATCTATTACAAGTGATTTCTTAAGTATTTCATAGTGATCACAAATTAAGCTCCTTTTTGCGATTAGACGCTTAGTTTACGAGATAGTCGCATTTAAAGATTTCCATATGAAAATCCATCATTGGCCATCCATTTCATAGTGATATCCCCATATAATTCATGGCATTTCTTAGGTATTTCATAGTGATCACAAATTAAGCTCCTTTTTGCGATTAGACGCTTAGTTTACGAGATAATCGCATTTAAAGATTTCCATATGAAAATCCATCGTTGGGCACCCATTTCATAGTGATATCCCCATCTATTACAAGTGATTTCTTAAGTATTTCATAGTGATCACAAATTAAGCTCCTTTTTGCGATTAGACGCTTAGTTTACGAGATAATCGCATTTAAAGATTTCCATATGAAAATCCATCGTTGGGCACCCATTTCATAGTGATATCCCCATCTATTACAAGTGATTTCTTAAGTATTTCATAGTGATCACAAATTAAGCTCCTTTTTGCAATTAGACGCTTAGTTTACGAGATTATCGCATTTAAAGATTTCCATATGAAAATCCATCATTGTGCACCCATTTCATAGTGATATCCCCATCTATTACAAGTAAATTCTTAAGTATTTCATAGTGATCACAAATTAAGCTCCTTTTTGCAATTAGACGCTTAGTTTACGAGATAATCGCATTTAAAGATTTCCATATGAAAATCCATCGTTGGGCACCCATTTCATAGTGATATCCCCATCTATTACAAGTGATTTCTTAAGTATTTCATAGTGATCACAAATTAAGCTCCTTTTTGCGATTAGACGCTTAGTTTACGAGATAATCGCATTTAAAGATTTCCATATGAAAATCCAGCATTGGCCATCCATAGCCCCATATAATTCCTGGGATTTCTTACGTATTTCATAGTGATCACAAATTAAGCTCCTTTTTGCGATTAGACGCTTGGTTTACGAGATAATCGCATTTAAAGATTTCCATATGAAAATCCATCGTTGGGCACCTATTTCATAGTGATATCCCCATCTATTACAAGTGATTTCTTAAGTATTTCATAGTGATCACAAATTAAGCTCCTCTTTGCGATTAGACGCTTAGTTTACGAGATAATCGCATTTAAAGATTTCCATATGAAAATCCAGCATTGGCCATCCATTTCATAGTGATATCCCCATATAATTCATGGCATTTCTTAAGTATTTCATAGTGATCACAAATTAAGCTCCTTTTTGCGATTAGACGCTTAGTTTACGAGATAATCGCATTTAAAGATTTCCATATGAAAATCCATCATTGTGCACCCATTTCATAGTGATATCCCCATCTATTACAAGTGATTTCTTAAGTATTTCATAGTGATCACAAATTAAGCTCCTCTTTGCGATTAGACGCTTAGTTTACGAGATAATCGCATTTAAAGATTTCCATATGAAAATCCAGCATTGGCCATCCATTTCATAGTGATATCCCCATATAATTCATGGCATTTCTTAAGTATTTCATAGTGATCACAAATTAAGCTCCTTTTTGCGATTAGACGCTTAGTTTACGAGATAATCGCATTTAAAGATTTCCATATGAAAATCCATCGTTGGGCACCTATTTCATAGTGATATCCCCATCTATTACAAGTGATTTCTTAAGTATTTCATAGTGATCACAAATTAAGCTCCTCTTTGCGATTAGACGCTTAGTTTACGAGATAATCGCATTTAAAGATTTCCATATGAAAATCCAGCATTGGCCATCCATTTCATAGTGATATCCCCATATAATTCATGGCATTTCTTAAGTATTTCATAGTGATCACAAATTAAGCTCCTTTTTGCGATTAGACGCTTAGTTTACGAGATAATCGCATTTAAAGATTTCCATATGAAAATCCATCGTTGGGCACCTATTTCATAGTGATATCCCCATCTATTACAAGTGATTTCTTAAGTATTTCATAGTGATCACAAATTAAGCTCCTCTTTGCGATTAGACGCTTAGTTTACGAGATAATCGCATTTAAAGATTTCCATATGAAAATCCAGCATTGGCCATCCATTTCATAGTGATATCCCCATATAATTCATGGCATTTCTTAAGTATTTCATAGTGATCACAAATTAAGCTCCTTTTTGCGATTAGACGCTTAGTTTACGAGATAATCGCATTTAAAGATTTCCATATGAAAATCCATCATTGTGCACCCATTTCATAGTGATATCCCCATCTATTACAAGTGATTTCTTAAGTATTTCATAGTGATCACAAATTAAGCTCCTCTTTGCGATTAGACGCTTAGTTTACGAGATAATCGCATTTAAAGATTTCCATATGAAAATCCAGCATTGGCCATCCATTTCATAGTGATATCCCCATATAATTCATGGCATTTCTTAAGTATTTCATAGTGATCACAAATTAAGCTCCTTTTTGCGATTAGACGCTTAGTTTACGAGATAATCGCATTTAAAGATTTCCATATGAAAATCCATCATTGTGCACCCATTTCATAGTGATATCCCCATCTATTACAAGTGATTTCTTAAGTATTTCATAGTGATCACAAATTAAGCTCCTTTTTGCGATTAGACGCTTAGTTTACGAGATAATCGCATTTAAAGATTTCCATATGAAAATCCATCGTTGGGCACCCATTTCATAGTGATATCCCCATCTATTACGAGTGATTTCTTAAGTATTTCATAGTGATCACAAATTAAGCTCCTTTTTGCGATTAGACGCTTAGTTTACGAGATAATCGCATTTAAAGATTTCCATATGAAAATCCATCGTTGGGCACCTATTTCATAGTGATATCCCCATCTATTACAAGTGATTTCTTAAGTATTTCATAGTGATCACAAATTAAGCTCCTCTTTGCGATTAGACGCTTAGTTTACGAGATAATCGCATTTAAAGATTTCCATATGAAAATCCAGCATTGGCCATCCATTTCATAGTGATATCCCCATATAATTCATGGCATTTCTTAAGTATTTCATAGTGATCACAAATTAAGCTCCTTTTTGCGATTAGACGCTTAGTTTACGAGATAATCGCATTTAAAGATTTCCATATGAAAATCCATCGTTGGGCACCTATTTCATAGTGATATCCCCATCTATTACAAGTGATTTCTTAAGTATTTCATAGTGATCACAAATTAAGCTCCTCTTTGCGATTAGACGCTTAGTTTACGAGATAATCGCATTTAAAGATTTCCATATGAAAATCCAGCATTGGCCATCCATTTCATAGTGATATCCCCATATAATTCATGGCATTTCTTAAGTATTTCATAGTGATCACAAATTAAGCTCCTTTTTGCGATTAGACGCTTAGTTTACGAGATAATCGCATTTAAAGATTTCCATATGAAAATCCATCATTGTGCACCCATTTCATAGTGATATCCCCATATAATTCATGGCATTTCTTAAGTATTTCATAGTGATCACAAATTAAGCTCCTTTTTGCGATTAGACGCTTAGTTTACGAGATAATCGCATTTAAAGATTTCCATATGAAAATCCATCGTTGGGTACCCATTTCATAGTGATATCCCCATCTATTACAAATGATTTCTTAAGTATTTCATAGTGATCACAAATTAAGCTCCTTTTTGCGATTAGACGCTTAGTTTACGAGATAATCGCATTTAAAGATTTCCATATGAAAATCCAGCATTGGCCATCCATTTCATAGTGATATCCCCATATAATTTATGGCATTTCTTAAGTATTTCATAGTGATCACAAATTAAGCTCCTTTTTGCGATTAGACGCTTAGTTTACGAGATAATCGCATTTAAAGATTTCCATATGAAAATCCATCGTTGGGCATCCATTTCATAGTGATATCCCCATATAATTCATGGCATTTCTTAAGTATTTCATAGTGATCACAAATTAAGCTCCTTTTTGCGATTAGACGCTTAGTTTACGAGATAATCGCATTTAAAGATTTCCATATGAAAATCCATCGTTGGGCATCCATTTCATAGTGATATCCCCATATAATTCATGGCATTTCTTAAGTATTTCATAGTGATCACAAATTAAGCTCCTTTTTGCGATTAGACGCTTAGTTTACGAGATAATCGCATTTAAAGATTTCCATATGAAAATCCATCGTTGGGCACCTATTTCATAGTGATATCCCCATCTATTACAAGTGATTTCTTAAGTATTTCATAGTGATCACAAATTAAGCTCCTCTTTGCGATTAGACGCTTAGTTTACGAGATAATCGCATTTAAAGATTTCCATATGAAAATCCAGCATTGGCCATCCATTTCATAGTGATATCCCCATATATTACAAGTTATTTGTTAAGTATTTCATAGTGATCACAAATTAAGCTCCTTTTTGCGATTAGACGCTTAGTTTACGAGATAATCGCATTTAAAGATTTCCATATGAAAATCCATCGTTGGGCACCCATTTCATAGTGATATCCCCATCTATTACAAGTGATTTCTTAAGTATTTCATAGTGATCACAAATTAAGCTCCTTTTTGCGATTAGACGCTTAGTTTACGAGATAATCGCATTTAAAGATTTCCATATGAAAATCCAGCATTGGCCATCCATTTCATAGTGATATCCCCATATATTACAAGTTATTTGTTAAGTATTTCATAGTGATCACGAATTAAGCTCCTTTTCTCGATTAGACGCTTAGTTAACGAGATAAACGCAGTTAAAGATTTCCATATAAAAATCCATCCTCGGCCAGCCATATCATAGTGGTATCTCCACCTATTGAAGTGATTTCTTAAGTATTTCATAGTGATCACAAATTAAGCTCCTTTTCTCGATTAGACGCTTAGTTTCCGAGATAAACGCATTTAAAGATTTCCATATAAAAATCCACCATTTGCCCCCCATAACATAGTGGTATTTCCACCTATTGAAGTGATTTCTTAAGTATTTCATAGTGATCACGAATTAAGCTCCTTTTCTCGATTAGACGCTTAGTTTACGAGATAAACGCAGTTAAAGATTTCCATATAAAAATCCATCCTCGGCCAGCCATATCATAGTGGTATCTCCACCTATTGAAGTGATTTCTTAAGTATTTCATAGTGATCACAAATTAAGCTCCTTTTTGCGATTAGACGCTTAGTTTACGAGATAATCGCATTTAAAGATTTCCATATGAAAATCCATCGTTGGGCACCCATTTCATAGTGATATCCCCATCTATTACAAGTGATTTCTTAAGTATTTCATAGTGATCACAAATTAAGCTCCTTTTTGCGATTAGACGCTTAGTTTACGAGATAGTCGCATTTAAAGATTTCCATATGAAAATCCATCATTGGCCATCCATTTCATAGTGATATCCCCATATAATTCATGGCATTTCTTAGGTATTTCATAGTGATCACAAATTAAGCTCCTTTTTGCGATTAGACGCTTAGTTTACGAGATAATCGCATTTAAAGATTTCCATATGAAAATCCATCGTTGGGCACCCATTTCATAGTGATATCCCCATCTATTACAAGTGATTTCTTAAGTATTTCATAGTGATCACAAATTAAGCTCCTTTTTGCAATTAGACGCTTAGTTTACGAGATAATCGCATTTAAAGATTTCCATATGAAAATCCATCATTGTGCACCCATTTCATAGTGATATCCCCATCTATTACAAGTAAATTCTTAAGTATTTCATAGTGATCACAAATTAAGCTCCTTTTTGCAATTAGACGCTTAGTTTACGAGATAATCGCATTTAAAGATTTCCATATGAAAATCCATCGTTGGGCACCCATTTCATAGTGATATCCCCATCTATTACAAGTGATTTCTTAAGTATTTCATAGTGATCACAAATTAAGCTCCTTTTTGCGATTAGACGCTTAGTTTACGAGATAATCGCATTTAAAGATTTCCATATGAAAATCCATCGTTGGGTACCCATTTCATAGTGATATCCCATCTATTACAAGTGATTTCTTAAGTATTTCATAGTGATCACAAATTAAGCTCCTTTTTGCGATTAGACGCTTAGTTTACGAGATAGTCGCATTTAAAGATTTCCATATGAAAATCCATCATTGGCCATCCATTTCATAGTGATATCCCCATATCAGTTCAGTTCAGTTTTATTGTTCAATAATATTACAAATTTGTTTATAAAATATAATTCAAATAATTCAAAGAGTTTAAGGATTTATCCTTTTTCTGCTTAGATATCACAATTTATATCTTGAAATATTTTGTGTAAATTAATATTATAAATGTAGGTAAAAAATTTCAAAAAACCTTTTTGACAGTTTTGGTATATAATAAAATCTTAGGAACTACTTAAAACTACTTAAAATGCTAAGGTGAGGCCAGCTCAACAATATGGTTGTATTCGGAATGACTACATTTGGCATTAAAATTTTCAGACAGTCTGTCTATCTTTACAACCACGAGATCAATATTTGCAACCTGATGGAGTCGTACCGTAGAATAATATCTAGGAAAATTATAAATTAACTTTAAAAGTTTATTTTGAATTACTTGTAGTCTTTTTAAATGACAATTTGCACTTTTAGACCATACAGGCGCAGCATAAAAAATCACAGCGTGGAATATTAATTTAAATATCAACATTTTATTTGAAATGCTTAATGCTGATGTTCTGTTAATAAATGGATACAAGGTTCTAATCAAGATGTTACATTTATTTATAATATAAGAAATATGGTCTTTATATGTTAGTTTGGGATCTAAAATAACACCTAAATATTTAACATTATTTTCCCACTTGATCTCAGCATAGTTGATATTTAAGTTACTTTGAGGTAAAAAACATTCTTTTCTTTTCCTAGTGAAATAGATCGCTTGACTTTTATTGCAATTTATTGCTATTTTCCACTTGTTAAAATAATCAAATAATTTGACAAGAGCTAGTTGTAAGTTGGACACAATTTCAGCAGATAATTTACTTGAGCACAATATTGCGGTGTCGTCAGCAAAAATGGACATAGTACAGTTTTCTATGGTGGGAATGTCAGAGGTATATATGTTATATAAAACCGGAGATAAGCATGATCCTTGTGGGCATCCAGCATTTATATCGAATAAACTAGAATTTGTAGAGCCGATGTGAACTCTAAAAGACCTCGAGCATAGGAAGCTTTGGATAATTTTAGTAATATTAGCGGGGAAGTTAAGCTTTATTAATTTAAAAATCAAGCCATCGTGCCAAACAGAGTCAAATGCAGCTTTTATGTCCAATAAAACCATACCGGTGGACTTTTGATTTATAAAATTTGTCTTGACAATATTTCTTATTCTAACTAAGGGATGTATGGTGTTGTGCTCCCTGCGAAATCCAAACTGCTGCGACGGCAAAATGTTATTATCTTCTAAAAAGTCTGTCATTTGTTGTTTAATTACCTTTTCCAACACTTTGCTGATGGAAGATAACAAACTTATGGGACGGTATGAAGATGGGGAATCTGACGGTTTGTTGGGTTTTTTTATAGCAATAACTTTACCTTCTTTGAATAGATCAGGGAAATAACCCAAGCTAATGCAGCCATTTATGATAATGGTCAGATATTTTATACCTTTCCTCGGAAGAGATTTGAGACAACTGTTATTAATGCCGTCTGCACCAGGGGACTTTTTAGACTTAAGTCCTTTGATTATAGAAGCGATTTTGTCGTATGAGATAGAAACCTGATTCAAATTCGAACTCCGGTTAAATTCATGAATGGCGTTACTAACTTGTTCCTCCGTAACAGAGTCATTAAAATTCGAAGAATGGGTGTGGTTATTACAAAAAGTTCTACCCAATATTTCACATTTCTCTGATGTTGTCGTGAAACGTGTATTATTGTCCTTTAAGGTTGGAATGTTTTTAGACTTTTTCCTTATGATCTTTGTCAAGTTCCAAAAAGGAGGAGATCCTTTGTCCAATGTCGACAACAATTTGTTCCAGGACAAGTTTCTGAACTTTTCAATCTCCCACTTAATTACAGAGTTCAGAATCTTGAATTCGAAGTAGTCATTAGTGTTTCTATAACGTAACCAATTTCTACGAAAAAAGTTACGTCTTCGAATCAAGTTTTTTATATTTCTAGGCAACTGTTTGCTGGAATTTCTTCTAGTTTTTAGAGGCACACTGTGGATAATTGCCTCTTTTATAGTGCTTATAAAATGGTTCAGTTTTAAGTCAATGCACTCTTTGCTGGAAACTATGTTTTCAAGGGGAAGAATAAGATTTCTGCTTATAAAACGAGCAAAAAGTTGCCAATTTGCGTTTTTAAAATCATAAAATTGGAATTCCGAACGGTCACATCGTCTTCCCATGGTTAATTTCACTGGAAGGTGGTCGGAACTTAAATCGTTAATTACTTCTGCAGAGGAAAAGGAATCTATATTATTTGTAATAAAAAGATCTAATGTTGAACTTTGCCGATTTAACTGGGAAGGTATATATGTACTTTCTGCAGGATATATAATGTTCAAGTTATATGAATCTTGTTTTTCATATAATATATTTCCCCAACAATTTGCTCTTGTACAACCCCATGATTGGTGACGACAGTTAAAGTCTCCGCCTAATATAAACCTATCACTGCTGCTCAGTTTATATAAGTCAGACGCAAAAATTAACTTTCGAGATCCATCTATTCCAACCCGGCCTCCTGGAAAATAGCAAGAATATATTTTTATATAACCGGTATCAGTCATGATCTTAACACCAATGTTTTCTACAAGGGAAGTGTTTACAATGGGAATTGTCAAGTGAGAAATATGTTTTCTAATTATTATAGCAACTCCTCCTCCTCTTCTTGACTCTCTATCATTTCTATAAATACAAAATTCTTGATGACTAATCGATATATTTGAATTTAACCATGTCTCTGACACTAAACATACATGTATATTATAAGTAAGTAGGAAGTGAAATAATTCAATACTTTTGTTCTTAATGCCTCTTGCATTCCACGTAACAATATTTAAGTTAGATATCACTACGGCAAAAATTTACAAGCAAGGTTTGTGATCACCTCGAACTGATCCAATTTACTTTTACAATTTCTTAAATTTGTAATTAATTCTAATGTAAGCGCTTGTAATTCTTGAATGGAAAATAGATCTCCAGTGTTTGGTGATATGCTGCTTGCAAAATTAGCGTTATTATTATATATGTTATTGTTGTTGTTGTACTGCGTTGGGTACTGCCATGTGCCAGAAGTATGTGGTATGTTTTGCCGTAGGGCATTGGGAAAGTTGTTGTTGTTGTTTGCAATATTCGCATGGTACTTGTGTTGCTGCTTGTTTAATGGTTTGCTTCGTTGCTTCACATTCAAGTAATGAGCTTTGCTTGGGCAGTTTTCGTCTGTTGATTTGTGGGGACCTTGGCAGTTTGCACATTTCTGTACGTTCTCAGTGCAGTCCGTCGTGCTATGATTACCGGCACAATTTGCACAGAATGTCTTCACCTTGCACCGACTTGAGCCATGACCAAACATTTGGCAATTATGGCATTGCGTTATACGCGTTCTTTTGGACATTTGGAAATCCCATTTCACTTTGACATAGTCTATAGACGAGAAGTTCTGTCTTAATTCTTTCATAGTGATGGTTTTACGTTTTAAGTATACTACGTAAATAACAAAACTAGCATATTTTGTTTTTTTGTGCACAATCTTCACATCGAGACATTGTAGTCCTTTTGATATTAATTTGTTTTTAATAACTGCTGGATCTTGAGTTTCCAAACCAAACAACAATGCTTTATAAGGTTTCTCATCTTTAGTTGCGTAAGTGAAAAATTCATATTGCTCACTAAGGGCATTACACATAATTTCAAAATCATGCTTTGAACGACAAAAAATTTTTAGTCCGATTGAAATTTTTCGAATGGAATAGTCTTTAATTTTTGCTAGTTTGCAGATTTCATGAATTTCTTCAATTTTACATTTTAAAACTGTTATTGGTGGAATATATGTTTTCGTTGCACTTGTTACTTGTTCATCTTCAATATCATCATCGTCGACCGTTTGTAAGGGCGCGAAGTAGTTGTTGTCCGCATAAGGCGCGGTAGTATTGCTTTTAAGTTTTTTCCCTTTCATTGTCACAAGATGTGCGGTCACATCATCACTTTTGTATGCTCGTTTAATGTTGTTCAGTTAAACAGGGTATTGTTTTTGTAATTTGTTGTTTCACTATGAATAAAATGTTTACGGTCTTTTGAAATGGATTTGCAAACTAAGTCGGTTTGTAATAGAGAAAGCAAACACGTCCGGCGATAGCGAGAGCTGATCATTGACTGATATCCCCATATAATTCATGGCATTTCTTAGGTATTTCTTAGGTATTTCATTTCATTGATCACAAATTAAGCTCCTTTTTGCGATTAGACGCTTAGTTTACGAGATAATCGCATTTAAAGATTTCCATATGAAAATCCATCGTTGGGCACCCATTTCATAGTGATATCCCCATCTATTACAAGTGATTTCTTAAGTATTTCATAGTGATCACAAATTAAGCTCCTTTTTGCGATTAGACGCTTAGTTTACGAGATAATCGCATTTAAAGATTTCCATATGAAAATCCATCGTTGGGCACCCATTTCATAGTGATATCCCCATCTATTACAAGTGATTTCTTAAGTATTTCATAGTGATCACAAATTAAGCTCCTTTTTGCGATTAGACGCTTAGTTTACGAGATAGTCGCATTTAAAGATTTCCATATGAAAATCCATCATTGGCCATCCATTTCATAGTGATATCCCCATATAATTCATGGCATTTCTTAGGTATTTCATAGTGATCACAAATTAAGCTCCTTTTTGCGATTAGACGCTTAGTTTACGAGATAATCGCATTTAAAGATTTCCATATGAAAATCCATCGTTGGGCACCCATTTCATAGTGATATCCCCATCTATTACAAGTGATTTCTTAAGTATTTCATAGTGATCACAAATTAAGCTCCTTTTTGCGATTAGACGCTTAGTTTACGAGATAATCGCATTTAAAGATTTCCATATGAAAATCCATCGTTGGGCACCCATTTCATAGTGATATCCCCATCTATTACAAGTGTTTTCTTAAGTATTTCATAGTGATCACAAATTAAGCTCCTTTTTGCAATTAGACGCTTAGTTTACGAGATTATCGCATTTAAAGATTTCCATATGAAAATCCATCATTGTGCACCCATTTCATAGTGATATCCCCATCTATTACAAGTAAATTCTTAAGTATTTCATAGTGATCACAAATTAAGCTCCTTTTTGCAATTAGACGCTTAGTTTACGAGATAATCGCATTTAAAGATTTCCATATGAAAATCCATCGTTGGGCACCCATTTCATAGTGATATCCCCATCTATTACAAGTGATTTCTTAAGTATTTCATAGTGATCACAAATTAAGCTCCTTTTTGCGATTAGACGCTTAGTTTACGAGATAATCGCATTTAAAGATTTCCATATGAAAATCCAGCATTGGCCATCCATAGCCCCATATAATTCCTGGGATTTCTTACGTATTTCATAGTGATCACAAATTAAGCTCCTTTTTGCGATTAGACGCTTGGTTTACGAGATAATCGCATTTAAAGATTTCCATATGAAAATCCATCGTTGGGCACCTATTTCATAGTGATATCCCCATCTATTACAAGTGATTTCTTAAGTATTTCATAGTGATCACAAATTAAGCTCCTCTTTGCGATTAGACGCTTAGTTTACGAGATAATCGCATTTAAAGATTTCCATATGAAAATCCAGCATTGGCCATCCATTTCATAGTGATATCCCCATATAATTCATGGCATTTCTTAAGTATTTCATAGTGATCACAAATTAAGCTCCTTTTTGCGATTAGACGCTTAGTTTACGAGATAATCGCATTTAAAGATTTCCATATGAAAATCCATCATTGTGCACCCATTTCATAGTGATATCCCCATCTATTACAAGTGATTTCTTAAGTATTTCATAGTGATCACAAATTAAGCTCCTCTTTGCGATTAGACGCTTAGTTTACGAGATAATCGCATTTAAAGATTTCCATATGAAAATCCAGCATTGGCCATCCATTTCATAGTGATATCCCCATATAATTCATGGCATTTCTTAAGTATTTCATAGTGATCACAAATTAAGCTCCTTTTTGCGATTAGACGCTTAGTTTACGAGATAATCGCATTTAAAGATTTCCATATGAAAATCCATCGTTGGGCACCTATTTCATAGTGATATCCCCATCTATTACAAGTGATTTCTTAAGTATTTCATAGTGATCACAAATTAAGCTCCTCTTTGCGATTAGACGCTTAGTTTACGAGATAATCGCATTTAAAGATTTCCATATGAAAATCCAGCATTGGCCATCCATTTCATAGTGATATCCCCATATAATTCATGGCATTTCTTAAGTATTTCATAGTGATCACAAATTAAGCTCCTTTTTGCGATTAGACGCTTAGTTTACGAGATAATCGCATTTAAAGATTTCCATATGAAAATCCATCGTTGGGCACCTATTTCATAGTGATATCCCCATCTATTACAAGTGATTTCTTAAGTATTTCATAGTGATCACAAATTAAGCTCCTCTTTGCGATTAGACGCTTAGTTTACGAGATAATCGCATTTAAAGATTTCCATATGAAAATCCAGCATTGGCCATCCATTTCATAGTGATATCCCCATATAATTCATGGCATTTCTTAAGTATTTCATAGTGATCACAAATTAAGCTCCTTTTTGCGATTAGACGCTTAGTTTACGAGATAATCGCATTTAAAGATTTCCATATGAAAATCCATCATTGTGCACCCATTTCATAGTGATATCCCCATCTATTACAAGTGATTTCTTAAGTATTTCATAGTGATCACAAATTAAGCTCCTTTTTGCGATTAGACGCTTAGTTTACGAGATAATCGCATTTAAAGATTTCCATATGAAAATCCATCGTTGGGCACCCATTTCATAGTGATATCCCCATCTATTACGAGTGATTTCTTAAGTATTTCATAGTGATCACAAATTAAGCTCCTTTTTGCGATTAGACGCTTAGTTTACGAGATAATCGCATTTAAAGATTTCCATATGAAAATCCATCGTTGGGCACCTATTTCATAGTGATATCCCCATCTATTACAAGTGATTTCTTAAGTATTTCATAGTGATCACAAATTAAGCTCCTCTTTGCGATTAGACGCTTAGTTTACGAGATAATCGCATTTAAAGATTTCCATATGAAAATCCAGCATTGGCCATCCATTTCATAGTGATATCCCCATATAATTCATGGCATTTCTTAAGTATTTCATAGTGATCACAAATTAAGCTCCTTTTTGCGATTAGACGCTTAGTTTACGAGATAATCGCATTTAAAGATTTCCATATGAAAATCCATCGTTGGGCACCTATTTCATAGTGATATCCCCATCTATTACAAGTGATTTCTTAAGTATTTCATAGTGATCACAAATTAAGCTCCTCTTTGCGATTAGACGCTTAGTTTACGAGATAATCGCATTTAAAGATTTCCATATGAAAATCCAGCATTGGCCATCCATTTCATAGTGATATCCCCATATAATTCATGGCATTTCTTAAGTATTTCATAGTGATCACAAATTAAGCTCCTTTTTGCGATTAGACGCTTAGTTTACGAGATAATCGCATTTAAAGATTTCCATATGAAAATCCATCATTGTGCACCCATTTCATAGTGATATCCCCATATAATTCATGGCATTTCTTAAGTATTTCATAGTGATCACAAATTAAGCTCCTTTTTGCGATTAGACGCTTAGTTTACGAGATAATCGCATTTAAAGATTTCCATATGAAAATCCATCGTTGGGTACCCATTTCATAGTGATATCCCCATCTATTACAAATGATTTCTTAAGTATTTCATAGTGATCACAAATTAAGCTCCTTTTTGCGATTAGACGCTTAGTTTACGAGATAATCGCATTTAAAGATTTCCATATGAAAATCCAGCATTGGCCATCCATTTCATAGTGATATCCCCATATAATTTATGGCATTTCTTAAGTATTTCATAGTGATCACAAATTAAGCTCCTTTTTGCGATTAGACGCTTAGTTTACGAGATAATCGCATTTAAAGATTTCCATATGAAAATCCATCGTTGGGCATCCATTTCATAGTGATATCCCCATATAATTCATGGCATTTCTTAAGTATTTCATAGTGATCACAAATTAAGCTCCTTTTTGCGATTAGACGCTTAGTTTACGAGATAATCGCATTTAAAGATTTCCATATGAAAATCCATCGTTGGGCATCCATTTCATAGTGATATCCCCATATAATTCATGGCATTTCTTAAGTATTTCATAGTGATCACAAATTAAGCTCCTTTTTGCGATTAGACGCTTAGTTTACGAGATAATCGCATTTAAAGATTTCCATATGAAAATCCATCGTTGGGCACCTATTTCATAGTGATATCCCCATCTATTACAAGTGATTTCTTAAGTATTTCATAGTGATCACAAATTAAGCTCCTCTTTGCGATTAGACGCTTAGTTTACGAGATAATCGCATTTAAAGATTTCCATATGAAAATCCAGCATTGGCCATCCATTTCATAGTGATATCCCCATATATTACAAGTTATTTGTTAAGTATTTCATAGTGATCACAAATTAAGCTCCTTTTTGCGATTAGACGCTTAGTTTACGAGATAATCGCATTTAAAGATTTCCATATGAAAATCCATCGTTGGGCACCCATTTCATAGTGATATCCCCATCTATTACAAGTGATTTCTTAAGTATTTCATAGTGATCACAAATTAAGCTCCTTTTTGCGATTAGACGCTTAGTTTACGAGATAATCGCATTTAAAGATTTCCATATGAAAATCCAGCATTGGCCATCCATTTCATAGTGATATCCCCATATATTACAAGTTATTTGTTAAGTATTTCATAGTGATCACGAATTAAGCTCCTTTTCTCGATTAGACGCTTAGTTTACGAGATAAACGCAGTTAAAGATTTCCATATAAAAATCCATCCTCGGCCAGCCATATCATAGTGGTATCTCCACCTATTGAAGTGATTTCTTAAGTATTTCATAGTGATCACAAATTAAGCTCCTTTTCTCGATTAGACGCTTAGTTTCCGAGATAAACGCATTTAAAGATTTCCATATAAAAATCCACCATTTGCCCCCCATAACATAGTGGTATTTCCACCTATTGAAGTGATTTCTTAAGTATTTCATAGTGATCACGAATTAAGCTCCTTTTCTCGATTAGACGCTTAGTTTACGAGATAAACGCAGTTAAAGATTTCCATATAAAAATCCATCCTCGGCCAGCCATATCATAGTGGTATCTCCACCTATTGAAGTGATTTCTTAAGTATTTCATAGTGATCACAAATTAAGCTCCTTTTTGCGATTAGACGCTTAGTTTACGAGATAATCGCATTTAAAGATTTCCATATGAAAATCCATCGTTGGGCACCCATTTCATAGTGATATCCCCATCTATTACAAGTGATTTCTTAAGTATTTCATAGTGATCACAAATTAAGCTCCTTTTTGCGATTAGACGCTTAGTTTACGAGATAGTCGCATTTAAAGATTTCCATATGAAAATCCATCATTGGCCATCCATTTCATAGTGATATCCCCATATAATTCATGGCATTTCTTAGGTATTTCATAGTGATCACAAATTAAGCTCCTTTTTGCGATTAGACGCTTAGTTTACGAGATAATCGCATTTAAAGATTTCCATATGAAAATCCATCGTTGGGCACCCATTTCATAGTGATATCCCCATCTATTACAAGTGATTTCTTAAGTATTTCATAGTGATCACAAATTAAGCTCCTTTTTGCGATTAGACGCTTAGTTTACGAGATAATCGCATTTAAAGATTTCCATATGAAAATCCATCGTTGGGCATCCATTTCATAGTGATATCCCCATATAATTCATGGCATTTCTTAAGTATTTCATAGTGATCACAAATTAAGCTCCTTTTTGCGATTAGACGCTTAGTTTACGAGATAATCGCATTTAAAGATTTCCATATGAAAATCCATCGTTGGGCACCTATTTCATAGTGATATCCCCATCTATTACAAGTGATTTCTTAAGTATTTCATAGTGATCACAAATTAAGCTCCTCTTTGCGATTAGACGCTTAGTTTACGAGATAATCGCATTTAAAGATTTCCATATGAAAATCCAGCATTGGCCATCCATTTCATAGTGATATCCCCATATATTACAAGTTATTTGTTAAGTATTTCATAGTGATCACAAATTAAGCTCCTTTTTGCGATTAGACGCTTAGTTTACGAGATAATCGCATTTAAAGATTTCCATATGAAAATCCATCGTTGGGCACCCATTTCATAGTGATATCCCCATCTATTACAAGTGATTTCTTAAGTATTTCATAGTGATCACAAATTAAGCTCCTTTTTGCGATTAGACGCTTAGTTTACGAGATAATCGCATTTAAAGATTTCCATATGAAAATCCAGCATTGGCCATCCATTTCATAGTGATATCCCCATATATTACAAGTTATTTGTTAAGTATTTCATAGTGATCACGAATTAAGCTCCTTTTCTCGATTAGACGCTTAGTTTACGAGATAAACGCAGTTAAAGATTTCCATATAAAAATCCATCCTCGGCCAGCCATATCATAGTGGTATCTCCACCTATTGAAGTGATTTCTTAAGTATTTCATAGTGATCACAAATTAAGCTCCTTTTCTCGATTAGACGCTTAGTTTCCGAGATAAACGCATTTAAAGATTTCCATATAAAAATCCACCATTTGCCCCCCATAACATAGTGGTATTTCCACCTATTGAAGTGATTTCTTAAGTATTTCATAGTGATCACGAATTAAGCTCCTTTTCTCGATTAGACGCTTAGTTTACGAGATAAACGCAGTTAAAGATTTCCATATAAAAATCCATCCTCGGCCAGCCATATCATAGTGGTATCTCCACCTATTGAAGTGATTTCTTAAGTATTTCATAGTGATCACAAATTAAGCTCCTTTTCTCGATTAGACGCTTAGTTTACGAGATAAACGCATTTAAAGATTTCCATATAAAAATCCACCATTTGCCCCCCCATATCATAGTGGTATCTCCACCTATTGAAGTGATTTCTTAAGTATTTCATAGTGATCACGAATTAAGCTCCTTTTCTCGATTAGACGCTTAGTTTACGAGATAAACGCAGTTAAAGATTTCCATATAAAAATCCACCTTCGGCCAGCCTATCATAGTGGTATTTCCACCTATTGAAGTGATTTCTTAAGTATTTCATAGTGATCACGAATTAAGCTCCTTTTCTCGATTAGACGCTTAGTTTACGAGATTAACGCAGTTAAAGATTTCCATATAAAAATCCATCCTCGGCCAGCCATATCATAGTGGTATCTCCACCTATTGAAGTGATTTCATAAGTATTTCCTAATAATCACAAATTAAGCTCCTTTTCTCGATTAGACGCTTAGTTTACGAGATAAACGCATTTAAAGATTTCCATATAAAAATCCACCATTTGCCCCCCATATCATAGTGGTATCTCCACCTATTGAAGTGATTTCTTAAGTATTTCATAGTGATCACGAATTAAGCTCCTTTTCTCGATTAGACGCTTAGTTTACGAGATTAACGCAGTTAAAGATTTCCATATAAAAATCCATCCTCGGCCAGCCATATCATAGTGGTATCTCCACCTATTGAAGTGATTTCATAAGTATTTCCTAATAATCACAAATTAAGCTCCTTTTCTCGATTAGACGCTTAGTTTACGAGATAAACGCATTTAAAGATTTCCATATAAAAATCCACCATTTGCCCCCCATATCATAGTGGTATCTCCACCTATTGAAGTGATTTCTTAAGTATTTCATAGTGATCACGAATTAAGCTCCTTTTCTCGATTAGACGCTTAGTTTACGAGATTAACGCAGTTAAAGATTTCCATATAAAAATCCATCCTCGGCCAGCCATATCATAGTGGTATCTCCACCTATTGAAGTGATTTCTTAAGTATTTTATAGTGATCACGAATTAAGCTCCTTTTTGCGATTAGACGCTTAGTTTACGAGATAAACGCAGTTAAAGATTTCCATATAAAAATCCACCCTCGGCCAGCCATATCATAGTGGTATCTCCACCTATTGAAGTGATTTCTTAAGTATTTCATAGTGATCACAAATTAAGCTCCTTTTCTCAATTAGACGCTTAGTTTACGAGATAAACGCATTTAAAGATTTCCATATAAAAATCCACCATTTGCCCCCCATATCATAGTGGTATTTCCACCTATTGAAGTGATTTCTTAAGTATTTCATAGTGATCACAAATTAAGCTCCTTTTTGCGATTAGACGCTTAGTTTACGAGATAATCTCATTTAAAGATTTCCATATGAAAATCCAGCATTGGCCATCCATTTCATAGTGATATCCCCATATAATTCATGGGATTTCTTAAGTATTTGAAAGTGATCACAAATTAAGCTCCTTTTTGCGATTAGACGCTTAGTTTACGAGATAATCTCATTTGAAGATTTCCATATGAAAATCCAGCATTGGCCATCCATTTCATAGTGATATCCCCATATAATTCATGGATTTCTTAAGTATTTCATAGTGATCACAAATTAAGCTCCTTTTTGCGATTAGACGCTTAGTTTACGAGATAATCGCATTTAAAGATTTCCATATGAAAATCCAGCATTGGCCATCCATTTCATAGTGATATCCCCATCTATAACAAGTGATTTCTTAAGTATTTCATAGTGATCACAAATTAAGCTCCTTTTTGCGATTAGACGCTTAGTTTACGAGATAATCGCATTTAAAGATTTCCATATGAAAATCCATCATTGTGCATCCATTTCATAGTGATATCCCCATCTATTACAAGTGATTTCTTAAGTATTTCATAGTGATCACAAATTAAGCTCCTTTTTGCGATTAGACGCTTAGTTTACGAGATAATCGCATTTAAAGATTTCCATATGAAAATCCAGCATTAGCCATCCATTTCATAGTGATATCCCATATAATTCATGGCATTTCTTAAGTATTTCATAGTGATCACAAATTAAGCTCCTTTTTGCGATTAGACGCTTAGTTTACGAGATAATCGCATTTAAAGATTTCCATATGAAAATCCATCGTTGGGCACCCATGTCAAAGTGACATCCCCATATAATTCATGGCATTTCTTAAGTATTTCATAGTGATCACAAATTAAGCTCCTTTTTGCGATTAGACGCTTAGTTTACGAGATAATCGCATTTAAAGATTTCCATATGAAAATCCAGCATTAGCCATCTATTTCATAGTGATATCCCATATAATTCATGGCATTTCTTAAGTATTTCATAGTGATCACAAATTAAGCTCCTTTTTGCGATTAGACGCTTAGTTTACGAGATAATCGCATTTAAAGATTTCCATATGAAAATCCATCGTTGGGCACCCATTTCATAGTGACATCCCCATATAATTCATGGGATTTCTTAAGTATTTCATAGTGATCACAAATTAAGCTCCTTTTTGCGATTAGACGCTTAGTTTACGAGATAATCGCATTTAAAGATTTCCATATGAAAATCCAGCATTGGCCATCCATTTCATAGTGATATCCCCATATAATTCATGGCATTTCTTAAGTATTTCATAGTGATCACAAATTAAGCTCCTTTTTGCGATTAGACGCTTAGTTTACGAGATAATCGCATTTAAAGATTTCCATATGAAAATCCATCGTTGGGCACCCATTTCAAAGTGACATCGCCATATAATTCATGGCATTTCTTAAGTATTTCATAGTGATCACAAATTAAGCTCCTTTTTGCGATTAGACGCTTAGTTTACGAGATAATCGCATTTAAAGATTTCCATATGAAAATCCAGCATTGGCCATCCATTTCATAGTGATATCCCCATCTATTACAAGTGATTTCTTAAGTATTTCATAGTGATCACAAATTAAGCTCCTTTTTGCGATTAGACGCTTAGTTTACGAGATAATTCATGGCATTTCTTAAGTATTTCATAGTGATCACAAATTAAGCTCCTTTTTGCGATTAGACGCTTAGTTTACGAGATAATCGCATTTAAAGATTTCCATATGAAAATCCATCGTTGGGCACCCATTTCATAGTGATATAGCCATATAATTCATGGGATTTCTTAAGTATTTCATAGTGATCACAAATTAAGCTCCTTTTTGCGATTAGACGCTTAGTTTACGAGATAATCGCATTTAAAGATTTCCATATGAAAATCCAGCATTGGCCATCCATTTCATAGTGATATCCCCATATAATTCATGGCATTTCTTAAGTATTTCATAGTGATCACAAATTAAGCTCCTTTTTGCGATTAGACGCTTAGTTTACGAGATAATCGCATTTAAAGATTTCCATATGAAAATCCAGCATTAGCCATCCATTTCATAGTGATATCCCCATATAATTCATTTCATAGGTATTTCATAGTGATCACAAATTAAGCTCCTTTTTGCGATTAGACGCTTAGTTTACGAGATAATCGCATTTAAAGATTTCCATATGAAAATCCATCGTTGGGCACCCATTTCAAAGTGACATCCCCATATAATTCATGGCATTTCTTAAGTATTTCATAGTGATCACAAATTAAGCTCCTTTTTGCGATTAGACGCTTAGTTTACGAGATAATCGCATTTAAAGATTTCCATATGAAAATCCATCGTTGGGCACCCATTTCATAGTGACATCCCCATATAATTCATGGCATTTTTTAAGTATTTCATAGTGATCACAAATTAAGCTCCTTTTTGCGATTAGACGCTTAGTTTACGAGATAATCGCATTTAAAGATTTCCATATGAAAATCCATCGTTGGGCACCCATTTCAAAGTGATATAGCCATATAATTCATGGGATTTCTTAAGTATTTCATAGTGATCACAAATTAAGCTCCTTTTTGCGATTAGACGCTTAGTTTACGAGATAATCGCATTTAAAGATTTCCATATGAAAATCCATCGTTGGGCACCCATTTCATAGTGATATAGCCATATAATTCATGGGATTTCTTAAGTATTTCATAGTGATCACAAATTAAGCTCCTTTTTGCGATTAGACGCTTAGTTTACGAGATAATCGCATTTAAAGATTTCCATATGAAAATCCAGCATTGGCCATCCATTTCATAGTGATATCCCCATATAATTCATGGCATTTCTTAAGTATTTCATAGTGATCACAAATTAAGCTCCTTTTTGCGATTAGACGCTTAGTTTACGAGATAATCGCATTTAAAGATTTCCATATGAAAATCCATCGTTGGGCACCCATTTCATAGTGATATCCCCATCTATTACAAGTGATTTCTTAAGTATTTCATAGTGATCACAAATTAAGCTGCTTTTTGCGATTAGACGCTTAGTTTACGAGATAATCGCATTTAAAGATTTCCATATGAAAATCCATCGTTGGGCACCCATTTCATAGTGATATTCTTAAGTATTTCATAGTGATCACAAATTAAGCTCCTTTTTGCGATTAGACGCTTAGTTTACGAGATAATCGCATTTAAAGATTTCCATATGAAAATCCAGCATTGGCCATCCATTTCATAGTGATATCCCCATATAATTCATGGCATTTCTTAAGTATTTCATAGTGATCACGAATTAAGCTCCTTTTTGCGATTAGAGGCTTAGTTTACGAGATAATCGCATTTAAAGATTTCCATATGAAAATCCATCATTGTGCATCCATTTCATAGTGATATCCCCATCTATTACAAGTGATTTCTTAAGTATTTCATAGTGATCACAAATTAAGCTCCTTTTTGCGATTAGACGCTTAGTTTACGAGATAATCGCATTTAAAGATTTCCATATGAAAATCCATCATTGTGCATCCATTTCATAGTGATATCCCCATCTATTACAAGTGATTTCTTAAGTATTTCATAGTGATCACAAATTAAGCTCCTTTTTGCGATTAGACGCTTAGTTTACGAGATTAACGCAGTTAAAGATTTCCACATGAAAATCCATCGTTGGGCACCCATATCATAGTGGTATCTCCACCTATTGAAGTGATTTCTTAAGTATTTCATAGTGATCACGAATTAAGCTCCTTTTCTCGATTAGACGCTTAGTTTACGAGATTAACGCAGTTAAAGATTTCCATATAAAAATCCATCCTCGGCCAGCCATATCATAGTGGTATCTCCACCTATTGAAGTGATTTCTTAAGTATTTTATAGTGATCACGAATTAAGCTCCTTTTTGCGATTAGACGCTTAGTTTACGAGATAATCGCATTTAAAGATTTCCACATGAAAATCCATCGTTGGGCACCCATTTCATAGTGGTATCTCCACCTATTTAAGTGATTTCTTAAGTATTTCATAGTGATCACGAATTAAGCTCCTTTTCTCGATTAGACGCTTAGTTTACGAGATAAACGCAGTTAAAGATTTCCATATAAAAATCCATCCTCGGCCAGCCATATCATAGTGGTATCTTCACCTATTGAAGTGATTTCATAGTGATCACAAATAAAGCTCCCTTTCTCGATTAGACGCTTAGTTTACGAGATAAACTTAGTTAAAGATTTCCATATAAAAATCCATCCTCGGCCAGCCATATCATAGTGGTATCTCCACCTATTGAAGTGATTTCTTTAATATTTCATAGTGATCACAAATTAAGCTCCTTTTCTCGATTAGACGCTTAGTTTACGAGATAAACGCATTTAAAAATTTCCATATAAAAATCCACCATTTGCCCCCCATATCATAGTGGTATTTCCACCTATTGAAGTGATTTCTTAAGTATTTCATAGTGATCACAAATAAAGCTCCCTTTCTCGATTAGACGCTTAGTTTACGAGATAAACGCAGTTAAAGATTTCCATATAAAAATCCATCCTCGGCCAGCCATATCATAGTGGTATCTCCACCTATTGAAGTGATTTCTTAAGTATTTCATAGTGATCACGAATTAAGCTCCTTTTCTCGATTATACGCTTAGTTTACGAGATAAACGCAGTTAAAGATTTCCATATAAAAATCCATCCTCGGCCAGCCATATCATAGTGGTATCTCCACCTATTGAAGTGATTTCTTAAGTATTTTATAGTGATCACGAATTAAGCTCCTTTTTGCGATTAGACGCTTAGTTTACGAGATAATCGCATTTAAAGATTTCCACATGAAAATCCATCGTTGGGCACCCATTTCATAGTGATATCCCCATATTATTCATGGCATTTCTTAATTATTTCATAGTGATCACAAATTAAGCTCCTTTTTGCGATTAGACGCTTAGTTTACGAGATAATCGCATTTAAAGATTTCCATATGAAAATCCATCGTTGGGCACCCATTTCAAAGTGACATCCCCATATAATTCATGGCATTTCTTAAGTATTTCATAGTGATCACAAATTAAGCTCCTTTTCTCGATTAGACGCTTAGTTTACGAGATAATCGCATTTAAAGATTTCCATATGAAAATCCATCGTTGGGCACCCATTTCATAGTGATATAGCCATATAATTCATGGGATTTCTAGTATTTCATAGTGATCACAAATTAAGCTCCTTTTTGCGATTAGACGCTTAGTTTACGAGATAATCGCATTTAAAGATTTCCATATGAAAATCCAGCATTGGCCATCCATTTCATAGTGATATCCCCATATAATTCATGGCATTTCTTAAGTATTTCATAGTGATCACAAATTAAGCTCCTTTTTGCGATTAGACGCTTAGTTTACGAGATAATCGCATTTAAAGATTTCCATATGAAAATCCATCGTTGGGCACCCATTTCATAGTGATATCCCCATCTATTACAAGTGATTTCTTAAGTATTTCATAGTGATCACAAATTAAGCTGCTTTTTGCGATTAGACGCTTAGTTTACGAGATAATCGCATTTAAAGATTTCCATATGAAAATCCATCGTTGGGCACCCATTTCATAGTGATATTCTTAAGTATTTCATAGTGATCACAAATTAAGCTCCTTTTTGCGATTAGACGCTTAGTTTACGAGATAATCGCATTTAAAGATTTCCATATGAAAATCCAGCATTGGCCATCCATTTCATAGTGATATCCCCATATAATTCATGGCATTTCTTAAGTATTTCATAGTGATCACAAATTAAGCTCCTTTTTGCGATTAGACGCTTAGTTTACGAGATAATCGCATTTAAAGATTTCCATATGAAAATCCATCATTGTGCATCCATTTCATAGTGATATCCCCATCTATTACAAGTGATTTCTTAAGTATTTCATAGTGATCACAATTAAGCTCCTTTTTGCGATTAGACGCTTAGTTTACGAGATTAACGCAGTTAAAGATTTCCACATGAAAATCCATCGTTGGGCACCCATATCATAGTGGTATCTCCACCTATTGAAGTGATTTCTTAATTATTTCATAGTGATCACAAGTTAAGCTCCTTTTTGCGATTAGACGCTTAGTTTACGAGATTAACGCAGTTAAAGATTTCCATATAAAAATCCATCCTCGGCCAGCCATATCATAGTGGTATCTCCACCTATTGAAGTGATTTCTTAAGTATTTTATAGTGATCACGAATTAAGCTCCTTTTTGCGATTAGACGCTTAGTTTACGAGATAATCGCATTTAAAGATTTCCACATGAAAATCCATCGTTGGGCACCCATTTCATAGTGGTATCTCCACCTATTGAAGTGATTTCTTAAGTATTTCATAGTGATCACGAATTAAGCTCCTTTTCTCGATTAGACGCTTAGTTTACGAGATAAACGCAGTTAAAGATTTCCATATAAAAATCCATCCTCGGCCAGCCATATCATAGTGGTATCTCCACCTATTGAAGTGATTTCTTTAATATTTCATAGTGATCACAAATTAAGCTCCTTTTCTCGATTAGACGCTTAGTTTACGAGATAAACGCAGTTAAAGATTTCCATATAAAAATCCATCCTCGGCCAGCCATATCATAGTGGTATCTCCACCTATTGAAGTGATTTCTTAAGTATTTCATAGTGATCACGAATTAAGCTCCTTTTCTCGATAAGACGCTTAGTTTACGAGATAAACGCAGTTAAAGATTTCCATATAAAAATCCATCCTCGGCCAGCCATATCATAGTGGTATCTTCACCTATTGAAGTGATTTCATAGTGATCACAAATAAAGCTCCCTTTCTCGATTAGACGCTTAGTTTACGAGATAAACGCAGTTAAAGATTTCCATATAAAAATCCATCCTCGGCCAGCCATATCATAGTGGTATCTCCACCTGTTGAAGTGATTTCTTTAATATTTCATAGTGATCACAAATTAAGCTCCTTTTCTCGATTAGACGCTTAGTTTACGAGATAAACGCATTTAAAAATTTCCATATAAACATCCACCATTTGCCCCCCATATCATAGTGGTATTTCCACCTATTGAAGTGATTTCTTAAGTATTTCATAGTGATCACGAATTAAGCTCCTTTTCTCGAATAGACGCTTAGTTTACGAGATAAACGCAGTTAAAGATTTCCATATAAAAATCCATCCTCGGCCAGCCATATCATAGTGGTATCTCCACCTATTGAAGTGATTTCTTAAGTATTTCATAGTGATCACGAATTAAGCTCCTTTTCTCGATTAGACGCTTAGTTTACGAGATAAACGCAGTTAAAGATTTCCATATAAAAATCCATCCTCGGCCAGCCATATCATAGTGGTATCTCCACCTATTGAAGTGATTTCTTAAGTATTTCATAGTGATCACAAATTAAGCTCCTTTTCTCGATTAGAAGCTTAGTTTACGAGATAAACGCATTTAAAGATTTCCATATAAAAATCCACCATTTGCCCCCCATATCATAGTGGTATTTCCACCTATTGAAGTGATTTCTTAAGTATTTCATAGTGATCACGAATTAAGCTCCTTTTCTCGAATAGACGCTTAGTTTACGAGATTAACGCATTTAAAGATTTCCATATAAAAATCCATCCTCGGCCCCCCATATCATAGTGGTATTTCCACCTATTAAAGTGATTTCTTAAGTATTTCATAGTGATCACGAATTAAGCTCCTTTTCTCGATTAGACGCTTAGTTTACGAGATAAACGCATTTAAAGATTTCCATATAAAAATCCATCCTCGGCCAGCCATATCATAGTGGTATCTCCACCTATTGAAGTGATTTCTTAAGTATTTCATGGTGATCACGAATTAAGCTCCTTTTCTCGAATAGACGCTTAGTTTACGAGATAAACGCAGTTAAAGATTTCCATATAAAAATCCATCCTCGGCCAGCCATATCATAGTGGTATCTCCACCTATTGAAGTGATTTCTTAAGTATTTCATAGTGATCACGAATTACGCTCCTATTTGCGATTAGACGCTTAGTTTACGAGATAATCGCATTTAAAGATTTCCACATGAAAATCCATCGTTGGGCACCCATTTCATAGTGATATAGCCATATAATTCATGGGATTTCTTAAGTATTTCATAGTGATCACAAATTAAGCTCCTTTTTGCGATTAGACGCTTAGTTTACGAGATAATCTCATTTAAAGATTTCCATATAAAAATCCACCATTTGCCCCCCATATCATAGTGGTATTTCCACCTATTGAAGTGATTTCTTAAGTATTTCATAGTGATCACGAATTAAGCTCCTTTTCTCGAATAGACGCTTAGTTTACGAGATAAACGCAGTTAAAGATTTCCATATAAAAATCCATCCTCGGCCAGCCATATCATAGTGGTATCTCCACCTATTGAAGTGATTTCTTAAGTATTTCATAGTGATCACGAATTACGCTCCTATTTGCGATTAGACGCTTAGTTTACGAGATAATCGCATTTAAAGATTTTCACATGAAAATCCATCGTTGGGCACCCATTTCATAGTGATATAGCCATATAATTCATGGGATTTCTTAAGTATTTCATAGTGATCACAAATTAAGCTCCTTTTTGCGATTAGACGCTTAGTTTACGAGATAATCTCATTTAAAGATTTCCATATAAAAATCCACCATTTGCCCCCCATATCATAGTGGTATTTCCACCTATTGAAGTGATTTCTTAAGTATTTCATAGTGATCACGAATTAAGCTCCTTTTCTCGAATAGACGCTTAGTTTACGAGATAAACGCAGTTAAAGATTTCCATATAAAAATCCATCCTCGGCCAGCCATATCATAGTGGTATCTCCACCTATTGAAGTGATTTCTTAAGTATTTCATAGTGATCACAAATTAAGCTCCTTTTCTCGATTAGACGCTTAGTTTACGAGATAAACGCAGTTAAAGATTTCCATATAAAAATCCACCATTTGCCCCCCATATCATAGTGGTATTTCCACCTATTGAAGTGATTTCTTAAGTATTTCATAGTGATCACAAATTAAGCTCCTTTTCTCGATTAGACGCTTAGTTTACGAGATAAACGCATTTAAAGATTTCCATATAAAAATCCATCCTCGGCCAGCCATATCATAGTGGTATCTCCACCTATTGAAGTGATTTCTTAAGTATTTCATAGTGATCACAAATTAAGCTCCTTTTCTCGATTAGACGCTTAGTTTACGAGATAAACGCATTTAAAGATTTCCATATAAAAATCCATCCTCGGCCAGCCATATCATAGTGGTATCTCCACCTATTGAAGTGATTTCTTAAGTATTTCATAGTGATCACGAATTAAGCTCCTTTTCTCGATTAGACGCTTAGTTTACGAGATAAACGCAGTTAAAGATTTCCATATAAAAATCCATCCTCGGCCAGCCATATCATAGTGGTATCTCCACCTATTGAAGTGATTTCTTAAGTATTTCATAGTGATCACGAATTAAGCTCCTTTTCTCGAATAGACGCTTAGTTTACGAGATAAACGCAGTTAAAGATTTCCATCTAAAAATCCATCCTCGGCCAGCCATATCATAGTGGTATCTCCACCTATTGATGTGATTTCTTAAGTATTTCATAGTGATCACAAATTAAGCTCCTTTTCTCGATTAGACGCTTAGTTTACGAGATAAACGCATTTAAAGATTTCCATATAAAAATCCACTATTTGCCCCCCATATCATAGTGGTATTTCCACCTATTAAAGTGATTTCTTAAGTATTTCATAGTGATCACGAATTAAGCTCCTTTTCTCGATTAGACGCTTAGTTTACAAGATAAACGCAGTTAAAGATTTCCATATAAAAATCCATCCTCGGCCAGCCATATCATAGTGGTATCTCCACCTATTGAAGTGATTTCTTAAGTATTTCAAAGTGATCACGAATTAAGCTCCTTTTCTCGAATAGACGCTTAGTTTACGAGATTAACGCAGTTAAAGATTTCCATATAAAAATCCATCCTCGGCCAGCCATATCATAGTGGTATCTCCACCTATTGAAGTGATTTCTTAAGTATTTCATAGTGATCACGAATTACGCTCCTATTTGCGATTAGACGCTTAGTTTACGAGATAATCGCATTTAAAGATTTCCACATGAAAATCCATCGTTGGGCACCCATTTCATAGTGATATAGCCATATAATTCATGGGATTTCTTAAGTATTTCATAGTGATCACAAATTAAGCTCCTTTTTGCGATTAGACGCTTAGTTTACGAGATAATCTCATTTAAAGATTTCCATATGAAAATCCAGCATTGGCCATCCATTTCATAGTGATATAGCCATATAATTCATGGGATTTCTTAAGTATTTCATAGTGATCACAAATTAAGCTCCTTTTTGCGATTAGACGCTTAGTTTACGAGATAATCGCATTTAAAGATTTCCATATGAAAATCCATCATTGTGCATCCATTTCATAGTGATATCCCCATCTATTACAAGTGATTTCTTAAGTATTTCATAGTGATCACAAATTAAGCTCCTTTTTGCGATTAGACGCTTAGTTTACGAGATAATCGCATTTAAAGATTTCCATATGAAAATCCATCGTTGGGCACCCATTTCATAGTGATATCCCCATCTATTACAAGTGATTTCTTAAGTATTTCAAATTAAGCTCCTTTTTGCGATTAGACGCTTAGTTTACGAGATAATCGCATTTAAAGATTTCCATATGAAAATCCATCGTTGGGCACCCATTTCATAGTGATATCCCCATATTATTCATGGCATTTCTTAAGTATTTCATAGTGATCACAAATTAAGCTCCTTTTTGCGATAATCGCATTTAAAGATTTTCATATGAAAATCCATCGTTGGCATTTCTTAAGTATTTCATAGTGATCACAAATTAAGCTCCTTTTTGCGATTAGACGCTTAGTTTACGAGATAATCGCATTTAAAAATTTTCATATGAAAATCCATCGTTGGGCACCCATTTCATAGTGATATAGCCATATAATTCATGGATTTCTTAAGTATTTCATAGTGATCACAAATTAAGCTCCTTTTTGCGATTAGACGCTTAGTTTACGATATAATCGCATTTAAAGATTTCCATATGAAAATCCAGCATTGGCCATCCATTTCATAGTGATATCGCCATATAATGGCCATCCATTTCATAGTGATATCCCCATATAATTCATGGCATTTCTTAAGTATTTCATAGTGATCACAAATTAAGCTCCTTTTTGCGATTAGACGCTTAGTTTGCGAGATAATCGCATTTAAAGATTTCCACATGAAAATCCATCGTTGGGCACCCATTTCATAGTGACATAGCCATATAATTCATGGGATTTCTTAAGTATTTCATAGTGATCACAAATTAAGCTCCTTTTTGCGATTAGACGCTTAGTTTACGAGATAATTGCATTTAAAGATTTCCATATGAAAATCCATCGTTGGGCACCCATTTCATAGTGATATAGCCATATAATTCATGGGATTTCATAGTGATCACAAATTAAGCTCCTTTTTGCGATTAGACGCTTAGTTTACGAGATAAACGCAGTTAAAGATTTCCATATAAAAATCCATCCTCGGCCAGCCATATCATAGTGGTATCTCCACCTATTGAAGTGATTTCTTAAGTATTTCATAGTGATCACGAATTACGCTCCTATTTGCGATTAGACGCTTAGTTTACGAGATAATCGCATTTAAAGATTTCCACATGAAAATCCATCGTTGGGCACCCATTTCATAGTGATATAGCCATATAATTCATGGGATTTCTTAAGTATTTCATAGTGATCACAAATTAAGCTCCTTTTTGCGATTAGACGCTTAGTTTACGAGATAATCTCATTTAAAGATTTCCATATAAAAATCCACCATTTGCCCCCCATATCATAGTGGTATTTCCACCTATTGAAGTGATTTCTTAAGTATTTCATAGTGATCACGAATTAAGCTCCTTTTCTCGAATAGACGCTTAGTTTACGAGATAAACGCAGTTAAAGATTTCCATATAAAAATCCATCCTCGGCCAGCCATATCATAGTGGTATCTCCACCTATTGAAGTGATTTCTTAAGTATTTCATAGTGATCACGAATTACGCTCCTATTTGCGATTAGACGCTTAGTTTACGAGATAATCGCATTTAAAGATTTCCACATGAAAATCCATCGTTGGGCACCCATTTCATAGTGATATAGCCATATAATTCATGGGATTTCTTAAGTATTTCATAGTGATCACAAATTAAGCTCCTTTTTGCGATTAGACGCTTAGTTTACGAGATAATCTCATTTAAAGATTTCCATATAAAAATCCACCATTTGCCCCCCATATCATAGTGGTATTTCCACCTATTGAAGTGATTTCTTAAGTATTTCATAGTGATCACGAATTAAGCTCCTTTTCTCGAATAGACGCTTAGTTTACGAGATAAACGCAGTTAAAGATTTCCATATAAAAATCCATCCTCGGCCAGCCATATCATAGTGGTATCTCCACCTATTGAAGTGATTTCTTAAGTATTTCATAGTGATCACAAATTAAGCTCCTTTTCTCGATTAAACGCTTAGTTTACGAGATAAACGCAGTTAAAGATTTCCATATAAAAATCCACCATTTGCCCCCCATATCATAGTGGTATTTCCACCTATTGAAGTGATTTCTTAAGTATTTCATAGTGATCACAAATTAAGCTCCTTTTCTCGATTAGACGCTTAGTTTACGAGATAAACGCATTTAAAGATTTCCATATAAAAATCCATCCTCGGCCAGCCATATCATAGTGGTATCTCCACCTATTGAAGTGATTTCTTAAGTATTTCATAGTGATCACAAATTAAGCTCCTTTTCTCGATTAGACGCTTAGTTTACGAGATAAACGCATTTAAAGATTTCCATATAAAAATCCATCCTCGGCCAGCCATATCATAGTGGTATCTCCACCTATTGAAGTGATTTCTTAAGTATTTCATAGTGATCACGAATTAAGCTCCTTTTCTCGAATAGACGCTTAGTTTACGAGATAAACGCAGTTAAAGATTTCCATCTAAAAATCCATCCTCGGCCAGCCATATCATAGTGGTATCTCCACCTATTGATGTGATTTCTTAAGTATTTCATAGTGATCACAAATTAAGCTCCTTTTCTCGATTAGACGCTTAGTTTACGAGATAAACGCATTTAAAGATTTCCATATAAAAATCCACTATTTGCCCCCCATATCATAGTGGTATTTCCACCTATTAAAGTGATTTCTTAAGTATTTCATAGTGATCACGAATTAAGCTCCTTTTCTCGATTAGACGCTTAGTTTACAAGATAAACGCAGTTAAAGATTTCCATATAAAAATCCATCCTCGGCCAGCCATATCATAGTGGTATCTCCACCTATTGAAGTGATTTCTTAAGTATTTCAAAGTGATCACGAATTAAGCTCCTTTTCTCGAATAGACGCTTAGTTTACGAGATTAACGCAGTTAAAGATTTCCATATAAAAATCCATCCTCGGCCAGCCATATCATAGTGGTATCTCCACCTATTGAAGTGATTTCTTAAGTATTTCATAGTGATCACGAATTACGCTCCTATTTGCGATTAGACGCTTAGTTTACGAGATAATCGCATTTAAAGATTTCCACATGAAAATCCATCGTTGGGCACCCATTTCATAGTGATATAGCCATATAATTCATGGGATTTCTTAAGTATTTCATAGTGATCACAAATTAAGCTCCTTTTTGCGATTAGACGCTTAGTTTACGAGATAATCTCATTTAAAGATTTCCATATGAAAATCCAGCATTGGCCATCCATTTCATAGTGATATAGCCATATAATTCATGGGATTTCTTAAGTATTTCATAGTGATCACAAATTAAGCTCCTTTTTGCGATTAGACGCTTAGTTTACGAGATAATCGCATTTAAAGATTTCCATATGAAAATCCATCATTGTGCATCCATTTCATAGTGATATCCCCATCTATTACAAGTGATTTCTTAAGTATTTCATAGTGATCACAAATTAAGCTCCTTTTTGCGATTAGACGCTTAGTTTACGAGATAATCGCATTTAAAGATTTCCATATGAAAATCCATCGTTGGGCACCCATTTCATAGTGATATCCCCATCTATTACAAGTGATTTCTTAAGTATTTCAAATTAAGCTCCTTTTTGCGATTAGACGCTTAGTTTACGAGATAATCGCATTTAAAGATTTCCATATGAAAATCCATCGTTGGGCACCCATTTCATAGTGATATCCCCATATTATTCATGGCATTTCTTAAGTATTTCATAGTGATCACAAATTAAGCTCCTTTTTGCGATAATCGCATTTAAAGATTTTCATATGAAAATCCATCGTTGGCATTTCTTAAGTATTTCATAGTGATCACAAATTAAGCTCCTTTTTGCGATTAGACGCTTAGTTTACGAGATAATCGCATTTAAAAATTTTCATATGAAAATCCATCGTTGGGCACCCATTTCATAGTGATATAGCCATATAATTCATGGGATTTCTTAAGTATTTCATAGTGATCACAAATTAAGCTCCTTTTTGCGATTAGACGCTTAGTTTACGATATAATCGCATTTAAAGATTTCCATATGAAAATCCAGCATTGGCCATCCATTTCATAGTGATATCGCCATATAATGGCCATCCATTTCATAGTGATATCCCCATATAATTCATGGCATTTCTTAAGTATTTCATAGTGATCACAAATTAAGCTCCTTTTTGCGATTAGACGCTTAGTTTGCGAGATAATCGCATTTAAAGATTTCCACATGAAAATCCATCGTTGGGCACCCATTTCATAGTGACATAGCCATATAATTCATGGGATTTCTTAAGTATTTCATAGTGATCACAAATTAAGCTCCTTTTTGCGATTAGACGCTTAGTTTACGAGATAATTGCATTTAAAGATTTCCATATGAAAATCCATCGTTGGGCACCCATTTCATAGTGATATAGCCATATAATTCATGGGATTTCATAGTGATCACAAATTAAGCTCCTTTTTGCGATTAGACGCTTAGTTTACGAGATAAACGCAGTTAAAGATTTCCATATAAAAATCCATCCTCGGCCAGCCATATCATAGTGGTATCTCCACCTATTGAAGTGATTTCTTAAGTATTTCATAGTGATCACGAATTAAGCTCCTTTTCTCGATTATACGCTTAGTTTACGAGATAAACGCAGTTAAAGATTTCCATATAAAAATCCATCCTCGGCCAGCCATATCATAGTGGTATCTCCACCTATTGAAGTGATTTCTTAAGTATTTCATAGTGATCACGAATTAAGCTCCTTTTCTCGATTAGACGCTTAGTTTACGAGATTAACGCAGTTAAAGATTTCCATATAAAAATCCATCCTCGGCCAGCCATATCATAGTGGTATCTCCACCTATTGAAGTGATTTCTTAAGTATTTTATAGTGATCACGAACTAAGCTCCTTTTTGCGATTAGACGCTTAGTTTACGAGATAATTGCATTTAAAGATTTCCACATGAAAATCCATCGTTGGGCACCCATATCATAGTGGTATCTCCACCTATTGAAGTGATTTCTTAAGTATTTCATAGTGATCACGAATTAAGCTCCTTTTCTCGATTAGACGCTTAGTTTACGAGATTAACGCAGTTAAAGATTTCCATATAAAAATCCATCCTCGGCCAGCCATATCATAGTGGTATCTCCACCTATTGAAGTGATTTCTTAAGTATTTCATAGTGATCACGAATTAAGCTCCTTTTCTCGATTAGACGCTTAGTTTACGAGATTAACGCAGTTAAAGATTTCCATATAAAAATCCATCCTCGGCCAGCCATATCATAGTGGTATCTCCACCTATTGAAGTGATTTCTTAAGTATTTTATAGTGATCACGAATTAAGCTCCTTTTTGCGATTAGACGCTTAGTTTACGAGATAATCGCATTTAAAGATTTCCAAATGAAAATCCATCGTTGGGCACCCATTTCATAGTGATATCCCCATATTATTCATGGCATTTCTTAATTATTTCATAGTGATCACGAATTAAGCGAATTAAGAGATTAACGCAGTTAAAGATTTCCATATAAAAATCCATCCTCGGCCAGCCATATCATAGTGGTATCTCCACCTATTGAAGTGATTTCTTAAGTATTTCATAGTGATCACGAATTAAGCTCCTTTTCTCGATTAGACGCTTAGTTTACGAGATTAACGCAGTTAAAGATTTCCATATAAAAATCCATACTCGGCCAGCCATATCATAGTGGTATCTCCACCTATTGAAGTGATTTCTTAAGTATTTTATAGTGATCACGAATTAAGCTCCTTTTTGCGATTAGACGCTTAGTTTACGAGATAATCGCATTTAAAGATTTCCACATGAAAATCCATCGTTGGGCACCCATTTCATAGTGATATCCCCATATTATTCATGGCATTTCTTAATTATTTCATAGTGATCACGAATTAAGCTCCTTTTCTTGATTAGACGCTTAGTTTACGAGATTAACGCAGTTAAAGATTTCCATATAAAAATCCATCCTCGGCCAGCCATATCATAGTGGTATCTCCACCTATTGAAGTGATTTCTTAAGTATTTCATAGTGATCACGAATTAAGCTCCTTTTCTCGATTAGACGCTTAGTTTACGAGATTAACGCAGTTAAAGATTTCCATATAAAAATCCATACTCGGCCAGCCATATCATAGTGGTATCTCCACCTATTGAAGTGATTTCTTAAGTATTTTATAGTGATCACGAATTAAGCTCCTTTTTGCGATTAGACGCTTAGTTTACGAGATAATCGCATTTAAAGATTTCCACATGAAAATCCATCGTTGGGCACCCATTTCATAGTGATATAGCCATATAATTCATGGGATTTTTTAAGTATTTCATAGTGATCACAAATTAAGCTCCTTTTTGCGATTAGACGCTTAGTTTACGAGATAATCGCATTTAAAGATTTCCATATGAAAATCCAGCATTGGCCATCCATATCATAGTGATATCCCCATATAATTCATGGGATTTCTTAAGTATTTCATAGTGATCACAAATTAAGCTCCTTTTTGCGATTAGACGCTTAGTTTACGAGATAATCGCATTTAAAGATTTCCATATGAAAATCCATCGTTGGGCACCCATTTCGTAGTGATATAGCCATATAATTCATGGGATTTTTTAAGTATTTCATAGTGATCACAAATTAAGCTCCTTTTTGCGATTAGACGCTTAGTTTACGAGATAATCGCATTTAAAGATTTCCATATGAAAATCCAGCATTGGCCATCCATATCATAGTGATATCCCCATATAATTCATGGCATTTCTTAAGTATTTCATAGTGATCACAAATTAAGCTCCTTTTTGCGATTAGACGCTTAGTTTACGAGATAATCGCATTTAAAGATTTCCATATGAAAATCCATCGTTGGGCACCCATTTCATAGTGATATAGCCATATAATTCATGCCATTTCTTAAGTATTTCATAGTGATCACGAATTAAGCTCCTTTTCTCGATTAGACGCTTAGTTTACGAGATAAACGCATTTAAAGATTTCCATATAAAAATCCATCCTCGGCCAGCCATATCATAGTGGTATCTCCACCTATTAAAGTGATTTCCTTAGTATTTTATAGTGATCACGAATTAAGCTCCTTTTTGCGATTAGACGCTTAGTTTACGAGATAATCGCATTTAAAGATTTCCACATGAAAATCCATCGTTGGGCACCCATTTCATAGTGATATCCCCATATTATTCATGGCATTCCTTAATTATTTCATAGTGATCACGAATTAAGCTCCTTTTCTCGATTAGACGCTTAGTTTACGAGATTAACGCAGTTAAAGATTTCCATATAAAAATCCATCCTCGGCCAGCCATATCATAGTGGTATCTCCACCTATTGAAGTGATTTCTTAAGTATTTCATAGTGATCACGAATTAAGCTCCTTTTCTCGATTAGACGCTTAGTTTACGAGATTAACGCAGTTAAAGATTTCCATATAAAAATCCATACTCGGCCAGCCATATCATAGTGGTATCTCCACCTATTGAAGTGATTTCTTAAGTATTTTATAGTGATCACGAATTAAGCTCCTTTTTGCGATTAGACGCTTAGTTTACGAGATAATCGCATTTAAAGATTTCCACATGAAAATCCATCGTTGGGCACCCATTTCATAGTGATATAGCCATATAATTCATGGGATTTTTTAAGTATTTCATAGTGATCACAAATTAAGCTCCTTTTTGCGATTAGACGCTTAGTTTACGAGATAATCGCATTTAAAGATTTCCATATGAAAATCCAGCATTGGCCATCCATATCATAGTGATATCCCCATATAATTCATGGGATTTCTTAAGTATTTCATAGTGATCACAAATTAAGCTCCTTTTTGCGATTAGACGCTTAGTTTACGAGATAATCGCATTTAAAGATTTCCATATGAAAATCCATCGTTGGGCACCCATTTCGTAGTGATATAGCCATATAATTCATGGGATTTTTTAAGTATTTCATAGTGATCACAAATTAAGCTCCTTTTTGCGATTAGACGCTTAGTTTACGAGATAATCGCATTTAAAGATTTCCATATGAAAATCCAGCATTGGCCATCCATATCATAGTGATATCCCCATATAATTCATGGGATTTCTTAAGTATTTCATAGTGATCACAAATTAAGCTCCTTTTTGCGATTAGACGCTTAGTTTACGAGATAATCGCATTTAAAGATTTCCATATGAAAATCCATCGTTGGGCACCCATTTCATAGTGATATAGCCATATAATTCATGCCATTTCTTAAGTATTTCATAGTGATCACGAATTAAGCTCCTTTTCTCGATTAGACGCTTAGTTTACGAGATAAACGCATTTAAAGATTTCCATATAAAAATCCATCCTCGGCCAGCCATATCATAGTGGTATCTCCACCTATTGAAGTGATTTCTAGAGTATTTTATAGTGATCACGAATTAAGCTCCTTTTTGCGATTAGACGCTTAGTTTACGAGATAATCGCATTTAAAGATTTTCACATGAAAATCCATCGTTGGGCACCCATTTCATAGTGATATCCCCATATTATTCATGGCATTTCTTAATTATTTCATAGTGATCACGAATTAAGCTCCTTTTCTCGATTAGACGCTTAGTTTACGAGATTAACGCAGTTAAAGATTTCCATATAAAAATCCATCCTCGGCCAGCCATATCATAGTGGTATCTCCACCTATTGAAGTGATTTCTTAAGTATTTCATAGTGATCACGAATTAAGCTCCTTTTCTCGATTAGACGCTTAGTTTACGAGATTAACGCAGTTAAAGATTTCCATATAAAAATCCATACTCGGCCAGCCATATCATAGTGGTATCTCCACCTATTGAAGTGATTTCTTAAGTATTTTATAGTGATCACAAATTAAGCTCCTTTTTGCGATTAGACGCTTAGTTTACGAGATAATCGCATTTAAAGATTTCCATATGAAAATCCAGCATTGGCCATCCATATCATAGTGATATCCCCATATAATTCATGGGATTTCTTAAGTATTTCATAGTGATAACAAATTAAGCTCCTTTTTGCGATTAGACGCTTAGTTTACGAGATAATCGCATTTAAAGATTTCCATATGAAAATCCATCGTTGGGCACCCATTTCATAGTGATATAGCCATATAATTCATGCCATTTCTTAAGTATTTCATAGTGATCACGAATTAAGCTCCTTTTCTCGATTAGACGCTTAGTTTACGAGATAAACGCATTTAAAGATTTCCATATAAAAATCCATCCTCGGCCAGCCATATCATAGTGGTATCTCCACCTATTGAAGTGATTTCTTAAGTATTTTATAGTGATCACGAATTAAGCTCCTTTTTGCGATTAGACGCTTAGTTTACGAGATAATCGCATTTAAAGATTTTCACATGAAAATCCATCGTTGGGCACCCATTTCATAGTGATATCCCCATATTATTCATGGCATTTCTTAATTATTTCATAGTGATCACGAATTAAGCTCCTTTTCTCGATTAGACGCTTAGTTTACGAGATTAACGCAGTTAAAGATTTCCATATAAAAATCCATCCTCGGCCAGCCATATCATAGTGGTATCTCCACCTATTGAAGTGATTTCTTAAGTATTTCATAGTGATCACGAATTAAGCTCCTTTTTGCGATTAGACGCTTAGTTTACGAGATAAACGCAGTTAAAGATTTCCATATAAAAATCCATCCTCGGCCAGCCATATCATAGTGGTATCTCCACCTATTGAAGTGATTTCTTAAGTATTTCATAGTGATCACAAATTAAGCTCCTTTTCTCGATTAGAAGCTTAGTTTACGAGATAAACGCATTTAAAGATTTCCATATAAAAATCCACCATTTGCCCCGCATTTAAAGATTTCCATATGAAAATCCATCGTTGGGCACCCATTTCATAGTGATATAGCCATATAATTCATGCCATTTCTTAAGTATTTCATAGTGATCACGAATTAAGCTCCTTTTCTCGATTAGACGCTTAGTTTACGAGATAAACGCATTTAAAGATTTCCATATAAAAATCCATCCTCGGCCAGCCATATCATAGTGGTATCTCCACCTATTGAAGTGATTTCTAGAGTATTTTATAGTGATCACGAATTAAGCTCCTTTTTGCGATTAGACGCTTAGTTTACGAGATAATCGCATTTAAAGATTTTCACATGAAAATCCATCGTTGGGCACCCATTTCATAGTGATATCCCCATATTATTCATGGCATTTCTTAATTATTTCATAGTGATCACGAATTAAGCTCCTTTTCTCGATTAGACGCTTAGTTTACGAGATTAACGCAGTTAAAGATTTCCATATTAAAATCCATCCTCGGCCAGCCATATCATAGTGGTATCTCCACCTATTGAAGTGATTTCTTAAGTATTTCATAGTGATCACGAATTAAGCTCCTTTTCTCGATTAGACGCTTAGTTTACGAGATTAACGCAGTTAAAGATTTCCATATAAAAATCCATACTCGGCCAGCCATATCATAGTGGTATCTCCACCTAAGACGCTTAGTTTACGAGATTAACGCAGTTAAAGATTTCCATATAAAAATCCATACTCGGCCAGCCATATCATAGTGGTATCTCCACCTAAGCTCCTTTTTGCGATTAGACGCTTAGTTTACGAGATAATCGCATTTAAAGATTTCCATATGAAAATCCAGCATTGGCCATCCATATCATAGGGATATCCCCATATAATTCATGGGATTTCTTAAGTATTTCATAGTGATAACAAATTAAGCTCCTTTTTGCGATTAGACGCTTAGTTTACGAGATAATCGCATTTAAAGATTTCCATATGAAAATCCATCGTTGGGCACCCATTTCATAGTGATATAGCCATATAATTCATGGGATTTTTTAAGTATTTCATAGTGATCACAAATTAAGCTCCTTTTCTCGATTAGACGCTTAGTTTACGAGATAAACGCATTTAAAGATTTCCATATGAAAATCCATCGTTGGGCACCCATTTCATAGTGATATAGCCATATAATTCATGGGATTTCTTAAGTATTTCATAGTGATCACAAATTAAGCTCCTTTTTCGATTAGACGCTTAGTTTACGAGATAATCGCATTTAAAGATTTCCATATGAAAATCCATCGTTGGGCACCCATTTCATAGTGATATAGCCATATAATTCATGGGATTTTTTAAGTATTTCATAGTGATCACAAATTAAGCTCCTTTTTGCGATTAGACGCTTAGTTTACGAGATAATCGCATTTAAAGATTTCCATATGAAAATCCATCGTTGGGCACCCATTTCATAGTGATATAGCCATATAATTCATGGGATTTCTTAAGTATTTCATAGTGATCACAAATTAAGCTCCTTTTTGCGATTGGACGCTTAGTTTACGAGATAATCGCATTTAAAGATTTCCATATGAAAATCCATCGTTGGGCACCCATTTCATAGTGATATAGCCATATAATTCATGGGATTTCTTAAGTATTTCATAGTGATCACGAATTAAGCTCCTTTTCTCGATTAGACGCTTAGTTTACGAGATAAACGCATTTAAAGATTTCCATATAAAAATCCATCCTCGGCCAGCCATATCATAGTGGTATCTCCACCTATTGAAGTGATTTCTTAAGTATTTTATAGTGATCACGAATTAAGCTCCTTTTTGCGATTAGACGCTTAGTTTACGAGATAATCGCATTTAAAGATTTCCACATGAAAATCCATCGTTGGGCACCCATTTCATAGTGATATCCCCATATTATTCATGGCATTTCTTAATTATTTCATAGTGATCACAAGTTAAGCTCCTTTTTGCGATTAGACGCTTAGTTTACGAGATAATCGCATTTAAAGATTTCCATATGAAAATCCATCGTTGGGCACCCATTTCATAGTGATATAGCCATATAATTCATGGGATTTCTTAAGTATTTCATAGTGATCACAAATTAAGCTCCTTTTTGCGATTAGACGCTTAGTTTACGAGATAATCGCATTTAAAGATTTCCACATGAAAATCCATCGTTGGGCACTTATTTCATAGTGGTATCTCCACCTATTGAAGTGATTTCTTAAGTATTTCATAGTGATCACGAATTAAGCTCCTTTTCTCGATTAGACGCTTAGTTTACGAGATAAACGCAGTTAAAGATTTCCATATAAAAATCCATCCTCGGCCAGCCATATCATAGTGGTATCTCCACCTATTGAAGTGATTTCTTAAGTATTTCATAGTGATCACAAATTAAGCTCCTTTTCTCGATTAGACGCTTAGTTTACGAGATAAACGCATTTAAAGATTTCCATATAAAAATCCATCCTCGGCCAGCCATATCATAGTGGTATCTCCACCTATTGAAGTGATTTCTTAAGTATTTCATAGTGATCACGAATTAAGCTCCTTTTCTCGATTAGACGCTTAGTTTACGAGATAAACGCAGTTAAAGATTTCCATATAAAAATCCATCCTCGGCCAGCCATATCATAGTGGTATCTCCACCTATTGAAGTGATTTCTTAAGTATTTCATAGTGATCACAAATTAAGCTCCTTTTCTCGATTAGAAGCTTAGTTTACGAGATAAACGCATTTAAAGATTTCCATATAAAAATCCACCATTTGCCCCGCATTTAAAGATTTCCATATGAAAATCCATCGTTGGGCACCCATTTCATAGTGATATAGCCATATAATTCATGCCATTTCTTAAGTATTTCATAGTGATCACGAATTCTCGATTCTTCTCGAATTCTCCTTTTCTCGATTAGACGCTTAGTTTACGAGATAAACGCATTTAAAGATTTCCATATAAAAATCCATCCTCGGCCAGCCATATCATAGTGGTATCTCCACCTATTGAAGTGATTTCTAGAGTATTTTATAGTGATCACGAATTAAGCTCCTTTTTGCGATTAGACGCTTAGTTTACGAGATAATCGCATTTAAAGATTTTCACATGAAAATCCATCGTTGGGCACCCATTTCATAGTGATATCCCCATATTATTCATGGCATTTCTTAATTATTTCATAGTGATCACGAATTAAGCTCCTTTTCTCGATTAGACGCTTAGTTTACGAGATTAACGCAGTTAAAGATTTCCATATTAAAATCCATCCTCGGCCAGCCATATCATAGTGGTATCTCCACCTATTGAAGTGATTTCTTAAGTATTTCATAGTGATCACGAATTAAGCTCCTTTTCTCGATTAGACGCTTAGTTTACGAGATTAACGCAGTTAAAGATTTCCATATAAAAATCCATACTCGGCCAGCCATATCATAGTGGTATCTCCACCTAAGACGCTTAGTTTACGAGATTAACGCAGTTAAAGATTTCCATATAAAAATCCATACTCGGCCAGCCATATCATAGTGGTATCTCCACCTAAGCTCCTTTTTGCGATTAGACGCTTAGTTTACGAGATAATCGCATTTAAAGATTTCCATATGAAAATCCAGCATTGGCCATCCATATCATAGGGATATCCCCATATAATTCATGGGATTTCTTAAGTATTTCATAGTGATAACAAATTAAGCTCCTTTTTGCGATTAGACGCTTAGTTTACGAGATAATCGCATTTAAAGATTTCCATATGAAAATCCATCGTTGGGCACCCATTTCATAGTGATATAGCCATATAATTCATGGGATTTTTTAAGTATTTCATAGTGATCACAAATTAAGCTCCTTTTCTCGATTAGACGCTTAGTTTACGAGATAAACGCATTTAAAGATTTCCATATGAAAATCCATCGTTGGGCACCCATTTCATAGTGATATAGCCATATAATTCATGGGATTTCTTAAGTATTTCATAGTGATCACAAATTAAGCTCCTTTTTCGATTAGACGCTTAGTTTACGAGATAATCGCATTTAAAGATTTCCATATGAAAATCCATCGTTGGGCACCCATTTCATAGTGATATAGCCATATAATTCATGGGATTTTTTAAGTATTTCATAGTGATCACAAATTAAGCTCCTTTTTGCGATTAGACGCTTAGTTTACGAGATAATCGCATTTAAAGATTTCCATATGAAAATCCATCGTTGGGCACCCATTTCATAGTGATATAGCCATATAATTCATGGGATTTCTTAAGTATTTCATAGTGATCACAAATTAAGCTCCTTTTTGCGATTGGACGCTTAGTTTACGAGATAATCGCATTTAAAGATTTCCATATGAAAATCCATCGTTGGGCACCCATTTCATAGTGATATAGCCATATAATTCATGGGATTTCTTAAGTATTTCATAGTGATCACGAATTAAGCTCCTTTTCTCGATTAGACGCTTAGTTTACGAGATAAACGCATTTAAAGATTTCCATATAAAAATCCATCCTCGGCCAGCCATATCATAGTGGTATCTCCACCTATTGAAGTGATTTCTTAAGTATTTTATAGTGATCACGAATTAAGCTCCTTTTTGCGATTAGACGCTTAGTTTACGAGATAATCGCATTTAAAGATTTCCACATGAAAATCCATCGTTGGGCACCCATTTCATAGTGATATCCCCATATTATTCATGGCATTTCTTAATTATTTCATAGTGATCACAAATTAAGCTCCTTTTTGCGATTAGACGCTTAGTTTACGAGATAATCGCATTTAAAGATTTCCACATGAAAATCCATCGTTGGGCACCCATTTCATAGTGATATAGCCATATAATTCATGGGATTTCTTAAGTATTTCATAGTGATCACAAATTAAGCTCCTTTTTGCGATTAGACGCTTAGTTTACGAGATAATCGCATTTAAAGATTTCCACATGAAAATCCATCGTTGGGCACTTATTTCATAGTGGTATCTCCACCTATTGAAGTGATTTCTTAAGTATTTCATAGTGATCACGAATTAAGCTCCTTTTCTCGATTAGACGCTTAGTTTACGAGATAAACGCAGTTAAAGATTTCCATATAAAAATCCATCCTCGGCCAGCCATATCATAGTGGTATCTCCACCTATTGAAGTGATTTCTTAAGTATTTCATAGTGATCACGAATTAAGCTCCTTTTTGCGATTAGACGCTTAGTTTACGAGATAATCGCATTTAAAGATTTCCACATGAAAATCCATCGTTGGGCACCCATTTCATAGTGATATAGCCATATAATTCATGGGATTTCTTAAGTATTTCATAGTGATCACAAATTAAGCTCCTTTTTGCGATTAGACGCTTAGTTTACGAGATAATCGCATTTAAAGATTTCCACATGAAAATCCATCGTTGGGCACTTATTTCATAGTGGTATCTCCACCTATTGAAGTGATTTCTTAAGTATTTCATAGTGATCACGAATTAAGCTCCTTTTCTCGATTAGACGCTTAGTTTACGAGATAAACGCAGTTAAAGATTTCCATATAAAAATCCATCCTCGGCCAGCCATATCATAGTGGTATCTCCACCTATTGAAGTGATTTCTTAAGTATTTCATAGTGATCACGAATTAAGCTCCTTTTCTCGATTAGACGCTTAGTTTACGAGATAAACGCAGTTAAAGATTTCCATATAAAAATCCATCCTCGGCCAGCCATATCATAGTGGTATCTCCACCTATTGAAGTGATTTCTTAAGTATTTCATAGTGATCACAAATTAAGCTCCTTTTCTCGATTAGACGCTTAGTTTACGAGATAAACGCATTTAAAGATTTCCATATAAAAATCCATCCTCGGCCAGCCATATCATAGTGGTATCTCCACCTATTGAAGTGATTTCTTAAGTATTTCATAGTGATCACGAATTAAGCTCCTTTTCTCGATTAGACGCTTAGTTTACGAGATAAACGCAGTTAAAGATTTCCATATAAAAATCCATCCTCGGCCAGCCATATCATAGTGGTATCTCCACCTATTGAAGTGATTTCTTAAGTATTTCATAGTGATCACGAATTAAGCTCCTTTTCTCGATTAGACGCTTAGTTTACGAGATAAACGCAGTTAAAGATTTCCATATAAAAATCCATCCTCGGCCAGCCATATCATAGTGGTATCTCCACCTATTGAAGTGATTTCTTAAGTATTTCATAGTGATCACAAATTAAGCTCCTTTTCTCGATTAGACGCTTAGTTTACGAGATAAACGCATTTAAAGATTTCCATATGAAAATCCATCGTTGGGCACCCATTTCATAGTGATATAGCCATATAATTCATGGGATTTCTTAAGTATTTCATAGTGATCACAAATTAAGCTCCTTTTTCGATTAGACGCTTAGTTTACGAGATAATCGCATTTAAAGATTTCCATATGAAAATCCATCGTTGGGCACCCATTTCATAGTGATATAGCCATATAATTCATGGGATTTCTTAAGTATTTCATAGTGATCACAAATTAAGCTCCTTTTTCGATTAGACGCTTAGTTTACGAGATAATCGCATTTAAAGATTTCCATATGAAAATCCATCGTTGGGCACCCATTTCATAGTGATATAGCCATATAATTCATGGGATTTCTTAAGTATTTCATAGTGATCACGAATTAAGCTCCTTTTTGCGATTAGACGCTTAGTTTACGAGATAATCGCATTTAAAGATTTCCACATGAAAATCCATCGTTGGGCACCCATTTCATAGTGATATAGCCATATAATTCATGGGATTTCTTAAGTATTTCATAGTGATCACAAATTAAGCTCCTTTTTGCGATTAGACGCTTAGTTTACGAGATAATCGCATTTAAAGATTTCCACATGAAAATCCATCGTTGGGCACTTATTTCATAGTGGTATCTCCACCTATTGAAGTGATTTCTTAAGTATTTCATAGTGATCACGAATTAAGCTCCTTTTCTCGATTAGACGCTTAGTTTACGAGATAAACGCAGTTAAAGATTTCCATATAAAAATCCATCCTCGGCCAGCCATATCATAGTGGTATCTCCACCTATTGAAGTGATTTCTTAAGTATTTCATAGTGATCACGAATTAAGCTCCTTTTCTCGATTAGACGCTTAGTTTACGAGATAAACGCAGTTAAAGATTTCCATATAAAAATCCATCCTCGGCCAGCCATATCATAGTGGTATCTCCACCTATTGAAGTGATTTCTTAAGTATTTCATAGTGATCACAAATTAAGCTCCTTTTCTCGATTAGACGCTTAGTTTACGAGATAAACGCATTTAAAGATTTCCATATAAAAATCCATCCTCGGCCAGCCATATCATAGTGGTATCTCCACCTATTGAAGTGATTTCTTAAGTATTTCATAGTGATCACGAATTAAGCTCCTTTTCTCGATTAGACGCTTAGTTTACGAGATAAACGCAGTTAAAGATTTCCATATAAAAATCCATCCTCGGCCAGCCATATCATAGTGGTATCTCCACCTATTGAAGTGATTTCTTAAGTATTTCATAGTGATCACGAATTAAGCTCCTTTCTCGATTAGACGCTTAGTTTACGAGATAAACGCAGTTAAAGATTTCCATATAAAAATCCATCCTCGGCCAGCCATATCATAGTGGTATCTCCACCTATTGAAGTGATTTCTTAAGTATTTCATAGTGATCACAAATTAAGCTCCTTTTCTCGATTAGACGCTTAGTTTACGAGATAAACGCATTTAAAGATTTCCATATGAAAATCCATCGTTGGGCACCCATTTCATAGTGATATAGCCATATAATTCATGGGATTTCTTAAGTATTTCATAGTGATCACAAATTAAGCTCCTTTTTCGATTAGACGCTTAGTTTACGAGATAATCGCATTTAAAGATTTCCATATGAAAATCCATCGTTGGGCACCCATTTCATAGTGATATAGCCATATAATTCATGGGATTTTTTAAGTATTTCATAGTGATCACAAATTAAGCTCCTTTTTGCGATTAGACGCTTAGTTTACGAGATAATCGCATTTAAAGATTTCCATATGAAAATCCATCGTTGGGCACCCATTTCATAGTGATATAGCCATATAATTCATGGGATTTCTTAAGTATTTCATAGTGATCACAAATTAAGCTCCTTTTTGCGATTGGACGCTTAGTTTACGAGATAATCGCATTTAAAGATTTCCATATGAAAATCCATCGTTGGGCACCCATTTCATAGTGATATAGCCATATAATTCATGGGATTTCTTAAGTATTTCATAGTGATCACGAATTAAGCTCCTTTTCTCGATTAGACGCTTAGTTTACGAGATAAACGCATTTAAAGATTTCCATATAAAAATCCATCCTCGGCCAGCCATATCATAGTGGTATCTCCACCTATTGAAGTGATTTCTTAAGTATTTTATAGTGATCACGAATTAAGCTCCTTTTTGCGATTAGACGCTTAGTTTACGAGATAATCGCATTTAAAGATTTCCACATGAAAATCCATCGTTGGGCACCCATTTCATAGTGATATCCCCATATTATTCATGGCATTTCTTAATTATTTCATAGTTAAAGCAGTTAAAGATTTCCATATAAAAATCCATCCTCGGCCAGCCATATCATAGTGGTATCTCCACCTATTGAAGTGATTTCTTAAGTATTTCATAGTGATCACGAATTAAGCTCCTTTTCTCGATTAGACGCTTAGTTTACGAGATAAACGCAGTTAAAGATTTCCATATAAAAATCCATCCTCGGCCAGCCATATCATAGTGGTATCTCCACCTATTGAAGTGATTTCTTAAGTATTTCATAGTGATCACGAATTAAGCTCCTTTTCTCGATTAGACGCTTAGTTTACGAGATAAACGCATTTAAAGATTTCCATATAAAAATCCACCATTTGCCCCCCATATCATAGTGGTATCTCCACCTATTGAAGTGATTTCTTAAGTATTTCATAGTGATCACAAATTAAGCTCCTTTTCTCGATTAGACGCTTAGTTTACGAGATAAACGCATTTAAAGATTTCCATATAAAAATCCATCCTCGGCCAGCCATATCATAGTGGTATCTCCACCTATTGAAGTGATTTCTTAAGTAGTGATCACAAATTAAGCTCCTTTTCTCGATAAGAAGCTTAGTTTACGAGATAAACGCATTTAAAGATTTCCATATAAAAATCCATCCTCGGCCAGCCATATCATAGTGGTATCTCCACCTATTGAAGTGATTTCTTAAGTATTTCATAGTGATCACGAATTAAGCTCCTTTTCTCGATTAGACGCTTAGTTTACGAGATAAACGCAGTTAAAGATTTCCATATAAAAATCCATCCTCGGCCAGCCATATCATAGTGGTATCTCCACCTATTGAAGTGATTTCTTAAGTATTTCATAGTGATCACGAATTAAGCTCCTTTTCTCGATTAGACGCTTAGTTTACGAGATAAACGCATTTAGGTATCTCCACCTATTGAAGTGATTTCTTAAGTATTTCATAGTGATCACGAATTAAGCTCCTTTTCTCGATTAGACGCTTAGTTTACGAGATAAACGCAGTTAAAGATTTCCATATAAAAATCCATCCTCGGCCAGCCATATCATAGTGGTATCTCCACCTATTGAAGTGATTTCTTAAGTATTTCATAGTGATCACGAATTAAGCTCCTTTTCTCGATACGCTTAGTTTACGAGATAAACGCAGTTAAAGATTTCCATATAAAAATCCATCCTCGGCCAGCCATATCATAGTGGTATCTCCACCTATTGAAGACAAACGCATTTAAAGATTTCCATATAAAAATCCACCAATTGCCCCCCATTTTATGGTGATACCTCTACCTATTGAAGTGATTTCTTACGTATTTTATAGTGATCACAAATTAAGCTCCCTTTCTCGATTAGACGCTTAGTTTACGAGATAAACGCAGTTAAAGATTTCCATATAAAAATCCATCCTCGGCCAGCCATATCAAAGTGGTATCTCCACCTATTGAAGTGATTTCATAAGTATTTCATAATGATCACAAATTAAGCTCCTTTTCTCGATTAGACGCTTAGTTTACGAGATAAACGCATTTAAAGATTTCCATATAAAAATCCACCATTTGCCCCCCATATCATAGTGGTATCTCCACCTATTGAAGTGATTTCTTAAGTATTTCATAGTGATCACGAATTAAGCTCCTTTTCTCGATTAGACGCTTAGTTTACGAGATAAATGCAGTTAAAGATTTCCATATAAAAATCCATCCTCGGCCAGCCATATCATAGTGGTATCTCCACCTATTGAAGTGATTTCTTAAGTATTTCATAGTGATCACAAATTAAGCTCCTTTTCTCGATTAGACGCTTAGTTTACGAGATAAACGCATTTAAAGATTTCCATATAAAAATCCATCCTCGGCCAGCCATATCATAGTGGTATCTCCACCTATTGAAGTGATTTCTTAAGTATTTCATAGTGATCACAAATTAAGCTCCTTTTCTCGATTAGAAGCTTAGTTTACGAGATAAACGCATTTAAAGATTTCCATATAAAAATCCACCATTTGCCCCCCATATCATAGTGGTATTTCCACCTATTGAAGTGATTTCTTAAGTATTTCATAGTGATCACGAATTAAGCTCCTTTTCTCGATTAGACGCTTAGTTTACGAGATAAACGCAGTTAAAGATTTCCATATAAAAATCCATCCTCGGCCAGCCATATCATAGTGGTATCTCCACCTATTGAAGTGATTTCTTAAGTATTTCATAGTGATCACGAATTAAGCTCCTTTTCTCGATTAGACGCTTAGTTTACGAGATAAACGCAGTTAAAGATTTCCATATAAAAATCCATCCTCGGCCAGCCATATCATAGTGGTATCTCCACCTATTGAAGTGATTTCTTAAGTATTTCATAGTGATCACGAATTAAGCTCTTTTTCTCGATTAGACGCTTAGTTTACGAGATAAACGCAGTCAAAGATTTCCATATAAAAATCCATCCTCGGCTAGCCATATCAAAGTGGTATCTCCACCTATTGAAGTGATTTCATAAGTATTTCATAATGATCACAAATTAAGCTCCTTTTCTCGATTAGACGCTTAGTTTACGAGATAAACGCATTTAAAGATTTCCATATAAAAATCCATCCTCGGCCAGCCATATCATAGTGGTATCTCCACCTATTGAAGTGATTTCTTAAGTATTTCATAGTGATCACGAATTAAGCTCCTTTTCTCGATTAGACGCTTAGTTTACGAGATAAACGCAGTTAAAGATTTCCATATAAAAATCCATCCTCGGCCAGCCATATCATAGTGGTATCTCCACCTATTGAAGTGATTTCTTAAGTATTTCATAGTGATCACGAATTAAGCTCCTTTTCTCGATTAGACGCTTAGTTTACGAGATAAACGCATTTAGGTATCTCCACCTATTGAAGTGATTTCTTAAGTATTTCATAGTGATCACGAATTAAGCTCCTTTTCTCGATTAGACGCTTAGTTTACGAGATAAACGCAGTTAAAGATTTCCATATAAAAATCCATCCTCGGCCAGCCATATCATAGTGGTATCTCCACCTATTGAAGTGATTTCTTAAGTATTTCATAGTGATCACGAATTAAGCTCCTTTTCTCGATACGCTTAGTTTACGAGATAAACGCAGTTAAAGATTTCCATATAAAAATCCATCCTCGGCCAGCCATATCATAGTGGTATCTCCACCTATTGAAGACAAACGCATTTAAAGATTTCCATATAAAAATCCACCAATTGCCCCCCATTTTATGGTGATACCTCTACCTATTGAAGTGATTTCTTACGTATTTTATAGTGATCACAAATTAAGCTCCCTTTCTCGATTAGACGCTTAGTTTACGAGATAAACGCAGTTAAAGATTTCCATATAAAAATCCATCCTCGGCCAGCCATATCAAAGTGGTATCTCCACCTATTGAAGTGATTTCATAAGTATTTCATAATGATCACAAATTAAGCTCCTTTTCTCGATTAGACGCTTAGTTTACGAGATAAACGCATTTAAAGATTTCCATATAAAAATCCACCATTTGCCCCCCATATCATAGTGGTATCTCCACCTATTGAAGTGATTTCTTAAGTATTTCATAGTGATCACGAATTAAGCTCCTTTTCTCGATTAGACGCTTAGTTTACGAGATAAATGCAGTTAAAGATTTCCATATAAAAATCCATCCTCGGCCAGCCATATCATAGTGGTATCTCCACCTATTGAAGTGATTTCTTAAGTATTTCATAGTGATCACAAATTAAGCTCCTTTTCTCGATTAGACGCTTAGTTTACGAGATAAACGCATTTAAAGATTTCCATATAAAAATCCATCCTCGGCCAGCCATATCATAGTGGTATCTCCACCTATTGAAGTGATTTCTTAAGTATTTCATAGTGATCACAAATTAAGCTCCTTTTCTCGATTAGAAGCTTAGTTTACGAGATAAACGCATTTAAAGATTTCCATATAAAAATCCACCATTTGCCCCCCATATCATAGTGGTATTTCCACCTATTGAAGTGATTTCTTAAGTATTTCATAGTGATCACGAATTAAGCTCCTTTTCTCGATTAGACGCTTAGTTTACGAGATAAACGCAGTTAAAGATTTCCATATAAAAATCCATCCTCGGCCAGCCATATCATAGTGGTATCTCCACCTATTGAAGTGATTTCTTAAGTATTTCATAGTGATCACGAATTAAGCTCCTTTTCTCGATTAGACGCTTAGTTTACGAGATAAACGCAGTTAAAGATTTCCATATAAAAATCCATCCTCGGCCAGCCATATCATAGTGGTATCTCCACCTATTGAAGTGATTTCTTAAGTATTTCATAGTGATCACAAATTAAGCTCTTTTTCTCGATTAGACGCTTAGTTTACGAGATAAACGCAGTCAAAGATTTCCATATAAAAATCCATCCTCGGCTAGCCATATCAAAGTGGTATCTCCACCTATTGAAGTGATTTCATAAGTATTTCATAATGATCACAAATTAAGCTCCTTTTCTCGATTAGACGCTTAGTTTACGAGATAAACGCATTTAAAGATTTCCATATAAAAATCCACCATTTGCCCCCCATATCATAGTGGTATCTCCACCTATTGAAGTGATTTCTTAAGTATTTCATAGTGATCACAAATTAAGCTCCTTTTCTCGATTAGACGCTTAGTTTACGAGATAAACGCATTTAAAGATTTCCATATAAAAATCCATCCTCGGCCAGCCATATCATAGTGGTATCTCCACCTATTGAAGTGATTTCTTAAGTAGTGATCACAAATTAAGCTCCTTTTCTCGATTAGAAGCTTAGTTTACGAGATAAACGCATTTAAAGATTTCCATATAAAAATCCATCCTCGGCCAGCCATATCATAGTGGTATCTCCACCTATTGAAGTGATTTCTTAAGTATTTCATAGTGATCACGAATTAAGCTCCTTTTCTCGATTAGACGCTTAGTTTACGAGATAAACGCAGTTAAAGATTTCCATATAAAAATCCATCCTCGGCCAGCCATATCATAGTGGTATCTCCACCTATTGAAGTGATTTCTTAAGTATTTCATAGTGATCACGAATTAAGCTCCTTTTCTCGATTAGACGCTTAGTTTACGAGATAAACGCAGTTAAAGATTTCCATATAAAAATCCATACTCGGCCAGCCATATCATAGTGGTATCTCCACCTATTGAAGTGATTTCTTAAGTATTTCATAGTGATCACGAATTAAGCTCCTTTTCTCGATACGCTTAGTTTACGAGATAAACGCAGTTAAAGATTTCCATATAAAAATCCATCCTCGGCCAGCCATATCATAGTGGTATCTCCACCTATTGAAATGATTTCTTAAGTATTTCATAGTGATCACAAATTAAGCTCCTTTTCTCGATTAGACGCTTAGTTTACGAGATAAACGCATTTAAAGATTTCCATATAAAAATCCATCCTCGGCCAGCCATATCATAGTGGTATCTCCACCTATTGAAGTGATTTCTTAAGTATTTCATAGTGATCACGAATTAAGCTCCTTTTCTCGATTAGACGCTTAGTTTACGAGATAAACGCAGTTAAAGATTTCCATATAAAAATCCATCCTCGGCCAGCCATATCATAGTGGTATCTCCACCTATTGAAGACAAACGCATTTAAAGATTTCCATATAAAAATCCACCAATTGCCCCCCATTTTATGGTGATACCTCTACCTATTGAAGTGATTTCTTACGTATTTTATAGTGATCACAAATTAAGCTCCCTTTCTCGATTAGACGCTTAGTTTACGAGATAAACGCAGTTAAAGATTTCCATATAAAAATCCATCCTCGGCCAGCCATATCAAAGTGGTATCTCCACCTATTGAAGTGATTTCATAAGTATTTCATAATGATCACAAATTAAGCTCCTTTTCTCGATTAGACGCTTAGTTTACGAGATAAACGCATTTAAAGATTTCCATATAAAAATCCATCCTCGGCCAGCCATATCATAGTGGTATCTCCACCTATTGAAGTGATTTCTTAAGTAGTCATCACAAATTAAGCTCCTTTTTGCGATTAGAAGCTTAGTTTACGAGATAAACGCATTTAAAGATTTCCATATAAAAATCCACCATTTGCCCCCCATATCATAGTGGTATTTCCACCTATTGAAGTGATTTCTTAAGTATTTCATAGTGATCACGAATTAAGCTCCTTTTCTCGATTAGACGCTTAGTTTACGAGATAAACGCAGTTAAAGATTTCCATATAAAAATCCATCCTCGGCCAGCCATATCATAGTGGTATCTCCACCTATTGAAGTGATTTCTTAAGTATTTCATAGTGATCACGAATTAAGCTCCTTTTCTCGATTAGACGCTTAGTTTACGAGATAAACGCAGTTAAAGATTTCCATATAAAAATCCATCCTCGGCCAGCCATATCATAGTGGTATCTCCACCTATTGAAGTGATTTCTGAAGTATTTCATAGTGATCACGAATTAAGCTCCTTTTCTCGATAAGACGCTTAGTTTACGAGATAAACGCAGTTAAAGATTTCCATATAAAAATCCATCCTCGGCCAGCCATATCATAGTGGTATCTCCACCTATTGAAGACAAACGCATTTAAAGATTTCCATATAAAAATCCACCAATTGCCCCCCATTTTATGGTGATACCTCTACCTATTGAAGTGATTTCTTACGTATTTTATAGTGATCACAAATTAAGCTCCCTTTCTCGATTAGACGCTTAGTTTACGAGATAAACGCATTTAAAGATTTCCATATAAAAATCCATCCTCGGCCAGCCATATCAAAGTGGTATCTCCACCTATTGAAGTGATTTCATAAGTATTTCATAATGATCACAAATTAAGCTCCTTTTCTCGATTAGACGCTTAGTTTACGAGATAAACGCAGTTAAAGATTTCCATATAAAAATCCATCCTCGGCCAGCCATATCATAGTGGTATCTCCACCTATTGAAGTGATTTCTTAAGTATTTCATAGTGATCACGAATTAAGCTCCTTTTCTCGATTAGACGCTTAGTTTACGAGATAAATGCAGTTAAAGATTTCCATATAAAAATCCACCATTTGCCCCCCATATCATAGTGGTATCTCCACCTATTGAAGTGATTTCTTAAGTATTTCATAGTGATCACGAATTAAGCTCCTTTTCTCGATTAGACGCTTAGTTTACGAGATAAACGCAGTTAAAGATTTCCATATAAAAATCCATCCTCGGCCAGCCATATCATAGTGGTATCTCCACCTATTGAAGTGATTTCTTAAGTATTTCATAGTGATCACGAATTAAGCTCTTTTTCTCGATTAGACGCTTAGTTTACGAGATAAACGCAGTCAAAGATTTCCATATAAAAATCCATCCTCGGCTAGCCATATCAAAGTGGTATCTCCACCTATTGAAGTGATTTCATAAGTATTTCATAATGATCACAAATTAAGCTCCTTTTCTCGATTAGACGCTTAGTTTACGAGATAAACGCATTTAAAGATTTCCATATAAAAATCCACCATTTGCCCCCCATATCATAGTGGTATCTCCACCTATTGAAGTGATTTCTTAAGTATTTCATAGTGATCACAAATTAAGCTCCTTTTCTCGATTAGACGCTTAGTTTACGAGATAAACGCATTTAAAGATTTCCATATAAAAATCCATCCTCGGCCAGCCATATCATAGTGGTATCTCCACCTATTGAAGTGATTTCTTAAGTATTTCATAGTGATCACAAATTAAGCTCCTTTTCTCGATTAGAAGCTTAGTTTACGAGATAAACGCATTTAAAGATTTCCATATAAAAATCCACCATTTGCCCCCCATATCATAGTGGTATTTCCACCTATTGAAGTGATTTCTTAAGTATTTCATAGTGATCACGAATTAAGCTCCTTTTCTCGATTAGACGCTTAGTTTACGAGATAAACGCAGTTAAATATTTCCATATAAAAATCCATCCTCGGCCAGCCATATCATAGTGGTATCTCCACCTATTGAAGTGATTTCTTAAGTATTTCATAGTGATCACGAATTAAGCTCCTTTTCTCGATTAGACGCTTAGTTTACGAGATAAACGCAGTTAAAGATTTCCATATAAAAATCCATCCTCGGCCAGCCATGGGTCTATGAAATAACTCCCACGAAATAAGTCCCACTTTTAAAAACGAAATAAGTCCCACTAAAAATTGCTATTTTGAAAGTGGGAGTTATTTCGTTTTTAAAAGTAGGACTTATTTCGTCAATTGGTGGGACTTATTTCGTTACGCGTTTTTATTTTAAGTGGGACTTATTTCGTTTTGAGTGGGAATAAATTCGTTTTGTAAAGCGGGAGTTATTTCATACCCCTAAATTTATATTTATATTTATATACCAGTAAACTAGTATGTCCATTCTGTCGTGCAGAAGTTCATGAAACCCTTTAAATATTTATCTGATAAATAAATGATTTTTTTATGGAGGGGTGCGATAGAGCCATGAAATATAAGGCCATTATGGCTTTATTTCTCATTTTTTTCTTATGCAAAAAGTTATATATTGGACTTTTCGTAAAAGGGACAACCATAATTTTTTATCCTTATCTCTCATGGCTCTCCTTTTTTGTTTATTAATTACTTTATACTTACTATAATAAAAAAACTTTAAAGAAATGTGTACAAATAGGTACCGAAATTAACGGCTCCACGAAAAGCCCCCCAATGAAATAACGCCCAAACGAGAAATGAAATATTCCCCAAATTTTTTTCATACATTTTTGGGTGTTATTTCATATGAAATAACTCCCAATTTTTTTGGGCCGTTTTTCATTTTTCTTTGGGAATTATTTCATTCCTCATTTGGGGTTTTCAAATTATGAAATAATCTCCAATGAAATAACACCCAACCAATTTTTTAAATTTGGAGATTGTTTCATATCGTGAATAATTTGGGTGTTATTTCATTTTTTATTCGGGGGTTATTTCATTTTTAAAGTTGTTGGTTTTTAGGGGTTATAATTATATAATTATATTAAAATAGGCCTTTTACAAGAAAACTTTTAGCCGGTGAATATATTACAATATCTTTTGAATGTTTACAGATATTTCCATTTGTATTCATATTGACGGATAGAAAATCAACGAAATGCAAAGTTTGATTAGAACACACTAAGAATGGAATTTTTTTTTAAATTTGTAAGAGTTCTTCAAAAGGAAGAATTCAATAAAAACAAAGAGTTTGATTTGCTTTTGAACACTGGAGGTGGTTGTGTAAAGGCCAAACGTAAAAGGCAAATTGTCTTCCGAACTGCAAAAATAGCAGGGCTACAACGATCTACGATCCACACGATTCATTTCAATAATTTTGCGACTTTGCTGTTGGTCCATATTGACTTTATGAAATCCTTGGTGAAACTGACTCTTTTATGAATTTTGGGCATAATTTCATTTTTGTTGCTGATGGGGTTTATTTCATTGGGGGTTATTTCATTTTCATCATTGGGTGTTATTTCATATGAAATAACTCCCAAATATTGGAGGTTGTTTCGTTTCCGCTTTGGGGTTTATTTCATTTATTTTTGGATGTTATTTCATTCACTGTTTTTGGGCGTTATTTCCTATTTTTTGGGGTTTATTTCATTGGGCGTTATTTCCTGGGCGTTATTTCATTGGGGGGCTTTTCGTGGAGCCAAATTAACTACTGGAAAAACAATATTAAAAAAAATTGTTGACGTAATTACGTATGTATGTGTTTTATTATATTTTTAGTAGGAAATTTTAATTCGTGTTCCATGTTTTCTAATATCACCATTACAAAATACAACTAATCCCAATGTCACGTTAAAACTATAATACCGTCTACCATGCACTGGATCTTCAAGGTATTTATTAAGGTCGATAATTTTAATCTGATGTTCCTTCCGAAACGCTTTCCATCTTAATAATAAGAACAATTGATCTGGTCTCTATACGTTCCTTGAACGAAAAAAGAATTAATAATAAATTCTGGAACTCTATCAAATTTCGTAATATCCATTCCATTAAGAAGCCTTCTGCGAGCTTGCATACGATTTTTCTTTATTATTCCTCTGCTTTGATTATTTATATTATTCGACGTGTGTTTTTTTTCGAAGAGTCAAATACTTCTTATTTGAAATCGCATTAAACAGTGAAAAAGTGGGACTTATTTCGTTTATGAAAGTGGGACTTAATTCATTTTAGAAATATATTATTCAAGGGGGAGTTATTTCATTTTGAGTGGGAGTTATTTCATTTCAAGTAAATTTTTAAATCATTTCATTTTGGTGGGACTTATTTCGTTTTCAAAAGTGGGACTTATTTCGTGGGAGTTATTTCATTTTTTTAAGCAATTTTTGGTGGGACTTATTTCGTTTTTAAAAGTGGGACTTATTTCGTGGGAGTTATTTCATAGACCCCCAGCCATATCATAGTGGTATCTCCACCTATTGAAGAGATTTCTTAAGTATTTCATAGTGATCACGAATTAAGCTCCTTTTCTCGATAAGACGCTTAGTTTACGAGATAAACGCAGTTAAAGATTTCCATATAAAAATCCATCCTCGGCCAGCCATATCATAGTGGTATCTCCACCTATTGAAGACAAACGCATTTAAAGATTTCCATATAAAAATCCACCAATTGCCCCCCATTTTATGGTGATACCTCTACCTATTGAAGTGATTTCTTACGTATTTTATAGTGATCACAAATTAAGCTCCCTTTCTCGATTAGACGCTTAGTTTACGAGATAAACGCAGTTAAAGATTTCCATATAAAAATCCATCCTCGGCCAGCCATATCAAAGTGGTATCTCCACCTATTGAAGTGATTTCATAAGTATTTCATAATGATCACAAATTAAGATCCTTTTCTCGATTAGACGCTTAGTTTACGAGATAAACGCATTTAAAGATTTCCATATAAAAATCCATCCTCGGCCAGCCATATCATAGTGGTATCTCCACCTATTGAAGTGATTTCTTAAGTATTTCATAGTGATCACGAATTAAGCTCCTTTTCTCGATTAGACGCTTAGTTTACGAGATAAACGCAGTTAAAGATTTCCATATAAAAATCCATCCTCGGCCAGCCATATCATAGTGGTATCTCCACCTATTGAAGTGATTTCTTAAGTATTTCATAGTGATCACGAATTAAGCTCCTTTTCTCGATTAGACGCTTAGTTTACGAGATAAACGCAGTTAAAGATTTCCATATAAAAATCCATCCTCGGCCAGCCATATCATAGTGGTATCTCCACCTATTGAAGTGATTTCTTAAGTATTTCATAGTGATCACAAATTAAGCTCCTTTTCTCGATTAGAAGCTTAGTTTACGAGATAAACGCATTTAAAGATTTCCATATAAAAATCCACCATTTGCCCCCCATATAATAGTGGTATTTCCACCTATTGAAGTGATTTCTTAAGTATTTCATAGTGATCACGAATTAAGCTCCTTTTCTCGATTAGACGCTTAGTTTACGAGATAAACGCAGTTAAAGATTTCCATATAAAAATCCATCCTCGGCCAGCCATATCATAGTGGTATCTCCACCTATTGAAGTGATTTCTTAAGTATTTCATAGTGATCACGAATTAAGCTCCTTTTCTCGATTAGACGCTTAGTTTACGAGATAAACGCAGTTAAAGATTTCCATATAAAAATCCATCCTCGGCCAGCCATATCATAGTGGTATCTCCACCTATTGAAGTGATTTCTTAAGTATTTCATAGTGATCACGAATTAAGCTCCTTTTCTCGATAAGACGCTTAGTTTACGAGATAAACGCAGTTAAAGATTTCCATATAAAAATCCATCCTCGGCCAGCCATATCATAGTGGTATCTCCACCTATTGAAAACAAACGCATTTAAAGATTTCCATATAAAAATCCACCAATTGCCCCCCATTTTATGGTGATACCTCTACCTATTGAAGTGATTTCTTACGTATTTTATAGTGATCACAAATTAAGCTCCCTTTCTCGATTAGACGCTTAGTTTACGAGATAAACGCAGTTAAAGATTTCCATATAAAAATCCATCCTCGGCCAGCCATATCAAAGTGGTATCTCCACCTATTGAAGTGATTTCATAAGTATTTCATAATGATCACAAATTAAGCTCCTTTTCTCGATTAGACGCTTAGTTTACGAGATAAACGCATTAAAGATTTCCATATAAAAATCCACCATTTGCCCCCCATATCATAGTGGTATCTCCACCTATTGAAGTGATTTCTTAAGTATTTCATAGTGATCACGAATTAAGCTCCTTTTTGCGATTAGACGCTTAGTTTACGAGATAATCGCATTTAAAGATTTCCATATGAAAATCCATCGTTGGGCACCCATTTCATAGTGATTTCACCATCTATTACAAGTGATTTCTTAAGTATTTCATAGTGATCACAAATTAAGCTCCTTTTCTCGATTAGAAGCTTAGTTTACGAGATAATCGCATTTAAAGATTTCCATATGAAAATCCATCGTTGGGCACCCATTTAATAGTGATATCCCCATCTATTACAAGTGATTTCTTAAGTATTTCATAGTGATCACAAATTAAGCTCCTTTTTGCAATTAGACGCTTAGTTTACGAGATAATCGCATTTAAAGATTTCCATATGAAAATCCAGCATTGGCCATCCATTTCATAGTGATATCCCCATATAATTCATGGCATTTAAGTATTTCATAGTGATCACAAATTAAGCTCCTTTTTGCGATTAGACGCTTAGTTTACGAGATAGTCACATTTAAAGATTTCCATATGAAAATCCAGCATTGGCCATCCATTTCATAGTGATATCCCCAAATAATTCATGGCATTTCTTAGGTATTTCATAGTAATCACAAATTAAGCTCCTTTTTGCGATTAGACGCTTAGTTTACGAGATAATCGCATTTAAAGATTTCCATATGAAAATCCATCGTTGGGCACCCATTTCATAGTGATATCCCCATCTATTACAAGTGATTTCATAAGTATTTCATAGTGATCACAAATTAAGCTCCTTTTTGCGATTAGACGCTTAGTTTACGAGATAATCGCATTTAAAGATTTCCATATGAAAATCCAGCATTGGCCATCCATAGCCCCATATAATTCATGGGATTTCTTACGTATTTCATAGTGATCACAAATTAAGCTCCTTTTTGCGATTAGACGCTTGGTTTACGAGATAATCGCATTTTAAGATTTCCATATGAAAATCCATCGTTGGGCACCAATTTCATAGTGATATCCCCATCTATTACGAGTGATTTCTTAAGTATTTCATAGTGATCACAAATTAAGCTCCTTTTTGCGATTAGACGCTTAGTTTACGAGATAGTCGCATTTAAAGATTTCCATATGAAAATCCAGCATTGGCCATCCATTTCATAGTGCTATCCCCAAATAATTCATGGCATTTAAGTATTTCATAGTGATCACAAATTAAGCTCCTTTTTGCAATTAGACGCTTAGTTTACGAGATAATCGCATTTAAAGATTTCCATATGAAAATCCATCATTGTGCACCCATTTCATATGATATAGCCATATAATTCATGGGATTTCTTAAGTATTTCATAGTGATCACAAATTAAGCTCCTTTTTGCAATTAGACGCTTAGTTTACGAGATAATCGCATTTAAAGATTTCCATATGAAAATCCATCGTTGGGCACCCATTTCATAGTGATATTCCCATCTATTACAAGTTATTTCTTAAGTATTTCATAGTGATCACAAATTAAGCTCCTTTTTGCGATTAGACGCTTAGTTAACGAGATAATCGCATTTAAAGATTTCCATATGAAAATCCATCGTTGGGCACCCATTTCATAGTGATATCCCCATCTATTACAAGTGATTTCTTAAGTATTTCATAGTGATCACAAATTAAGCTCCTTTTTGCAATTAGACGCTTAGTTTACGAGATAATCGCATTTAAAGATTTCCATATGAAAATCCATCATTGTGCACCCATTTCATAGTGATATAGCCATATAATTCATGGGATTTCTTAAGTATTTCATAGTGATCACAAATTAAGCTCCTTTTTGCGATTAGACGCTTAGTTTACGAGATAATCGCATTTAAAGATTTCCATATGAAAATCCATCGTTGGGCACCCATTTCATAGTGATATCCCCATCTATTACAAGTGATTTCTTAAGTATTTCATAGTGATCACAAATTAAGCTCCTTTTTGCAATTAGACGCTTAGTTTACGAGATAATCGCATTTAAAGATTTCCATATGAAAATCCATCATTGTGCACCCATTTCATAGTGATATAGCCATATAATTCATGGGATTTCTTAAGTATATTAAGCTCCTTTTTGCGATTAGACGCTTAGTTTACGAGATAATCGCATTTAAAGATTTCCATATGAAAATCCATCGTTGTGCACCCATTTCATAGTGATATCCCCATCTATTACAAGTGATTTCTTAAGTATTTCATAGCGATCACAAATTAAGCTCCTTTTTGCTATTAGACGCTTAGTTTACGAGATAATCGCATTTAAAGATTTCCATATGAAAATCCATCGTTGGGCACCCATGTCATAGTGATATCCCCATCTATTACAAGTGATTTCTTAAGTATTTCATAGTGATCACAAATTAAGCTCCTTTTTGCGATTAGACGCTTAGTTTACGAGATAATCGCATTTAAAGATTTCCATATAAAAATCCATCGTTGGGTAACCATTTCATAGTGATATCCCCATCTATTACAAGTGATTTCTTAAGTATTTCATAGTGATCACAAATTAAGCTCCTTTTTGCGATTAGACGCTTAGTTTACGAGATAATCACATTTAAAGATTTCCATATGAAAATCCATCGTTGGGCACCCATTTTATAGTATTATCCCATCTATTACAAGTGATTTCTTAAGTATTTCATAGTGATCACAAATTAAGCTCCTTTTTGCGATTAGACGCTTAGTTTACGAGACAATCGCATTTAAAGATTTCCATATGAAAATCCATCATTGGGCACCCATTTCATAGTGATATCCCCATCTATTACGAGTGATTTCTTAAGTATTTCATAGTGATCACAAATTAAGCTCCTTTTTGCAATTAGACGCTTAGTTTACGAGATAATCGCATTTAAAGATTTCCATATGAAAATCCATCATTGTGCACCCATTTCATAGTGACATAGCCATATAATTCATGGGATTTCTTAAGTATTTCATAGTGATCACAAATTAAGCTCCTTTTTGCGATTAGACGCTTAGTTTACGAGATAATCACATTTAAAAATTTCCATATGAAAATCCATCGTTGGGCACCCATTTTATAGTATTATCCCATCTATTACAAGTGATTTCTTAAGTATTTCATAGTGATCACAAATTAAGCTCCTTTTTGCGATTAGACGCTTAGTTTACGAGATAATCGCATTTAAAGATTTCCATATGAAAATCCATCGTTGGGTACCCATTTCATAGTGATATCCCCATCTATTACAAGTGATTTCTTAAGTATTTCATAGTGATCACAAATTAAGCTCCTTTTTGCGATTAGACGCTTAGTTTACGAGATAATCGCATTTAAAGATTTCCATATGAAAATCTATCGTTGGGCACCCATTTCATAGTGATATCCCCATCTATTACAAGTGATTTCTTAAGTATTTCATAGTGATCACAAATTAAGCTCCTTTTTGCGATTAGACGCTTAGTTTACGAGATAATCGCATTTAAAGATTTCCATATGAAAATCCATCGTTGGGCACCCATTTTATAGTATTATCCCATCTATTACAAGTGATTTCTTAAGTATTTCATAGTGATCACAAATTAAGCTCCTTTTTGCGATTAGACGCTTAGTTTACGAGATAATCGCATTTAAAGATTTCCATATGAAAATCCAGCGTTGGGCACCCATTTCATAGTGATATCCCCATCTATTACGAGTGATTTCTTAAGTATTTCATAGTGATCACAAATTAAGCTCCTTTTTGCGATTAGACGCTTAGTTTACGAGATAATCGCATTTAAAGATTTCCATATGAAAATCCATCATTGTGCACCCATTTCATAGTGATATAGCCATATAATTCATGGGATTTCTTAAGTATATTAAGCTCCTTTTTGCGATTAGACGCTTAGTTTACGAGATAATCGCATTTAAAGATTTCCATATGAAAATCCATCGTTGGGCACCCATTTCATAGTGATATCCCCATCTATTACAAGTGATTTCTTAAGTATTTCATAGTGATCACAAATTAAGCTCCTTTTTGCGATTAGACGCTTAGTTTACGAGATAATCGCATTTAAAGATTTCCATATGAAAATCCATCGTTGGGTACCCATTTCATAGTGATATCCCCATCTATTACAAGTGATTTCTTAAGTATTTCATAGTGATCACAAATTAAGCTCCTTTTTGCGATTAGACGCTTAGTTTACGAGATAATCGCATTTAAAGATTTCCATATGAAAATCCATCGTTGGGCACCCATTTTATAGTATTATCCCATCTATTACAAGTGATTTCTTAAGTATTTCATAGTGATCACAAATTAAGCTCCTTTTTGCGATTAGACGCTTAGTTTACGAGATAATCGCATTTAAAGATTTCCATATGAAAATCCATCGTTGGGCACCCATTTCATAGTGATATCCCCATCTATTACGAGTGATTTCTTAAGTATTTCATAGTGATCACAAATTAAGCTCCTTTTTGCGATTAGACGCTTAGTTTACGAGATAGTCGCATTTAAAGATTTCCATATGAAAATCCAGCATTGGCCATCCATTTCATAGTGATATCCCCAAATAATTCATGGGATTTCTTAAGTATTTCATAGTGATCACAAATTAAGCTTCTTTTTGCGATTAGACGCTTAGTTTACGAGATAATCGCATTTAAAGATTTCCATATGAAAATCCATCATTGTGCACCCATTTCATAGTGATATAGCCATATAATTCATGGGATTTCTTAAGTATATTAAGCTCCTTTTTGCGATTAGACGCTTAGTTTACGAGATAATCGCATTTAAAGATTTCCATATGAAAATCCATCGTTGGGCACCCATTTCATAGTGATATCCCCATCTATTACAAGTGATTTCTTAAGTATTTCATAGCGATCACAAATTAAGCTCCTTTTTGCGATTAGACGCTTAGTTTACGAGATAATCGCATTTAAAGATTTCCATATGAAAATCCATCGCATTTAAAGATTTCCATATGAAAATCCATCGTTGGGTACCCATTTCATAGTGATATCCCCATCTATTACAAGTGATTTCTTAAGTATTTCATAGTGATCACAAATTAAGCTCCTTTTTGCGATTAGACGCTTAGTTTACGAGATAATCGCATTTAAAGATTTCCATATGAAAATCTATCGTTGGGCACCCATTTCATAGTGATATCCCCATCTATTACAAGTGATTTCTTAAGTATTTCATAGTGATCACAAATTAAGCTCCTTTTTGCGATTAGACGCTTAGTTTACGAGATAATCGCATTTAAAGATTTCCATATGAAAATCCATCGTTGGGCACCCATTTTATAGTATTATCCCATCTATTACAAGTGATTTCTTAAGTATTTCATAGTGATCACAAATTAAGCTCCTTTTTGCGATTAGACGCTTAGTTTACGAGATAATCGCATTTAAAGATTTCCATATGAAAATCCAGCGTTGGGCATCCATTTCATAGTGATATCCCCATCTATTACGAGTGATTTCTTAAGTATTTCATAGTGATCACAAATTAAGCTCCTTTTTGCGATTAGACGCTTAGTTTACGAGATAATCGCATTTAAAGATTTCCATATGAAAATCCATCATTGTGCACCCATTTCATAGTGATATAGCCATATAATTCATGGGATTTCTTAAGTATATTAAGCTCCTTTTTGCGATTAGACGCTTAGTTTACGAGATAATCGCATTTAAAGATTTCCATATGAAAATCCATCGTTGGGCACCCATTTCATAGTGATATCCCCATCTATTACAAGTGATTTCTTAAGTATTTCATAGTGATCACAAATTAAGCTCCTTTTTGCGATTAGACGCTTAGTTTACGAGATAATCGCATTTAAAGATTTCCATATGAAAATCCATCGTTGGGTACCCATTTCATAGTGATATCCCCATCTATTACAAGTGATTTCTTAAGTATTTCATAGTGATCACAAATTAAGCTCCTTTTTGCGATTAGACGCTTAGTTTACGAGATAATCGCATTTAAAGATTTCCATATGAAAATCCATCGTTGGGCACCCATTTTATAGTATTATCCCATCTATTACAAGTGATTTCTTAAGTATTTCATAGTGATCACAAATTAAGCTCCTTTTTGCGATTAGACGCTTAGTTTACGAGATAATCGCATTTAAAGATTTCCATATGAAAATCCATCGTTGGGCACCCATTTCATAGTGATATCCCCATCTATTACGAGTGATTTCTTAAGTATTTCATAGTGATCACAAATTAAGCTCCTTTTTGCGATTAGACGCTTAGTTTACGAGATAGTCGCATTTAAAGATTTCCATATGAAAATCCAGCATTGGCCATCCATTTCATAGTGATATCCCCAAATAATTCATGGGATTTCTTAAGTATTTCATAGTGATCACAAATTAAGCTTCTTTTTGCGATTAGACGCTTAGTTTACGAGATAATCGCATTTAAAGATTTCCATATGAAAATCCATCATTGTGCACCCATTTCATAGTGATATAGCCATATAATTCATGGGATTTCTTAAGTATATTAAGCTCCTTTTTGCGATTAGACGCTTAGTTTACGAGATAATCGCATTTAAAGATTTCCATATGAAAATCCATCGTTGGGCACCCATTTCATAGTGATATCCCCATCTATTACAAGTGATTTCTTAAGTATTTCATAGCGATCACAAATTAAGCTCCTTTTTGCGATTAGACGCTTAGTTTACGAGATAATCGCATTTAAAGATTTCCATATGAAAATCCATCGTTGGGCACCCATTTCATAGTGATATCCCCATCTATTACAAGTGATTTCTTAAGTATTTCATAGTGATCACAAATTAAGCTCCTTTTTGCGATTAGACGCTTAGTTTACGAGATAATCGCATTTAAAGATTTCCATATGAAAATCCATCGTTGGGTACCCATTTCATAGTGATATCCCCATCTATTACAAGTGATTTCTTAAGTATTTCATAGTGATCACAAATTAAGCTCCTTTTTGCGATTAGACGCTTAGTTTACAAGATAATCGCATTTAAAGATTTCCATATGAAAATCCATCGTTGGGCACCCATTTCATAGTGATATCCCCATCTATTACAAGTGATTTCTTAAGTATTTCATAGTGATCACAAATTAAGCTCCTTTTTGCAATTAGACGCTTAGTTTACGAGATAGTCGCATTTAAAGATTTCCATATGAAAATCCATCATTGTGCACCCATTTCATAGTGATATAGCCATATAATTCATGGGATTTCTTAAGTATTTCATAGTGATCACAAATTAAGCTCCTTTTTGCGATTAGACGCTTAGTCTACGAGATAATCGCATTTAAAGATTTCCATATGAAAATCCATCATTGTGCACCCATTTCATAGTGATATCCCCATCTATTACGAGTGATTTCTTAAGTATTTCATAGTGATCACAAATTAAGCTCCTTTTTGCGATTAGACGCTTAGTTTACAAGATAATCGCATTTAAAGATTTCCATATGAAAATCCATCGTTGGGCACCCATTTCATAGTGATATCCCCATCTATTACAAGTGATTTCTTAAGTATTTCATAGTGATCACAAATTAAGCTTCTTTTTGCGATTAGACGCTTAGTTTACGAGATAATCGCATTTAAAGATTTCCATATGAAAATCCATCGTTGGGTACCCATTTCATAGTGATATCCCCATCTATTACAAGTGATTTCTTAAGTATTTCATAGTGATCACAAATTATGCTCCTTTTTGCGATTAGACGCTTAGTTTACAAGATAATCGCATTTAAAGATTTCCATATGAAAATCCATCGTTGGGCACCCATTTCATAGTGATTTCACCATCTATTACAAGTGATTTCTTAAGTATTTCATAGTGATCACAAATTAAGCTCCTTTCTGCAATTAGACGCTTAGTTTACAAGATAATCGCATTTAAAGATTTCCATATGAAAATCCATCGTTGGGCAGCTATTTCATAGTGATTTCACCATCTATTACAAGTGATTTCTTAAGTATTTCATAGTGATCACAAATTAAGCTCCTTTTTGCGATTAGACGCTTAGTTTACGAGATAATCGCATTTAAAGATTTCCATATGAAAATCTATCGTTGGGCACCCATTTCATAGTGATATCCCCATCTATTACGAGTGATTTCTTAAGTATTTCATAGTGATCACAAATTAAGCTCCTTTTTGCGATTAGACGCTTAGTTTACAAGATAATCGCATTTAAAGATTTCCATATGAAAATCCATCGTTGGGCACCCATTTCATAGTGATATCCCCATCTATTACAAGTGATTTCTTAAGTATTTTATAGTGATCACAAATTAAGCTCCTTTTTGCGATTAGACGCTTAGTTTACAAGATAATCGCATTTAAAGATTTCCATATGAAAATCCATCGTTGGGCAGCTATTTCATAGTGATTTCACCATCTATTACAAGTGATTTCTTAAGTATTTCATAGTGATCACAAATTAAGCTCCTTTTTGCGATTAGACGCTTTGTTTACGAGATAATCGCATTTAAAGATTTCCATATGAAAATCCAGCATTGGCCATCCATTTCATAGTGATATCCCCATATAATTCATGGCATTTCTTAAGTATTTCATAGTGATCACAAATTAAGCTCCTTTTTGCGATTAGACGCTTAGTTTACGAGATAATCGCATTTAAAGATTTCCATATGAAAATCCATCGTTGGGCACCCATTTCATAGTGATATCCCCATCTATTACAAGTGATTTCTTAAGTATTTCATAGTGATCACAAATTAAGCTCCTTTTTGCGATTAGACGCTTAGTTTACGAGATAATCGCATTTAAAGATTTCCATATGAAAATCCATCGTTGGGCACCCATTTAATAGTGATATCCCCATCTATTACAAGTGATTTCTTAAGTATTTCATAGTGATCACAAATTAAGCTCCTTTTTGCGATTAGACGCTTAGTTTACGAGATAATCGCATTTAAAGATTTCCATATGAAAATCCATCATTGTGCACCCATTTCATAGTGATATAGCCATATAATTCATGGGATTTCTTAAGTATTTCATAGTGATCACAAATTAAGCTTCTTTTTGCGATTAGACGCTTAGTTTACGAGATAATCGCATTTAAAGATTTCCATATGAAAATCCATCGTTGGGCACCCATTTCATAGTGATTTCACCATCTATTACAAGTGATTTCTTAAGTATTTCATAGTGATCACAAATTAAGCTCCTTTCTGCAATTAGACGCTTAGTTTACGAGATAGTCGCATTTAAAGATTTCCATATGAAAATCCATCATTGTGCACCCATTTCATAGTGATATAGCCATATAATTCATGGGATTTCTTAAGTATTTCATAGTGATCACAAATTATGCTCCTTTTTGCGATTAGACGCTTAGTTTACGAGATAATCGCATTTAAAGATTTCCATATGAAAATCCATCGTTGGGCACCCATTTCATAGTGATTTCACCATCTATTACAAGTGATTTCTTAAGTATTTCATAGTGATCACAAATTAAGCTCCTTTCTGCAATTAGACGCTTAGTTTACGAGATAATCGCATTTAAAGATTTCCATATGAAAATCCATCGTTGGGCACCCATTTCATAGTGATATCCCCATCTATTACAAGTGATTTCTTAAGTATTTCATAGTGATCACAAATTAAGCTCCTTTTTGCGATTAGACGCTTTGTTTACGAGATAATCGCATTTAAAGATTTCCATATGAAAATCCAGCATTGGCCATCCATTTCATAGTGATATCCCCATATAATTCATGGCATTTCTTAAGTATTTCATAGTGATCACAAATTAAGCTCCTTTTTGCGATTCGACGCTTAGTTTACGAGATAATCGCATTTAAAGATTTCCATATGAAAATCCATCGTTGGGCACCCATTTCATAGTGATATCCCCATCTATTACAAGTGATTTCTTAAGTATTTCATAGTGATCACAAATTAAGCTCCTTTTTGCGATTAGACGCTTAGTTTACGAGATAATCGCATTTAAAGATTTCCATATGAAAATGCATCGTTGGGCACCCATTTAATAGTGATATCCCCATCTATTACAAGTGATTTCTTAAGTATTTCATAGTGATCACAAATTAAGCTCCTTTTTGCGATTAGACGCTTAGTTTACAAGATAATCGCATTTAAAGATTTCCATATGAAAATCCATCGTTGGGCACCCATTTAATAGTGATATCCCCATCTATTACAAGTGATTTCTTAAGTATTTCATAGTGATCACAAATTAAGCTCCTTTTTGCAATTAGACGCTTAGTTTACGAGATAATCGCATTTAAAGATTTCCATATGAAAATCCATCGTTGGGCACCCATTTAATAGTGATATCCCCATCTATTACAAGTGATTTCTTAAGTATTTCATAGTGATCACAAATTAAGCTCCTTTTTGCGATTAGACGCTTAGTTTACGAGATAATCGCATTTAAAGATTTCCATATGAAAATCCATCGTTGGGCACCCATTTCATAGTGATATCCCCATATAATTCATGAGATTTCTTACGTATTTCATAGTGATCACAAATTAAGCTCCTTTTTGCGATTAGACGCTTAGTTTACGAGATAATCGCATTTAAAGATTTCCATATGAAAATCCAGCATTGGCCATCCATTTCATAGTGATATCCCCATATAATTCATGGCATTTCTTAAGTATTTCATAGTGATCACAAATTAAGCTCCTTTTTGCGATTAGACGCTTAGTTTACGAGATAATCGCATTTAAAGATTTCCATATGAAAATCCATCGTTGGGCACCCATTTCATAGTGATTTCACCATCTATTACAAGTGATTTCTTAAGTATTTCATAGTGATCACAAATTAAGCTCCTTTCTGCAATTAGACGCTTAGTTTACGAGATAATCGCATTTAAAGATTTCCATATGAAAATCCATCGTTGGGCACCCATTTCATAGTGATATCCCCATCTATTACGAGTGATTTCTTAAGTATTTCATAGTGATCACAAATTAAGCTCCTTTTTGCGATTAGACGCTTAGTTTACGAGATAATCGCATTTAAAGATTTCCATATGAAAATCCATCGTTGGGCACCCATTTAATAGTGATATCCCCATCTATTACAAGTGATTTCTTAAGTATTTCATAGTGATCACAAATTAAGCTCCTTTTTGCAATTAGACGCTTAGTTTACGAGATAATCGCATTTAAAGATTTCCATATGAAAATCCATCGTTGGGCACCCATTTAATAGTGATATCCCCATCTATTACAAGTGATTTCTTAAGTATTTCATAGTGATCACAAATTAAGCTCCTTTCTGCGATTAGACGCTTAGTTTACGAGATAATCGCATTTAAAGATTTCCATATGAAAATCCATCGTTGGGCACCCATTTCATAGTGATATCCCCATATAATTCATGGCATTTCTTAAGTATTTCATAGTGATCACAAATTAAGCTCCTTTTTGCGATTAGACGCTTAGTTTACGAGATAATCGCATTTAAAGATTTCCATATGAAAATCCATCGTTGGGCACCCATTTCATAGTGATTTCACCATCTATTACAAGTGATTTCTTAAGTATTTCATAGTGATCACAAATTAAGCTCCTTTTTGCGATTAGACGCTTAGTTTACGAGATAATCGCATTTAAAGATTTCCATATGAAAATCCATCGTTGGGCACCCATTTCATAGTGATATCCCCATATAATTCATGGCATTTCTTAAGTATTTCATAGTGATCACAAATTAAGCTCCTTTTTGCGATTAGACGCTTAGTTTACGAGATAATCGCATTTAAAGATTTCCATATGAAAATCCAGCATTGGCCATCCATTTCATAGTGATATCCCCATATAATTCATGGCATTTCTTAAGTATTTCATAGTGATCACAAATTAAGCTCCTTTTTGCGATTAGACGCTTAGTTTACGAGATAATCGCATTTAAAGATTTCCATATGAAAATCCATCGTTGGGCACCCATTTCATAGTGATTTCACCATCTATTACAAGTGATTTCTTAAGTATTTCATAGTGATCACAAATTAAGCTCCTTTCTGCAATTAGACGCTTAGTTTACGAGATAATCGCATTTAAAGATTTCCATATGAAAATCCATCGTTGGGCACCCATTTCATAGTGATATCCCCATCTATTACGAGTGATTTCTTAAGTATTTCATAGTGATCACAAATTAAGCTCCTTTTTGCGATTAGACGCTTAGTTTACGAGATAGTCGCATTTAAAGATTTCCATATGAAAATCCAGCATTGGCCATCCATTTCATAGTGATATCCCCAAATAATTCATGGGATTTCTTAAGTATTTCATAGTGATCACAAATTAAGCTTCTTTTTGCGATTAGACGCTTAGTTTACGAGATAGTCGCATTTAAAGATTTCCATATGAAAATCCATCATTGTGCACCCATTTCATAGTGATATAGCCATATAATTCATGGGATTTCTTAAGTATTTCACAGTGATCACAAATTAAGCTCCTTTCTGCAATTAGACGCTTAGTTTACGAGATAGTCGCATTTAAAGATTTCCATATGAAAATCCATCATTGTGCACCCATTTCATAGTGATATAGCCATATAATTCATGGGATTTCTTAAGTATTTCATAGTGATCACAAATTATGCTCCTTTTTGCGATTAGACGCTTAGTTTACGAGATAATCGCATTTAAAGATTTCCATATGAAAATCCATCGTTGGGCACCCATTTCATAGTGATATCCCCATCTATTACAAGTGATTTCTTAAGTATTTCATAGTGATCACAAATTAAGCTCCTTTTTGCGATTAGACGCTTAGTTTACGAGATAATCGCATTTAAAGATTTCCATATGAAAATCCATCGTTGGGCACCCATTTCATAGTGATTTCACCATCTATTACAAGTGATTTCTTAAGTATTTCATAGTGATCACAAATTAAGCTCCTTTCTGCAATTAGACGCTTAGTTTACGAGATAATCGCATTTAAAGATTTCCATATGAAAATCCATCGTTGGGCACCCATTTCATAGTGATATCCCCATCTATTACGAGTGATTTCTTAAGTATTTCATAGTGATCACAAATTAAGCTCCTTTTTGCGATTAGACGCTTAGTTTACGAGATAGTCGCATTTAAAGATTTCCATATGAAAATCCAGCATTGGCCATCCATTTCATAGTGATATCCCCAAATAATTCATGGCATTTCTTAGGTATTTCATAGTGATCACAAATTAAGCTCCTTTTTGCGATTAGACGCTTAGTTTACGAGATAATCGCATTTAAAGATTTCCATATGAAAATCCATCGTTGGGCACCCATTTCATAGTGATTTCACCATCTATTACAAGTGATTTCTTAAGTATTTCATAGTGATCACAAATTAAGCTCCTTTCTGCAATTAGACGCTTAGTTTACGAGATAATCGCATTTAAAGATTTCCATATGAAAATCCATCATTGTGCACCCATTTCATAGTGATATAGCCATATAATTCATGGGATTTCTTAAGTATTTCATAGTGATCACAAATTAAGCTTCTTTTTGCGATTAGACGCTTAGTTTACGAGATAATCGCATTTAAAGATTTCCATATGAAAATCCATCGTTGGGCACCCATTTCATAGTGATTTCACCATCTATTACAAGTGATTTCTTAAGTATTTCATAGTGATCACAAATTAAGCTCCTTTCTGCAATTAGACGCTTAGTTTACGAGATAATCGCATTTAAAGATTTCCATATGAAAATCCATCGTTGGGCACCCATTTCATAGTGATATCCCCATCTATTACAAGTGATTTCTTAAGTATTTCATAGTGATCACAAATTAAGCTCCTTTTTGCGATTAGACGCTTTGTTTACGAGATAATCGCATTTAAAGATTTCCATATGAAAATCCAGCATTGGCCATCCATTTCATAGTGATATCCCCATATAATTCATGGCATTTCTTAAGTATTTCATAGTGATCACAAATTAAGCTCCTTTTTGCGATTAGACGCTTAGTTTACGAGATAATCGCATTTAAAGATTTCCATATGAAAATCCATCGTTGGGCACCCATTTCATAGTGATATCCCCATCTATTACAAGTGATTTCTTAAGTATTTCATAGTGATCACAAATTAAGCTCCTTTTTGCGATTAGACGCTTAGTTTACGAGATAATCGCATTTAAAGATTTCCATATGAAAATCCATCGTTGGGCACCCATTTCATAGTGATTTCACCATCTATTACAAGTGATTTCTTAAGTATTTCATAGTGATCACAAATTAAGCTCCTTTCTGCAATTAGACGCTTAGTTTACGAGATAATCGCATTTAAAGATTTCCATATGAAAATCCATCATTGTGCACCCATTTCATAGTGATATAGCCATATAATTCATGGGATTTCTTAAGTATTTCATAGTGATCACAAATTAAGCTTCTTTTTGCGATTAGACGCTTAGTTTACGAGATAATCGCATTTAAAGATTTCCATATGAAAATCCATCGTTGGGCACCCATTTCATAGTGATTTCACCATCTATTACAAGTGATTTCTTAAGTATTTCATAGTGATCACAAATTAAGCTCCTTTCTGCAATTAGACGCTTAGTTTACGAGATAATCGCATTTAAAGATTTCCATATGAAAATCCATCGTTGGGCACCCATTTCATAGTGATATCCCCATCTATTACAAGTGATTTCTTAAGTATTTCATAGTGATCACAAATTAAGCTCCTTTTTGCGATTAGACGCTTAGTTTACGAGATAATCGCATTTAAAGATTTCCATATGAAAATCCATCGTTGGGCACCCATTTCATAGTGATTTCACCATCTATTACAAGTGATTTCTTAAGTATTTCATAGTGATCACAAATTAAGCTCCTTTCTGCAATTAGACGCTTAGTTTACGAGATAATCGCATTTAAAGATTTCCATATGAAAATCCATCATTGTGCACCCATTTCATAGTGATATAGCCATATAATTCATGGGATTTCTTAAGTATTTCATAGTGATCACAAATTAAGCTTCTTTTTGCGATTAGACGCTTAGTTTACGAGATAATCGCATTTAAAGATTTCCATATGAAAATCCATCGTTGGGCACCCATTTCATAGTGATTTCACCATCTATTACAAGTGATTTCTTAAGTATTTCATAGTGATCACAAATTAAGCTCCTTTCTGCAATTAGACGCTTAGTTTACGAGATAATCGCATTTAAAGATTTCCATATGAAAATCCATCGTTGGGCACCCATTTCATAGTGATATCCCCATCTATTACAAGTGATTTCTTAAGTATTTCATAGTGATCACAAATTAAGCTCCTTTTTGCGATTAGACGCTTTGTTTACGAGATAATCGCATTTAAAGATTTCCATATGAAAATCCAGCATTGGCCATCCATTTCATAGTGATATCCCCATATAATTCATGGCATTTCTTAAGTATTTCATAGTGATCACAAATTAAGCTCCTTTTTGCGATTAGACGCTTAGTTTACGAGATAATCGCATTTAAAGATTTCCATATGAAAATCCATCGTTGGGCACCCATTTCATAGTGATATCCCCATCTATTACAAGTGATTTCTTAAGTATTTCATAGTGATCACAAATTAAGCTCCTTTTTGCGATTAGACGCTTTGTTTACGAGATAATCGCATTTAAAGATTTCCATATGAAAATCCATCGTTGGGCACCCATTTAATAGTGATATCCCCATCTATTACAAGTGATTTCTTAAGTATTTCATAGTGATCACAAATTAAGCTCCTTTTTGCGATTAGACGCTTAGTTTACGAGATAATCGCATTTAAAGATTTCCATATGAAAATCCATCGTTGGGCACCCATTTAATAGTGATATCCCCATCTATTACAAGTGATTTCTTAAGTATTTCATAGTGATCACAAATTAAGCTCCTTTTTGCGATTAGACGCTTAGTTTACGAGATAATCGCATTTAAAGATTTCCATATGAAAATCCATCGTTGGGCACCCATTTAATAGTGATATCCCCATCTATTACAAGTGATTTCTTAAGTATTTCATAGTGATCACAAATTAAGCTCCTTTTTGCAATTAGACGCTTAGTTTACGAGGTAATCGCATTTAAAGATTTCCATATGAAAATCCATCGTTGGGCACCCATTTAATAGTGATATCCCCATCTATTACAAGTGATTTCTTAAGTATTTCATAGTGATCACAAATTAAGCTCCTTTTTGCGATTAGACGCTTAGTTTACGAGATAATCGCATTTAAAGATTTCCATATGAAAATCCATCGTTGGGCACCCATTTCATAGTGATATCCCCATATAATTCATGAGATTTCTTACGTATTTCATAGTGATCACAAATTAAGCTCCTTTTTGCGATTAGACGCTTAGTTTACGAGATAATCGCATTTAAAGATTTCCATATGAAAATCCAGCATTGGCCATCCATTTCATAGTGATATCCCCATATAATTCATGGCATTTCTTAAGTATTTCATAGTGATCACAAATTAAGCTCCTTTTTGCGATTAGACGCTTAGTTTACGAGATAATCGCATTTAAAGATTTCCATATGAAAATCCATCGTTGGGCACCCATTTCATAGTGATTTCACCATCTATTACAAGTGATTTCTTAAGTATTTCATAGTGATCACAAATTAAGCTCCTTTTTGCAATTAGACGCTTAGTTTACGAGATAATCGCATTTAAAGATTTCCATATGAAAATCCATCGTTGGGCACCCATTTAATAGTGATATCCCCATCTATTACAAGTGATTTCTTAAGTATTTCATAGTGATCACAAATTAAGCTCCTTTTTGCGATTAGACGCTTAGTTTACGAGATAATCGCATTTAAAGATTTCCATATGAAAATCCAGCATTGGCCATCCATAGCCCCATATAATTCATGGGATTTCTTACGTATTTCATAGTGATCACAAATTAAGCTCCTTTTTGCGATTAGACGCTTAGTTTACGAGATAGTCACATTTAAAGATTTCCATATGAAAATCCATCGTTGGGCACCAATTTCATAGTGATATCCCCATCTATTGCGAGTGATTTCTTAAGTATTTCATAGTGATCACAAATTAAGCTCCTTTTTGCGATTAGACGCTTAGTTTACGAGATAGTCGCATTTAAAGATTTCCATATGAAAATCCATCATTGTGCACCCATTTCATATGATATAGCCATATAATTCATGGGATTTCTTAAGTATTTCATAGTGATCACAAATTAAGCTCCTTTTTGCAATTAGACGCTTAGTTTACGAGATAATCGCATTTAAAGATTTCCATATGAAAATCCATCGTTGGGCACCCATTTCATAGTGATATCCCCATATATTACAAGTTATTTCTTAAGTATTTCATAGTGATCACAAATTAAGCTCCTTTTTGCGATTAGACGCTTAGTTAACGAGATAATCGCATTTAAAGATTTCCATATGAAAATCCATCGTTGGGCACCCATTTCATAGTGATATCCCCACCTATTACAAGTGATTTCTTAAGTATTTCATAGTGATCACAAATTAAGCTCCTTTTTGCAATTAGACGCTTAGTTTACGAGATAATCGCATTTAAAGATTTCCATATGAAAATCCATCATTGTGGACCCATTTCATAGTGATATAGCCATATAATTCATGGGATTTTTTAAGTATTTCATAGTGATCACAAATTAAGCTCCTTTTTGCGATTAGACGCTTAGTTTACGAGATAATCGCATTTAAAGATTTCCATATGAAAATCCATCGTTGGGCACCCATTTCATAGTGATATCCCCATCTATTACAAGTGATTTCTTAAGTATTTCATAGTGATCACAAATTATGCTCCTTTTTGCGATTAGACGCTTAGTTTACAAGATAATCGCATTTAAAGATTTCCATATGAAAATCCATCGTTGGGCACCCATTTCATAGTGATATCCCCATCTATTACAAGTGATTTCTTAAGTATTTCATAGTGATCACAAATTATGCTCCTTTTTGCGATTAGACGCTTAGTTTACGAGATAATCGCATTTAAAGATTTCCATATGAAAATCCATCATTGTGCACCCATTTCATAGTGATATAGCCATATAATTCATGGGATTTCTTAAGTATATTAAGCTCCTTTTTGCGATTAGACGCTTAGTTTACGAGATAATCGCATTTAAAGATTTCCATATGAAAATCCATCGTTGGGTACCCATTTCATAGTGATATCCCCATCTATTACAAGTGATTTCTTAAGTATTTCATAGTGATCACAAATTATGCTCCTTTTTGCGATTAGACGCTTAGTTTACAAGATAATCGCATTTAAAGATTTCCATATGAAAATCCATCGTTGGGCACCCATTTCATAGTGATATCCCCATCTATTACAAGTGATTTCTTAAGTATTTCATAGTGATCACAAATTATGCTCCTTTTTGCGATTAGACGCTTAGTTTACGAGATAATCGCATTTAAAGATTTCCATATGAAAATCCATCATTGTGTACCCATTTCATAGTGATATAGCCATATAATTCATGGGATTTCTTAAGTATATTAAGCTCCTTTTTGCGATTAGACGCTTAGTTTACGAGATAATCGCATTTAAAGATTTCCATATGAAAATCCATCGTTGGGCACCCATTTCATAGTGATATCCCCATCTATTACAAGTGATTTCTTAAGTATTTCATAGCGATCACAAATTAAGCTCCTTTTTGCGATTAGACGCTTAGTTTACGAGATAATCGCATTTAAAGATTTCCATATGAAAATCCATCGTTGGGCACCCATTTCATAGTGATATCCCCATCTATTACGAGTGATTTCTTAAGTATTTCATAGTGATCACAAATTAAGCTCCTTTTTGCGATTAGACGCTTAGTTTACGAGATAATCGCATTTAAAGATTTCCATATGAAAATCCATCGTTGGGTACCCATTTCATAGTGATATAGCCATATAATTCATGGGATTTCTTAAGTATATTAAGCTCCTTTTTGCGATATAATTCATGGGATTTCTTAAGTATATTAAGCTCCTTTTTGCGATTAGACGCTTAGTTTACGAGATAATCGCATTTAAAGATTTCCATATGAAAATCCATCGTTGGGCACCCATTTCATAGTGATATCCCCATCTATTACAAGTGATTTCTTAAGTATTTCATAGCGATCACAAATTAAGCTCCTTTTTGCGATTAGACGCTTAGTTTACGAGATAATCGCATTTAAAGATTTCCATATGAAAATCCATCGTTGGGCACCCATTTCATAGTGATATCCCCATCTATTACAAGTGATTTCTTAAGTATTTCATAGTGATCACAAATTAAGCTCCTTTTTGCGATTAGACGCTTAGTTTACGAGATAATCGCATTTAAAGATTTCCATATGAAAATCCATCGTTGGGTACCCATTTCATAGTGATATCCCCATCTATTACAAGTGATTTCTTAAGTATTTCATAGTGATCACAAATTAAGCTCCTTTTTGCGATTAGACGCTTAGTTTACGAGATAATCGCATTTAAAGATTTCCATATGAAAATCCATCGTTGGGCACCCATTTCATAGTGATATCCCCATCTATTACGAGTGATTTCTTAAGTATTTCATAGTGATCACAAATTAAGCTCCTTTTTGCGATTAGACGCTTAGTTTACGAGATAGTCGCATTTAAAGATTTCCATATGAAAATCCAGCATTGGCCATCCATTTCATAGTGATATCCCCAAATAATTCATGGCATTTCTTAAGTATTTCATAGTGATCACAAATTAAGCTCCTTTCTGCAATTAGACGCTTAGTTTACGAGATAATCGCATTTAAAGATTTCCATATGAAAATCCATCGTTGGGCACCCATTTCATAGTGATATCCCCATCTATTACAAGTGATTTCTTAAGTATTTCATAGTGATCACAAATTAAGCTCCTTTTTGCGATTAGACGCTTTGTTTACGAGATAATCGCATTTAAAGATTTCCATATGAAAATCCAGCATTGGCCATCCATTTCATAGTGATATCCCCATATAATTCATGGCATTTCTTAAGTATTTCATAGTGATCACAAATTAAGCTCCTTTTTGCGATTAGACGCTTAGTTTACAAGATAATCGCATTTAAAGATTTCCATATGAAAATCCATCATTGTGCACCCATTTCATAGTGATATAGCCATATAATTCATGGGATTTCTTAAGTATATTAAGCTCCTTTTTGCGATTAGACGCTTAGTTTACGAGATAATCGCATTTAAAGATTTCCATATGAAAATCCATCGTTGGGCACCCATTTCATAGTGATATCCCCATCTATTACAAGTGATTTCTTAAGTATTTCATAGTGATCACAAATTAAGCTCCTTTTTGCGATTAGACGCTTTGTTTACGAGATAATCGCATTTAAAGATTTCCATATGAAAATCCAGCATTGGCCATCCATTTCATAGTGATATCCCCATATAATTCATGGCATTTCTTAAGTATTTCATAGTGATCACAAATTAAGCTCCTTTTTGCGATTAGACGCTTAGTTTACGAGATAATCGCATTTAAAGATTTCCATATGAAAATCCAGCATTGGACATCCATTTCATAGTGATATCCCCATATAATTCATGGCATTTAAGTATTTCATAGTGATCACAAATTAAGCTCCTTTTTGCGATTAGACGCTTAGTTTACGAGATAGTCACATTTAAAGATTTCCATATGAAAATCCAGCATTGGCCATCCATTTCATAGTGATATCCCCAAATAATTCATGGCATTTCTTAGGTATTTCATAGTAATCACAAATTAAGCTCCTTTTTGCGATTAGACGCTTAGTTTACGAGATAATCGCATTTAAAGATTTCCATATGAAAATCCATCGTTGGGCACCCATTTCATAGTGATATCCCCATCTATTACAAGTGATTTCATAAGTATTTCATAGTGATCACAAATTAAGCTCCTTTTTGCGATTAGACGCTTAGTTTACGAGATAATCGCATTTAAAGATTTCCATATGAAAATCCAGCATTGGACATCCATTTCATAGTGATATTCCCATATAATTCATGGCATTTAAGTATTTCATAGTGATCACAAATTAAGCTCCTTTTTGCGATTAGACGCTTAGTTTACGAGATAGTCACATTTAAAGATTTCCATCTGAAAATCCAGCATTGGCCATCCATTTCATAGTGATATCCCCAAATAATTCATGGCATTTCTTAGGTATTTCATAGTAATCACAAATTAAGCTCCTTTTTGCGATTAGACGCTTAGTTTACGAGATAATCGCATTTAAAGATTTCCATATGAAAATCCATCATTGTGCACCCATTTCATAGTGATATAGCCATATAATTCATGGGATTTCTTAAGTATTTCATAGTGATCACAAAGCTTCTTTTTGCGATTAGACGCTTAGTTACGAGATAATCGCATTAAAAGATTTCCATATGAAAATCCATCGTTGGGTACCCATTTCATAGTGATATCCCCATCTATTACAAGTGATTTCTTAAGTATTTCATAGTGATCACAAATTAAGCTCCTTTTTGCGATTAGACGCTTAGTTTACGAGATAATCGCATTTAAAGATTTCCATATGAAAATCCATCATTGTGCACCCATTTCATAGTGATATAGCCATATAATTCATGGGATTTCTTAAGTATTTCATAGTGATCACAAAGCTTCTTTTTGCGATTAGACGCTTAGTTACGAGATAATCGCATTAAAAGATTTCCATATGAAAATCCATCGTTGGGTACCCATTTCATAGTGATATCCCCATCTATTACAAGTGATTTCTTAAGTATTTCATAGTGATCACAAATTAAGCTCCTTTTTGCGATTAGACGCTTAGTTTACGAGATAATCGCATTTAAAGATTTCCATATGAAAATCCATCGTTGGGCACCCATTTTATAGTATTATCCCATCTATTACAAGTGATTTCTTAAGTATTTCATAGTGATCACAAATTAAGCTCCTTTTTGCGATTAGACGCTTGGTTTACGAGATAATCGCATTTAAAGATTTCCATATGAAAATCCATCGTTGGGCACCCATTTTATAGTATTATCCCATCTATTACAAGTGATTTCTTAAGTATTTCATAGTGATCACAAATTAAGCTCCTTTTTGCGATTAGACGCTTGGTTTACGAGATAATCGCATTTAAAGATTTCCATATGAAAATCCATCATTGTGCACCCATTTTATAGTATTATCCCATCTATTACAAGTGATTTCTTAAGTATTTCATAGGGATCACAAATTAAGCTCCTTTTTGCGATTAGACGCTTAGTTTACAAGATAATCGCATTTAAAGATTTCCATATGAAAATCCATCGTTGGGCACCCATTTCATAGTGATATCCCCATCTATTACAAGTGATTTCTTAAGTATTTCATAGTGATCACAAATTAAGCTCCTTTTTGCGATTAGACGCTTAGTTTACGAGATAATCGCATTTAAAGATTTCCATATGAAAATCCATCGTTGGGCACCCATTTCATAGTGATATCCCCATCTATTACAAGTGATTTCTTAAGTATTTCATAGTGATCACAAATTAAGCTCCTTTTTGCAATTAGACGCTTAGTTTACGAGATAATCGCATTTAAAGATTTCCATATGAAAATCCATCATTGTGCACCCATTTTATAGTATTATCCCATCTATTACAAGTGATTTCTTAAGTATTTCATAGGGATCACAAATTAAGCTCCTTTTTGCGATTAGACGCTTAGTTTACAAGATAATCGCATTTAAAGATTTCCATATGAAAATCCATCGTTGGGCACCCATTTCATAGTGATATCCCCATCTATTACAAGTGATTTCTTAAGTATTTCATAGTGATCACAAATTAAGCTCCTTTTTGCGATTAGACGCTTAGTTTACGAGATAATCGCATTTAAAGATTTCCATATGAAAATCCATCGTTGGGCACCCATTTCATAGTGATATCCCCATCTATTACAAGTGATTTCTTAAGTATTTCATAGTGATCACAAATTAAGCTCCTTTTTGCAATTAGACGCTTAGTTTACGAGATAATCGCATTTAAAGATTTCCATATGAAAATCCATCATTGTGCACCCATTTTATAGTATTATCCCATCTATTACAAGTGATTTCTTAAGTATTTCATAGGGATCACAAATTAAGCTCCTTTTTGCGATTAGACGCTTAGTTTACAAGATAATCGCATTTAAAGATTTCCATATGAAAATCCATCGTTGGGCACCCATTTCATAGTGATATCCCCATCTATTACAAGTGATTTCTTAAGTATTTCATAGTGATCACAAATTAAGCTCCTTTTTGCGATTAGACGCTTAGTTTACGAGATAATCGCATTTAAAGATTTCCATATGAAAATCCATCGTTGGGCACCCATTTTATAGTATTATCCCATCTATTACAAGTGATTTCTTAAGTATTTCATAGTGATCACAAATTAAGCTCCTTTTTGCGATTAGACGCTTAGTTTACGAGATAATCGCATTTAAAGATTTCCATATGAAAATCCATCGTTGGGCACCCATTTCATAGTGATATAGCCATATAATTCATGGGATTTCTTAAGTATTTCATAGTGATCACAAATTAAGCTCCTTTTTGCGATTAGACGCTTAGTTTACGAGATAATCGCATTTAAAGATTTCCATATGAAAATCCATCGTTGGGCACCCATTTCATGTTGATATCCCATCTATTACAAGTGATTTCTTAAGTATTTCATAGTGATCACAAATTAAGCTCCTTTTTGCGATTAGACGCTTAGTTTACGAGATAATCGCATTTAAAGATTTCCATATGAAAATCCATCGTTGGGCACTCATTTCATGTTGATATCCCATCTATTACAAGTGATTTCTTAAGTATTTCATATTGATCACAAATTAAGCTCCTTTTTGCGATTAGACGCTTAGTTTACGAGATAATCGCATTTAAAGATTTCCATATGAAAATCCATCGTTGGGCACCAATTTCATAGTGATATCCCCATCTATTACAAGTGATTTCTTAAGTAATTCATAGTGATCACAAATTAAGCTCCTTTTTTCGATTAGACGCTTAGTTTACGAGATAATCGCATTTAAAGATTTCCATATGAAAATCCATCGTTGGGCACCCATTTCATAGTGATATCCCCATCTATTACAAGTGATTTCTTAAGTATTTCATAGTGATCACAAATTAAGCTCCTTTTTGCGATTAGACGCTTAGTTTACGAGATAATCGCATTTAAAGATTTCCATATGAAAATCCATCGTTGGGCACCCATTTCATAGTGATATCCCCATCTATTACAAGTGATTTCTTAAGTATTTCATAGTGATCACAAATTAAGCTCCTTTTTGCGATTAGACGCTTAGTTTACGAGATAATCGCATTTAAAGATTTCCATATGAAAATCCATCGTTGGGCACCCATTTCATAGTGATATCCCCATCTATTACAAGTGATTTCTTAAGTATTTCATAGTGATCACAAATTAAGCTCCTTTTTGCGATTAGACGCTTAGTTTACGAGATAATCGCATTTAAAGATTTCCATATGAAAATCCATCGTTGGGCACCCATTTCATAGTGATATCCCCATCTATTACAAGTGATTTCTTAAGTAATTCATAGTGATCACAAATTAAGCTCCTTTTTGCGATTAGACGCTTAGTTTACGAGATAATCGCATTTAAAGATTTCCATATGAAAATCCATCGTTGGGCACCCATTTCATGTTGATATCCCATCTATTACAAGTGATTTCTTAAGTATTTCATAGTGATCACAAATTAAGCTCCTTTTTGCGATTAGACGCTTAGTTTACGAGATAATCGCATTTAAAGATTTCCATATGAAAATCCATCGTTGGGCACCCATTTCATGTTGATATCCCATCTATTACAAGTGATTTCTTAAGTATTTCATAGTGATCACAAATTAAGCTCCTTTTTGCGATTAGACGCTTAGTTTACGAGATAATCGCATTTAAAGATTTCCACTTGAAAATCCATCGTTGGGCACCCATTTCATAGTGATATCCCCATATAATTCATGGGATTTCTTAAGTATTTCATAGTGATCACAAATTAAGCTCCTTTTTGCGATTAGACGCTTAGTTTACGAGATAATCGCATTTAAAGATTTCCATATGAAAATCCATCGTTGGGCACCCATTTCATAGTGATATCCCCATCTATTACAAGTGATTTCTTAAGTATTTCATAGTGATCACAAATTAAGCTCCTTTTTGCGATTAGACGCTTAGTTTACGAGATAATCGCATTTAAAGATTTCCACTTGAAAATCCATCGTTGGGCACCCATTTCATAGTGATATCCCCATCTATTACAAGTGATTTCTTAAGTATTTCATAGTGATCACAAATTAAGCTCCTTTTTGCGATTAGACGCTTAGTTTACGAGATAATCGCATTTAAAGATTTCCATATGAAAATCCATCGTTGGGCACCCATTTCATAGTGATATCCCCATCTATTACAAGTGATTTCTTAAGTATTTCATAGTGATCACAAATTAAGCTCCTTTTTGCGATTAGACGCTTAGTTTACGAGATAATCGCATTTAAAGATTTCCATATGAAAATCCATCGTTGGGCACCCATTTCATAGTGATATCCCCATCTATTACAAGTGATTTCTTAAGTAATTCATAGTGATCACAAATTAAGCTCCTTTTTTCGATTAGACGCTTAGTTTACGAGATAATCGCATTTAAAGATTTCCATATGAAAATCCATCGTTGGGCACCCATTTCATAGTGATATCCCCATATAATTCATGGGATTTCTTAAGTATTCATAGTGATCACAAATTAAGCTCCTTTTTGCGATTAGACGCTTAGTTTACGAGATAATCGCATTTAAAGATTTCCATATGAAAATCCATCGTTGGGCACCCATTTCATGTTGATATCCCATCTATTACAAGTGATTTCTTAAGTATTTCATAGTGATCACAAATTAAGCTCCTTTTTGCGATTAGACGCTTAGTTTACGAGATAATCGCATTTAAAGATTTCCACTTGAAAATCCATCGTTGGGCACCCATTTCATAGTGATATCCCCATATAATTCATGGGATTTCTTAAGTATTTCATAGTGATCACAAATTAAGCTCCTTTTTGCGATTAGACGCTTAGTTTACGAGATAATCGCATTTAAAGATTTCCATATGAAAATCCATCGTTGGGCACCCATTTCATAGTGATATCCCCATCTATTACAAGTGATTTCTTAAGTATTTCATAGTGATCACAAATTAAGCTCCTTTTTGCGATTAGACGCTTAGTTTACGAGATAATCGCATTTAAAGATTTCCATATGAAAATCCATCGTTGGGCACCCATTTCATAGTGATATCCCATCTATTACAAGTGATTTCTTAAGTAATTCATAGTGATCACAAATTAAGCTCCTTTTTTCGATTAGACGCTTAGTTTACGAGATAATCGCATTTAAAGATTTCCATATGAAAATCCATCGTTGGGCACCCATTTCATAGTGATATCCCCATATAATTCATGGGATTTCTTAAGTATTTCATAGTGATCACAAATTAAGCTCCTTTTTGCGATTAGACGCTTAGTTTACGAGATAATCGCATTTAAAGATTTCCATATGAAAATCCATCGTTGGGCACCCATTTCATGTTGATATCCCATCTATTACAAGTGATTTCTTAAGTATTTCATAGTGATCACAAATTAAGCTCCTTTTTGCGATTAGACGCTTAGTTTACGAGATAATCGCATTTAAAGATTTCCATATGAAAATCCATCGTTGGGCACCCATTTCATAGTTATATCCCCATCTATTACAAGTGATTTCTTAAGTAATTCATAGTGATCACAAATTAAGCTCCTTTTTTCGATTAGACGCTTAGTTTACGAGATAATCGCATTTAAAGATTTCTATATGAAAATCCATCGTTGGGCACCCATTTCATAGTGATATCCCCATATAATTCATGGCGTTTCTTAAGTATTTCATAGTGATCACAAATTAAGCTCCTTTTTGCGATTAGACGCTTAGTTTACGAGAAAATCGCATTTTAAGATTTCCATATGAAAATCCATCGTTGGGCACCCATTTCATAGTGATATCCCCATATAATTCATGGGATTTCTTAAGTATTTCATAGTGATCACAAATTAAGCTCCTTTTTGCGATTAGACGCTTAGTTTACGAGATAATCGCATTTAAAGATTTCCATATGAAAATCCATCGTTGGGCACCCATTTCATGTTGATATCCCATCTATTACAAGTGATTTCTTAAGTATTTCATAGTGATCACAAATTAAGCTCCTTTTTGCGATTAGACGCTTAGTTTACGAGATAATCGCATTTAAAGATTTCCATATGAAAATCCATCGTTGGGCACCCATTTCATAGTGATATCCCCATATAATTCATGGGATTTCTTAAGTATTTCATAGTGATCACAAATTAAGCTCCTTTTTGCGATTAGACGCTTAGTTTACGAGATAATCGCATTTAAAGATTTCCATATGAAAATCCATCGTTGGGCACCCATTTCATAGTGATATCCCCATCTATTACAAGTATTTCTTAAGTATTTCATAGTGATCACAAATTAAGCTCCTTTTTGCGATTAGACGCTTAGTTTACGAGATAATCGCATTTAAAGATTTCCATATGAAAATCCATCGTTGGGCACCCATTTCATAGTGATATCCCCATCTATTACAAGTGATTTCTTAAGTATTTCATAGTGATCACAAATTAAGCTCCTTTTTGCGATTAGACGCTTAGTTTACGAGATAATCGCATTTAAAGATTTCCACTTGAAAATCCATCGTTGGGCACCCATTTCATAGTGATATCCCCATATAATTCATGGGATTTCTTAAGTATTTCATAGTGATCACAAATTAAGCTCCTTTTTGCGATTAGACGCTTAGTTTACGAGATAATCGCATTTAAAGATTTCCATATGAAAATCCATCGTTGGGCACCCATTTCATAGTTATATCCCCATCTATTACAAGTGATTTCTTAAGTAATTCATAGTGATCACAAATTAAGCTCCTTTTTTCGATTAGACGCTTAGTTTACGAGATAATCGCATTTAAAGATTTCTATATGAAAATCCATCGTTGGGCACCCATTTCATAGTGATATCCCCATATAATTCATGGCGTTTCTTAAGTATTTCATAGTGATCACAAATTAAGCTCCTTTTTGCGATTAGACGCTTAGTTTACGAGAAAATCGCATTTTAAGATTTCCATATGAAAATCCATCGTTGGGCACCCATTTCATAGTGATATCCCCATATAATTCATGGGATTTCTTAAGTATTTCATAGTGATCACAAATTAAGCTCCTTTTTGCGATTAGACGCTTAGTTTACGAGATAATCGCATTTAAAGATTTCCATATGAAAATCCATCGTTGGGCACCCATTTCATGTTGATATCCCATCTATTACAAGTGATTTCTTAAGTATTTCATAGTGATCACAAATTAAGCTCCTTTTTGCGATTAGACGCTTAGTTTACGAGATAATCGCATTTAAAGATTTCCATATGAAAATCCATCGTTGGGCACCCATTTCATAGTGATATCCCCATATAATTCATGGGATTTCTTAAGTATTTCATAGTGATCACAAATTAAGCTCCTTTTTTCGATTAGACGCTTAGTTTACGAGATAATCGCATTTAAAGATTTCCATATGAAAATCCATCGTTGGGCACCCATTTCATAGTGATATCCCCATCTATTACAAGTGATTTCTTAAGTATTTCATAGTGATCACAAATTAAGCTCCTTTTTGCGATTAGACGCTTAGTTTACGAGATAATCGCATTTAAAGATTTCCATATGAAAATCCATCGTTGGGCACCCATTTCATAGTGATATCCCCATCTATTACAAGTGATTTCTTAAGTATTTCATAGTGATCACAAATTAAGCTCCTTTTTGCGATTAGACGCTTAGTTTACGAGATAATCGCATTTAAAGATTTCCATATGAAAATCCATCGTTGGGCACCCATTTCATAGTGATATCCCCATATAATTCATGGGATTTCTTAAGTATTTCATAGTGATCACAAATTAAGCTCCTTTTTGCGATTAGACGCTTAGTTTACGAGATAATCGCATTTAAAGATTTCCATATGAAAATCCATCGTTGGACACCCATTTCATGTTGATATCCCATCTATTACAAGTGATTTCTTAAGTATTTCATAGTGATCACAAATTAAGCTCCTTTTTGCGATTAGACGCTTAGTTTACGAGATAATCGCATTTAAAGATTTCCATATGAAAATCCATCGTTGGGCACCCATTTCATAGTGATATCCCATCTATTACAAGTGATTTCTTAAGTATTTCATAGTGATCACAAATTAAGCTCCTTTTTGCGATTAGACGCTTAGTTTACGAGATAATCGCATTTAAAGATTTCCATATGAAAATCCATCGTTGGGCACCCATTTCATAGTGATATCCCCATATAATTCATGGGATTTCTTAAGTATTTCATAGTGATCACAAATTAAGCTCCTTTTTGCGATTAGACGCTTAGTTTACGAGATAATCGCATTTAAAGATTTCCATATGAAAATCCATCGTTGGGCACCCATTTCATGTTGATATCCGATCTATTACAAGTGATTTCTTAAGTATTTCATAGTGATCACAAATTAAGCTCCTTTTTTCGATTAGACGCTTAGTTTACGAGATAATCGCATTTAAAGATTTCCATTTGAAAATCCATCGTTGGGCACCCATTTCATAGTGATATCCCCATCTATTACAAGTGATTTCTTAAGTATTTCATAGTGATCACAAATTAAGCTCCTTTTTGCGATTAGACGCTTAGTTTACGAGATAATCGCATTTAAAGATTTCCATATGAAAATCCATCGTTGGGCACCCATTTCATGTTGATATCCCATCTATTACAAGTGATTTCTTAAGTATTTCATAGTGATCACAAATTAAGCTCCTTTTTGCGATTAGACGCTTAGTTTACGAGATAATCGCATTTAAAGATTTCCATATGAAAATCCATCGTTGGGCACCCATTTCATGTTGATATCCCATCTATTACAAGTGATTTCTTAAGTATTTCATAGTGATCACAAATTAAGCTCCTTTTTGCGATTAGACGCTTAGTTTACGAGATAATCGCATTTAAAGATTTCCATATGAAAATCCAGCATTGGCCATCCATTTCATAGTGATATTCCCATATAATTCATGGGATTTCTTACGTATTTCATAGTGATCACAAATTAAGCTCTTTTTTGCGATTAGACGCTTAGTTTACGAGATAATCGCATTTAAAGATTTCCATATGAAAATCCATCGTTGGGCACCCATTTCATAGTGATATAGCCATATAATTCATGGGATTTCTTAAGTATTTCATAGTGATCACAAATTAAGCTCCTTTTTGCGATTAGACGCTTAGTTTACGAGATAATCGCATTTAAAGATTTCCATATGAAAATCCATCGTTGGGCACCCATTTCATAGTGATATAGCCATATAATTCATGGCGTTTCTTAAGTATTTCATAGTGATCACAAATTAAGCTCCTTTTTGCGATTAGACGCTTAGTTTACGAGATAATCGCATTTAAAGATTTCCATATGAAAATCCATCGTTGGGCACCCATTTCATAGTGATACAGCCATATAATTCATGGGATTTCTTAAGTATTTCATAGTGATCACAAATTAAGCTCCTTTTTGCGATTAGACGCTTAGTTTACGAGATAATCGCATTTAAAGATTTCCATATGAAAATCCATCGTTGGGCACCCATTTCATGTTGATATCCCATATATTACAAGTGATTTCTTAAGTATTTCATAGTGATCACAAATTAAGCTCCTTTTTGCGATTAGACGCTTAGTTTACGAGATAATCGCATTTAAAGATTTCCATATGAAAATCCATCGTTGGGTACCCATTTCATAGAGATATCCCATCTATTACAAGTGATTTCTTAAGTATTTCATAGTGATCACAAATTAAGCTCCTTTTTGCGATTAGACGCTAAGTTTACGAGATAATCGCATTTAAAGATTTCCATATGAAAATCCAGCATTGGCCATCCATTTCATAGTGATATTCCCATATAATTCATGGGATTTCTTACGTATTTCATAGTGATCACAAATTAAGCTCTTTTTTGCGATTAGACGCTTAGTTTACGAGATAATCGCATTTAAAGATTTCCATATGAAAATCCATCGTTGGGCACCCATTTCATAGTGATATAGCCATATAATTCATGGAATTTCTTAAATATTTCATAGTGATCACAAATTAAGCTCCTTTTTGCGATTAGACGCTTAGTTTACGAGATAATCGCATTTAAAGATTTCCATATGAAAATCCATCGTTGGGCACCCATTTCATAGTGATATAGCCATATAATTCATGGCGTTTCTTACGTATTTCATAGTGATCACAAATTAAGCTCCTTTTTGCGATTAGACGCTTAGTTTACAAGATAATCGCATTTAAAGATTTCCATATGAAAATCCATCGTTGGGCACCCATTTCATAGTGATATCCCCATATAATTCATGGCGTTTCTTAAGTATTTCATAGTGATCACAAATTAAGCTCATTTTTGCGATTAGACGCTTAGTTTACGAGATAATCGTATTTAAAGATTTCCATATGAAAATCCATCGTTGGGCACCCATTTCATGTTGATATCCCATCTATTACAAGTGATTTCTTAAGTATTTCATAGTGATCACAAATTAAGCTCCTTTTTGCGATTAGACGCTTAGTTTACGAGATAATCGCATTTAAAGACTTCCATATAAAAATCCATCGTTGGGCACCCATTTCATAGTGATATCCCCATCTATTACAAGTGATTTCTTAAGTATTTCATAGTGATCACAAATTAAGCTCCTTTTTGCGATTAGACGCTTAGTTTACTAGATAATCGCATTTAAAGATTTCCATATGAAAATCCAGCATTGGCCATCCATTTCATAGTGATATTCCCATATAATTCATGGGATTTCTTACGTATTTCATATTGATCACAAATTAAGCTCTTTTTTGCGATTAGACGCTTAGTTTACGAGATAATCGCATTTAAAGATTTCCATATGAAAATCCATCGTTGGGCACCCATTTCATAGTGATATCCCCAAATAATTCATGGGATTTCTTACGTATTTCATAGTGATCACAAATTAAGCTCCTTTTTGCGATTAGACGCTTAGTTTACGAGATAATCGCATTTAAAGATTTCCATATGAAAATCCAGCATTGGCCATCCATTTCATAGTGATATCCCCATATAATTCATGGCGTTTCTTAAGTATTTCATAGTGATCACAAATTAAGCTCCTTTTTGCGATTAGACGCTTAGTTTACGAGATAATCGCATTTAAAGATTTCCATATGAAAATCCATCGTTGGGCACCCATTTCATGTTGATATCCCATCTATTACAAGTGATTTCTTAAGTATTTCATAGTGATCACAAATTAAGCTCCTTTTTGCGATTAGACGCTTAGTTTACGAGATAATCGCATTTAAAGATTTCCATATGAAAATCCATCGTTGGGCACCCATTTCATAGTGATATAGCCATATAATTCATGGGATTTCTTAAGTATTTCATAGTGATCACAAATTAAGCTCCTTTTTGCGATAAGACGCTTAGTTTACGAGATAATCGCATTTAAAGATTTCCATATGAAAATCCATCGTTGGGCACCCATTTCATAGTGATATAGCCATATAATTCATGGCGTTTCTTAAGTATTTCATAGTGATCACAAATTAAGCTCCTTTTTGCGATTAGACGCTTAGTTTACGAGATAATCGCATTTAAAGATTTCCATATGAAAATCCATCGTTGGGCACCCATTTCATGTTGATATCCCATCTATTACAAGTGATTTCTTAAGTATTTCATAGTGATCACAAATTAAGCTCCTTTTTGCGATTAGACGCTTAGTTTACGAGATAATCGCATTTAAAGATTTCCATATGAAAATCCATCGTTGGGCACCCATTTCATGTTGATATCCCATCTATTACAAGTGATTTCTTAAGTATTTCATAGTGATCACAAATTAAGCTCCTTTTTGCGATTAGACGCTTAGTTTACGAGATAATCGCATTTAAAGACTTCCATATAAAAATCCATCGTTGGGCACCCATTTCATAGTGATATCCCCATCTATTACAAGTGATTTCTTAAGTATTTCATAGTGATCACAAATTAAGCTCCTTTTTGCGATTAGACGCTTAGTTTACTAGATAATCGCATTTAAAGATTTCCATATGAAAATGCAGCATTGGCCATCCATTTCATAGTGATATCCCCATATAATTCATGGCATTTCTTAAGTATTTCATAGTGATCACAAATTAAGCTCCTTTTTGCGATTAGACGCTTAGTTTACGAGATAATCGCATTTAAAGATTTCCATATGAAAATCCATCGTTGGGCACCCATTTCATAGTGATATCCCCAAATAATTCATGGGATTTCTTACGTATTTCATAGTGATCACAAATTAAGCTCCTTTTTGCGATTAGACGCTTAGTTTACGAGATAATCGCATTTAAAGATTTCCATATGAAAATCCATCGTTGGGCACCCATTTCATGTTGATATCCCATCTATTACAAGTGATTTCTTAAGTATTTCATAGTGATCACAAATTAAGCTCCTTTTTGCGATTAGACGCTTAGTTTACGAGATAATCGCATTTAAAGATTTCCATATGAAAATCCATCGTTGGGCACCCATTTCATGTTGATATCCCATCTATTACAAGTGATTTCTTAAGTATTTCATAGTGATCACAAATTAAGCTCCTTTTTGCGATTAGACGCTTAGTTTACGAGATAAACGCAGTTAAAGATTTCCATATAAAAATCCATCGTTGGGCACCCATTTCATAGTGATATAGCCATATAATTCATGGGATTTCTTAAGTATTTCATAGTGATCACAAATTAAGCTCCTTTTTGCGATTAGACGCTTAGTTTACGAGATAATCGCATTTAAAGATTTCCATATGAAAATCCATCGTTGGGCACCCATTTCATGTTGATATCCCATCTATTACAAGTGATTTCTTAAGTATTTCATAGTGATCACAAATTAAGCTCCTTTTTGCGATTAGACGCTTAGTTTACGAGATAATCGCATTTAAAGATTTCCATATGAAAATCCATCGTTGGGCACCCATTTCATAGTGATATAGCCATATAATTCATGGGATTTCTTAAGTATTTCATAGTGATCACAAATTAAGCTCCTTTTTGCGATTAGACGCTTAGTTTACGAGATAATCGCATTTAAAGACTTCCATATAAAAATCCATCGTTGGGCACCCATTTCATAGTGATATCCCCATCTATTACAAGTGATTTCTTAAGTATTTCATAGTGATCACAAATTAAGCTCCTTTTTGCGATTAGACGCTTAGTTTACTAGATAATCGCATTTAAAGATTTCCATATGAAAATCCAGCATTGGCCATCCATTTCATAGTGATATTCCCATATAATTCATGGGATTTATTACAAGTGATTTCTTAAGTATTTCATAATGATCACAAATTAAGCTCCTTTTTGCGATTAGACGCTTAGTTTACGAGATAATCGCATTTAAAGATTTCCATATGAAAATCCATCGTTGGGCAGCCATTTCATGTTGATATCCCATCTATTACAAGTGATTTCTTAAGTATTTCATAGTGATCACAAATTAAGCTCCTTTTTGCGATTAGACGCTTAGTTTACGAGATAATCGCATTTAAAGATTTCCATATGAAAATCCATCGTTGGGCACCCATTTCATGTTGATATCCCATCTATTACAAGTGATTTCTTAAGTATTTCATAGTGATCACAAATTAAGCTCCTTTTTGCGATTAGACGCTTAGTTTTCGAGATAATCGCATTTAAAGATTTCCATATGAAAATCCATCGTTGGGCACCCATTTCATAGTGATATAGCCATATAATTCATGGGATTTCTTAAGTATTTCATAGTGATCACAAATTAAGCTCCTTTTTGCGATTAGACGCTTAGTTTACGAGATAATCGCATTTAAAGATTTCCATATGAAAATCCATCGTTGGGCACCCATTTCATGTTGATATCCCATCTATTACAAGTGATTTCTTAAGTATTTCATAGTGATCACAAATTAAGCTCCTTTTTGCGATTAGACGCTTAGTTTACGAGATAATCGCATTTAAAGATTTCCATATGAAAATCCATCGTTGGGCACCCATTTCATAGTGATATCCCCATCTATTACAAGTGATTTCTTAAGTATTTCATAGTGATCACAAATTAAGCTCCTTTTTGCGATTAGACGCTTAGTTTACTAGATAATCGCATTTAAAGATTTCCATATAAAAATCCAGCATTGGCCATCCATTTCATAGTGATATCCCCATATAATTCATGGCGTTTCTTAAGTATTTCATAGTGATCACAAATTAAGCTCCTTTTTGCGATTAGACGCTTAGTTTACGAGATAATCGCATTTAAAGATTTCCATATGAAAATCCATCGTTGGGCACCCATTTCATAGTGATATCCCCAAATAATTCATGGGATTTCTTACGTATTTCATAGTGATCACAAATTAAGCTCCTTTTTGCGATTAGACGCTTAGTTTACGAGATAATCGCATTTAAAGATTTCCATATGAAAATCCAGCATTGGCCATCCATTTCATAGTGATATCCCCATATAATTCATGGCGTTTTTCATAGTGATCACAAATTAAGCTCCTTTTTGCGATTAGACGCTTAGTTTACGAGATAATCGCATTTAAAGATTTCCATATGAAAATCCATCGTTGGGCACCCATTTCATAGTGATATCCCCATCTATTACAAGTGATTTCTTAAGTATTTCATAGTGATCACAAATTAAGCTCCTTTTTGCGATTAGACGCTTAGTTTACTAGATAATCGCATTTAAAGATTTCCATATAAAAATCCAGCATTGGCCATCCATTTCATAGTGATATCCCCATATAATTCATGGCGTTTCTTAAGTATTTCATAGTGATCACAAATTAAGCTCCTTTTTGCGATTAGACGCTTAGTTTACGAGATAATCGCATCTAAAGATTTCCATATGAAAATCCATCGTTGGGCACCCATTTCATAGTGATATCCCCAAATAATTCATGGGATTTCTTACGTATTTCATAGTGATCACAAATTAAGCTCCTTTTTGCGATTAGACGCTTAGTTTACGAGATAATCGCATTTAAAGATTTCCATATGAAAATCCAGCATTGGCCATCCATTTCATAGTGATATCCCCATATAATTCATGGCGTTTTTCATAGTGATCACAAATTAAGCTCCTTTTTGCGATTAGACGCTTAGTTTACGAGATAATCGCATTTAAAGATTTCCATATGAAAATCCATCATTGTGCACCCATTTCATAGTGATAAAGCCATATAATTCATGGGATTTCTTAAGTATTTCATAGTGATCACAAATTAAGCTCCTTTTTGCGATTAGACGCTTAGTTTACGAGATAATCGCATTTAAAGATTTCCATATGAAAATCCATCGTTGGGCACCCATTTCATAGTGATATCCCCATATAATTCATGGGATTTCTTAAGTAATTCATAGTGATCACAAATTAAGCTCCTTTTTGCGATTAGACGCTTAGTTTACGAGATAATCGCATTTAAAGATTTCCATATGAAAATCCATCGTTGGGCACCCATTTCATGTTGATATCCCATCTATTACAAGTGATTTCTTAAGTATTTCATAGTGATCACAAATTAAGCTCCTTTTTGCGATTAGACGCTTAGTTTACGAGATAATCGCATTTAAAGATTTCCATATGAAAATCCATCGTTGGGCACCCATTTCATAGTAATATAGCCATATAATTCATGGGATTTCTTAAGTATTTCATAGTGATCACAAATTAAGCTCCTTTTCTCGATTAGACGCTTAGTTTACGAGATAAACACAGTTAAAGATTTCCATATAAAAATCCACCACTTGCCCCCCATATCATAGTGGTATTTCCAGCTATTGAAGTGATTTCTTAAGTATTTCATAGTGATCACGAATTAAGCTCCTTTTCTCGATTAGACGCTTAGTTTACGAGATAAACACAGTTAAAGATTTCCATATAAAAATCCATCCTCGGCCAGCCATATCATAGTGGTATCTCAACCTATTGAAGTGATTTCTTAAGTATTTCATAGTGATCACAAATTAAGCTCCTTTTTGCGATTAGACGCTTAGTTTACGAGATAATCGCATTTAAAGATTTCCATATGAAAATCCATCGTTGGGCACCCATTTCATAGTGATATCCCCATATAATTCATGGCGTTTCTTAAGTATTTCATAGTGATCACAAATTAAGCTCCTTTTTGCGATTAGACGCTTAGTTTACGAGATAATCGCATTTAAAGATTTCCATATGAAAATCCATCGTTGGACACCCATTTCACTGATATCCCCATCTATTACAAGTGATTTCTTAAGTATTTCATAGTGATCACAAATTAAGCTCCTTTTTGCGATTAGACGCTTAGTTTACGAGATAATCGCATTTAAAGATTTCCATATGAAAATCCATCGTTGGGCACCCATTTCATAGTAATATAGCCATATAATTCATGGGATTTCTTAAGTATTTCATAGTGATCACAAATTAAGCTCCTTTTCTCGATTAGACGCTTAGTTTACGAGATAAACACAGTTAAAGATTTCCATATAAAAATCCACCACTTGCCCCCCATATCATAGTGGTATTTCCAGCTATTGAAGTGATTTCTTAAGTATTTCATAGTGATCACGAATTAAGCTCCTTTTCTCGATTAGACGCTTAGTTTACGAGATAAACACAGTTAAAGATTTCCATATAAAAATCCATCCTCGGCCAGCCATATCATAGTGGTATCTCAACCTATTGAAGTGATTTCTTAAGTATTTCATAGTGATCACAAATTAAGCTCCTTTTTGCGATTAGACGCTTAGTTTACGAGATAATCGCATTTAAAGATTTCCATATGAAAATCCATCGTTGGGCACCCATTTCATAGTGATATCCCCATATAATTCATGGCGTTTCTTAAGTATTTCATAGTGATCACAAATTAAGCTCCTTTTTGCGATTAGACGCTTAGTTTACGAGATAATCGCATTTAAAGATTTCCATATGAAAATCCATCGTTGGACACCCATTTCACTGATATCCCCATCTATTACAAGTGATTTCTTAAGTATTTCATAGTGATCACAAATTAAGCTCCTTTTTGCGATTAGACGCTTAGTTTACGAGATAATCGCATTTAAAGATTTCCATATGAAAATCCATCGTTGGGCACCCATTTCATAGTAATATAGCCATATAATTCATGGGATTTCTTAAGTATTTCATAGTGATCACAAATTAAGCTACTTTTCTCGATTAGACGCTTAGTTTACGAGATAAACACAGTTAAAGATTTCCATATAAAAATCCACCACTTGCCCCCCATATCATAGTGGTATTTCCAGCTATTGAAGTGATTTCTTAAGTATTTCATAGTGATCACAAATTAAGCTCCTTTTCTCGATTAGACGCTTAGTTTACGAGATAAACACAGTTAAAGATTTCCATATAAAAATCCACCACTTGCCCCCCATATCATAGTGGTATTTCCAGCTATTGAAGTGATTTCTTAAGTATTTCATAGTGATCACAAATTAAGCTCCTTTTCTCGATTAGACGCTTAGTTTACGAGATAAACGCATTTAAAGATTTCCATATAAAAATCCACCATTTGCCCCCCATATCATAGTGGTATTTCCACCTATTGAAGTGATTTCTTAAGTATTTCATAGTGATCACGAATTAAGCTCCTTTTCTCGATTAGACGCTTGGTTTACGAGATAAAAGCAGATTTCCATGTAAAAATCCACCATTTGCCCCCCATATCATAGTGGTATTTCCACCTATTGAAGTGATTTCTTAAGTGTTTCATAGTGATCACGAATTAAGCTCCTTTTCTCGATTAGACGCTTATTTTACGAGATAAACGCATTTAAAGATTTCCATATAAAAATCCACCATTTGCTCCCCATATCATAGTGTTGTCTCCACCTATTGAAGTGATTTCTTAAGTATTTTATAGTGATCACAAATAAAGCTCCTTTTCTCGATTAGACGCTTAGTTTACGAGATAATTGCATTTAAAGATGTTTATATAAAAATCCACCATTTGCCCCCCATATCATAGTGGTATCTCCACCTATTGAAGTGATATCTTAAGTATTTTGTAGTGATCACAAATTAAGCTCCTTTTCTCGATTAGACGCTTAGTTTACGAGATAAACGCATTTAAAGATTTCCATATAAAAATCCACCATTTGCCCCCCCCCCATATCATAGTGGTGTCTCCACCTATTGAAGTGATTTCTTAAGTATTTTATAGTGATCACAAATAAAGCTCCTTTCTCGATTAGACGCTTAGTTTGCGAGATAATTGCATTTAAAGATGTTTATATAAAAATCCACCATTTGCCCCCCATATCATAGTGGTATTTCCACCTATTGAAGTGATTCCTTAAGTATTTCATAGTGATCACAAATTAAGCTCCTTTTCTCGATTAGACGCTTAGTTTACGAGATAAACGCATTTAAAGATTTCCATATAAAAATCCACCATTTGCCCCCCATATCATAGTGGTATTTCCACCTATTGAAGTGATTTCTTAAGTATTTCATAGTGATCACGAATTAAGCTCCTTTTCTCGATTAGACGCTTAGTTTACGAGATAAAAGCAGATTTCCATGTAAAAATCCACTATTTGCCCCCCTTATCATAGTGGTGTCTCTACCTATTGAAGTGATTTCTTAAGTATTTTATAGTGATCACAAATAAAGCTCCTTTTCTCGATTAGACGCTTAGTTTACGAGATAAACGCAGTTAAAGATTTCCATGTAAAAATCCACCATTTGCCCCCCATATCATAGTGGTATTTCCACCTATTGAAGTGATTTCGTAAGTATTTTATAGTGATCACAATTCGTAAGTATTTTATAGTGATCACAAATTAAGCTCCTTTTCTCGATTAGACGCTTAGTTTACGAGATAAACGCATTTAAAGATTTCCATATAAAAATCCACCATTTGCCCCCCATATCATAGTGGTGTCTCCACCTATTGAAGTGATTTCTTAAGTATTTTATAGTGATCACAAATAAAGCTCCTTTTCTCGATTAGACGCTTATTTTACGAGATAAACGCATTTAAAGATTTCCATATAAAAATCCATATCATAGTGGTGTCTCCACCTATTGAAGTGATTTCTTAAGTATTTCATAGTGATCACAAATTAAGCTCCTTTTCTCGATTAGACGCATTTAAAGATTTCCATATAAAAATCCATCCTCGGCCACCCATTTTATGGTGATACCTCCTCCTATTGCAGTGATTTCTTAAGTATTTCATAGTGATCACAAATTAAGCTCCTTTTCTCGATTAGACGCTTAGTTTACGAGATAAACGCAGTTAAAGATTTCCATGTAAAAATCCACCATTTGCCCCCCATATCATAGTGGTATTTCCACCTATTGAAGTGATTTCTTAAGTATTTTATAGTGATCACAAATTAAGCTCCTTTTCTCGATTAGACGCTTAATTTACGAGATAAACGCATTTAAAGATTTCCATATAAAAATCCACCATTTGCCCCCCATTTTATGGTGATACCTCCACCTATTGAAGTGATTTCTTAAGTATTTCATAGTGATCACAAATTAAGCTCCTTTTCTCGATTAGACGCTTAGTTTACGAGATAAACGCAGTTAAAGATTTCCATGTAAAAATCCACCATTTGCCCCCCATATCATAGTGGTATTTCCACCTATTGAAGTGATTTCTTAAGTATTTTATAGTGATCACAAATTAAGCTCCTTTTCTCGATTAGACGCTTAGTTTACGAGATAAACGCAGTTAAAGATTTCCATATAAAAATCCATCCTCGGCCAGCCATATCATAGTGGTATTTCCACCTATTGAAGTGATTTCTTAAGTATTTCATAGTGATCACGAATTAAGCTCCTTTTCTCGATTAGACGCTTAGTTTACGAGATAAACGCATTTAAAGATTTCCATATAAAAATCCACTATTTGCCCCCCATTTTATGGTGATACCTCCACCTATTGAAGTGATTTCTTAAGTATTTCATAGTGATCACAAATTAAGCTCCTTTTCTCGATTAGACGCTTAGTTTACGAGATAAACGCAGTTAAAGATTTCCATGTAAAAATCCACCATTTGCCCCCCATATCATAGTGGTATTTCCACCTATTGAAGTGATTTCTTAAGTGTTTCATAGTGATCACGAATTAAGCTCCTTTTCTCGATTAGACGCTTAGTTTTCGAGATAAACGCAGTTAAAGATTTCCATGTAAAAATCCACCATTTGCCCCCCATATCATAGTGGTATTTCCACCTATTGAAGTGATTTCTTAAGTATTTCATAGTGATCACGAATTAAGCTCCTTTTCTCGATTAGACGCTTAGTTTACGAGATAAACGCATTTAAAGATTTCCATATAAAAATCCACTATTTGCCCCCCATTTTATGGTGATACCTCCACCTATTGAAGTGATTTCTTAAGTATTTCATAGTGATCACAAATTAAGCTCCTTTTCTCGATTAGACGCTTAGTTTACGAGATAAACGCAGTTAAAGATTTCCATGTAAAAATCCACCATTTGCCCCCCATATCATAGTGGTATTTCCACCTATTGAAGTGATTTCTTAAGTATTTTATAGTGATCACAAATTAAGCTCCTTTTCTCGATTAGACACTTAGTTTACGAGATAAACGCATTTAAAGATTTCCATATAAAAATCCACCATTTGCCCCCCATATCATAGTGGTGTCTCCACCTATTGAAGTGATTTCTTAAGTATTTTATAGTGATCACAAATAAAGCTCCTTTTCTCGATTAGACGCTTATTTTACGAGATAAACGCATTTAAAGATTTCCATATAAAAATCCATATCATAGTGGTGTCTCCACCTATTGAAGTGATTTCTTAAGTATTTCATAGTGATCACAAATTAAGCTCCTTTTCTCGATTAGACGCTTAGTTTACGAGATAAACGCATTTAAAGATTTCCATGTAAAAATCCACCATTTGCCCCCCATATCATAGTGGTATCTCCACCTATTGAAATGATATCTTAAGTATTTTATAGTGATCACAAATTAAGCTCCTTTTCTCGATTAGACGCTTAGTTTACGAGATAAACGCAGTTAAAGATTTCCATATAAAAATCCATCCTCGGCCAGCCATATCATAGTGGTATTTCCACCTATTGAAGTGATTTCTTAAGTATTTCTAGTGATCACGAATTAAGCTCCTTTTCTCGATTAGACGCTTAGTTTACGAGATAAACGCAGATTTCCATATAAAAATCCATCCTCGGCCAGCCATAACCTAGTTGTATTTCCATCTATTGAAGTGATTTTTTAAGTATTTTATAGTGATCACAAATTAAGCTCCTTTTCTCGATTAGACGAGATAAACGCAATTAAAGATTTCCATATAAAAATCCACCAATTGCCCCCCATTTTATGGTGATACCTCCACCTATTGAAGTGATTTCTTACGTATTTTATAGTGATCACAATTTAACTCCTTTTCTCGATTAGACACTTAGTTTACGAGATAAACGCATTTAAAGATTTCCATATAAAAATCTATCCTCGGCCACCCATTTTATGGTGATACCTCCACCTATTGAAGTGATTTCTTAAGTATTTCATAGTGATCGCAAATTATTTCTCGATTAGAGATAAACGAATTTAAAGATGACTTATAAAAAGCCACCATTTGTCCCCCATATCATAGTGCCATCTTCATAGTGATCACAAATTAAGCTCCTTTTTCCGATCAGACGCATAGTTTACGAGATAAACGGAGTTAAAGATTTCCATATAAAAATCCACCATTTATCCCCCATATCATAGTGGTATCTCCACCTATTGAAGAGATATCTTACGTATTTTATAGTGATCACAAATTAAGATCCTTTTCTCGATTAGAGATAAACGAATTTAAAGATTTTCATATAAAAATCTACCATCAGCCACCCATTTCACGGATATATCTCCAACTATTGAAGTGATTTCTTAAGTTTTATAGTGATCACAAATTTAAAGTTTTCCATATAAAAATCAAACATTAACCTCCCAAATGTTTAATTGAAGTGGTTAAAGCAATATTTTTTGTCGCAAAACAGGAGACATATATCATATGTATGAAAAAATGCAAAATTATTTCATTATTAACAGTCACAGTATTTTAAATAAAATTAAAATTTTGCGTTTTTCCTATGCAAGTCCCTTACTACCAACAAAACCACAAAACTTAACAGGTATTTCCTTTAGATACATAACTACCTTAACCTTGTAACTTCTTCCAAAAAAATGTTTACATTTTTTTTTTCCTACTTTGATGAAACTTTAACAATTTACATATATTGAAAGGGATTTATTGTAACTTCACTGCAAGAGAACGTGTTATTTTATTACAGAATATTATTATCATTGAGTTAGATACCCATGGTGAAAACATTAACGATATGTAAATCGTAGTCATGGAAACTTTTGTCACATCCTCAAGTCGTGCTTTACATATATTTAGTCCTAAAAACATCTTGTCGGTAAGTAATACAAGGAATTTTTAAAATGTTTTCCTGTTTTTGTTTATTTTGAATACATCTTAATAAAACAACACACACACATTGGTCGTATATGTATGTTATCCTATGTTACATTCGTATCGCATGTATTAATCTATGAGTGATATTTGTTTAAGTCGTTGATATTAAGAAAAAGTTTGGTAAGCTGGAAAAGGCGCTTTAAGTTATCACATCTTTTTTTAGAATTGCATTGTTGCTGACTTATAACAACATAATAATGAAAAGTATTTTTAAAATATTTAGCATTTGCCAGTTAATTTCAAAAAAAAATTTGCCCATTTATAATGCCATTACTTTATTTTGGAAGATAATAACGCTAGTAATTTTTCATAAGATAAGTTAAAATTTACTCGAGTTATCCTGCATAGAGGATATTTAAATTTTGTCGGCAAAATAGACTTTTAATACTGGGCAAATCCCCATTAAACCGAACACTTTGCCATTAACCCTCATAGTTTTACATTCATGTCTTTTTTGTAAGTACATTGGATTCAGTCAAATTTTGCGTAAGAAGTACTCTTATACAGAATTTAATTCAGGGATGAATATGGACTATATCGGCTGATGCCACCTGGTACTTCCCATACAAAATTACATTTTTTTAGAAAATAATATTTCTCCAATAACATTCAAACGGACAGATAGCGGATATTTAAATTATTTAAGTTTAATGACCTTGTAAAAGGACAAGAGGACATCGAAACCTTTGCAACCTCCATTTAGGTACCTCCCATACAAATGACAGACGATTTCTGTTAGTCCCATTCACGTACACAAATATTCCAAGTACTTCTGTCGTTTAAGATCCGTAGGTTGCAAACTAGCTAAAATTATCAAAAAAAATTATAAACATGGAAAAAAGAAAATGATACTGCCAAGGACATGAAATGGACTCAGAATGGACTGAGAGCTAGCGTCGCTAGCAAGCGTCAATAAATCAATCTATGATTTGTGGATTACAAAAACTGTACTGTACGCTATTACCGTGCTACAATATCTCGCTATTTACTTGGTTTCAAAACTTCCTTTGTGCTCTCCGGTGTAAAAAAGTGGAGATCCAATTGGATCTCATTGTATCTCACAGATCCGAAAAATGATTATACCTAATTAAATCAGAAATTATCTAATTGTATCTAATTAGATCTAGTTTGATCCGAAATTTGTCCTAATTAGATCAAAATATATATTCTCATATTGATAAGATTGGATCTCATTATATCTATGCAGATCCAATTATAGCTGGCATTTTTAATTGTATGAAATCGGAAACGAAGAGAGCTTGAACGCCGGGAGGTCATTTGGAATGATCTTGTGGATATAATGTGATATGAATATGTGATATGATCAAACTTTTGCCAAAATCAACGATATCAAAACCGATGAATCATGAAAATAAAATCTTCCACACTCATTCATAATTGTATTCAATTTTTTTCCGTCGTAGATCTCGGTAGCGTGCAACACTGGTCTCAAGTAATTCCCTACCAAAAATCAAGACGATTGGTACTATAGTCCTCCAGCTATTGCGTTTAGAAGACAGAATTGGACAGAGCCATCCATTTTTGGCCTGATCACGCATTTTGGTGTCTATTCCACACAATATTTTCCGCGCGCTTTCTTTAGAATCTCAATTGAATCTTCACCGAATTTCATGACCATTCGCAAAAATAGTTCTTCAGTTATCGCACTATAACAAATTACGCACTATAATAAATTATGTGATCTAGTACTTACGATTTCACACTTTTACAAAAAAGGTTCTATTGGCGGGGCCATGCCTTAAAATCTGATCCCGCCAGTTTTTGACCACATCGTATTTCATCCACACGTATTTTAAAGTCACTTAATGCACTAGTACACTAGATATTGTATTTTTTGTTAATAGGGTGACATGGGTTAACCACACCTTAAGAACTTCGGTTGAATTTTTGTACATATGCAAAAAAATTGCATGGCGACCTTCACCGATTCGGCAGATTTTTTACAGACGACTTTTTTAAAAAAAATTTCAGGTTGTAAATTAAGTTTTGATAGTAATTATGAGCAGGGCACTGAGTTAAAGTGTGAAAATAGTGCATCCACATATTTACTTGCAGTTGAGCAAAAAAAAAACTTTTTTTTAACTGAGTTTAATTCTTAACATATGTTCACATTAATTGAGGTCAGTTCGACATTTTTAGGATACGTAAGCCATAAAATATTTGACATTGAAGTCAAAAATTATTTTTTAATCGAATTTGACAAATTTTAAAAAAACAACTGTAAGGAATTCAGAATAAAAAAATTCTGAATTCTGTGCACAATTTTGTTTCCAATAATACAAAAAAAGAATTTTGAAAATCGGTCAAGAATTGCGGCCTAAAATTTCAAATGTCCAAAAATACTTTTTTTTTCCACTGTGCGTCAGTTTACCTGACTGAGATTTTTATACTGATTCTTAAGATGTAAAATGATCTCAATCAAATCTATATCACGTTTTAAGACTAATGGTGCTATAATCCTCCAGAAATTTCGTTTTCTGAAATAATATACTTTGGTTGCCACGCCTATTTTATACCCTTCACTACGCGCATGAACAATGTGAAGGGTATATTAATTTTGTTCTTCCACTTGTAACGCCCATGAGGAGGCGTGGTAGGTATATATACAGGGTGACCCAGAAAGACCGAAGTGGTGTGAATTCCTTATAACATTTTATTTAAGACATATTTTTTTAATTTTTTGTTTTTTTAAACAGTAAATTTATAGGGAATATTTTTAGATTAGATATTAAAAATGATATCCCGCAAGTGGTGGCCATTTTCTGCTTCGGACAAATGTGCTCTTTCCAACACATTTTCCATGACCTTTCGCGAAACTTCCGGTGTTATGTTGTTAATTTCGTCTCGAATATTGGTTTTTAATTCCTCAATAGTCCTAGGCTTATTTACATAAACTTTCCCTTTTAAATAACCCCAAAGGAAACAGTCTGGAGCGGTTAAATCCGGGGAACGCGGAGGCCAACTTAAATTGCTTCTACGCGAAATTATTCTTTCACCAAAGATGTCGCGTAAAAGAGCCATTGTGGCTCTCGCAGTGTGCGCTGTGGCTCCATCCTGTTGGAACCATATTTGTGGATGGTTTTCCACGGCTGGCCTTACAAAATTTTCCAACATGGCCCGATATCGACCACCATTGATGGAAATGGCGACACCTCGCTCATTTTCAAATAATATGAGCCAATGATCCTTTCTGAAGAAACACCGCACCAAACAGTACACTTAACTGGGTGTAATTGTCGTTGATGAAGTACTCTCGGGTTTTCCGTAGCCCATATCCTACAGTTTTGCTTGTTAACGAACCCTTTTAATTGGAAATGGGCTTCGCCACTCATAACTAAGTTATGAATAAAATTAGGATTCTCTTGTGCTTTTTGCTGGAAATAAATTGCACAATCAAGTCGTTGCTAGTAATCTGTAGGTTTCAATTCTTGCACAAATTGAATTTTGTATGGAAACATTCTTATGGTATGCTAAATTCGCCAAGTTGTGTCGAACGTCTCCTTGTTGATGTTTCTGGACTCTCCCGAATACTCTCCTGTACCATTTAAATATTGTCAAACGTGTGGACAGTTAGTAGTCTGCCGGAACCAGGAAGGTTCCTTACTGCTTCTTCTTGCCGAAAATTTGCAATCAGACGGTTTATTGTTGACTGAGAGGGTGCAACCCGCACATTAAATTGACGACGGTATGCATGCTGAGTCAACACAATGGACCGTTGATTTGAAAAGTAAATTTCAACGATTTAGGCACGTTGTTCAGTTGTGTATTGCTCCATTATAAATTGTCCAAGTCTTCTTTACAAAATACTGAAAAGAAAAGAAAAGAAAAAAAAAATTATAATAAAAAAGTTATAAGGAATTCACACCACTTCGGTCTTTCTGAGCCACCCTGTATATATATATATATATATATATAAATGATCAGCATCGAAATCTGAGTCGATTTAAAGGTAACCGTCTATCCGTCCCCGCGATTACAGCCGCAGTTTAAAAGATATCGAGCTGAAATTTGGAATTCAAGCTTCTATTCTCAAAGCGGAGGTTAAGTTCTAAGATGATAGGTCAAAGTTTAAGGGCAATTAAGCTGAAATTTTGTATGGAAGCTTCTGTATTCTAAGCGGAGGTTTAATATTAAGATGAGACCGATCGATTGAAAAACTACTCTCACCTCCCATACAATCTCTTCCTTTTTGGGGTATGTCCCTGCGATTGCAGCCCTATTTTGAGAGGTATATAGCTGACATTTTGTACACAAGATTCTATCCTCTAAGCGAAGGCTACTTGCTATTTTAGTATGCAAGGTACTGTTTTCTAAGCGAAACAATCCAATCTCAGTATTTGCGAGGCTAAAAGTAACATAAACCTCTCACCAACTGCGGTACAAAGTTTAATAAAAAAAGTTGTAGTGCAAATAACCAGTTCTATCATCATTTTTACATATGCGAATGGTATCTGAGCTTCGGTATAGCCGTTTACTAGTTATGGCTAAAAAAAACACGTTGGCACATAACACCTGCCCATTTATCAGAAAAAACATATCGTCTACATTTATATTTCTGTTGTGCTAAGTAATATCTCTTTAAACCTAAAAATTGTTTTGCCACGCCCCTTCCGCCTATTTGTCGTAAATGAATATTTTGACTTACTTACTTACTTAATTTCCCTTTGCACCCCAAGAATGAGGTATGGGATAGCTTCTCGCGTTGTTGTGAATTAACACGCTTTCTATTTTTAGATTCACAACTAACGGCACCTACTTGTTTATCGACGAATGCGAACGTCACTGTTTGAGAAGCTTTTACTAGACACGACGATTGAATCGACGCTTAATACTACGAAGTTGCTGTCAACAACATTCGAGGGGAGCCGACAATGAAAGAAAATTTTATTTATTTTTTTTCTTTTAAGATGACCCGATCTCCCGCATGGTAGTCGCGTGTTCTAACCACTATGCCACGGCCGGTCCCATAACTCTTGCGAGTGCTATCTATGAACTTAAAAATTTGAAACTGCAGTACAAAATTATATCTCTCTAGGGCTTAAATACAGTTTGGCAACGCCTCTCAGTTCGCCCACTGTTAAAAAAAATTGTCGTTTACAATTTTAAACCATTTCTGAAGAGTACTTTCTGTGTACCTTTTTTATATCTCTAGGGCAAATATATAGTTCCGCCACGCTCCCACGGCACAGATCTTTTTTTTTTAATTAAAGGTGAGGTTATCCCGAATCTATGTAACGAGAAAATTTTAAAGAAAGGATTTAAATTTTCATTAAATTAAAATTTCAGCTGCCATAATAGTTGATCTAAACCAACCTTTATATAGTAATCTTTTAACCTTCTATTTTTTGAATAATTTTCACATGCAAAACTGGTCATATTCACAAAAATGTACTCAATATTATTTTTTACACCATCATTTGTTGACATTCGCAAATTTTCGTTGTATATCTGCCTAAACTGTATGTTCAGAGATGCCACACTTGTAAACACTTGTGTGATATTTATGCAATTTTTTTAACCCTATATATTTCTACATCAAGTTTTTCTTTTTTAATTATAATACGTAATGTACATTTAACGTTCGACCATCACACCCACCCACCTTTACGATACGATATATTGTTTTTGAACGCATCAACTGTTGCTTGTAATTGACCTCATTTTTGATGCCGTTGCACACCTTTTTACCACAATATTGATTGTCACTAAATATTAAGCATAGCGCCATAAATGGACCGACACCACATGACCGTTTATAGGTATATTATATGACCATATTTCCCGCCTGCAAAATGAACGGAAGTGGAAACCAGTAATGAACTTCGAATGACTGAAGGTTAATACATAATACCACCCAGCATTGCATGATGGTGGAAAAGCTTTTGTTAGTTTAATGTGTTTACGTTCCCTACAGTGCAAACGCTTATAAAGAACAACAATATCTTCTGTAAACGTGCAAAACGTTTACGGCGAGCAATGAATAATATTTAAATTGTTCACAAATGGGGGGGGGGGGATGTTATGCACTAAATTGGTGTAATTTTTGTCACTTACATGAATTCATGCTCACAATCTACCTGTCGCAATGACACGTACATGTATGTGTACATTTTGAGGTTAATTTATGTTTACCCAAGCGAGCAGTAAATATCTGAATAATGTGTCAGACATGTGTTTGTTAAAGGAGGAAAAGAGTCGTTCAATAAGGCACTGTATTAAAAAAACCCTGCATTCCATGAATGAGATAAAGGAAGCTTTCTCGCAATGCAACCTGTACTAAATAATATATTTTCAAACATGTTAATGACAGAAAAACCAATAATTACCACGAATGACATATAAGAGAGCATATTGCATAGGGTTAAGTTAAAAGTTATCTAAGCATAGTCATAATCATACCTACTGTTTTCTGAACCATTGTACGACATTCATTCAATTTTAAAAAACTACTGAAGCGTTTGCTTCAGTTGATTTTTGATTTTTTATGTTACCATCCTGTTAGCATTCCTAAAAACTTATACGTCTAAGAAACAAAGACAATGAAATGATAATTGGATAATATTGAATTAATTACGTTGATCCTCTTATTATTTTCCTTCAAGCAACTTTAACAAATAATTGTGCAATGCAGCAAAATGGCATTTGCATTAGTAATTTGTAACAACCATCGAATTTATACGATACAATAGCGCGCACTGTGATGCCATCAGATCGTAACTGATTGTTACCAATGTGCTGCACTTACAAATGATTTCCTTCCACATGTGGTGGTCGTCCTATGCATGCATGTGTGTGCGGCAGTACTTATGTCATAGTGGAAATTTCCGCTTTGTCTGCTCTGGCATTTAGTCTGTCATGCACATTTGACATATATTTCACATGATAAATCTAAAGTGAACAGGAACAGTACTCATGTTATATAAATTGCATCCATTACGGTTTGGGGTGCACATCTGCAGTACATATGAGATGTTGGGTGGTGAAATACATATATGAAACTGGTTTGTTGGATTACGTCAATGTTAAGCTAAGGCTTAGATTCTACAATTTGCAATTTGATTAAATAATTTATTTTGCTTTTAAACTAAATTAACAAAGTACATTAAATAAAGAAACTGCTGAAGACGTTATAAATGAGGGCGATTTGAAAATTTGGGACTTCTTTGGATGATGCCCAAACTCTGTTTTTGCGAATTTCATATTGCAGACACATCTTCGCAAGCAAATAATCCAGAGTTTTTAGCTTTAATTAAGCCTGTCCATATTTTTTCACAATGTTGTCCAAACTTTTCGTAAGGACTATGTATATCAATGTTCCTCTTTTCGGTCAACCTTACTTTTTTCAAAAAAAGGGGTTTAATGACATTCAATTAATGATATTAACAGTTTTTTTTACTTTCGAGGATACAAATAAATATTGAATTGATACCAATATCTGCCAATTTACACAGGACTGTTCAGATGACATGAACTTTGACTGCAATCAATTAATGGTACATAGGCAAAAACGGCACAGAAATTTCAGTCAATCAAACTGACTGATAAATACACTCCCCCTATGTATGATATTGTTAAAGTCTTGAGTTATTGAAATTAATTGATGTAGATCTATGGGGGCACTTTCGGTCATATGAATGGGCGGTACCAGAAGGGGTGTTTTATCTGAAAGGTAAAATATGTCCGAATTCATTGTACATACAAAAACGATATATATTTAAGATTAGTTGAGATTCCTACAAACTCAGCCATTCGCGTGCATTAAATTTGCGATAGTCCTCTATGATTTCATGGATTTTGGCTTGACCTGTTTTTAAGGCGACCTGAACTTTAAGATAAATCCTGGCACGGTTATTAAAACAAGGAGAAGGCGCAATGTTGAGCAACATACATGGAGTGCTGCCACAGATGAGTCATAGGAAGTATGTAACAAATGTTACTAAAGCCCAATACAAAGACTGTCTTAGTGTTGTCAGTCCCAAGAAATTAGGATAGGGAGTGGTGGCCTAATAAGCCTCTCTCCTTAAATAAAAGAACTACATATTATGAAATCATGAAGATAAGGAAAAACAAGAATCCTCTCCAAATGTTGACGATCCCGCAAAAGTTATAAGGAAAATGGTTTAGGAATATGCCCCTGGAATGTCCGAACTATCTACAGAGATGCTGTCTCTATATCTCTATTTGCGGATGTCCTTGACAAATGGACACGACATGGGACACAAACTACATACGACGAAAGAACTGTGACATCTTTTACAGCTGCTATGCACAAAGTCACGAATTTGGTTGCGGCTTCAGACTAGGCAAGAAACATCGACATCTGGTCTCGCTGTTTAACCCTTTAAACATATTCTGGGAGATTTAAGCACTACAATCGGAAAGAAAGATGTTCACTTGGTTCATTCAGACTGGTTAGCCTCGCGTCGGCAATAAACATGTTAGTGAGTGGAACCAGATTCCCACATAAAGACATCCATAAGGCAACCTAGATATCTTCCGATCAAAATACAATAAATCAGATTGATCCCGTGATAATTGATAGAAGGCATATCTCAAGCCTTAGGGACGCGCGTGAGATGCGCGGTACAAATATTGACTCGCTCGTAATCAAACACAAAGGATGCTAGAAATCACAAAGCTGCATACCACCGAGATAGCCAATGCCTACTCCAACCAACTCTCTCGGTCACTCCAAACAAACCCGAAACACAGTGGAAGCATATTGCGAATTCTATAACCACTGCCGCAACGATCGTACTGGGTTATGAAAAACCACGGTCAGAAGAAAAGGGAGAGCCAGGATATCGAAAACTACAGGGATAGAGGTGAGGCCCGAAAGCTCTACCAAAGGGTTAAAAGCAAAGGTTTTGAAACAGAGACGGAAATCTGGTCACGAACACTCAGAGTGTGCTGTAAATATGGAGGGAACACTTTAAATCTCTTCTCGTCCCCAAAGGCAGCATAAGTGACGAAATCACACCAATCATCGACGATGGAGTAGACTGTTCAACACCGAGCCAAAACGAGATCAGCACGGCAGTTGCACGGCTTAAAAATAATAAATCTGGACTGCCGGCAGAGCTTTTTAAGGCTGGCGGCGATGAGCTGGCAAAGTGCATGTACCAGCTTATAAATACGAGTTGGCTACAGGAATTCATCCCCGATGATTGGAATCTGAGAGTTCTTTGTCTTGTGCGTAAAAAATGCGATACTAGTGTGTGTACCAACTATAGCGGGATTAGCCTTTTACCCATCGCATACAAAGTCCTATATAGTGTGTTATATGAAAAATTAAAGCCCATTATAGAAAACCTGATTGAACCTTATCAGTGTGGCTTTAGAACTGGTAAATTGCGCAAGGACCAAGGAAAAAGGAAAAAAGTTTTGTCAACATCGCAAATAAATCAACAAAACTAGCGCCATCTTTTGATCATGCGGAAGACTGCATTAAACAGGAATGGTTCCATCATCAACAAAAGTCACATGTTGTTCGCGTATGCTGATGATATAGATATCATTGGACGTGGATTGCGAAATGTTTCTGCGGTTTTTTTTTGAGCATTGAAAAGCAGTCGGCTGATGTTGGTCTGGTGATAAACGAGGACAAAACCATGTTTTTTGTTTCAACGAACAAAGAGTCCACTCGTCTGGGACGCTGCGTGAACGCTGATAATTATATTTTGAAGTGGTACATGATTTTGTCTCCCTTGGCTCCGCCATAAACAAAAAAAATAAAGTCAGCCTGGAAATCAAAAGACGAGTATTGATCGCAAACCGCTGCTACTATGCGCTAAGCAAGCGATTTACCGACAAAGAGTTCTCTCGAAGAACAAAGTTCCAGCTCTACCAGACTCTGATCCGACCTGTCTTGCTCTACAGCGCAGAATCCTGGGTAATGACACAAGCGGATCAATCTATTCTGGGAGTCTTCGAGAGAAAAATACTACGCAAAATATTTGGACCCATCATCGTTAACGGCAAGTACCGTCGTCGAATAAATCATGAACTGTATGAGCTGTACAACGACATCGACGTAGTCATGCGCGTTCAAATAGACCGAATGCGCTGGCTTGGACACGTTGTACGAATAGATGAAAAAGCTCCGGCTTGAAAAGTTTTCGGCAATAAACTCGATGGGCGGCACAGGAGGGGGCGACCAAAACTCCGAAAGAGCTGTTAACTAATTTTGGTGTGACGAACTATCTACGAAACGCAAAAGATCGAAGCGCTTTTATAAGTGCGGCTACTGATGGATAAATTTCTGTTGTTGCTGCCATTAAAGAAGATGAAGATATATATTAAATAGACCTATCTAAAAATATATTTTTTTTTGGAAAAAAAAAGTGATCTTTGAAGTGTTTTCCAAGTATAAACCAAGTATATTTTTAAAAAATATATTTATGTTTCGAAAACTGACTTATATACCTTTCTAATGGCACCAAGATCTTTCAAATCGGGTGAGTCATTCCATAGTAATCGCAGCTTAAAAGTACCTATTACCGTCATTTTTCAAATATTTTAATACCTTGCCACGCCCACATATTTCTAAAAATGAGGTTGAGTTTCTGTAGGTAAAATGTAGCTGTACGCAAAATTTTATTAAAAGCTGAGAGGGTCCTTTTTTATCAGTTTTTCTATTAAATTTTTCATATTACAATTATATTAAGGCGTGATGAGCTTGAACATGACTTGTATGCTTTTGAGATCTGTGGCAACTTAAGTTACATCAGCATAATAAATGGCCCGTATGCTGTGGGTTAAGTTATGAAGAATAGACGGTTACAAAATAAATGTGACCGTCAGAACTGTTCTATTATTGTGTTATTCAAGCAATAAATTCATTAACACTAATAACGAAACCTCTCCTCTTTGCCACAAACAATTATCAATATAAATTTTTCTTCACTCAAAGTATCCTTGGACATGGCATATTTCTCCCCCTTAAATTTATATGTAATATAACATATCATACAATTCCATGTACATTTGCCTCTGTGACATACGCACATTTTTGTAAAATTCCTTACATTCCAATCTCTATGTTTGATGTCCATATAACAAAAATATTCACATATTACATACAAAATAAACGTACTCAAGTGATAAAATGTACACTACAAAACAATTTGTTTGTCATTCCCATTGCCAATCCACTGTGTGACCGGACAGACGACGGTCACATTCTTTGTCAATTCCATTGGCATTTTACATGATTGCTGTTGCAAGGAGTGGTAACCATCCATTGATCCTGTGCGTTCGGTATCAATAGAGGTTGGTTGGTATTTTATCTCTGTCAACAAATTGACACTTTAGTTAATGGCATTTGTTGGCTACAATAGCAGAGAAATATCCCAAACATTATCCATCTGTGCGCGTCAAGTTTATGTTTGTGATTTCTTCTTATAGATATCATCGCAGTGACATATTATTCTAATGCGATATCATCACCATAAGATATTACTCAATTCATGTTGACATATCACATTTGAATGCGTATAAATGCGGGTATGATATTATCTGTTGATTGCAGTTAGTCTGGAAAATAACAAATAGCAAATATCTGAATATACATCACAAATACTAAAAAAGTAATAAGAAAATGATGCAATGTATACACACAAGTATATTGACGCCGCCCTGTTCTATTTGTAAATAACTTCGTTTATTCATCTAAAGACTTTGGAGATATTGTTCTTGGCAGTACTAATGTTCACTAGCAATATACTCTGCTCGTATTTTGATATCTTTGATATATTAACAACGTAACTGTTATATCGGATTTCCTTTAAAATTGATTGCTGCAAATCGATACTGTTGTTCAATTAACTTTGTTGTGTTTCCAGCGCTTTTACTCGCGGCATAGCGATATGCACAATGGGAGAACAGTTTTTGATGTGTTTACAATAAACATTAATATTTTTTAAAATGTTTACCAATTTAAGAAATAATAATTAATGCCTTTGGAATTCGGGAGATAGAAATGATTGCAAAGAGACGTGAATAATGTATTTTTCGTCGTACGACACAGTAACCATAAGACGTAAAATTAAGACCATTACAGGAATTTTAGTTGGGTGAGCTGACTAATTAATACCCTTACCCTATGTATGATATTATGATATGGGATAATTCGCCATCAAATGCAAAAAGTTCAATTCAATATCTTTGGATATACTATAATTTTGTATGCAAACAAAATTATACAGAAATGAGAACTAAGGAAAATTAACAACCTCCCGGTTTCCTTAACCTTAAGTTTCACCTATAAATACCAAATATTAAAAGTAAACAGCTAATAAGGATCTGAGCAGTTTGTTTCAGAAATTATTGAAAAAAAATTGCATAGGAGGTACCAGCACAGCGTGTCCGATAAGTCAACGTTCAATGAACGCTTATTCATTGTACTTACAAAAAGTATATTCATGTAGACTTATGGAGCAATTGCGATCATTTGAATGGGAGGTACCAAAAGGGATGTACCTACTGGTTCGGTTTTTTTTGAGGGTTTTCATACTATTGCAAGAAAAATTAATTGTCTAAATTTATATATCCTCTAGTTGCCCGTTTGAAAGTTATGGGTAAAATATTAATTTACCAAAAAATAGGTAATTTAGTATGGAAAATACCTGAAGCGGTCAGCCGATATCTATATATATAAAAATGAAATGCTGTGCGTTAGTCTCGCTAAAACTCAAAAACGGCTGGACCGATTTAAAATATTTTTTTTTGTTCGTTATAGTTTCCGGATGGTTTAAAAGCAATATTTTTTCTAAAAGTGGGCGGTGCCATGCCCTCTTTTCAAAAATCGCTTTAACAGCTTTTCTAAAACACCTGTAATTAATCCCTGGCTATATTTGGTTGTGATTGGATAAAGGGGCGTTGCACCGCCCAAACAACTTAAAAATTAAAAGGGCTATATCTCATGAACTATCGGAGGTATGAAGATGAGATTTGGTATATATGTTGTTGGAGCAGCTACGCCCCTTTTTCAAAAATCGCTCTGACGACTTTTCTAATAGACTGATTTATAAGATAACTTTAGAAAGTGGTATTGATGACCTGTTGTTAGTTGCTGTACTTAGTTGTGATTGGATAAAGGAGCGTGGTACCGCCCATACAACTTGAAAGTAAACCAGTACAGAAATTTCAGTCAGTTAAACTGACTGATAAATACCATCACCCAATATAAGATATAGTTTAAGTCTTGAGTTATTGAAAATAATCGATTTGTAATTAAAACCAGTAAGAAAGTTTTAGTCGGGCAACCCGACTTACATTTACCCTTACCCTCAGTAAAACAAATAATTTTCTATTATATTGATATTATTACCCGATTTCGAAAGTGGGAGTGGTACATTTGTATGGGAGGTACGAGAAGGGGTGTGTTTAGGCTCCATATTTATTCTCCATAACTTTATCCTGTTATAGCTTTACTAAGTACAGAATTTGGGCACGATTGCGTTGGGTGTACTGATATTATTACTACATCCCAAAAGTGGGCGGAAAGGTACATTTTTATGAGAGGTACCATAAGGGGCGTGTCTAGACTTCCAAATTTTTCTCCAAAACTTTGTCCTGTTATAATATAACAAAATACAGAATTTTGGCACGATCGTGTCTAGTGTATTCATATTATTACCCTATTTCTAAAGTGGGCGGAGTGGTAAATTTGTATGGGAGGTACCATAAGGGGCATGTCTAGACTTCCAATTTTTTCTCCAAAACTTTGTCCTGTTATAATATAACAAAATACAGAATTTTGGCACGATCGTGTCTAGTGTATTGATATTATTACCCTATTTCTAAAGTGGGCGGAGTGGTACATTTGTATGGGAGGTACCAGAAGGGGCGTGTCTAGACTTCCAGATTTTTTCTCCAAAACTTTATCCTGCTTGAACTTTACCAAATACAGAATTTGGGCACGATCGCTTTAGGTCTTTTAATAATATTAATCGATTTCTAAAGTGGGCGGTACCAGATGTGTATGGGAGGTACCAGATGGGGCGTGGATAGACTTCCAATTTTTTTCTCCAAAACTGTATACCGTTATTGCTTTACTAAAAATAGAATTTGGGTACGATCACGTTTGATTTATTGATATTATTTCTCCATCTCCATGGTGGGCGGAAAGGTAGGTTTGTATGGGAGGTACCAGAAGGGGCGTGGCTAGGCTTTCAAAATTTTTTCCAAAACTTTATCTTGTTATAGCTTTACTATATACAGAATTTGGGGACGATCCCGTAGGGTGTATTGATATTATTACTCGATTTCTAAAGTGGGCGGAATGATGTATTTGTATGGGAGGTACCAGAAGGGGCGGGCCACGTAGCCCATTTTCAATACCGTAAGTAGTTTTGAGTAAATAATAACTCGTGCAAAATTTCAAAATATTTGGTTGCGTCTTTCGAAAGTTATCGTGCGAACCAGCCGGACAGCCACCAGACAGACAGACGGACATGGCTCAAATGACTTAAAAAGTCATGAATCGAATTTGGTTCTAAGAAACCTAGGGTCTGAAGTAACTCCTTCTATGTGTTACACTTTTGGGTCGTATCAAATGATATATACCCTCGTCCCTAAGGGTGATGGTATAAAAATGACTGCCGTTCTTGCGCGAAATCCTGGCTTTGTGGATATCAACAATATTATTTTTAAAAATTGCAAAACAACAAGTACGTTTATGGGAAAATATTCGCCTGCTGAATCAACATTTTTTAAATACGCTCCCGTTTCATCGTGTGCCGTGGAACGCGTTTTTTCTATATATGGAAATTTTTTTACAAGCCAGCGAAAAAGTTTCACCTTGGACAATTTAAAAATGCACTTAGTGCTTAATTGTAATCGTGACATTGACCAAGGTATAATCTCACTTTAAGAATTTTTTTTTTGGTTTAAAAATTACTTTCTTTGTATGAATACACGATTGAATAATTTGGTTAATTTACTTATTGTTTTTTATTACTTCTTTAATAGATGTGAAATTGTTTTTTGTTTGTTTTTCAATAAATAAAAAAAAATTATAAATACTGAATATAAAATCTATCGTGCTTATTTCAAGGGTTTTTCATGCTGTTTTAAGTACTGAAAACCGTTTGTTTCGTGCTGAAAAATGGTCGCCCTAGTCATTACCCAGGATTCTACGCTGTAGAGCATCACAGGTGGAATCAAAGTCTGCTAGAATTGGATCTTTGTACGTCAAGAAAAAGCTTTGTCGTTAAATTGCTTGCTCAGCTCAGGTATCAGGGGCTTGCGAACAATACTTGTCTTTTGATTTCCATGCTGACATTATTATTTTTGTTTATGGCGGAGCCAAGGTAGACAAAATCATCTACCACTACAAAGTTATAGTTGCCAATGTTCACGCATCGTTCCAGATTAGTGGACTCTTTGTTCGTTGAAACAAATAACTTGATTTTGTCCTGATTATCTCGAGACTCCGTTCAGCCAAATGCTGCTAAATTCTTGAAAAGGCTGCAGTAACACCCCGCAGTCTTTGGCCAATGATATCTATATCATCGGTATACGCAAGCACTACGTGACTTATATTAAAGATGGTATCAGTGGTGTTATCTGCAGCCTTCCTTATAACAATCTGCATTATGATGTTGACACATAGTGGTCATATCTAAAGCCTCACCTTATAGAAATGGATTTTGATTCTTGCCTTTTTTCCCTGAAGATTTCATGTCAGTCAGTGTAATCCCGCAAAGTCATATCACCTTCGGCGGGATATCAAACTCAGCCAAACATCTTATCTTATAGAACAGACCTAAAGCCACACTGTTCAGGACCAATTAGGTTCTTTAACATGGGCTTTAGTCTTTCACATAGCACACTCGAGAGTCCGTTACCAGATTTCCATCTTTGTCCTTACAGGTGGGGATCCCTTTGTTTTTTGCCTCTTGGTAGAACATTTGGCACTTAACGCTATCCCTGTAATTTTCTAAATCCTGGTTCTTACTTTTCTTTCATAGACGCTTTTTCGCCTGAAGAGGCGTGTCATCTCCCTACTCTTTTCATTATATCGTTCCGCCGGCAGTCTTGTCCTGTATGCAGCATCCTTTTCTTGCGGCAGCGGTCATAGAATTCTCAATTTGCTGCCACTGGGTGTCGGGAACATCAGAATTAAGGGGGTTGGTTCAAGTAATTGAGGGAGTTGGTTGAAGCAGGCATTGGATATCTCGGTGGAATGCTTTGTGCTTATGATTTCTAGCTTTCTTTGCCTTTGGTTACGGGAGTTCTTACTACTACTTAATCGTATGCGTACCTTGGCTGCAACTAGGTCCGAGTCAATATGTATTTGCACTGCGCACCATATGCACGTCCGTAACGCATGAGAGATGCCTTTCATCGAATACCACGTGATCAGTCTGGTTTTTTGTCTTTTGATCAAGGGTTATCCTTATGCAGAAATTTGTTTCCACTTACTACCATGTTTCTTGCCAATGCGAAGCTAACCAGTGTGAAGCCGTTCTCGGAGGAGTTGTTGTGTAGAAAAAATTTCCCGACTACTGTACCAAGAACATCTTCCCTTCCTGTTTTAGCATTAAAATCTCTCAGATCAATTTGAATGTGATGGTCAGGACAACGGTTATATTTCTCCTGCAAACGCTCATAAAATGTTCTCGTCTTTCTCTTCCGTCCACACAAATCAGAGTAATGGTAAAAATATTTCGCCTTGATGCGAATAGTGACTATTTAGTCACTTACAGGGTTTAACCGCGAGACCAGGTGTCGACGTCTCTTGCCGACTATGAAACCACATCCAAATTCGTGTCTTTCTGCATGGCAGCTGTAAAAGATGTCACAGTTTTTTCGTAGTGTGCATCCCTATCCTTGTCATTTTCTGTGCGGCGGTGACGTCAGCCTTATATTTGTAGAGGCCATCCGCCAATAGGATAAAGGCACCAGCTCTACAGAGAGTTCGGACATTACAGCTGCAACATCCTTACATCTTTATAACGTTTGCGAATGTCATCAACATTTGGGGGAATTTTTGTCTTGTCTTTTCTTCGTGCTTTTATTATAAGTGTTTTTGTTTAAAGAGAGTGGCTTATTAGACCACCGCGTCCGATCCTAGTTTCTTGAGCTTCAGTAACATCTGTTACCTACTTTCTAAGGCGCATCGGCGGTAGCATGCCACTTAGGTTACTCAACATTGCGCCTTCTCACATTTGAGATTCTGGTTATTCCCAAGTGAATAACGATCAGAAAGCCTCAAATTAGAAAATCCTGCTTTTCAGGTCAAGAAAAATTTGTCACTATTTAGGAGTACATTTTTGTATCGTTTGTTGTGGTTTAATTTTTTGTTCTAAAAAATCCCGCGTAACTAGGCGTCATTATGATATTTTTACTTACTGTCTCAATTAATTGGGCTGGACGTGGCATGCCAACACGCGACTACCATGCGCAAGGTCCATGGTTCGATTACTGTCTCCAGTCATACAAAATGTTCTTTCATTGCCGGCCCCCTCGGTGTTGTCGACAGCAAATTCGCAGTATGGTGTCGATAAACAAGATGGCGTCATCAGTTGTGAATCTAAAAATAGAAAGAATCTAAAAATAAGTTTCAATCAATCAACTAGTGAAAACTTCTCGAATTTCGATATTTCCCATTTTTAGAATCGAAAATATAAATTTCTCCTATATCGCATTTTTAAGATAAAAAAGAAATTGCATTCTGTTTACAACGTATACAAAAATTTGTTGCAAGAAATGCCTACATTTGCTGCCATTGTGCAATGTGTTCCAGTGGCTTATGATTTTTTTAGCGCAGAGTAACATGATGACAGCTCAGTGTGTGTGGAGTGCATTCTATATCAATTACTGTAGAGTAAAAAGGTGAAGTTGCAATTGTGTTAATTTCCCTAGAAGTTTGAATATATGTAGATGTTAATGTATATGATATTGGACCCTGATTTGTAGTCCCAAATAGTTACCTTAAACTCTATGGATACACGAAGTTTGCAAATAAAATATATAAAAAAGTACATACCTTATCACAAAGCGATTTAGTTTGGTAAAACATATTAAGTTGCATAAGATCTTATTACTTTTCATTGTACATATTTGCATATATTTCACACAGATTGTCTCAAATTTCGTAATTTAGATTTAGAGTTCGAGGCTCAAAATTTGTGTTCACAGAGCGTGATTCTAAAGAAATGCTTTGGAAGTTGTTAAAAATTTATTTTTATAATTGATAATTTAACGTTACAAACAATATGCTTAAGCGTAGGTTTAATTGATTATTTCCAAGATTAGTGAATAACATTATCCATTCTATATAACTGTCATTGAATTTAACCATACAAGTACTATTGTTTAAAAACAAGTTATGTTTAATAGATGTAATTCCACATGTCATATTCAAAAATATAACAGACCACTTACGTTCGTCTAATATCCTAACAGACTCATGCGTATAGCAGACATTATGGCCGATATATATGATTGTATTTTCTCCTCGCTTCCACATAACGATTTGTATAACATTCGTAACATGAATATCCTTGATACGATTTTACCTAAAAGCGCTAGAGAAATATAACCTTGTAACACAAACTATAAATTAAATTGAGTTAATGAAATTTCGTAATCCCATCGCTCTTGTGTGGAAGACAGGGAGGGACACACGAGTACATAAATTATGCTGCAAAAAAAAAAACAAAACGTGTATGTAAACTTTCTGTGTAAGTGGATAAGGGTTATGTATGCAAACAAATTTACATTTTAAGTGAACAAGCGAAAGTTAGAGTGCGTGACTTATCTTAAATTAATGCAATGCCAATATGGGAAAACAGTTTTCAACAATTCGTGGAAAACTCACAACGAATGCCAATTTAAGGAGAATTGCGAGAGATATAGGGATACGCATTATGTTGATATTTTTAATTTTTGAACACGAAAATCATATTGATGTTTATAAAGCAGGTCCTAAGGTAATTTAGAATTTAGTACGTAACATAAAGTGTGGGTTGGATTAAGTCAAATTCGCTGAAACTTGTGGATAGCTTGTCGTGTGTAAGGTACTACATTTTACTGATTTAAAGAGTTAACACTAACTATTTGGGAGCCGCTGGGGATACTTCCACGTGGTGGCGTGTGTGAAATCTTATTTCGTGGTATTTTGAACACGAACTTGCGGCCGATAGTGAGCGGCAAACTCTGATGATTGGGCTAGACACCAACACGAACAATAATACGAAAAAGTATCAAACGAAACTCCTAAATATTGATGACTACCGATAACGTTATAACGATCATGATTTAAGGATATATCCTGCTGGCGGATGTCCTCAAAAACCAGGAGATTGGATAACGACATCTATTACTTCCACATGGTGGCACCTTGGAAACATTATCTCCCAATATTTTGGTGAAGAATTAGCGGCAGATAATGAGCTACGAACCCTGATGGTTGGTATAGCCACCCACACGAACACGAAGAAGAAAATGTAACCAACGGAACATCCCAAATGTTAAGAACCCCCGCAAACTTTATAAGGACATTGATTTAAGGATATGCACATGGAACGTCTTGTCTCTTTATAGAGAATGTGCCGCTACTACGGGCGGATGTTCTGAAAAAATATAGGGCTGATAACACCACCATCTTAAAGATGAAATGGACAGGACAGGGGTGCTCGCGACATTTATTACATTTATTATTATTTGAGATATTTATTACAGCTGCCATGCGGAATAACAAGATAATGAAGATGAGATTCAATATGCATTCTACGATCGCCGAGAGTAAACATACAACCGCTGTCCTGGCCTAGATATCACAATTGTTTTGGGAGATGCTTTTGGACCATTTCTCTGTAAATTCAGCATATATACGAACACGTTCGACAATGCGTTTCCACTGGTAAGCATCGCAGCAGCAAGTACCATGGTAGTGAATGGAACCAGATTCCAGCACACAGATATCCACAAAGCAACTTGGCTCTCCCCCGAACAAAACACCAACAATAAAATTGATCATGTGGTAAACGATGGAAGACATGCATTTAGTGTTTTGGACGTGTACGTGATCCATGGTGGTAAAAGTGACTCAAATCATAACCTGATTACATCTATGGTACGCACAAAACAGAGCAGGGAAAAAAACGCACAAAACCAGTCACAAAGATAGCTGGACATCGCAAAACTTCAAACCCCAGAGATAGCGACTGCCTACTCATACCAGCTCTCCAAATTACTACGGCACAACGCCTGTACTTATGACGATACCGATGCACAGTTGCAGAACACTGGGACTGCCGTGGTATGATCGTTAGAACACGCGACTACTATGTACCAGATCCATGGTTCTATTTCTGTCTCCAGTCATCTACATTTTTCATTCATCTTTGGCGCCATCGATTTTGTCGACTGCAACTTCACAGTCGGGTCAAACGGCATGTATGGTAAATGCTTCTCAAACAGTGACGTTCGTTTTCATCGATAAACAAGTAGGTGCCGTTAGGTGTGAATCTAAAAATAGAAAGCGTGTTAATTCACTACAACTCGAGAAGCTATCCCATATTTCATTCATGGGGTGTAAAGGGTATTTAAGGATTTTTTCAAGTGGCAGCGTATTCTATGGGAATCGCCGCAACAACCGTGCTTGGATATGAAAAATGGCTAACAGACAAACGGGAGAATGATGATAGGGAGATGTACTGGGATAGAGGCGGTGCTCAAAAATTCTACATGAAGGTAAATGTATAAGGTTACGGTACTGGATTGTACTCCTGTAAGGACAAGGATGGAAATCTGGTTACAGATGCGCAGTGTGTGCTGCATATATGCAGATAACACTTGAAGCAATTCCTGGTTCCGAAAGGAACCATTTTCGACAGCAACTTCGCATTTTAAGTGTCGACATGTCTAGTAAAATCTTCTCAAACAGTGACGTTCGTATTCGTCGTTAAACAAGTAGGTGTTGTTTATTGTGAATCTAAAATAAAAGTGTGTTAATTCACAACACTATGAGAAGCATCCTATGCCTCATTCATGGGGTGTAAAGGTAAGTTAAGTTCAGTTTCTATATACTCCTTTCGGGTGTGCTTTCTAAAAGTCTAAAACCAGTGTTTCCAACCTGATCGGGGCTTATCAGTGTGGCTTTAGACCTCGCAAATCGACAACTGACCAGATATTCATACAGCGGCACTTCCACCGACTGCTTTTCAATGCTCAAAAAGGCCGCAGTAACATTCCTCAAACCTCTTCCTTAAAACTTAATGAATGAGGTATGGGATAGCCTCTCGCGTTGTTGTAAATTAACACGATTTAAATTTTTGGATTCAAAACTAGCGGCACCTACTTGTTTATCGACTTATACGAACGTCACTGTTTAAGAAGCTTTTATTAGATATGCCTATTGCCTCGACACTTATATACTGCAAAGTTGCTATCGACAACATCGAGGGGGCCGGCAATGGAAGAAAAATGAAGATGACTGGAGTCAGGGGTCGAACCTGGGATCTCCCGCATGGTAGTCACGTGTTCTAACCACTATGCCACGGCCGGTCTCTCAATCCTCAGCTAATGATATTTATGTCGTCGGCATTCCCGTGCTGCATGTGACTTATATTCAATATAGTACCAGCCTGCAGTAACCTTCCGAATTAACATCTCATTTATGATGTTAAAGAGATCGCATGTCAGCCTATCGCCTTATCTAAGGCCTAGTTTGGTATAAAAAGACTTTGAAACTTCTTGGCAGTCTTATCAGCATGGCGGGGATACCCAACTCAGACATAGCATCCAATAGTTTCTGTCGTGTCGGACTGTCGAATGCAGCTTTGTAACCTATAATTAGATGGTAGGTGTCGATCTGCATTTCTTGGGTCTTCTCCACGATTTGTCGTAGAGTAAATATTTAATCGGTCGTCGATTTACCGCGTCTAAAGCCACACTGATAATGTAAAATTTGCCAGCTCTTCGCCGCCGGCCTTAAAACGCTCTGCCGGCAATATGTCAACTCCCACATATTTTTAAGCCGTGCAATTGCCTTGCTGATTTTGTTCTCACACGGTAGTAAACAGTCTATTTCGGCGTCGGTAACTGGCGTGATATTTTGCTTTCGGGAACGAGCAGAGTACGAAATTTTTCTCTCCGCACACTCTGCGTCACCGTAACCAGATTTATATCTCTGTCCTTACTGGTGGGACCCCCTGTTTCAAAACCTTGGCATTTTACCTTTTGGTGGAACTTTCGGGCCTCGCCCCTATCTCTGTAGTCTTCGATATCTTGCCTCTCGCTTTTCTTACGCAGACTCTTTTCCGCCAGAAAAGGCCATTCGTCTCCGTCCCCTTTTTATTATATTGTTCCGTCACCGCATGCTTAACCATTGTCTACAGTTTTGCATTGTATGAAGCATCCATATTTTTAGACAATACGCGACATTCCTCTTCGTACCAGGGCTTATCTGAGAGTGGTTTTTCATAACCCAGTTCGGTCTTTGGAAAGTGGTCATTGAATTTGCAATATACTGCCACTTTGTGTCGGACATAAAAATTAGTTGGTTTGTTTCAAGTAATTAAGTGAGTTCGTTGGAGTAGGCATTGACTATCTCCGTGACATGCATCTTTGTGATGTCTAGCTTCCATTGCATTTGATTATGAGTGTTTTTAGCACTACTTAATCGTGTGCGTACTTTGGCTGCATCCATAAATCTTTAGACATGTATTCCATCAATTACCACGTGATCAATCTAATTTCTTGTATTTTGATCGGGAGAAATCCAGGTTGCTTTATGCGGAAATCTGGATTCACTCACAACCATGTTTCTTGCCGAAGCGAAACTAAACAGTCTGAATCCGTTATCGGAGGTGTTGTTGTGTAGACTGAATTTTACGACTGCTGAACTAAGAGCATCTTCCCTTTCTATAAATATCCCAAAACAATTTTAAAGTCATGTTCAGGGTTGCGGTCATATATCTCCTCCAAGCGCTCATAGAATGCACCTTAAATGTCATAGTCTTTGTCTTCCGTCAGGGCGTGTACACAAATCAGCGTGATGTAAAAATAATTTTCCCGGATGCGAATTGTGGCTATTCGATCACTTACAGGTGTCGCAATCTCTTGCCGACTATGAAACCACATACAAATTCGTGTCTTTCTGCATGTCAGCTGCAAAATATGTCACAGTTCTGTCGTCGTGTGTATCTCTGTCCCGTCCATCTCATTTCCTGTATGGCGGTGATGTTAGCCTTGTCTTTTTCGAGGACATCCGCCAGTTGGATAGAAGCGCCATCTCTGTATAGAGTTCGGGCATTCCAGGGGCATATCCTTAAATCATGGTCCTTATATCGTTGTTATTTCATAATAATTGTTTTGTTTAAGGAGAGCGGCTTATTAGGCCAACGCGCCCAATCCTAGTTTCTTGGGGCTGTCAAAGCCACTAAGAGAGCCTGTGTTGAGCTTCAGTTACTTCTGTTACGTACTTCCTAAGACGCATCGGTGGTAGCATGCCGTTAGGTTACTCAACATTTCGTCTTCTCACATTTACTACCACTGAACAGATGTTCGGTGGCATTGCCCTGGGAATACGTGATGTCTCGGGCGTTGTGAGTTGCTCGGGAACCTGCAAAGAGAGCTTCTGGTTATTCCCAAATTAATAACAATCAGAAAGACTCAAATTAGAAAATTCCCCATTCCCCAAAAGGATTATATTATAACAAAATAGATATATATAACTCGAAGTGTCTCTTATGCAATTTTGCCCTTTAAGCATATAAGTCAGAATTTTTTAATACATCATTATAACGAAGTAAGAAAGAAATCCTCATTCCTTAAAGTGTTCACAGCGTTAAATTCTGTAATTTATTCGCATATTTTCTCTTTCCGCTTCTAGCACTATACGACAACTCTTGTATTGTCGCACTTAAAAAAAATTAATTCCTTAAGATAAAATCTAAAACAAGTTACATGTTCTTCTTATATATTTACCTATCCATTTAATTAATTTTATTAACCTATTCATATTATGTCACTCACCAACCTAACCCATTTCATTACAACATTTACAAAAGGTTATACATATTTCTAATTTTGTCTTTTGCAGGTACTCGTATTGTTTTTGGAACACTTCGCTGAATACTATTAGCTCTATACAACTTATTATCACCATCAACAATGTAAGTTCAAAATGTCACTACATTTACTTATACTGCTTTCACACTACATTTGACAAACACTTGAATCCTTTGAAGTGTTTGTTTGTTTGGCAAATGTTCATTTGCTTAATTAACTGTAAGAAAACCATGACAACAATAAAATAAGATAATACTAATAATAATAATGAAATTGCATGTAATAAAATCCTTGGAAATGCAATGAAGTGCAGTGTGAACAACAAGAAGCAACTGCGCGAAATAATGACAACAGCATTTTGATAACAATAGGAGTACAATTTTTGACGTAAGCATTTTAATTTGAGTATTGTTGGCGTACAGTATTCGGCTGAGGATGTGTAATAGTATTTTTATAAGGACGAAATTTACTAACATCGATTATGTCTGTAATTTGGGGTAATCACTTTAACAAGTTTCAATATTAGTGTTAAATTAATAACACTCAATCCATTCTGGGAGTCTTGCAGAGAAAATACTTGGATTTGGACCCATATTCGTTAATGGCGAGTACCGTCCTCGAATGAACAGTGGACTGTGTAATAACGTCGACGTAGTCAAATAGTCTGAATGCGCTGGCTTGAAAATGTTGTACAAATGGATGATAATGCTGTAGGTCGAAAAGTTTACGGCAATAAATTCGAAAACTACATGAAAGAGCTGTTATCTAAACAGGATTACAAATCATCAAATTAAGCAAATTTTTTCGATATGACGTGTAATTTAGAAGATTAAAGCATTTAAAATTTTCTATAAATATTTGTCCAATATCTATGTTTTAACTTTTAACTGCATACATAAAAAATTCACTCACCAGCTGCACTTAATTAGTACACAACATTTTACACTATTTACACTATATCGGCTCCAGCACAACTAAACCCACTAGTGTATGTCTTTCAATAAACACCACGTATTTGCATTTCACATTACACTTTGCACTGTTATCGCCACTAATGATTTGACATAATAAAAATGTTTTATTGTTGCCATATACGAGCACTTATGGAAACGCGAAAATAGTTCAAGGTTTTCAAGATATAAACTAATTTGGTTTTGCCATTAAGCATTGTCATTTGCATTCACAGGCATCTGCATTATTCAATTAATATTCATGAGAATTTATATGAAGTAGGGTTGAAATGACAACATATAGGTAATTCCTGTTGCAAAACCAACCGTATTTGTCTACCACATTAGAGCGGCATTATCCATTTTAAGCCGCAGAATTTACTGAGCTCTCATTTGACCCGCAACGAGTTTATACGTTTGAGGGATTTCCGTTGAAATGCATTTACTTTGTATTATGATTCGCTTTATGAATGAGGAAAAGCTTTTTTTGTAATATAAAAATGAAATGGTCCACGTATGTAAACCCATCACCGGAGAACGGCTGGAGCGATTTGTCTGATTTTTTGTTTATTCGACTAGAAATTTTCCATAGATTGTTCGTAAAGAAAAGGGTGGATTTATATCGAAAATTTGCACGCATGTAGCAATTTAACTGAAATTTATAGTGGACTAGTGGGCCCGGCAATGCTTTGCTATTGAATATCAACTTGTAATAAATTTCACATTTCTTGCTATCCTAATTGCTATATAAACGCTAATTAGTACATTTGTAGGTCTACAATGTACTTTGAAAACGGTACTTAAGCTCGACAATAATATGTTGAGTTTATTAACTTATGTAACTAATTTCAAGTAAATCCTTAACATGGAAGTTAACCAATTAAGTTATATTGTTTTTAATGCTTAATATTGGTGGCTCTATGACGGTAGTAAAAAGTTCATCAGCACAGTCATATTTATCGTATCTGTATTTAGGGCGAAAACCCACTTCTTTCGCAAATCGGACATTCTGCTAAAGTTCAAAGTTCATAATTAAATTTTTATTTTTTTCTGTAGTAGCGGGAACCTTCTGTATACTAACTATCTCTTTGTGCGTAAAAAACATTTTTGTCATGTCTTCTCCGCCAAATGACCTCAAATATAAAATTTCGTTTGAAGATTAAGCCATAAAGACCTCTTCCGCCTTGTCTTCTTCTCACACGGATCAAGAATATTTCCGAATACTATCTTTGTATTGAACTCGTATTACCATTTTTAGAGATAATTCGGTCACCAAACGTTTGGTTATGTCGTTGTGTTGGAGCCATTTCTCTTCCCAACGATTTGCAATGACATGAAAGTTTGGCGAACAGAACCCACATTTTTAAAATAAGTTTCCACGATTTATAACCGTTGTTCTAGTGTAAGTCTTTGTATGGTGATTTGCTAAATTATACTGAAAGAATGTTTATCACACTTCATTAGTATGACAGCAAGATTTACACTAATACCTAACAGAAAAATACCCCATACATCGGTTACTTACAAAGTTTGCTTATGTTACCTCTGACATACTATAAAAATTCAAATTGTGCCCCAATCAAACAAAAGGTGTTTTCCGGTCCAACTCCAATGAATATTGATTAAATTTTCCATTTATAGGATTTATTACCGATTCGCTCTCCTGGAAAGTAATTGAAAAACACATACCTGTTAAAAATATTAATAACATATCACTGTTTTAGTCTGCGAAGCTAGTTTATGTCCCCAACTGTCTGGTGTACGGACCATTATTTGAAACAGTTTAAAATTCAAATATTGAATAGCCTGCTCATTAGGGCGGATCAATTTAATTGTATACCAACATCGGAATCTTAGAAAATTTCACTAAGAAACAATATATCTAAAATCTATTCCTAGTTTGCGCTAAAATCTTCTTTCCTCCAGCGGAAGCTAGGGATTGATTTTAGATACATAGTTTCTCGGTGAAATTTCCATAGAATTCGAATCTGGGGACGCTTTTTACACCTGTACCTAGAGGGTCATCATAGAATCCAAGCGGCCCTTTTTTTGACCCATGGGCTTCGGCTCCAATTTTGACCTACCATTCCGATGTTTGGAGACCAAGACGAAGAGAATAGTATATTTCTGATGCTGTTTGGAATCCCGCCCTACATATTGGACTTCAGCCAAAGGCAAAAATTCAAGAATTTCAAAAACTTAATTTCTGTTTGCCAACTTTCAAAGGCCATAACTTTTAAAGCAACACATAGTTTTCCGCAGAAGGTTTCAAAAAAATATATCTGAAGTTTTCGTTTTTTGCTTATTTAAAAACAAAAAAAACTCTACCTGAAATCTTAATGCTTCCCAGCGCGAGCTTGGAATTGATTTTAGACACAAAGTTTATTGGTGAAATTTTCTAACAATTTCCCTAGGCGAACTGCAATATAATATGGAATTTAGAGGATGATCAAACTATTACTATGGCAGTTATAACTGGGATGTGGCACAGCCCACTTCCACCCTTGCAGTAATTCATACTGTAACAAATCTCATCTATATACCTCTGATAGTTCATGGGCTATAGCCTTTTTTACTTTAAAGGTGTATGGGCGGTGCCACGCTCCTTCATCCAATCACAACCAAGTACAGACAGCGACTATCAACAGGTCCACTTGGTAAAATTTTTGTAACAATCGGTCTATTAGAAAAGACGTCAAAACGATTTTTGAAAAGGGGCGTGACACCGCCCACTTCCACCCTGGCTGTAATTAATACTGCTCCAAAAACATATGTACCAAATCTCATATTCATACCTCTGATAGTTCATCAGATATAGCCTTTTTAATTTTCACGTTGTACGGGCGGTGTCACGCCCCTTTTTACAATCACAATCTAGTATAGCCACGGACTATCAACAGGTCATCAGTACCACTTTGTAAAATTTTCGTATCAATCGGTCTATTGGAAAAGCCGTCAGAGCGATTTTTGAAAAGGGGGCGTGGCACCCCCACTTCTACCCTGGCTTTAATTAATACTGCTCCAACAACATATATACCAAATCTCATCTTCATACCTCTGATAGTTAATGAGATATAGCCCTTTTGATTTTCAAGTTGTATGGGCGGTGCCACGCCCCTTTGTCCAATTGGACCGAATTGTAAATCTAAACCATCCGGGGCGCCACCCAAACGCGTACAAAAAAATGTATGCAACTCGGTCCAGCCGTTTAGGAGGAGTTCAGTCACAACACACGTACAGTGGAATTTTATATATAAAGATTTTTGTTTGATTATGAGAAAACATTTTATGTACAAATGGACCCGGTAGGTGGCGCTGGTGTGGGTTTATAACCAAAATTTAAACTAATGAACCAAATTAACTGAAATTCAGAATCTATGTTTGTTTGATCATCAGAAAAATGTGTATGAACAAATGGCCCGGTAGATGGCGCTGGGGTGAATTTATAATCCAAATTTTAACGAATGGACCAATTTAACTGAAATTCAGAATGTATTTTTTTTGTATAAATGGACCCGCTGTTGAGGTGGCTGGAGCTGAATTTTTTTTTGACATGAGAAAATTTTGGATATGTGTTTGGATCCAGTTGCTGATGTTTAGCTTATGATACACTTAATTTTTTGAAAGTCATTAAGTCACCATTGATTACATTACATAAAATTATTTTTGTAACATCAAAATTATTGAAAACTCTTTAAATATAAGATTAAATGTCCATTTTGATGACACCACTAATTGCGAAAACAGTTAAACCAAATTTTGACCAAAATTGCAGTGAAAGTTGGGGATGGGCTGTAGATGGTCACCCAGACCGCAAACGGCGCACTTCCTATAGAATTAGAGAGCTTCACAAAGAGGTTTTTCGCATTTCGAACTTTTAGGGGACAAACCCGAAAATGGAAAAAACTGTTGCTATCACCCAGACCAAACGTTTAATAGGATTGTTGAGCCAAACGAAGGGGATTTTTGGAAATTCGTACTCCTTGAGATAAAAAGGAGCAAAGTGTTATCGTTACTCGAACGAAGAATGTTATATGTCAGTCAATCGGCTTTAAAATTTTGTTTAAGAATATATGCCTATCAATAAGTAAGTTTTTATCAAATCATGGACGATACTGCTGATCCATTTTAGCAATTCTTACAGTAATGTATAATACTCTTTTAGATATATGAAGTACAAAATTTGTCCGGACAAATATATTTATATATATATATTTATATATATATTTATATTGAAATATTTCAGAGGTCAAAGTAATAAACCAATAGCTATTAGATTTCAACAGCAATCAATATCTTTTACAATAATTTGAAGGCAGGACGAAGCCTGCCGGGCCAGCTAGTATTGTAATAAATTATAGATAATTGGCGTTTATGTTATAGGTACCCAGTAGGGAATCGCCGCCGGGCGTCGGGAGTGTGATGCAAGGTAAAGCTTCTGATCGGTTTAACTTGGCAAACCCAGAGTGATCCTTGCCAATTCCACTTCAAGTCTACTCACAGAGCTCCGTATTCGTGGTACTACTGCGAACGGAGTACCTCCACGTGGTGACGCCTGGAAACGTGCTTCTGACACCCGTCAGAGCACGGCTAACTGTGAGGGTCGAAACCTAAAACCCAGGCACGTCAGCTCAGAGTGAGCGGTACCCTGGTCAGCGTCTGACCCAGAATGGGCGGCTGCAATAAAATCCTGGCAGGGGGAGAAAACTGCGACGTGGTGCGCTGGGCTTGCAACCCGCCACTGACGTATAACCTATTGCAATGAAAAGAAGTAAGATAAGAATAAAACGGACGCCCCAAAATGTTAACGACTACCGAAAACGAATAAGGGACCATGATTTGAGGATATGCACCTGGAATGTTAGAACACTCTATAGACCAGGTGCCTCCATCCAACTGGCGGAAGTCCTCGAAAAATACAAGGCTGAAATAACCGCTTTACAGGAAATCCGGTGGACGGGACACGGGTGCTCGCGCAAGAAGACGTGCGACATCTACTATAGTGGCCATGCGGACAAGTACGAGTTTGGTTGTGGATTTGTGGTTGGCAAGAGACTGCGACACCTAGTCTCAAGGTTCAACCCGGTGTGTGAACGTATAGCTACCATAAGAGTCAAAACAAAGTTTTTCCACATAACACTTGTATGTGCCCATGCTCCGACAGAAGAGAAAATCTATGAGGACAAAGACGAGTTCTACGAGAGCCTAGGAAATGTATATGACCGTAGCCCCAGCCATGACATCAAAATTGTACTAGGCGATTTTAATGCTAAAATAGGCAGGGAGACCGCATTTACAATCGGAAAATTCAGTCTGCATACCGAAACGTCGAGCAATGGCATCAGACTAATTGATTTCTCTGCGGCAAGAAATATGGTAGTTAGCAGCACTAGATTTTACCATAAAAAACATGGGTATCTCCAGATCAATTGACGAGGAATCAGATTGATCATGTGGTAGTCGATGGAAGGCACGCATCGAGTGTTCTGGACGTCAAGTGATTAGAGGTGCGAACATTGACTCCGATCACTTCCTTACCGCAGTTAAGGTACGCACAAGGCTAAGCATGGCGAAAAACGTACGTAACCAGGCACAACGAAAGCTGGACATCGGTAAACTGCGGACCACAGAGGTAGCGGACGCCTACTCCAACCACCTAACTCAACTGCTACGGAATGCTCCAAACCCTGATAACATTACCTCGCAGTGACAATATATAGCCGACTCCATAGAACGGACTGCGAGGAGCTAGAAGCTCTTCGTGAACGGCACAGGGAGAACTTGTCTCTTTAGACGAAAAAAGAAGGAGCTGAAGAAGAGACAGGATGAGTACACAGAGTTGCTCTGAAGTAGAGGGGAAGTTCGAAAATTCTACCAGAGAGTTTAGGAGAGAATGCGTGAAATACGATTGCCCTCCTGCAAGGACAGCGATGGCCAGCTATTGACGGACCCGAATAACTTTCTGAAGATTTGGAGAGATCATTTCAAAATTTTACCGGATATGAACACCACACCAGAAGACCCCGCTCCAATCCACGACGATGGTATTAACTATCCACCTCCGAGCCAGAGCGAGATACGTCCTGCAATATCCCGCCTAAAGCCAATTGTAGAAAAACTAATTGGACAATATCAGCGCGGCGTTAGACCTGGTAAATTTACGACTGATCAAATATTCAACTTACGACAAATCCGGGAAAAAAAACCCATGAAAAGCAGATCGACACCTACCACCTCTTTGTCGAATACAAAGCTGCCTTCGACTCTCCGATAAGGAATAGGCTTTATGAGGCTATGTCTGAGTTTGGTATTCCTGCAAAGCTAATTCGACTTTGCAGATGTACCTTAGAAAACACCAAATCCTCGATTAAGATTAGTAAAGATTAGTCTGAACCATTCAACACGGAAAGAGGTCTCAGGCAGGGCGATAGCCTGTCCTGTACACTATTTAATATAGTTATGGAGAAGGTGATGAGAAAGGCTGGTGTCAACATGTCTGGCACCATATTCCACAAAAGCCACATGCCACTAGCCTACGCCGATGATATAGATATCATTGGCCGAAATCTGCGGGACGTAAATGCAGTCTTCTCATCCCTAGAAAAGGAGTCGCCAAAAATGGGTTTAGCGGTCAACGAGGACAAAACAAAAATAATGATTTCGACGAACAACAAGTCCTCTCGACGGGGACGCAGCGTCAACGTTGAAAATTATTGTTTTGAGGTAGTAGATAAGTTTACCTACCTCGGATCTTCCGTCAATAACAAAAATAATGTCAGCCAAGAAATTAAGCGGATAATAGTGCTAGCCAATATATGTTTTTACGGACTTCGGCAGCACTTTAGTAATACCACCTTATCTCGGAATACTAAGAAACAGCTTTACCAGGTGCTAATCTTACCCGTTCTTTTGTATGCTGCCGAATCATGGGTGCTTACGACAACGGACATACAAAACCTGGGAGTATTCGAGAGGAAAGTACTCCGAAAAATTTATGGACCTATCTGTGTCGACGGCGAGTTTCGCCATCGGATGAACCATGAGCTGTATGAGCTTTACCACGACATCGACGTAGCTAAAAGAGTCAGAATACAACGACTACAATGGCTGGGTCATGTTGCCAGGATGGATGTAAATGCTCCAGCGAGAAAGGTGTTTGAAGACGAACCTGAAGGACGGCGCAGAGCTGGGAGACCCAAACTCCGTTGGAAGGACCAAGTGGTAGGCGACGTGCTACCATCTGGTAGGACTAACTGGAGAACACACGCACAAGACCGAAGCGTGTGGAATTCTTTAGTACTTCAGGCCTCAAACTTATGAACCATGTTTGTAAGTTGTAATGGGCCACTTAAGTAAGTAAGTAAGTCGGGAATCGCCAAACTAGTTCAAAAACGTACTAGTTCAAAAGTATGGGTTTGTGAACTAATCCAAAAATTAAATAGTTCTAAACTATCGAACTTTGAACCAGTTAAACGTTTCTAGTTGATGAGTAAGAAAAAGAGTATTTTTAAATAATTTCATAAGTTATATTATATTTCAAGAAGACAAATAATTCTAAATGACTGTATGATAAAATATATATTTTAATTATTGTATATTATAATTAAAATATTGTATTTTTCACCCACTTTTAAATGTATTTTGGACGTCGTATAAGTTTTTTTAGAATTTTTGTATTTAAATACTAGTACAGTTCTAGCTCAAATTTTCTAGAATAATACTGGTTCGTTTTTGAAGTAGTTCAAAACTAGTTCAAAGGAGACAATCAACTACCGCCCGACTAGAATTTCTGAACTAGTTTTATTCTAGTACAAAAGGGACAATTCCCCCCAAGCCTAGGACAACTACGGGTTAAAAGAGACAGTTGCTTGTATGGAAAGTGAACTAGTTCACTGGGGTGATCAGAATGTTTATATAGATGCTTAGATTAAGGTGAACTTGCTCTGCTCTGCCAAAAGAAATTCGACAATTCAACACGTTGCGGCGGGGTTAATTTCTGAAAGGAATTGATATATATTACACAGTACAACACATGATTTTTAGACTCAATTCTGAAAAAAGAAAATGTTCTGCATCATTCGTTTTGTCAAGTTACATGCCATAATAATTTAACATCGATTTGAAGTTAGTAAGTATCATATACGGGATTTTTTCACGTTTTAGGCTCTTTTGTTATATTGTTATATGGTGGCGTATGACTATCAAAAGTAATATTTCACGTAAATCATTCGCCACGGAGTATTACAGTTTTACTGTTTTACTTTTACAGAACTTTTTCTTTTTTGGGCTACTTTCACGTGCAGTTCTCAGAATTGAGTACCAACAATACTATGTATGTAGTAGGGTGATCAATTATTCGGGTTTTTGCGAAAACCGGTTTTCGAATTATTCGAAAAATGGCATTTAAAAAAACCGGTTGCTTTTTTTGAAATTCACAAAAAACCGGATAATCCGGTTTTCAAAATTATGCCAAATAACAAATTAAAACACAATTTTTGACAAAAAATTTTATTAAAAAATAACAGAAAACAAATCAATTATACCTATAAAAAGTAAACTTTTAGTTTAATTATAATTAGAATGCAAAACATAAGTGAGATCAGTTTGTTATTTTAACAAAGACAAACGAAACAAAACAATTCATTTGTAAATAATTGATTATATATAAATATATTTAATTTAATCTTTAGTTTTACCTAAAGTAACATTTAAGAAATAAGATACAATTTAAGTGCTTGGGTGTATACTAGAGTATACAAAACCGAAACCGGAAACCGGCAAACCGGTTTTTTTGTTCAAAACCGTCAGCCGGTTTTAACAAAATATCGATTTTCGAATAACCGGTTTAACCGGTTTTTTGAGGTCGGTTTTTTCGGTTTTGACGGTTTTTTGAAAATATGAAAATCACAGCATAACAACATATAATATGCTCAATGCTTGCTGTAAAGTCACATTTAAAGATCATTTTCTGACATTTCACGATGTAAGGGTGAAAAAACAGCTAAGGAGTGCAGATAGAGAGTTTAAATGTTCCACAAAAAAACCCCCTTAAATTTCATTGAATACATCTGATATCGAAGATGCACTAAAACATGAAGAAACATAGATGGTCGGACATTTTTAGGTCCCTGTTCACACAGTGATTTGAAAACAAAGTGATTAGTAAAAGTTGGAGATATTGATTTTTGTCTTAGAGCACCCTAAGTAGAATTTCTCAGCAACATTTTTGTGGAACATTTAAATGTTGTAAAGTCCTATTATAATGTCATTTTCAGACTTTTCTTGAAATAAGGACACGTAAGGAGTCGATAAGAATATTCAATTCAATGACAACACCTGGTATCGAAAAAGCACTAAAACGATAAAAAAACATTGTGTTTAAGGACCTATTTCAAACTTAATTTAAGGTTAAACTGAAAATTTCACCTGAGGAATATATTAGGAGACGTATAAATAATTTTATGAATGGCTGTATTTAATAAAAACCAGATTATTAGTACGATAATATAAACAATACGTTGTTTTTAACATTTTAAAATTAAATTTGTAATAATAGTAACACTTTTTATTACTTTTGTGCACAATTGAAAAACCCGAAAAAACCGGTTAACCCGGTTTTTTCTTAATTTAGTATTCGAAAACCGAGTTTTTGGAATAATGTAAATTTCGAGTAAAACCGAAACCGGTTTTTCGAAAAAGTCGAATGTTTGTATACTCTAGTGTATACCTATTTTTTTCTTTGGTTTTTTATAACTTGACATTGAAAATGCCCTTTCACTCAGTGTACTATTTGGACTTATAGTGTACAAGGCGTTTAATATTGAATATTTTAGAAATGCGTCACTAATTGGGAGTTTACTCGTACTTAAATACAAAATGAGAGTATTCAGGGTTTAAACACGTCGTTCTGATATACGTCTTTTGAAAATTGCATATAAATTTATTGATAATTGGTTTTGAATTGTTGAAAAGTGTTAAAGTAAAAATTTAAAAATACCTTCAGCATCAGCTAAAGTCGAAGAGTTTGCAGAAAGTTTTTGTATAGACATTTCCAAAGGTTTAAGGATGTCACTAAGCACAGACAAAGTTGCGATATCATTTTCACTAAATGGTGTCAGCCCTAACTCCAATAAAGTATGATTCACACATTTGTGCAATTTTAAAAATTGAGAAACCATATTGGTTATAGAATTCCAGTGGTGCTGAACATCATGGATAAGTTGAAGCTCCTTATTAAATTGGTCTTTTACAAACATTTGTAATTTCTTTCGCTTTTCAGCCGACTTATTAAACATTGAAGATTTATAAAACTAACAATTAGGTTGTTCTTCCGAAACACTGGAAAAAAACAAGTACGAGAACACATTTAGCACAATTATGAATAAATTTAAATAAAGAATATCGAACGCCAAAAAACCGAGATTCGACAAAAAATAACCGGATTATTCGATATTCGAAAAATAGGGATTTAAAAAAAACCGACGGTTTTTATGAGTGAAAAAAACCGAGTAGCCGGTTTTTGAAAACCGAACTGATCACCCTAGTATGTAGTTCTTATTAATATAATTTTGCCTATTGCATATGGACATTGCCTTATCGTTTCCTTTTAATTTTAGTTGAAATATTATCGAAAAACCTTCAGTCACACTTAATGCACAATGTACAACAAAATATCAATCAAAACCTGACATTGAAATGGGTGGCCATGAATCAACTTAACAAATCCAATTGAATTAGTTTTATTACCGCAGTACACCCAAATCGGTGTTCTACAACTCAAAAACAAACACATACATGGTACATTTCGGAATTTTTGTTTACACACACAAACACAATCATACACACAATCAGAAGATTGTCCTTAATGTTTAACGTCTGTCTATAGAACATGAAAACCCAATTGGTTGCCCGAATAAATATTTCGTACACCAAAGTGCGTACACACATATGTACGTGTGTATACTTCCGAGTTTCCGATGTTGAAAGTGTGTGGTATATAAACAAATACGTTTATGGTTTAGGGCAGCAGGAGTACCAACAAATAATAACAACAATTGTACGCTGAATTTATTAAATATTTATTGATTATTCCCCAATAGGTTATATAGTATTTATTAAATTGTAAATAACGTCTCAACGCAAGCAGAAACATTTGTCAGTATGTATGTTATGTATAAGCAGACGCATATTTGTAAACATGCTATCGATTGTTATCCATGGGTGTACGACATTGATAACTTCCAAATATAGACTGGTTCAATTTATATTTAAACATGCTGTGATTTGGTTTATAACAACCATGGCACAAAAAAAAATGTTGATTTGATATGAAAGCATCTGTCAGTGGATTGGCGCAACCACACCACGTGCTAGGGGAAAGGGAAAGTCCCTTGACATTTCGTTATAATATACGTACATCGATACAGTGTTAACAAATCAATCAAAAACTAATCTACGCAAAGTATGATCTTTGTTTGGTTTCCTTTAGAATAATCCCGGTTGATGTGAAGTCACAAAATTTGAAAAGTCACAAAATTTAATCACTAGGCATATACGTTGTTGTTAAATAAGTGGTGGTTTTTTGACTTTAAAACTAGATCGCCATTAATTTCAGACCGTGGTGATTTTAGGTTACATGACCAATCTTTCTCCAAATCTATCACTTGGAACGTTAAATCATTACAAAAACAACCATTAAAATGGGAGTGATAATTAAAATCTTCAGAGAAAACCCAACACAGTTAGCGAATGGATCGCCACCATAAGATTGAAAGCAAAAATTGCCTATATGACGAGGTCAAAGATTAATTTTACGCCCGACTTGAAAAAACATATTAGGGCTTAATATCAGAATTGGCCGGGAGAACGTCTTTAGCTCTACAGTCGGAAAATATAATCTGCATAACGAATTGCTCTTTATAGGGAAACGCCGCCCGGGCTGTTAGAGAACGGCAGAGGATAAATAGCGATGCAGTGATAGAGGTAAAGCCCGAAAATTTTACCAGGAAGTAAAAGCATAAGGCTACGGTAATGGTATCCCATTCTGTAAGGACAAAGATAGAAACCTGGTTGCAGATAAGCAGAGTGTTATGCATATATGGAGAGAACACTACCAGCAACTGTTGGTTCCGGAAGTCAGCGCACGTGAAGATATCACTCCGATTGTCGATGATGGCTTAGATTGCCCACCACCAAATTAAAATGAGGTAAGAAGAGCAATATCGCGTCTGAGAAATAATAAAGCAGCCGGTTCCGACGGCTCTTTAAGTCCTGTGGTGAGGAGCTGATATAATATAAACATGCACCAGATCCAATGTCCGGTTTGGCTTAACGAGTGCATGCCGGATGATTGGAATCTAAGTGTATTATGTTCAGTGATGAAAAAAGATTATCCAAGTGTGTGCTGCAACTACCGCGAGATCATCCTTTTACTCATCGCATATAAGGTCCTGTCGAATGTGCTATGTGAAAGACCAATGTCATCCACCCTGATCAGACCTTATTAATATAGCTTCAGACCTGGGAAAAAACAACTGACAAGATATTCACACGTCGGAAAAAACCCTAAAGAAACAGATCGACACGTACCAACTTTTTCTTGAGTAAAAATCTATCTTCGACAGCCCCAATACGGCAGAAATTAATCCATGGCTGAGTTTGGTATTTCAGCGAAGCTGATACGCCTTTGTAGAATGACCCTGAATAATACGAATTCTTTAGTGAATATTGCCAAGAACCTTACGGAGCCATTCTATACCAGACGAGGCCTAAAACAAGGCGAAGGACAATCGTGTGACCTCTTCAATATAGTGATGGAGATAATTATATATAATACGGAATGCTGCAATAAACGCGAGTGGCGCGATATTTAACAAAAGCCACATGTTACTTACATACGCTGATGACTTAAATATCATCTGTCGAAAACTGCAGTATGTGACTGCTCCCTTCTCCACTATACAGAAGATATCAGCAAAAATAGGTCTAATGGTGAACGAGGACGAAGTGATTAGTTTCAACCAAAGATGTTAAATAATGATTAGATAATGGTAATGATTGCTAATTAACCTTCTTTTGTGAAATTCTCTAATTCATTAAACAATTAGAATTAGTTCCACTAGTTCCCATTAGATAATTAATATTTTTATTCCAATGGTAAAACTAATTGCAATTAGTTGCCATTAGCAAAAAAAATTGGTTTACCTTTATTATTAGAAATCTAATTGACTTCTGCTAATGAAATTAGATATTCAATTAGCTCGAATTAGAATCAATTATTTTGATATTTTCAAAAATCTAATTGCATTAGCAGAAGTCAATTAGAGTTCTAATTGTAAAGGTAAACCAATTTTTTTTGCTAATGGCAACTAATTGTAATTAGTTTTACCATTGGAATAAAAATTTAAATTATCTAATGGGAATTAGTTGAACTAATTCTAATTGTTTGATGAATTAGAAAATATAAACCAATTCCATCAATTGCTAATTCTAATTGGAATTTAACATGTTTGGTTTCAACGAACAACGAATATACTCGTTTGGGAAACTGTGTGAACGTTGACAACTATAGTTTCGAGGTGGTAGATGACCTCATTTAACATGGGATCCGCCATAAATAAAACAAATAAAGTCAGTCTCAAAATCTGGATAAGAATCATGGTTTGTAGCAGATGTTATTACGTACTAAGCAAGTGATGTAATGACATAGCCCGTGCAGCGTATCATCAGCGTACTGGGGATATGAAAAGATCACTGCCGCAGCCTGTTGATACTCAAAAACTCGGTTGCTAAAGACTCTGCAACAATCCGGCACGATAACATCAAGTGTCCCTCTCCGAGCCAAGATAAAAACTGGCATATCCCGCCTAAAGAACAACAAACCGCTAGGGCTGATATTCTTCCAGCTGAGTTGCTTTAGGTGGGTGAAGATGAGTTGTAGTAGGATTACAACATCTCTTACAAAATATTTGGCATAAGGAGAGCATGTCCGAGGACTGAAATCTCAGTGTGCTATGTCCTGTGACCGTAGTGAGTGTTTGTGGAAAACCTGATTGGACCTTATCAGAGTGACTTTAAACCAGGCAAATTCACGTAGGATCAGATGTTCACACCACGGATGATTCTTGGGAAAATCCATATAAAGCAAATCTAGACTTACCACCTCTTTGTCGATTACAGAGCAGCCTTCGATAGTCCCATCAGGCATTGGCTTTACGAAGCCTTGTCTGAGTTCAGTATCCCTGCAAATATAGTCAGTTTCTGACTTACGAATACCGCATAAAGAGCCAAACTGCATCCAATGGCAATGACAGCAAAACGGTAGCTTATGGAGCGAAATCGACTGGCAAGGGTGCTTACATAGGCGATTTCAGCTTATTTGGCGGAGTTTGAAAGCAAAATACAACTCAAAATATATGGACTTTTTTGCGTAAACGGTGAGTTCAGGATTCGGATGAACCATGAGTTGTAAGGGTAATACCACGACATTGATGTGAACAAGCGAACTAAAGTACAACGAGTGTTGTTGTCGATATCAATTTGCCTTGATATACGACAATGGACCCAGTTGGAATGATTAGAGTAAGTGGACTGTATTTAGCGGGTGGCCAAAGCGACAATTCTTCAAAGCTGGAAATCTCGGCAGTTAGTTTTGAGTAGATTGAATCATACAATTTCTCATAGAGGTTGGGAAATTGTATGATTTGAGTTGAAATAAAAGAAAACAAGTAGAATTTTAATTAATTCAAAAGTAGGTTTTTTATTGGGAGAAAGCTGGGTGCTTACCGCTTGGGAGTTGGATGCAGACAAGACAGATTTTTGTTTTAACAATTTTGTAAGTTAACTTAAGTTGAGTTTCGTTAAATCTAATTCGAAATATAATTCACAATAATGTACATAAGTACTAATTAGACATGAGACAAAGAATAATTCATGGTTAATGTACTATTTATGCTAAAGTACAATTTCATTCAAAACTTAAATTCAAAATATTAAAATTTAATAAAATGATAAGTAATAACGTCGAGTTTATACAAGGGGAGTATAATTCTGCAGAGCAAATAATTATAGATATGTCCATTTGAATTCGACATCAAAACATACTAGTTTTCTTAAAATATAGATTTTACAACGAAATGTTTATTATTGACAGATTCGACTATAACCAAATTCCACATCCCGGTGTTTTTTTTTTTCCATAAAATTTCTGATTTTAATTATTAACATAGATGCAACACAAATAAATTATAAATTCATCAATGTAGGAGCAATCTATAGCGAAATCTAGTGGTGTATTCATGTGCGAATGTCTGTCACACTACACACACGAAATTCAAATATTGTCTACTTACGCTTGGGGCCAGCAACAATTTTTATCACTTGTTAGCAGTATGTGATAACTCCCTTACATGCGAATGCGTGCGATAATTTTACTTCTCACATTAGTGAGTCGGTCGCAAAACACTAAAGTGTTTTTGTCTTGGTGTCGAGTTAAGTGTAAATTTGTTTATGTTCATATTCACATGCATTACGCTGTATAGCTACCATGCAGCTAGCAGCCGCTGTTGCTGCTGCTTCTTTGCTTTCGTAGTGCACGTAAAATTATCGTTCATATGGGAATTTTAGTCTGTGCCAGAAATACAAAATTGCAAAGTATATAGTATATTACAATTTGCATAGTTTTTGCCAACAGGGTCCTCAAGGAGGGGGGCGGGGGAGTACTTTAGTTTTTAAGTCATTTCATATTACGTACTTTTGAAGTTACTGTTACAATGCAAATCGACAGTAATAAGTGCAAAGGAGAGATAGTAGTATGTATAAAACTTAAGAAAAAAATGTCCCTGTATTGCTGATTAATCAGAGATTGTTGAGAAACTTTAACCAGAAAGATGCCAATTGACCCACCTACCCTACAGAGGACAGCCGATTAAGTAAATGTAGATGGTTGTGCCGGGTGTTTCACTTAAGGGCACTTGAATAATACATCAAATATTCAATATACAACATATATATATAGTAAAAGCTGTAACATTCGCATTCGTCGATAAACAAGTAGGTGCTGTTAGTTGTTAATCCAAAAAAAGAAAGCGTGTTAAGTCACAACAACGCGAGAAGCTATCACATACCTCATTTATGGGGTGTAAATGGAAATTATGTTTTTTTATACCATTACCCTTAGGGATGAGGGTATATATCATTTGATACGAAAAGAAGTGTAACGCATTAAAGGAGACGAGTTAGACCCCAAGTATCTTAAGACCAAATTCGTTTCAGGACTTTTTAGGACGATTGAGCTATGTCCGTCTGTCTGGCTGGATGGCAGGCTGGATGGCTGGTCAGCAGGATAACTCGAGTAAACCTTAACGGATCGGTATGAAAATGTACAAGTATTAATATTTTTCAAAACGAACTTATGGGATTGTAAATGGGCAAAATAGCCCCACACCTCCTGGTACCTTCCATACAAAATTACCTATTTTTGTATAATTTATATGTCTTTCATAACTTCCCATACAAATGACCTAATTGACCCTTATAGTTTTACATACATATATATTTTGTAAGTAAACTGAATTGATTAAAATTTTGAGTATGATGTTCACTTATGAAAATGGGACTCAGGAATGTATATGGACTATATCGGTTCACGCCTTCTGGTACCTCCCATACAAAAGGACCTACTTTCGGAAAATTAATATTTCTCCCATAACTTCCAAACGGACTCTTGGAGGGTAATGAAAAGTGGTCGATTAATTTATGTTGCTATAGGGGGCAAAACTCCAGAAAACCTAACTATTTGACACACCCCTTCTGGTACCTCCGAACTCACCCTCATAGTATGACAAACATATATTTTTTGTAAGTAAGCTGAACTCACTAAAATTTTGAGTATGATGTTCGCTTATGAAAATGGGACTCGGGAATGAATATGGACTATATCGGTTCACGCCTTTTGATACCTCCCATACAAAAGGACCTATTTTCGGAGAATTAATATTTCTCCCATAACTTCTAAACGGACTCTTGGAGGGCAATGAAAATTGGTCGATTAATTTATGTTGTTATAGGGGGCAAAACTCCAGAAAACCTAACTATTTGACACACCCCCTTCTGGTACCTCCCTTACAAAGGACCGAACTCACCTCCATAGTCTTACATACACATCTTTTTTGTAAGTACGTTGAATTCAGTCAAATTTTTCGTAAGTTGTGCGTATGACAATTTGAGTCAGGAATGAAAAGGACTGTATTGATTCACCCCTTTAGGTACCCGCTATCAAAATATTTTTTTTTTGTAAATTTAATATTTCTCACATAAAATCTAATCCGGTCCCAAACCTCCTACACAAATAAGTCAAGTTTTGAACGATTTTGCACCACAAGCAGGGGAAAAATTATACATAAGAATTTTATTTTAATTAAAAGTCTATTAATTTCAATAACTCAAGACTTCAACAATATCTTATATTGGGTGATGGTATTTATCAGTCAGTTTACCTGACTGAAATTTCTGTACTGGTTTTGTTTTCAGAGTATAACGAAGTGCATAAAATTGACAATTTATATACATAGTTATGTAATGCTTGTACTGCAAATTCATGATGTTTTATCAGATTTGTATATCCAGTAAGGTTAGCTCCTATACGAGTTTCGTATATCACTGTTGAAATATAGTGAACACACTTTGAGAAGACACTAGTCCTACTGGACCACTGATGCATGAGTAAACATTTGCGGAAACAAGCGAATTTGATTAATTTTTTTCATTTTCAGTTATGCTGTAGTATATCAGCTTATTTACTAGAATTTCTTTAAGATAAAGCAAAGAAATTGTAATTGACATTTGTCTAGACATATGTATACCATAGACTTAAATAAATGACATGAAATACAACGATAAATAAGCCATCGTCGTCTACTTCATTACATACTATGCCAATGCATTCCACCATATTATGACCTTGTAATGAATGTTCTTAGGATAGGTATTCTGTCAATATTGTATTCAGGATTAGATTTTTTATTATTGTTATTGTTTATCTTTAAATTCTTACAACTTAACGTATTTAGAGTTTATTTTGTTTTGTTCTAAAACAATTTAATGTAAAAAATAATACAATACTGTATGGACCACTTAGAAACAATTAACTTCTACACAGTGCAACAGCCAATCTGGCGGGTGAGGAATTCCAATTCGGAGTGAAGGTGCTAGACCAGTATATGTAGTAAAAACTCCATAGGGTTTGTAGTTCTCATGGCCAAAAGCGAAGACAAGACTGATGTATATAATTTATATTTATATATCCTAGTAAAAAATCAAGTTGGACTAATTTTATCTCGAATTAGATCTTTAATTAAACCATAGATCCACAACATTGCAACGATGTGCGTATGATTAATATCAAATCCGCATAAACTTAATATTACTCATAAAACCCAGTAAATAGATATCAAAAACCAACTGAGTCAGCTTACTTTTATAGCTCTACAATTGTCTATTTATATTTATTTTCTATTTTAACTGCACTTCCATGAACTGTAATCATTTTCCACAAGATCCCAACACCACAATGTCATTTCTAGTAAATAATTTCAAATAGTAATTTTCATTTTAAAAATTTGCCAAATTGTACCATTCATTCGAACTGAAATTACTCGCACATCCAACAGTACAACAGTCTAATCCACAACTAAATCTGTTGCTGATAAGCATGAACCAAATCCTGACATTTTAGTTTTAGAAAAGTCTAAAGTCTCCTCATTGCTTAAACATTGCAGGGATTTTCAAATCACTGAAATTTGTTGAACTTTCGTACATAGGTTAGTGAGTAAAACAAAGTTTTGCCAAGCACACTCGAGTGTTTAAAATCTACTGCAATTTTAGTTGTTAATAGTTCATATATTTCAAACAGATACAAAGCAAGTTGTCCTCTGTCTTTGTGTGTGCACAAGAGAATGTAACTGTACAGAGAGAGAGGCATTAGCAGCACGTCTGTGCTGCCAAAAACATATAATATAGTACAAAATTAGTAAAATAAGTGTTAATTCACATGTGCAATTCCAAACAAGCAAAAGTTTTATGTGACCAATTCGTTTGTTTGTTTTATCATTTCGAAATGTTTTCATTGGAAATTTTCCTAAAATGTTTAACAGGTGCAAAGTTGGCTAGGTGGTTAAGATTGATTATGATACAAACCATACTAATAAAAAAGTAATACGAAAAAAAAGAATATTTTTGTATTGGAAGGTGTAATGAAAAACAGATAACTGAAAAGTACGCCTCGCCTACTTGGGTAATTATTTCTTGCTATTGGTGTCTCATTTAAATCAGAGATCGGCATAACACATCCCATGGGAGAGAGAGACACACTTGCTTTCGCTAACACATTGAACGCAGTGTTGAGAAACAAAAATGACATGCTACCACCGAGGCGTCTTAGAGAGTAAGGTAACAACACAACGGCTCTCTTAGTGGTTTTTACAGACCCTATTAAGTGGGACCGGCCGTGGAATAGTGGTTAGAACACGCGACTACCATGCGGGATTTCGCAGGTTCAAACCTGGCTCCAGTCATCTTAAAAAAAATTGTTCTTTCATTGTCGGCTCCCCTCGAATGTTGTTGACAGCAACTTCGCAGTATTAAGTGTCGAATCAATTGGCTTGTCTAGTATGAGCTTCTCAAACAGTGACGTTCGCATTCGTCGATAAACAAGTAGGTGCCGTAAGTTGTGAATCTAAAAATAGAAAGCGTGCTAATTCACAACAACGCGAGAAGCTACCCCATACCTCATTCATACCTCAATGAAAAGACAAGAACCAACACCAAATATTTACGACCCCCGCAAACATTATAAGGACCATGATTTAAGGATATGCAATTGGAATGTCTAAACTCTGTACAGAGATGATGCCTCTTTCCAATTGGCGGGTGTCCTCAACATACATATACAAGTCATCATCCCCATACAGGAAATGCGATGGACGGTGCAAGGACAAATGAATTATAACATCTTCTACAGCTACCATTTATAAAGACACGAAATTAGATTAGATAGTAATCGATGACAGTCATGTCTCAAGCGTTTTGGACGTGCGTGTAATGCCCGTTGCAGATATTGACTAGTATCATTATATAGTTGCAATAAAGGTACGCATGCTTTGCATTGCAAACCTGCACCGATATAGCCAATGTGTACTCAAACCAACTCTCCCATTTCCGGCAAACAATAGCCCTTAATTTTGATGACCCCGACAACCAATGACAGCATATTATATGGCCACTGCCGCAATGACCGTACTGGTTACTAAAAACCACGCTCAGACAAGCCCTGGTACGATGAGAAATAACGCAGTGAGGCGCTATAATGAGAAGAGGAGGGAGATGACACGCCTCTTCAGGTGGAAAAAGCGTCTATGGAAGAAAAAAGAGAGCCAGGATATCGAAAATTACAGGGATAGAGGTGTAGTCCGAAAGTTCTACCAAAGGTTAAGAGTAATGATTTTGGAACAAAATCCCCACCTGTAAGGACATGCATAATAATCTGGTCACCAGATGTGCTGCAAATATGGGAGAAACGCTCTTGTACTCAGCTCGATCCCGAAATCACGTTAATCTTCAACAACGTAGTATACTTTTCCACTACCGAGCCAAAAATAGATTAACAATGCAATTTTACGGCATAAAACCAATAATGTTGCGAGAGTTCATAGACTGCCGGCAGAGCTTTTTAGAGCTTCATAAACACGTTTTGCCTAAAGGAATGCATGCCCGATGATAGGAATCTGAATGTTCTATGCCCTATGCTTAAGAAAGATGATCAAAGTGTGTGCACCAACTATAGCCTTTTACTAGTCACTTACAAAGTCATGTCAAGCGTGTTATTTAAAAGAATACAGTCCATCTTAAAGAATCCGATTGCATTTAACCAGTGTGTTATTAGATCTGTTAAATCCACGATCCTAAAGAAAACTCCAGAATTCCATATCAACATTTACTATCTCTTCATCGCTTACAAAGCTGCATTTGACAATCCAATACGACAGAAACTGTTATTATATTATATCTGAGTTTGGTATCCCCGCGAAGCTAATACAACTTTGCGAGATTACACTGACAAAAATATGAGAGACCATTGTCTAAAATGTTCTATTATGGCGATAATCTGTTATGCGCCCTTTTTAGCATCGCAATGGCGATGATCAAGCGGAAGGCTGCAATAAACACGAATGGTACATCTTAAAAAAAGTCATGTGCTACTTGCGTATGCCGATAATGTAGATATCATTGGCCGGTCACTCCGACAAACTCAAGTTATTTATTTCGACGAACAAAGAGTCTATTCGTTTGGTGTTTCTTCTAGAAGTTATTGAAATGTGACTGATTTGTAAAAAAGATACTAGTAGGGCATACAAGGTGGTCGAGTTGTATCCGTAATTCAAAGTTTAACATACGTTTACCTTTGGCGAAAATTCACTAAATTCAGTGTCACACAAAAAAAATTTTTCTGTAAAACTATGGGGGTGAATTCTGTAATTTGTATGGGTGGTATCAGAAGGGTTGTGTTTAAAGCTGTGATTTTCCGAAGGTTTGTCTACTGTTACAAAATAAATGGACAGAAATGCCCCACCCATTCTGGTACCTCCCATACAAAATTATCTATTTTTAGATATTTAGTATTTCTTTTATAACTTTCAAACGGACAACTGGAGGCTATTTAAATTTGGCAGCTTAGTAAACTTGTATAAACACATAAACCCTCAAAACACCGAAACATTTGGCACACCCCATCTGGTAGCTCCCATACAAATGACTGAATTTAGTCATATTTTTCGAACAATATTCGCTTATGAAATTTGCACTCGGGAAAAAATATGGATTATATCGGATGACTCCTTCTAGTAAGTGCCATAGGAAATGACTTTTTTTTTGAAAATTATTTTTTCCTTCATAACTTCCAAACGGACAACTAGAGGATAATTAAATTTTGCTAATACAATATTTCTTCTAAAAGTAGACAAAACCGAAACATGGTTGGGGTGTTGCAGCCTCTTCTGGTACCACCCATACAAATTACCGAAATCATCCCCCATAGTTCTACATGTATATCAATTTTGTAAGTACACTGAAGTCAGAAAAATTGTGCAAAAGGTAAACGTTTATTAAACGCTGTTTTTTAATTAAAATCGGACACATTGTGCGCCTACTGGCATTGTACTTTTGTTATTTTGGTGGTGAAACCCTTTCGGTACCCCCATAAAAAATTTAATTTAACGTTTTAGATTTGTTTTCTTCACTTGTGCTTTATGCCTGGCCATGCGACCGAAATTCGTATGGGTGAGGGTATTTATCAGTTTATTTGCCTTTTTTCCCCTTATTTATTTTTCTTGGGAACATAGGGCTTCTACAAGGTTATTCTAATTGTTTCTATTGTTACACATAGTTTTAATTTCATCGAATATGAGATCTTATTGTCTTAATTCATATATTAAAGTTCTGGGCCAAGAGCTCTTTGGTCGCCCAGGGCGTCGGTTTCCTTGACTGTTCAATTCCAGTACTGTTCTGATGATGCTGTCCACTGGTTTTCGTAGAGTATGGCCTATCCATCTCTACTTCGTTCTTGTTATTTGGCATTTTTGCTCGTTGGTCGTACTCTATAGGTCCGCATTTGGGAATTGTGTTTGGCCAGAACACTCGGCATATTATGCGAAGGCATTTGTTGATAAATGGTTGTATCTTCTAAACTATTTCCGCTGTCAATTGCCATGTCTCGCTGCCATAAAATAAAGTTGATTTCACGCATGCGTTGAATATCCTAATCTTGGTATTTTTGTATTTTATGAAACATAACAAAATAATGCTAAAATTACACAGTGCAAGACATAAATTGGTGCCACCTTCGTTCCCAGCTATTTCTGAAGTATATACCGAAACTAAAAAAATCCCCAAAGGACTTGGCCCAATCACATTGAAACATTTTTTTATGGACACTCCAATATTTTCACCTCAACACGATTTGTTGACCATTTTTACGGAGTCCATATTTCATAAACCGTTTGGAATTTTTTCTTTTCGTCTTCGGCAAAGATGTAGATCTAAACCAGAGCAAAAAAAGTCTCAAATACCCCTACTCAAAAAAAAGAAAATTGCAAAAATATGGAAAAAGAGGCTATTTCATAAGTAATATTCCACGTAAATCATACGCCACGGAGTACAACAAAATAAATTTTATGGTGAAAACATCATGAAAAAATATACTCTTTTCCCATATTTTTGCAATTTTCATGCACTGGATGCAATTTTTTTGGGTCAGTTTATTTGGGGCTTTTTGTGCTCTGGTTTAGATCTACAACTTTGCCGAAGACAAAAAGAAAAAATTCTGAACGGTTTATGAAATATGGACTCCGTAAAAATGGTAAAAAAATCATGTTGGGGTGAAAATATTGGAGTATCCATAAAAAAATGTTTCGATGTAATGGGGCCAAGTCTTTTGGGTTTTTTTTTAGATTCGGTATATACTTTAAAAATAGCTGGGTGTGGTATCCCCGTAAAGCTAATTCGACTCTGCTGGATGACACTGACTGACACGAAGTCTTCAGTGAAAATTGGCAAAAATCTGTCAGAGCCTTTTTCTAGGCTTTAGACAAGGCGATAGTCTGTCCTGCGATCTCTTTAACATCGTAATGGAGATGATCATGCGGAAAGCAGCAGTAAACAGGAATGGCACCATATTTAACAAAAGCCACATGTTGGTCGCGTATGCTGATGATATAGATGTTATTGGACGTGGATTGCGAGATGTTAATGCGGCTTTTTCGAATATTGAAAAGCAGTCGGCTGAAGTGGGTCTGGTGATAAACGAGGACAAAACCAAGCTATTTGTTCCAACGAACAAAGAGTCCACTCGTCTGGGACGCTGCGTGAACGTTGACAACTATAACTTTGAAGTGGGAGATGATTTGTTTACCTTGCCTCCGCCATTACCAAAAATAATAATGTCAGCCTCGAAATCAAAAGACGAGTATTGATCGCAAACCGCTGCTACTATGCGCTAAGCAAGCAATATAACGACAAAGCGCTCTCTCGAATAACAAAGATCCAGCTCTACCAGACTCTGATCCTACCTGTCTTGCTCTACAGCGCAGAAACGTGGGTAATGACACAAGCGGATCAATCTATTCTGGGAGTCTTTGAGAGAAAAATACTCCGCAAAATATTTGGACCCATCATCGTGAAAGGCGAGTACCGTCGTGGAATGAATCATGAGCTGCATGAGCTGTACAACGACATCGACGTGGTCAAGCGCGTTAAAATAGACCGAATGCGCTGGCTTGGACACGTTGTACGTCTTCGGCAATAAACTCGATGGGCGGCGCAGGAGGGGGCGACCAAAACTCCGATGGATGGACCAGGTGACGGAACTGTTAAGTAAGCTTGGTATGACGAACTATCTACAGAGCGCAAAAGACCGAAGGGCTTGGAATGCTTTTCTACGTGCGGCTACTGATAGATGAATTTCTGTTGTTGCTGCCTGTAAAGAAGAAGAAGAATATACGGTTAAATAGTGGGTCTCATAGTAACCATACCGCTATGTCTTAAATAATATATGATGCAATGTAAAACCAGTACAGAAATTTCAGTCAGTTAAACTGACTGATAAATACCATCACCCAATATAATATATTGTTTAAGTCTTGAGTTATTGAAAATAATCGATTTGTAATTAAAACTAGTTAGAAAGTTTCAGTCGGACAACCCGACTTACATTTACCCTTACCCTCAGTAAAACAAATAATTTTATATTTTATTGATATTATTACTCGATTTCGAAATTGGGCGGAGGAGTGGTACATTTATATGGGAGGTACGTGAAGGGGTGTGTTTAGGCTCCAGATTTATTCTCCATAACTTTATCCTGTTATAGCTTTACTAAATACAGAATTTGCGCACGATTGCGTTGGGTGTACTGATATTATTACTACATCCCAAAAGTGGGCGGAAAGGTACATTTGTATGGGAGGTACCATAAGGGGCGTGTCTAGACTTCCAATTTTTTCTCCAAAACTTTTTCCTGTTATAATATAACAAAATACAGAATTTGGGCACGATCGTGTCGAGTGTATTGATATTATTACTCTATTTCTAAAGTGGGCGGAGTGGTACATTTGTATGGGAGGTACCAGAAGGGGCGTGTCTAGACTTCCAGATTTTTTCTCCAAAACTTTATCCTGCTTAAACTTTACCAAATACAGAATTTGGGCACGATCGCGTTAGGTCTTTTAATAATATTAATCGATTTCTAAAGTGGGCGGTACCAGATGTGTATGGGAGGTACCAGATGGGGCGTGAATAGACTTCCAATTTTTTTCTCTAAAACTTTACCTTGTTATAGCTTTACTCAAAATAGAATTTGGGTACGATCACGTTTAATTTATTGATATTATTTCTCCATCTCTATATTGGGCGGAAAGGTAGATTTGTATGGGAGGTACCAGAAGGGGCGTGGCTAGGCTTTCAAAATTTTTTCCAAAACTTTATCCTGTTATAGCTTACTAAATACAGAATTTGGGGACGATTCCGTAGGGTGTATTGATATTATTACTCGATTTCTAAAGTGGGCGGAATGATGTATTTGTATGGGAGGTACCAGAAGGGGCGGGGCCATGTAGCCCATTTGCAATACCGTAAGTAGTTTTGAGAAAATAATAACTCGTGCAAAATTTCGAAACATTTAGTTGCGTCTTTCGAAAGTTATCGTGCGAACCAGCCGGACAGCCACCCGACAGACAGACAGACAGACAGACAGACAGACAGACAGACGGACATGGCTCAAACGACTTAAAAAGTCATGAATCGAATTTGGTTCAAAGAAACCTAGGGTCTAAAGTGACTCCTTCTATGTGTTACACATTTTGGGTCGTATCAAATGATATATACCTTCATCCCTACGGGTGATGGTATAAACAGCGACGTGCTTGGTAACTCAATTGGACTGTGTGAATTTAGCGTCATGCGTGATGCCACTATTCAAATCCATTATTAGATTTCTTTAATAATTCCCACAAGTCTAATGAATTCGCCGAAACTTTACAAACCCTAAGAAACTACCCTTAACATAGATGCCCTTGCATTTAAATCTATAATTTGTTTTGGTGTGTTCCAAATTTAAAGCACCTAAATAAAATGTTATAAACATATTTTTTTTCTCGTTTTCTTGGAATCATAATACCATTTAAGCAGTTTGCTTTCATTTTAATATTTTCACCTTTGTCCCGCTACAATCATCTAACTGGTATTATGATAGAAAATTCATGCTGAGCAAAGAGGTCACTTTTATGCAAATTAAATTGTAAACCTTCATCTCTACATATTTGTTGAAATACACGAAATTGTTGAAACAAATTGAAAAAACAACTTGATAAAAAAAAGTGTTGGCTAATTAAAAACACGAAACAAAACAAGCAAAATTACGGTTTTGCAAGTGTAAGGTCCCTTAGTATAATCAACTAAAAATATTAAATTACCTTTTGGTATTTATTTTCAATTTAGCGATTTAATGTAAGAGTAATTAAAAAAATTAATTAAATGCAAATGTTAGGTAGTGTGTGCGGCAGCGAACACAAATTTTTGTTTTTCACAAAAAAGTAGACAAGGGTTTACATAATGAATATACGAGACATGATTGATATTGAGGAGAAGCAATTGTGAGTCTGGGAAAGCTTGCATATTTATTTTATATAGAATGATTTTGGTTGGTCAACTTTCGTATTATTGAAAATAATAAAATTAAATCTCAATAGTTACTTAATCTTGCAATACATAAAAATCGTTTATACAGAATCCGCTTAAAATGCCCTTCACAGTCCTGAAGTTTAGTACCTCTAACAAACTTTTTCTTGATTTATATAACCATGACAACTCTGCCATCACGTTCAACCATGGGAAGAAAACTAACATTAGTGTATAGTTAATGTTTTCAACTACAAATTTCTAATAAATGTTACCTTAACAACTAAAAATTTATTGCTTACTTTATAATCATCTCATATATTTGTAGTAGCAGCAATATTGTGCAATGACCAATTACACACACTTGTAAAACTAACGAACGTGAACACAAACAACCAACAACTTCATCTGTAATATGCCTTACATAATACTTATATAGATGGCAAAGATGTGCAATTAAACTCATACATAACTAATTAGTGGAAACAAGAAACAAGTCAAGATAAAATACCTATACATATTACACTCAGACAATGGGACACCAGAAAGCTACAAAACATACATATTAAAAATGTCCCCTGACAAAACCAACATGACAAAATTACTTGTTATGTGAAAATGAGGACGACAACTTAATAAGTACCAAACAGTTCTTTGTGGCACAAAACATTGAAAGGACTACTACAAACCTCATGCCTCTCGTACATTATCACAACAACAACAATGGCATCTGCAGCACCTGAGGCAATGATTATACAAACAATTAAAGTTTTAATTGTCGTAAACGTTTCAGCAACTACAGTATCTTTGTGATGGCATCCAAACTGTACTACTGGCACACAAGGACGCAGGAGCATAAATGTTGCTGCGTTTAGCTTAAAATTTTCCTTTTACACGTATGATTTGTATAATTACAACAATAAACATTTTGTTGTCTAATAATAGTTTATTTAACAAATAGCTTGTTTTGTTTGCCAGAAACCCCCAAAATAAGAAACAATCTATTTACTTAATTTACATGTTTGATGGGTTAGAGAGATATGTCAACAACTTGAGTTTTTTTTTCTAACATAAATAACCTACACCATGTGACTGACAATTTGAAAACAAAAATTGTTTGGTATTGCAAATAAAATTACTGGAAAGGTTTATACACATTTACATGCAAAAGTGAGAGGATATATTGTTTAAGGCAAAAATTGTGTTGCGCATAGGTTCATACAAGAAATATGTTCTTGTTTTTTTCGTACCCAAAGAGTTGTCGAAATTAATTAGTTTTTTATTCCAAATCTGCTTAAACTTTTTTTGTTGTATATAGAGGCGATGTGTATCTACTCCTAAAGTTAAAATTAAGTATTTATAAGGCATTTGCTATCACAGGAATCTCAGCCTGATCCATAGATTCGCACTCTTTTCCACCGTATTGGTGATTTTTTTTTTATTTTTACACACCACGGTCATGGTATATATGATATAAGTCTATGCTGCTGGGTGGCATAGTATTTTTGAATTGTATCATTGTTAAACCAATAAATCTTTTTCTCTCGATTTTGCTTCCTACTGAAACGAACTGTGCCATCAATCACTGTAATCAATTATTTTGTCATTTGCGACATCTTTGATAATGGAAGTTCAATGTCACATAAAAAAGACATAAAAATAAGTCTACACGTATGCTGGTATATATTTATACATTTGATTTATAAAGTGATCATATGTACATGACTTGTGAAGCGTTTGCCTCCAACTGATTTTCAATAATGTAATTTGTCAGAGTAATGTATTTTTTCGTGACAGTGTTTAAAATATTTATGCATTACATTACGTTTTGCCATACATGAGTTTCTAGACAGCGTAAATTTTAAATCGGAAGCCAAATATGATAAATTGTAAAATATATATAGTCGTACAACTTGACTGTAGGAATCTTCAATAGTCATTTGGATGTAAGGTTTCATTTACAAAAATTGGAAAATACTTATCAAATTCTTTCATGTGGTATTCAATATATATATATTCAATATATATAGACTCGCAGATTCCCCATATGTTTCATGCAGTCCGATTAGTATTTCATTGCACGTAGAGTCATAGTTATTACATAGAGTCCTAGATGTCCACGTATTGACAATTATCAAATCATGGAAACCTCTAAAATAAAACTTACTTACTTAATTCCCTTTACACGCCATGAATAAGGTAGGCGATGGCTTCTCGCGTTGTTGAGAATTGCCACACTTTCTATTTTTAGATTCAAAACTATCGACACCTACTTGTTTATCGACGAATGCGAACGTCACTGTTTGAGAAGCTCTTTCTAGACAAGCCGATTGACTCGACACTTAATACTGCGAAGTTTCTGTCAACAACATTCGAGGGGATCCGACAATGAAAGAAAGATCCAGTTCCACTTCTCAACCACTAAAAATAAAATAAAGTTTTCTTTATTTTTGCCAGAAACTACAGAGATGTTTCTCTCAGATCAAGCAAATTTGCAGCTGAAATTAAAAAAATATGGAATATGGAAATGTCCAATATATGCAAAAAAAAACTGTTTTTTTACTATAAAAATCAATTGTCTATGTTTTAAACGTTTTATTTAGCTTTATAAATAACTAACTGACCGGGAACAGACTTCGTCCTGCCTAAAGAAGTATTGACTTAAGTGTAGTTTTTTTTTTGGGTATCTTTTTTTAATGTAATGCTTTTGATGGGAAAACCAAAGGAGTAAACATATGTTAATCAGTGGGTCTTTCTACACGTGAAAGCACATGCAACATAAAGCTGTTAATAAAAAAAAACAGAATTTTTTAAATTCAAGCCGCAAACTTGAATAAACTGTTCATCAGCATTACTGATTGTCATCGCAAATTCTAACCGAACTGGCAACTGTAATCAGTTGAATCAAACGGCAAATCCGTGGGTTTCATGGGAATGCATAGTAGCTATACATCAGTTCTCTTATATTTTCTGGTTAAATTAATTTAAAAAGGATAATTTAATCCTGCATTGCTTCTTAACTTCTATATTGCGCCATCAAGGGGTTTCAGCGATTTTTTGTGTGTACACTCATCCCTCATTGTGATTTGACATGTTTGCAACATTTTTTATCTTGATATTGCAACGTCAAATAGATTTGCGTAATAATGAAGGATGCTGTAGGCAACGCGATACGTTTTGTGATCAAAAATTTTCCAAAATCAACAATATCAAAACCCATGGGTGCATCAAGGAAATAAAATCCTACACACTTATTCGTAACCGTTAATATTACACTGTTGTATAATGTTCGTCGCTCTAATTGTAATTAAATCAGATTTGAGAAATGTTTCAATTCGTGAGTATTCGATTTTTTTTCTGTCGCAGATCTCGGTCACATACACCACTGGTCTTAAATAATTCCATACCAAATATAAAGATGAATGGTGCTACAGTCCTCCAGCTATTGCTATTGGAGAACAGAATTGGGCAGGGTCACCCATTTTTTGCTTGATCACGCATATTGGTGTTTATTCCACACCCTATTTCAAATCCCACTTCTTTTTTAGACTACTTATATTGATCTTGATTGAATCCACTCCAAATTTTATGACAATTTGCAAAATAGAGTCGAATATATGAGGTCATGCCTAATGATCTAGTACTTCAGATATCGCACTTTTACAAATTTGGTCCTATGGGCAGGGCCATTCCTACTAATCTTATACTTCAGATACCGCACTTTAACAAATTAGCTCCTACGGGCGGGGCCACTCCTAATAATCTTATCCCGCCAGTTTTTGACTTAATCATATTGCATCCACACCTGATTTGAAGTTACTAATTGTAATAGTACGCCAGATATTGCAATATTGTTAATGAGGTTGAATGGGTTGGCCATACCTCGAGAACATCGGTTGAAAGCTGCAGCATCCGCTAAACTTCAAACAAACTAAATTAAAATTTTATATGTATACATGTATGTACCATTTGTCGGTGCCATTTGAAAATTTAAATATTGAAAGTATAAACATTGACATAAAATACATATGTATGTATTTAAATTTTCACAATTTACAAATTTTGTATAATTTTTGTATGGGAAAAATAGAAAATCGACTCAATAAATGGACCAAATATGTCAAATGCAATGTTTATGTAGCCTACAACAATCATCGGAAGGTTGGCTTTCTAATGAATCCGGTTAGTTGCACATCGGTTCGGTGGTTTTCAAGGCTATAGCGGACATACGTAGAAACAAATGTTCACTTTTATATATATAGATTGAAATATTTTTGGCCGCCCAGATCATCAAAATACTTCTATGTCCGACGGCTTCTTTTGAACGCACGGTACGCGCACTATTTGGATGAATATTATCCTTCACAGTAAATGTGGCCGATCCATAGTATTGCGTATTAGCTGCTTAGATTGATGCTTATGTTCAAAAATAAATTTCGACGATTTGTAAACGGTGTTCTGGTGTAAGTCTTTGCATGATGACTTGCTTACATTTTCTATTTATAGGATTTATTACCAATTTGCTTTCCTAAAAAGGAATTGAAAAATACATACCTGTAAAGTAATTGAAAAACGCATCACTGTTTTAATCGACACAGCTACGTTATGTCCTCAACTATCAGGTGTACGGACAATGTTTGATTCAGATAAAAAGTCAAATATTGACGTGCGTGGGCACTCGGCACTTTTTACTAACTTGGTTGCCTGTTCGTACCTCTAGACGAACTGCAGCATACTTTGAAATTCTGGGGACGATCAAACTATTACTATGGCAGTTATAACGGTTTATTTAAAAGAGGCGTTGCACAGACCAATTTTACCCTGGCTGTAATTTATACTGTACCAACAACATATGTTATATAACAAATCTCATCTTCATATCTCTGTTATTTTATGTAATATATACATTAAAAATTTTAAATTGTATGGGCGGTATCACGCCCCTTTTTTCAATCGCAACTAAGTAAAGCTAAGGCATATTAACAGGTAATTAGTACCACTTTGTAACATTTTTGTATTAGAACAGCCGTTAGAGCGATTTTTGAAAAGGGTCGTGGCACCGCTCACTTCCGCCATGGCTTATTTCATACTGCAGCAACAACATATAATATATGCCAAATCTCATCTTCATACCTCTAAAAGTTCATGGGATATAGACTTTTAAGTTTTCATGTTGTATGGGCGATGCCACGCCCTTTATCCATATGTAAAGTTTTGGTATCAATCGCTCTATTTCTATTTTAGAAATGAGGACGTGGCACCGTCCACTTCCACCCTTTAGTGGTACTGTTGACCTGTATAGAGTTCCTGGCTACATTTGGTTGTGATTGGATGAAGGGGCGTGGCACCGCCCATGCAACTTGAAAATAAAAAGGGCTATATCTCGTAAACTATCAGACCTGTTGATAGTCCGTGGCTATACTTGATTGTGATTGGACAATGGGGCGTGACACCTCCCACACAATTTTAAATGGGTATATCTTATGACCTACCAGAGGTTCAAAAATGAGATTTGTTATATATGTTGTTGTTACATTATGAAACAGCCAGGGTGGAAGTGGGCTGTGCTACGCACCTTTTATGAAATAAACCGTTATAACTAAATTACCATATATTTAGGATATTTAACACGAAATTGGTAAAAAGTGCCGAGGCGCACGTCAATAATTGACTATTAAATAATTGTCCGTGAACCAGGTAAATATGTTGTTGTTGTTGTTGAAGCTGAATTAATTACTTCCAGGAAGGAAGTGGGCGGTGCCACGCCCCCTTTTCAAAAATAGTATAAGCAAAATAGAAATAGTATTTTTATGGCAAAATAGTTAAAGTTTGGTACACATACAGTTCTCGAAAATATATGCATGATACTTCAAACGAAATTTTCATTTGCGGTCAATGGGCGGAGAAGGCATGCCAAATGTGTTTTTTAATCCCACAGACAGTAACCAGTACAACACATAAAAATATATATTTATTTTTGATATTTAGCGAATGTATGTTTCCGATTAGTGATAGAAGTTGTTTTTCTCCCTACATACAGAAAAAAAACTTGATCTACATGTCGGCAGTATAGATATAAATTTGATGATGACATTTTTACGATCGTCATAAAGCCTAAGATAGTTAGTATTTATAAAAAAGTCTTCCATGGTTAACTTCCATGTTAAGGAGTTACTCAAAATTAGTTACAGAAGTTACTTAACTCAACATATTATTTTCGTTTTAAAAGTTCTTTGTATGTTAGATCTACAAATAAATAAATTTGCGTTTACAGAACACTTAGGGCAGTTAGAAATGTGAATTATATTATAAGTTAATATACAACAGCGAACCATTGCCGGACCCACTAGTTTCATATTATATAATATAAAAAGATCGGTCCAGTCTTTCTCTAATCTAGGTTAGATTGGAAGATGCTCCGTAGTCTCCTGTTCTTCCTAATCATTGCAGCTTCTTCAAAAATCGTTGTAGGGTAGTTTCACTCTCTTAGCGTGTTTACCAACCGGCTAGTGACCGGTCTGTATATCCATCGTAGACCAAATTTGTTTGTGCATGTGGATTCACTTACCCATCTTTCCTTAGCAGTAAGGTTCAGTTTCCCGCAATTAGCTGTTTCCCCTTGTGAGACAGATCCCAATGAGACCGTAAACCTTGCCCGAGTTTACGGCAGTGGCGTCCCTTGCCGGCATTCTCGAACATTTCTCGATTTGATAGCCGCTTTACCATCATAATGGCCGCTATTTCGGCCTTTCTCTAATCTGTACGTAAAAAATGCAAACAATCAATCAATTAACAAACACCAACACATTTGAAAATATATAAATAGATAGATATATCTACGGCCGTTTGACAAAACAACTTATTTCCAAAATAAGAAATTTTACTTGAGAGCAAAAAAAAAACAAAATAAACGGTGGAGGGATATAACCGCCAAGGATATAAACCCCAAAATCGTTTTTCGCTCTCCTGTAAAACTTACAAATGTAAGAACAAAATGAATATTACCTTCGGTCCGTGCGTGATCGCGTTTAAGGTTAAAAAATATACTAGTTACCTGTTTTTTCTATTCCTGTCCATGCGTAATATGATTTAGAGCAATTTAAATTCAGTAGCTGTTTATTTTTTAAAGAGTTCCAACAAAATTTAATAAAATAATTTTACCTTCACAAAATTAATATCATCATTTTATTTTATTATATCTTAAATAACGCAAATTGCTATTATGTTAATTATGAACGCAAAACCATATAATATGGATTAAGGTGGATTTACTTCAATTGATTAGTTGAAAGTGTTTGAATTAAGTAAATACCTATTAAAATAAATGTTCGTATTTTAACAACTTATACGAGTAATGTCCTTATATCATATGTTGTAAGTCAACAGTGACATATGGAAAAAAGGACATAAGGGAAGTAAAAGAGAAGTTGGGGTGGGTAAGGGATTATGCAACGCATTAATTACATTTATTTTCTTGTTCTCTAAATGGCATTACTATTAAACGAACAAGTTCACTATTTACGACTTTGCTTTACTAATGCCTTAACGTGGTGAAAATTAATTAATAAGTATAATAGTCTATTCTTATCACCTTAAGTAAGTTGTATAAAAATGCAGTGTAATACGCTTATGTACTACAACGAGTAATTATGGTATGATATTCTCTCATACTGCTTTTAACTAATGTCTAATCTATTGTATGTTAACATACATGTATGATATATTACATGTGTAATGTATTATAGTATGTTATTTTCTTCCATATAATCTGACATTGGTTGGTGATTTATGAAATTCTTTGAACTTTTGATGGGCATAACGTACAATTGTTTTGACTTGTAGGTGAATCATAGAATACACAATATTCGATGTTTTCGTTTATAGTGCCCGAAGCTGGTATTTAAATAAATAGAACAACTAGGGTTATGTAATTAATATCTTACTTAAATGCCAGTATAACAAGGCTATACCATTTGGTTACTGTTAGCTTTTAAATATACTGATATTTGCTCGTCTATCAACTATACTTTGTAATTGTTGAAAATAATAATATAATATTAAAATGTTCAACAATTTAATTATTGATAAAATAATATAATATTGAAATGTTCAACAGTTTAATTGTTGAAAAAAAATTAGAAGACAAATAACACCACGTCGCACTTAACTGATATAATCAGGGAGATGGTGAGTAAAGGAAATTGTGGAGTGCTGATAGGCCTAGACCTCTCTAAGGCTTTTGATAGAGTAGGCCACGATAAACTTGTTAATAAACTTATATCTAATTTCCCTTAGTATTTCCAGTGGTGTTCCTCATGGCTCAGTTTTAGGTCCTCTACTTACACAGTGAAGCAGTAAAAACTTGAACCAATTAAGACCGCCAAAATCTGAAAGCTTATGATCGTAGAAGAAATTCCCTAGCTGGGTTTTGAATTATTAGCTAAGATTTTTTTATAATTCATTTTTCCAAAATCATGTACTGATTCTTAAGGCTATATCTCGTGAACTATTTGAAATTTTGATGTCTCTCTTTGGTAAAATTTTAGCTCTTCATCAGATCTAATAATTTAATATTCAGATAAAATCAAAAACACAACAAAACCTCACTCAAAAAAACAAAAATGTAAAAAAATCGTAAAATGTTTTTTATTGGTTTTTGATTTATTTCTATTTTCTATTTATTTCATTTTGAAAAGCATAGCATTTTTAATTTCGATAAACGTACAATTGAAAGTGATTTCTTTACAGTTTTGCTGACTTGAGTAAGATGTTGTTGTTTTCATGTTTTTTCTCAAGGCAAAATTTTTAGATCTGATTAAAAGCTAAAAATTTGCTGAAGAGACAAAAACTATATTTGGAATAGTGCACGAGATATCTATATATATAAAATTCTACAGTACGTGTGTTGTGACTGAACTCCTCCTAAACGGATGGACCGATTTGCATAAAATTTTTTATATGAGTTTGGGTGGCGCCCCGGGTGGTTTAGATTTACAATTCGATCCAATTGGACAAAGGGGCGTGGCATCGCAAATACAACTTGAAAATCAAAAGGGCTATATTTCATGAACTATCTGAGTTATGAAGATGAGATTGGTATATATGTTGTTGGAGCAGTATTAATTACTGCCAGGTAGAAAAAAGGCGGTGCCTCGCCCCATTTTTCAAAAATTTATGTGCGTACAATGAACTGATGCCATGCAACGCGTGAGATCATCACTATGTTAAGCCAAACGTTGGTGACCGAATTATCTCAAAAAATGGTAATACGAGTTCTATATATAGAGAGTATTCGGATATATTCTTCGACCGTATGATAAGAAGACATGGCAAAGGAGATTTTTATGGCTAAAGACATAAAGCTTCAAACGAAATTTTCATTTGCGGTCAATAGGAGGAGAAGGCATAACAAAAGTCATTTTTTCGCCCTAAGACATATTTAGTATACAGACGGTACCCGCTAATACAGATAAATATAAAAATTGAATTTTGATCTTTAGAGGAATTTCTTTTTCCGATTTGTAAAAGAAGTGTTTTTTCTCCCTACATACAGACAAAACTTAATCTACATGTCGAAATTATAGATATGACTTTGATGATGAACTTTTTACTATCGTCATAGAGCTTATCATATTTCGATTTTAAAACAATAAAACTTAATTAGTTAATTTCCATACTTGAAATTAGTTACATAAGTTAATAAACTCAACATTAGACCATTTCATTTTACCATTTTTTTCGAAAAGTCATTGGGATAATATATTTTCTAATTCTACTTAAAAAAACAAAAATTTTGGTATATAAAACTTGATAATTGATCGACGTTTAGGGATCGCGCAAAATCGTTTAAGGTTTTTGGCTGCAAAAAGGCATGTTTCAAAAATACTGATTTACTTATATGATTAAAAGTTTTGATACGCTTGACCGATTTTGATCAGAATAGACTTGTTTTAAAGGTAATAATATTTCACACATTTTCTGTGAAGACATCAAAACATTTCAGATAGTAGTTTGAGTTTAATAACCCTTCAAACCTAAAAATTTAAAAATTTTAATTCAAAATTTGCCTACTTTTGCCCATTAAAAAATTTTTTTTTTAATTTTGGCTCTAATTTTTGTATATCTTTAAATGCACAATTGACAAACACTTCCTAACGATACTTTTGATGGATAACAGAATGAATAGAATTTTTAATTGCTGCTGAAATTTTTAATATTTTGCTGGTGATGAGCTAAATGGATTAATTCAGATCAACATTTTTGTGGTCAAAATTTACATTCAAAACAGGTTTACGTGTCGCCTTGCAACACAAGCCCCATTAAACGACATTTTGTTGAAAGAATCTTAAAAAAATACCGCAAATCAAATGAAATGATAGCAAATGTTGCACTCAAAACTTTTGTGTGGCATTTATGGTATATAAGTGACATCGCGTTCGGGTTTTTTCTTTAAAATTTTTAGGTTTGAAGGGTTATTCAACTCAAACTACTATCTGAAATGTTTTGATGTCTTTACGGAAAATGTGTGAAATATTATTATCTTTAAAACAAGTATATTCTGATCAAAATCGGTCAAGCATATCAAAACTTTTAATAATATAAGTAAATCAGTATTTTTTAAACATGCCTTTTGCAGCCAAAAACCTTAAACGATTTTGCGCGACCCCTAAACGTCGATCAATTTTCAAGTTTTATATACCAAAGCTTTTGTTCTTTTAAGTAGAATTAGAAAATATATTATCCCAATGACTTTTCGAAAAAATTGGTAAAATGAAATGGTCTACTATACACATTATTGAAGAGATAATTTTATTAACTAACACTCTATCATACAAAAATCAGCTCTAAAGGTCGAGCCGGATTTACTACAATTTTTTTTAACTGGTTTAGTCTTTATTTCTCCCCAGGTTGCATCTTAAAACTCCTCTACGATGATTTTATTGGTCGTTTAGGGTCCCTCTATTAACCCAAGAGAAAAAAGACCGGAAAATCCTACCGAAATTCGTACGTGTGACGTTACTGACATTTTTGTGTGACGTTACTGACACTGCTTTTATGGCGATTACGTGATGAAAACATAAAATTTAAGCCCACCTTTTGGATAAAAATCATCTTTCAGCCTTCCTTTTTTAAATACTGGGCAATTATAAACATAAACTCTTTTCAATTCGCTAATTTTTACACAAACGTTCAGTAACCTCAAAACACACTTCCAAAATCCGGTGACGTTACTGACGGCTTAAAATGGTCATAACTTCACAACAAAACGAGATACAGCAAAATTGTCTGAGTATGAAACAACAGTTATGACGAGTTATGTCATTTGCCGTTGGAAGAAATAATAGTATTTAGTAAAGATATTCACCAAAATATGCGTACGAACGTGACGTTACTGACGGTGGCCTTGCCCATATACGTTTTATTATCAAAAGCATTGCAATAAATTTATGTCATTAAAAAAATATTATCCTTTAATATACCTCAAATTTTTTTGTTAAATTTCTATGAGAATATCAAAAGAAACTTACACACCCAACGATTTATTCCACCCAGAAAAGTTACATTTAAGTCAATACTTCTTTAGGCAGGACGAAGTCTGCCCGGCCAGCTAGTATTAAATATTAATGTGAATAATTAACAATTATAGTTATAATATGTTTTCCATTTTAAACGATTCGAATAATAAAGGTTTATCCTAATTTTTCCTTTAAAACAAGTCACAGATATAACAACTCTACAAAAATTAATCAGACAACAAAAACCTTATTTGTAGTAATATCTAAGATAAAATCTCAAACTGTGTAAATATGTATAAAATTCAAATGTTAATAAAGACGATTTTATAAATTGAAAAAAATTGAACGATTCGAATATTGCATGCATTTATATTTGTAGCTATTTACCTTTAAGATAATGTATATATTTTCTTTGTAACAGAGTTGCAAAATGATTCTCACAAAGTAAGCTGTGTTACTGCCATATAATAAAACTTTTTAATCAACTTGAATATAGGCTAAATAAAACTTTGCAAACATAAACATGAATTTTTTGTTGCAAACTATTATAGAGATCAATATTATGCTAATATGGTTTCATGTAAAAATTCACAAATTCTGTCAACTAGATAAAGCAACAAAATGTGCATGTGACCATTGGGTATTGTTCAATATGTTAATTGCCGCGAAAATTTATTGTTTGGATAAATTAGCCTAATACTGATACATACAATAATTTGCTAGACATAATATGACAGATGCTTTGGATTTAAAATATCAAAATGTATAATAATGTAAATTTTCAGAATTTTTTTTTTTGTTATCACAAAATAAATTGCATTATTTTTATACATTCGTTGCATACAATACTTCATGTAAAACTTTATAATCCAATTACGCCGACATATATTTACTTCGACATTTTATTTTAATTGTGTTTTAATAGAAATTAGTTAACAATCGAAAACGTGTCCTGAATTGTTTATATACGACATACGTATTTTGACAATTAATTTAGCATTTGCGGTTTTATTAAATGCAGCAACATCAAATTAGTGGCCAATAAATTTATGAAAATATTTAAATCTGTTTGGCAGATTTAAAATTGTAAACACAACAGATATTTCATCTCAGATAATTGTTTTAATCTATACAAGTAATTGTATGTGTATTACGTTTTTCAAGGCCGCAAAAGTAGAGCAACATTTGCACAGACTTCAAAAATAGTTAAATGAAAAATACAATGCAAAGTTTATTTATTAACATCAATATTCGGCGTCACCAAAGATGTGTGTGGCCTGGCGTTGTCCTGATGGAAGACAATTCGGCCTCTGTTGATCAAAGATGGCCTCTTCTGCATGAGTGCTGCATTCAAGCGGTCCAGTTGTTGGCAGTACAGGTCCGAATTGAGCGTTTGGCCATAGGGAGCAGCTCATAGTGGATGATTCCCTGCCAATCCCACCAAACACACAGAAGAACCAGAATCCAGGCTTGACCACCGTCTGGGCAGCTTCACCGCTTTTCGACCACGACCGTTTGCGCTTCATGTTGTCGTAAGTGACCCACTTTTCATCGCCAGTCACTATCCGCTTCAAAAACGGGTCGATTTTGTTGCGAAAACAAACAACAATAAATCAAACACGTGTTAGCGTGTGAAAAAAGCTTTCCAAAAAGCTCTAGCGTGAACCGATGCGACGACTACAATTAGAACTACGCGCTTGCAAAGACAAGCTTGCGGAAATACCGCAAGACTTTTTTGACAACCTTATACAATAAAAATATCTTTTGGCACAATCAAATACCAAAAAGCTAGAATTTGGATGTGGATTTGTAGTTGGCGAGAGACTCAGACATCTTGTCTGGCGCTTCAATCCTGTTAGTGATCGAATAGCCGCAATCCGCATGAAGGGAAATATTTCTACATCACGCTGATTTTTACTCATGCCCCGACGGAAGATAATGACGTTAAGTTGAAGATGCATTTTACGAGCGCCTAGAGGAAACATACGACATCCTGGGAGACTTTAATGCAAAAATAGGAAGGGAAGCTGTTCTCGGTCCATCGATCGGTAAATTCAGCCAGCATACCAACAAGTCAGACAATGGTTTTAGGCTGGTTGCCTTCGCAGCGGAAAGGAGATGGTATTGAGTAGAACCAGAATACAGCACAAAGATATCCACAAGGCAACATAGCTATCCCCCGATCAACACAACAAAAATCAAATTGATCATGTGGTAATTGATTGCAGGCATGCATCAAGTGTCATGGACGTGCGTGTGATACGTGGTGCTAAAATTAGCTCGGATCATTACCTGGCTGCAGCCAAGGTGCGCACAAGATTGAGCAGAGCGAAAAACGCACGTAACCAAATACAAAGAAAGCTGGACATCGCGAAGCTGCAAACCCCAGAGATAGCCACTGCCTACTCCAACCAGCTCTCCCAACTTCTACGATACAACGCCTTTACTTCTGACGTTTCTGGTACGATGAAGAATGTCGCATAGCGTTTTAGGAACATTATGCTGCTTATAGGACAAGGCTACAACCAATTGTAACGCGTGCTGTTAGGGAATGGCACAAGGAGACAGTAAAACAGGCGAGACAGCTATTTAAGCGAAAAAACGTCAGATGAAGGAAAGGGAGTACAAGGATATAAAGCGTTACAGGGATAGAGTTGAGGCCCGCAAATTTTACCAGAAAGTAAGAGCAAAAGGCTGCGTTAATGGGCTCCCCTCCTGTAAAGACAAGGATGGAAATCTGGTCACAGATACACAGAGTGTACTGTATATATGGAGAGAACACTCCCAGCAACTGCTGGTACCAGAAGGCAGCGCACGTGACGGCTTAGATTGCCCACCACCAAGTCAAGCTGAGGTATGAAGAGCAATATCGCGGCTGAAGAACAACAAAGCAGCCGGTGCCGACGGTCTGCCGGCAGAGCTCTTCAAGTCCGGTGGCGAGGAGCTGAAAACGAGCATGCACCAGCTCTTACGCACGGTTTGGGTTAAAGAGTGCATGCCCGACGATTGGAACCTAAGCGTATTATGTCCTGTGCTGAAAAATGGTGATCCAAGTGTGTGCTCCAACTACCGCGGGATCAGCCTTTTACCCATCGCATATAAGGTCCTGTCGAGTGCGCTATGTGAAAGACTAAAGCCAGTGTTATCCAAACTGATCGGGCCTTACCAGTGTGGCTTTAGACCTGGAATATCAACAACTGACCAGATTTTCACACTTCGGCAAATCCTGGAAAAGACCCAAGAGCCACATGCTACTCGGGTACGCTGATGACGTAGACAGCAGAAGGAACCAGCGAATTTGTGTCTAACGGTGAACAAGGACAAAACGAAGTTATTAGTTTCAACGAACAAAGAATCTACTCGTTTGGAAAACTGCGTGAACGTTGACAACTATAATTTCGAGGTGGTAGATAATTTTATCTACCTAGGTTCCGACATCAACAAAACAAATAATGTCAGCCTAGAAATTCGGAGAAGAATCATGCTTGCTAATAAATGCTACGACGGACTAAGCAAGCGATTCAATGACCCTATCCATATCTCGACGGTTCAGAATCCTGGATTATGACACAAGCGGATGAATCGGTTCTGCCAGTATTCGAGAGAAAAATACTTCGTTAAATATATGGGCCCATCATCGTTAACGGAGAGTATCGGCTTCGTATGAATAATGAGCTGTACGAGCTATACACTGACATTGACGTGGTCAGACGTATTAAGGTGCAGCGGTTTTATTGGTTAGGTCATGTTGTACGCATAGACGAAAATGCTCCTGCTCGTAAAGTCTTCGACAATGAACTCGATGGACGGCGCAGAAGAGGGCGACCAAAACTCCCTTGGAAATACAAGGTTTCTGAGAACCTTACAGAATGGGGTGTGACTAACTGGAGAAGAAGCGCAGAAGATCAATCGCTTATAATATTTTTCTACGTGCGGTATATAATCCAATGGGATTGCTAAGAATTGTAAGTAAGTTATATCACTTTTTTGTACAATAAATGTATTTTTAGTACAATAAACTGTATTTTTAGACAATAAATTGTTCTTTTTCATAAAATACATTTTTTTTTGAGAAAAATAAATTCTACTTTTAGGTACAGTAATTGTACTTTTTGGTATTGAATATTATCTGGAAATCAAATATTATCGCTCTAAGTCTAAATACGGTTTTGCCACGTCTTCTTCGGCCACAGACCGAGAACAACAATGCCGTCTGCAAATTTTAACCTGAAGTGCCGAGTACTATCTGTGTATGAAATTGTATCGCTCTGGCGCTAAATTACAATTTTTCCACGCCCACTCCGCCCATAGATCCAAAATTTAAATTTCAGTTGCATAGTAACAATAGTATTGTAGAATACTATCTGTCTTTTAAATTTTATCTTATCTTTGGGCGTGGCAACCCATTTCCTCAATGATCCAAAATTAAAACGCCAACTCGGGGGCGTTTCCCTAAATGATCCAAAATTAAAATGTCGTCCTCACATTCATATTCGTATTGTTGAGTACAAACTGTGTACCAAATTTTACCTCTTTAGGGCTAATGTACAGTTTTCCACGCCCACTCCGTCCACTGATCCAAAATTGAAATTTTGTTGCATATTAATATTCGTGTTGTCGAATACTATTTCTGTATCACATTTTATCTCTCTAGGACTAAAATACAGTGTTGCTACGACCCCTTCCCCCAATGAACCGAAATTAAAATGTCGTCTGCATATCCATATTCGTGTAGCCGAGTACTACCTGTGTTACAAATCTTATCACTCTACAATTACTCTACAGTTTGGGTACGCTCACTCCGTCCACTGAACCATATTAAAAATTTCGTCTTCAAGTTTGTACTTGTAGTACCGAATACTTTATATGTATGTCATAAATACAGTTTTGCCACGCCCCCTCCGCCTATTGATCAAAAATAAAACTTTCGTCTGCATATTTATATCCAACTAATTGTTAAAGGGTGGTTAAATTGTAAAGGCCGATGTTGAATGTGAACCACACCTAAACATCAAATTCTTTTCTGCTTCTCATTTGACATTTCTCAATTTCAGACTAACTCAATTTGAACCATGGAAAGATACACAATCGAGCAATGCGTTTAAGTTATTCAGGCTTATTATGAAAATGGGCGTTCAAATCAAAATGCATATCGTGCACTTCGTGATCTTTTCGGTCAATTTAATCGTGTCAAACGTACTTACAATTAGAAAAATCGTGCGGAATTTTTAAACACCTTGTGAAAACACCAAGGCATGCGCATACATCTCCTACTGATGAATATATTGCTGCTATTCGCGATAGTGTGACTGAAGAGCCGTCCACTTCAACTCGTCGTATTGCCCAACAATTGCACCTCCCACGCTCGTCATTGATGAACATTATTCAAAAAGACTTTTTGCAATTGACTCAACAACTAAACAGGCTTTAGTTCCATTTCAAACTTTAGACCATTCCAAACGTCGTCAAAGGTCGAAGAAAATCATCTTCAGTGATGAGGCACATTTTCAACTCAGTTTATTCGTCAATAAGCAGAATTGCCGAACTTTACTGGCCCGAATTCGAAGATATGGATGTCGACGATATGTGGTTTCAAGAAGATTGTGCCACTTACCATACATCTAACGAAACAATGGCTCTTTTGCGCGACAAATTCAATGGCCGTTTTACCTCACGTGGTGGCGGTGTCAATTGGCCGCCAAGATCATGTGATTTGACACCGTTGGACTTCATTCTTTGGGCTTATTTGAAAGAAAAGGTGTACGTCGAAAAGCCAGCAAAACAATTCAAGAGCTGAAGGATGAGATAATTAGGCACATTAACGGCATAGAATCTTAATTATGCCGCAGCGTCATCGAAAATTTGGACCATCGGATAGAGGTGTGCAGCCGAGGTCGCGGAGGCCGTTTGGCCGATATTTTGTAAAATAAATAATTGAACCATACCTACGTATATAATAATCTATATATATAAAAGTGAACATTTGTTTCTACGTATGACCGCTATAGACTTGAAAACCACAGAACCGATGTGCAACAAACCGGATTCATTAGAAAAGCAATCTTCCGAGGATGGTTATAGGCTACCTAAACATTGCATTTGACACTTTTGGTCCATTTATTGAGTCGATTTTCGATTTTTCCCGCCGCGCTCTGACGGGTGTCAAAGCCACGTTTCCAAGCGTCACCACGTAGAAGTACTCCGTCCGCAGTAGTACCACGAATACGAAGTTCTGTGGGTAGACTTGAAGTGCAATTGGCAAGGATCACTCTGGGTTTGCCAAGTTAAACCGATCAGAAGCTTTACCTTGCATCACACTCCCGACTATTACAATTAGTGACTTTAAATCATTAGTGGATGCAATATGATCAAGTCAAAAACTAGCGGTATAAGATTGTTAGGCGTGGCCCCGCCCACAAAACCTAATTTGTTAAAGTGCGGCATCTGAAGTACTACATTAGTAGGAATGGCCCTGCCTATAGAACCTAATTTGTAAAAGTGCGATATCTGAAGTACTAGATCATTAGGTGTGACCCCGTCTATTGGACGTAAAGTTACGAATTGTCATGAAATTTGGTCTGTATTCAATTGAGAAAGAAAAGGGTTTGAATTTGAAATAGGGTGTGGAAAAAATTCCAATATGCGTGATCAAGCCAAAAGTGGGTGGCCCTGCCCAATTCTGTTTTCCAATAGCAATAGCTGGAGGACTGTTGCACCATTTGTGCAACTTTGGAAATATTTGAGATCAGTGGTGTATGTGACCGAGATCTACGGCATAAAATAAATCGAATACTCATGAATTGAAATATTTCTCAAATCTGCATCTATTACAATTAGAGCGACGAACATTAAACAACAGTGTAATATTAAAAATTACGAATGAGAGTGGATAATTTTATTTCCTTGATGTACCCATGGGTTTTGATATTGTTGTTTTTTGAAAATGTTGGATCACAAAACGAATCGCGTTGGCTACTGTATCCTTCTATATTTCGCAACCCTTTTTGACGTTGCAGAATGGCGCAATAAATTACAAGTTTCTAAGAACCGCACATGTAATATCAGGATAAAAATTGTTGCAAACATGTCAAATCATAATGAGGGATGAGTATACACACAAAAACTCGCTGGAACCCCTTGATGGCGCATTATAGGAGCTAAGAAGCAAAACAAGATAAAATTATCATTTTTAAATTAATTTAACCAGATAATATAAGGAACTGATGTATAGCTACTATGTATTCCAATGATACCCACGGATTTGCCGTTCGATTCAACTGATTACAGTTGCCAGTTCGGTTAGAATTTGCGATGGCAATCAGTAATGCTGAAGGACAGTCTATTCAAGTTTGCGGCTTGAATTTAAAAATCCATATTTTTTTTCAATGAACAGCTTTATGTTGCATGTTCACGTGTAGAAGGACCCACTGATTAACATATGTACACTCCTTTGGTTCTCACCTTTTATTATCAAAAGCATTGCAATACATTTATGTCATTAAAAATATATTAATCCTTTAATATAACTCAAAAACTTTTGTTAAATTTCTATGAGAATACCAAAAGAAACTAACACAAAACAAAGATTTATTTCACCCAAAAAAGTTACATTTAAGTCAATACTTCTTTAGGCAGGACGAAGTCTGCCCGGTCAGCTAGTCATAATATAAAGAAATAAAAATAATATCCTAAATAATTTGTGTTTTATTCAAAAACAAGATCGGCCTATAAAATTTAACCAAACTTTATTAGTCTAGCTCTAAAAAAAATTGGCACGCCCACTCCGCTGGGGTTAAAACTTTAAAAATGTTGCCTATTAAATTTATTTATATTTAGAGCAAGCTTGCACAAAAGTTCGTCCAATGTGAGCAGTAGCAGAATTTGGCATACATTGTTTACCTGATTTAAGGCATTTTACACCTTTGATTTATAGAAACTCTTAACTTTTTCACCAGCATTTTACACCATCTAAACATTTATAGAAACTTATTTTTTCTCGATTCTATCGTAAACCTATTAACACTTAAGATTTGTAGTGAAAGTGGAGCAGTCACAGCAAAGGGTGCTGATGATGATAGTCTGGCAACTATCGCAATATCTATCCGCCCTGCCGGCTGTCAACATAATACATTTCACACAAATTTTGTAAAAAACAAAATCTATTGGCATTAATTGTTAATAGTAAATGATCTTCAACCGAACTATGAAGCAAAAGTCATGTATAGAAAACTTAAGAATTCCTAGAAATTTATAAGTTCATATAATGGATTGCTAAAATTATCTTATCATATCCTCCAACACATCATAATAAAATGTTTCACATTCATAGAGTACCAATATACATACATCAACGTTTATGTCTATATCCTTTGCTTGTACTATGATAGTAATATACGGAAGTATAGACTGCAACCACAACTGCCACTGCAAAAGTTATTGATAACAAATCTCGATGCAATATTTCGCACCTGTATATCATTGAACCACGATACAATAATTTCAGGATAAACAAAAACATTTAAACATAAACCAGGTAAAGTAACACGTATATATATGTACGACATGTTTGCAATTTACTGCAACACTAAATTACATTATTTTTACTATCACAATAGTGGGAGGAGGGTCTACATGGCTTGGCATGATTACATGCATTGAAATATGCTGTGAAAACATGTAAAGAGACGGACATCAAAATAACTCACTTAAACAAACTCTGGTAGTTACATAGTTAAGTTAACTTTATAGCAGTGGCAAATGAGATAGGTCCGTTGGAAAAGTTTCAGTATAGAACATGCAAACCTCGACACTAAGTGGGTCCGGATGAGAGAAATATGCAACTTTGCAGAAGGCAAGATTTAGGTGCCAAATTTTACGAAACATATACAAAAAATAATATGAATATATTTACATTCTGTTAGGGGGAATTTACAGCGAGATAAGATAATCAATGGATTAACTAAGAATCGTAAATTTGTGTAGAAATATATTTTTTTTAAAATGAAATCGACATTTCTATATCTTTGTGTTTATATTGGTTTCAGAATTCACTGAACTTACTGAGCTTGGCTCCTCTATTTCACATTGTGATCGAGGGTTACAAGGTGGTTATAAGAATGTTCTATGGTGCAAACAAGATTATATGATTTTGATTTTGAAAATGTCTCTACTAAAGCGAATTGAAGATATCTGATGTAAAATTTGACTTTTATTAAAATTTGTTTCTTTTATAAATTCTCTTCTCACATATCTCATTTAATATAATTTAATTTTGACGAAACCCTACTACGATCGTTTTTGCAGCTTCTTGCTTACTTAAATATCTGCCATTAACAATATAGTAGTACACTTTCTACAATATCTAGGTCAAATGTTTTTACCTTTCTGCCAAAAAATTATGCATTTGGATCTGTAGTATACAGCAGGACTACGACGACATAAGCTTAACATTCCATTGAAATTCTTTTTACCTCCATTTTTACTAGAATCCACTGTAAGGAAGCTCTATCGTTGTTTGATTTAATCTCTATCATATAACAAAGCAAATGCTTGCCATTTGCATTTAAAAGTATAAGTTTCATTTGTTGATTTGCTCTTTCATTTGTATTGTGTGCAACTGTTAAATGCTACGTTTTCACTGACTTTATGACCCCTTTCGACTTGAGTTAACTTGGCTGATTGCCTGGCTGAATGTCTGCTTTTCCAGCAGACATTTGTTTATGCTTGCATACATACCTTCTTATATATAAGTATATATCCGTGTGTAACGAATGAATTTCTTAATAGTCAAGAAACTACGCGAAGTAGTTTTCTAAGTTCTTCCTGAGTTTTATTATTATTGTTGTTAGTTCTTTATCGCCCTTTGCGAAATAACTAACAGCAATAAATATTTAAATATATTTTCAAACAAGTAACGTCTGTAAATTAAACACAGTAATTGCGACTAGTCGGTGGAGTACAATGTAGATACCAAGACTTCAATGTAGAAAAGAATAGCGTCAAAATGTAAGACATAGTTGCGAAGAGTAACATTTTTGTTCATACATTTAGTAAACATAATGAGAAGTAACTACAAGTTTTATGGAAACGATTTTACCGGTAGTGATGCTAATGGCTATATTATAAATTAAGTACTTAGTTTTTGAAAATATCATACAGGTTTTTAAAAATTAAAAGACATGTAAGTATTTTTTTTGACTATTATTTACACCAGGAATGAGTTGGCAATAGATCTCGTCGTTCTGAAATGGTTAAGTATGTTATGTAAGTATGTTAATAGTAGTTTATTTTTGATGTTGAATCATCCCAAAAGCGCAGAATATTGTACTAGAGTTAATGTATTAATCAAGATTTTTCAAATTTGGATTATTTAGTTTTTAGATTATTCCAAAAAGTTTACGTTCCATTAGTTTACCTTTTACTGCTCATTTGCGTTTCTTGAGTTCCCGCAAATGAGCGATTTCTGTTTTTCAATAAACCAAAATATGAATTAAAATTGGCTTGAGGCAACTGTTAATATATGAAATAAGAAAGGTTTTATTTTGATGTCTTAAATCATATTTAGTTATAATTTGTTTTTGTACATAAATCATATTTTTATAAGTAAATATTCGCTATACTGCAGTATTGGCGGCACTCAAACTAATTCCATATTTGGGCAATCTGAAAGTAAATAATAAAGATATAATAACTATTTACAACCAAATGTCTTGAAATTTTGTACGAGTTAATATTCCCCAAAACTACTTACGGTATTGCAAATGGGCTACATGGCTCCGCCCCTTCTGGTACCTCCCATACAAATACATCATTCCGCCCACTTTAGAAATCGAGTTTTAATATCAATACACCCAAAGGGATCGTACCCAAATTCTGTACTTAGTAAAGCTATTACAGGATAAAGTTTTGGATAACAAATTGGAAGTCTAGCCACGCCCCTTCTGGTATCTCCCATACAAATTCACCTTTCCGCCCACTTTAGATATGGAGTAATAATATCAATAAATCCATCGCGCTCTTACCCTAATTCTTAATTTAGTAAAGCTATAGCAGGATACAGTTTTTGAGAAAAAAACTGAAGTCTTCCAACGCCCCATCTTTTACCTCCCACACACATCTGGTACCGCCCACTTTAGAAATCGATTAATATTATTATAAGAACTACCGCGATCGTGACCAAATTCTTTATTTAGTAAAGTTCAAGCAGGATAAAGTTTTGGAGAAAAAATCTGGAAGTCTAGACACGCCCATTCTGGTACCTCCCATACAAATGTACTTTTCCGCCCACTTTAGAGATGGAATAATAATATCAATACACTTGGCACGATCGTGCCCAAATTCTGTATTTAGTAAAGCTATAACAGGATAAAGTTTTTGAGAAAAGATCTGGATGTCTAGACACGCCCCTTCTGGTACCTCCCATACAAATGTACCACGCCGCCCACTTTAGAGATGGAGTAATAATATCAATATTCTCGACACGATCGTGACCCAATTCTTTATTTTATTAAGTTATAACAAGATAAAGTTTTGGAGAAAAAATTGGAAGTCTAGCGGCGCTCCAAATGTACCTTTCCGCCCACTTCAGAGATGGAGTAATAATATCAATACATCCAACGCTATCGTGCCCAAACTCTGTATTTAGTAAAGCTATAACAGGATAAAGTTTTGGAGGATAAACCTAGAAGTGTAGACACGCCACTTCTAGTACCACCCATACAAATTTACCACTCCACCCACTTTAGAAATCGAGTAATAATATCAATATAATAGCAATTTTTTTATTTTACTGAGGGTGATGGTATTACATATACCATGCCAACTTTCAGAAGCCATTACTTTTTAACCAGTCCATAGATTGTCTTCTGCAATACTTAATTTGTTTGTTGAGGTGTTCGCTTAACGCAAAAGGTTTCAAAAAAACTTTATCTCGAGTTTTCGATTTTTCCTGATTTAAAATCTAAAAAACGAGACGCTATTTTTCATGAAAAAACATTATTTTTCAAATGTATTCAGCCAGTACGGCAAAATTATGCAATTTATTGAGTTTAAGTGACATAATTCTTGTTGGCCATTTGATTCCAATTAATTTGGTATCACATCTGGCCTGATTGTCTGTCTATAATTTGAAATATATGTCAAAATCCAAAAGTACCTTCGGACACAAAAAAATTTAAAAAAAAACCGCTCCATAAAAATTTTTTTTTATTTTTTTTGCTTAATCAGAATTTTGTTCTTGATCATAAAAAAATAGTGGTATCCAATGACCAGAAAAAAAATAATTATTTGTAAAGTAGTGTAATTCGAAATTAAGAATTTGTTGACTATGTAGAGAAATGATGTACGAACAGATTAATTCATAAATTTAGGATTTTTATTTCAATAAAAATTTGACGGGTCGTTCTCCAATTGTCGTTATACTTTGGCCATCCTATAAATATATATAAATTTATGAAAAAGTTGGTATTTTGGAAATTGTTTTTCTCTACATATTTCCAACTTTTACTAGTCGAAAGCGGTATTCCTAACCACAAAACATTTATAAATAGTTGTAGAATCTATACATGTTCTAGAAAGCTCTGTCCACCCATCGAAAAAATTAATCAAATCGGAGCGATTTTTCCATAAAATCCGCCCATTACTGACTTCTTCGTGGCAAAAAATAACATCGAAAATTTGTAAAGGTTTTGTTTTTTTCAAATATCCGATATTTACAGCTCTCTTCCACCTTTGATTCTCGTGTGGGAATCATGAAAGCCCAGGACTCACCTCTTGGCGGTGGCTGCAACTCGAGTCCCTCCGTCCCACACCCAACCAACTATCCTCCCCACATTTTGGGGGGTTTGTTCTTACTTTTCTTTGTGTTTTCATAATAATAGTTTAGTTTAAGGAGAGTGGCTTATTAGACCACCGCGCCTGATGCTAGTTTCTTGGGACTGCCAAAGCCACTAAGACAGCCTCTGTGTTGATCTTCAGTAACTTCTGTTACCTACTTTTCATAAGACGCATCAGTGGTAGCATACCGTTTAGGTTACTGAACATTGTGCCTGCTCACATTTGCTACCACTGAATGGATGTTCAGTGGCATTGCCCAGGGAATACGTGATCTCTCGGACGTTATGAGCTGCTTGGGAACCTCCAAAGAGAGCTACTGGTTATTCCCTAATGAATAATAATCAAAATACTCAAATTAGAAAAAAAATCCCCTGTAGCAACAAATCCTTTTCTTATCAATTAAATCAATGGAGCTTTATTTCTATGCGGTGTATTGTAATGAGCGTAAAATATTCGTTGAGCTATAATTGAATAATCAATATTTGAATAGTACACAGAAAGCACCTCCACTGAATCACACTAAATTTCCATTCACATAAATACCATCACCCAATATAATATATTGTTTAAGTCTTGAGTTATTGGAATTAATAGATTTTTAAAATAAAATTACTTATGTATTATTTTTTGTTTGCATGTAGAGCAAAAACATAAAAAATTTTACCTATTTGTACAGAAGGTACAATTAGGGGCAACACAACGTGTCTGATTTTTTTTTCGTAAATCAACGTTCAATGATCGCTTACCTTGGCGAAATTTTGTCTGAATTCCGTATACATACAAAAATGATACGTATGTAAAAGGGAAAATATCCCATATATTTATATGGGAGGTACCAGGACGGGTTTGCAAAATAGTAAGGGTTGCTGAGGTTTTGCCTCCTATTACAAGATAAATTAACTGACCACATTTGATTATCCCCCCAGGTGCCGGTATAGAAGTTATGGGAGAAATATTTATTTTCCAAACAAACTCATTTTGTATGGGAGGTACCAGAAGGGGTGATCCGATATAGTCCATATTCATTCCTGATTAAAATCTTCATAACCGTACACCTTACGCAAAATTTTACTGAATTCAGTGTACTTACAAAAAAGATATGTATGTATGTCTATGGGGGTGGGTTCGGTCATTTGTATGGGAGGTACCAGAAGGGGTGTGTCAAATAGTTAGGCTCTCTGAGGTTTCGCCTCCTATCACAACATAAATTTATCGACCAATATTCATTACCCCCAAGTGACTGTTGGGAAGTTATGGGAGAAATATTAATTTTCCAAAAATAGGTCATTTTGTATGGGAGGTACCAGAAGGCGTGAAACGATATAGTCCATATTGATTCCTAATTCAACTTTTCATAAGCGAACATCATACGCAAAATTTGAGTAAATTCAGTTTACTAACAAAAAAGATATGTATGTAAAACTATGAAGGTCAATTCGGTCATTTGTATGGGAAGTACCAAAAGGGGTGTGGCAAAGATTTCGGTTTTCTTAGAGTTTGTCTACTTTTGCAAGATAAATAAACTGACCAAATTCCAACATTCTTCAGTTGTCCGTGTGGAAGAGATATTAATTTTCCAAAAATAGGTAATTTTGTATGGGTGGTACCAGAAGCGGTGCGGCTATTTAGCCCATTTACAATCCCGTAAGTTTGTTTATTAATACTGGTAAATTTTCATACCGATCCGTTAAGGATTACTTGAGTTATCCTGCTGACCAGCCATCCAGCCAGCCAGACAGACGGACATAGCTCAATCGTCTTAAAAAGTCCTGAAACGAATTTGTTCTTAAGATACTTGGGGTCTAACTCGTCTCCTTTAATGCGTTACACTTTTTTTCGTATCAAATGATATATACCCTCATCCCTAAGGGTGATGGTATCGAAAAACATAATTTCCATTTACACCCCATAAATGAGGTATGGGATAGCTTCTCGCGTTGTTGTGACTTAACACGCTTTCTTTTTTTTAGATTAACAACTAACGGCACCTACTTGTTTATCGACGAATGAGAATGTCACTGCTTTTACTTGTGATGCTGATTGACTCGACACTATATTGGGAATTTGCTGCCGAATGTAGATAACTGGAGACAGGAATCTATCCACTTATCACCCGCAAAGTAGTTGCGTGTTCTAACTACTATGCTGCGGCCGGTGTTTTTAAATATGTTAAGGTAATTCTGTAGACAAGATGGAGAAATTTTCAGAAAAATTTAGTAATATTTCTCCATACCAAATCGGGAAGTTAGCATAAGTGCCGTGCTGTAAATTTCCATTCGAATGGGACATAACACAATATGGCTTTATTACCAAAAACGAAGTAAAATAAAGCCATTATGGCATTATTGTACTTTTTGTAATTTTATGTATAAAAAAAAACGTATGCGGAGGAGGCGCACCACACTCAGTCATTTTCTTGATTTCTTACTAAACTGTCATGATGTTCCCTTGTTAATGTAATAAAAAATTATGTTTAAACCGTCCAACGAATTTTTGCTTCAATTATTGCGCTCTGACAATTTGTACAAAATACTTAATAGCAACCACAGGACAATGTAGCGGTTTGCCGAATCTTCAACATTTTAAATTCAATGAGCACCGGTTGAAGCTATCATCGTTATTGTTTTTGTCTCACTTAAGAGTGCATATAAAGTGGTTTACTTAAGCGACTCGACTATGTTGTTTGCGACAGAGATGATATAGTCGCCACTGCTTTTACTTCAAAGTTCAAGTGTATTGCTATAGACATAAAAGCGCTGTGGATAATATCAAATAAAAGCAACACTAAACGTAAAGTGATTCTCACTTGAAGAGTCCTGCTGATAGGATTGCAAAAGAGCCGCGACGGAATCTTTAAAACATTATTTGTATACACAAAGCTCGATTGAACCATCATACATTGTGTATCGTTAAGGGGGCAGGAGGAGAGAGAGAGTGTGTTTAAAGAATCGTTAAATGCAATGCACAAATGAGAGAGTTAAATGTATTGGGGGAAATAACTGACACAGAGACAGAGGTGTTTAAGGTGCATGCAAGGGGGATCAAGTAGTAAATATACGATTGAGATAATGTTTATCGAAATTCAATAGAATTTAGTTGCATAAATTGTATACTAGCAATCAAAACTCTAACGATTAGAAATAAACAACTCACGTAGTGAATGGATGTCTGGACATTTTACGTAGAATGTCAATCGACGTATGTCCTGGAGAAAACAAAAGATACATCAGTGCCACTTACTCGTAGAATAAGCTAATATGGAAATTTAGCATATTGGTTATTTTTCGACAAACGAGGTTATTTACTACTTCCACAATATTTAGCTATTTTGGAAAATTTTTACTTTTTATTTTGTTTAAGAATAAAATAAAAAATTAAAGTTCGATAACTTTTAAAGGTTTCTTCTAATTTCAAATTCATATTGTGGCATACAGGTAATACCACACTTTCGCGCATAAGTCAAATGTATACCATATGACCTATTTTCGTACAGCACACTGATCAATCAAGTGCATAATTGAAATGCAAAGTCTGTTGATAAACCATGACTAATCATATGCAATGTATCCCTTGTGATGCGGCATTTGAATGCAAATCTTGCTTCACTTGCGAAAAATGGGTTAACTTGCGTTCCAAATGTTAACGTCATTGATATACGGATTCTGTGGGACAACATCACAACAACAACGATCCATCACCCCCCACACTGGCATACTTACTCAAATCTGTGGCAGTTTATAAATAAATTAACAGTGAAGCTGCTAAATCAAATTCGTGACAATAGCAAACAATCTACGATTTCCTCTATTCTAAAATGTTTCAACATTTGGCATGAGCTAGTCCCGAAATTCGCATCTGCCATCATATACGTTAGCTTAGTTGTGTAGATTTGTGTGCAAATGGTTTATATAACAGAGAACGTGACGTTTTAGTGGAAATTAGGAAAAGAGACAAATTCTACGTAATCGATGTAGAGTTAAATTTTGGTCGGAAAATAGCCACCACACCCAAAATGTTGGAATTTGTATGAAGTTGAAAGGTTTTCTTTTTTGTTTTTGTTTAAATGACAACATAGACATGAATGGGAAATATTATAATAACCTAATATCAATTTCAAATATTTTTTTTATTATTTACTGTACGTGATTTATTCTGGTATCCATTGAGCATTTAAAATGTATACAAATAATTATCGAAAGTAATCTTATTGATTAGTTGAGTTGTGAACGAATAGAAACTAAAATTATGAATTACGGTATATATAGTTTTGTATTTTGACAAACTGGAACCGGACGTGGCATAGTTTTTAGAACCCGCGACTACCATGCGGGAGATCCGTGGTTCGATTCCCGGCTCCAATCATTTACATTTTTCTGTCATTGCCGGCCCCCCCTTGATGTTGTCGCCAGCAAATTCGCAGTATAAATGTCGAGATAAGCGGCATGTCCAGTTGCAGCTTCTCAAACATTGACGTTCGCATTCGAGTAGGTTCCGTCTGTTGTGAATCTAAAATAGAAAGCGTGTTAACTCAAAACAACACGAGAAGCATCCCATACCTTGTTGAAGAAAGTTCACCAGTTTAGCCAACCAACTAAAAGTTAGAGGCTCCTTAACGTGATTCAAAATCGAAAAATTTAAAAAAAATCCTTCTATACGCAAAAAAAAAATTGTTAAACCTGAACTGTCACTCAGAACAGAAATTTCAGTCACATCAACTGACTGATATGTAGCCACACCCTATTTCAAACAACTCAAGCACTGTATTGGCTCCACACATGTCACAACGATATTAAAAAATTTATTTTCAATATCAAATTTAATATTAACCCTTTAATGACGAAAGCAAATAATGGGAATTTTTTAAAGCTTTTGTCAGTACTACATATAAATTAGTTAAAAAAAACGAATTTTACATAAAAAAGTAAGACGAAAAATTTCAGAAAAATATCCATTTTTACTGGTGTTATGACGACTGTGACCATATGGTAACAGCTTTAAAACAGGTAAATAAAAAGAACCAAGTACAAAATAATTTATGCAATACGTTTTTATGATATTTTACATTCTTCTCAACTAACAAAAACTAGAAGTCTTTAATTTATCAGTCTTTAAAGAACCAAAAAATATTCTTAAAATGGAGTGACTTTTTATATCCCTCTATATTGCTGTTTTGTCACATCTGAAAAACACCTATTAAATTATCCCCACGCTCGCGACTGACGTCTGATCTCATAGCGGTAAATCATGAATGGTAGATCAAAGCATGCTTTGATAAAAAGAAAATTCTTGACATTTAATCTTATGTTTATTTTATTGCGTGCAATATTTAACGCTGTCAACGTTACCGTATGGTAACAGTCGTCACTAATGGGTTAATAGCATTACAATTGTAAATCAACAATTTACTTCATTTTGCTATGTAATTCTACCCAGGGCATTTTAAGTCAAAATACCGCACAGCTTCTGTTACATCCGTTACTGAGTAATACAGAGAAAAATTAAACAGAATTCCACATTTTCATGGAATATGCCCTCTGGTCGTTTTTCAATTGCTCTACAATAGGCATAAGGTAATTTTTATCATTTTTCTAAACTGTCAAATCATTTATGGCTTCATTTACCTATAATTCAATTAAATAGTAAAGAGTCGAGTCATTTCATTATATTTTTGTCTTCTTTTCGTATCATTAATGACAGCCGATAAGATATAGTAAACATTTAAGAGACATCATATATTAGAGCAAATTTATTTTCCAACAAATAATTAAAAGTTTGTATATAATAACATCTTACTTGGATTTCCTAATAGCCAGGTAGGACAATGAAATGATAAATGAGATTTATTATGTAAATAAAGGTGTTGTAATACTGTAATTTTATATTTTGTTTTAATTTTCACGTGGGCAGAACATAATCTAGATTGCATAAATTGATTCAGTATTTACATCATGATGAATAACAATAAATAGTACAGTTGAATCGATAATATTCAAATATTCTCGGGTATGCATAATTACACTGTACTACTTAAAAAAAAAACTTAATTTCCCTTTGCACCAAATGAATGACACGCTTTCTATTTTTAGATTCACAACTAACGGCACCTACTTATTTATCGACGAATGCGAACGTCACTGTTTTGAGAAGCTCTTACTAGACACGACGATTGAATCGACGCTTAATACTGCGAAGTTGCTGTCAAACAACATTCGAGGGGAGCCGACATTGAAAGAAAATTTTATTTATTTTTTTTTCTTTTAAGATGACTGGAGCCAGGTTTGAACGTGCGATCTCCCGCATGGTAGTCGCGTGTTCTAACCACTATGCCACGGCCGGTCCCAATACACACACAGCACTACACACAAAATAAACAGGGGTTCTCATGTAGTATTTCTGTTAGACTGGAGTCCACAGAGTACAGTAATACTTTTAGTTTTTCTCGGTCACTTCGTTAAGTATGTTTTTATAGCAAATTAAGTAAAATGACGATATTCCTAAAAATAAAAGTTCCAACATTCATAAGTCTTCTCTTTGTAAACCGATTTTCAAAAGCTTACATCTGTTTTAAAGCTATGATTTTCACCTTTTATTAAAAAATGTATCTTTTTTTAGTGAAACGGTGGCTGTTTAAGCAAAAGAAAAGCGAAAAAAATTGCAAATTCTCATTTTTACAACGCTCTAAGTTGATCATGAGGCAACGCAATGTATATTTTTATTTTTGTACCTTTCTCGCTGGAGCATTCACATCCATCCTGGCAACATGTCCCAGCCATCGAAGTCGTTGCATTCTGACTCTTTTAGCTACGTCGATGTCGTGTTAAAGCTCATACAGCTCATAGTTCATCCGATGGCGAAACTCGCCGTCGACACAGATAGGTCCATATATTTTTCGGAGTACTTTTCTCTCGAATACTGCCAGGTTTTGTATGTCCGTTGTCGTAAGCACCCATGATTCGCCAGCATAGAAAAGAACAGGTAAGATTAGCACATAGTAAAACTGTTTCTTAGTATTCTGAGATAATGTGGTGTTACTAAAGTGCGTATAAACCTCTATTGGCGAGCACTATTCTCCGCTTGATTCCTTGGCTGACATTATTTTTTCATCTACTACCTGAAAACAATAATTGCCGACGTTCACGGTGCGTCCCCATCGAGAGGACCCTTTGTTCGTCGAAATCATTATTTTTGTTTTGTCCTCGTTGACCGCTTAAACCAATTTTTCTGACACCTTTTCTAGTGATGTGAAAACTGCAGTAACATTCCGCAGATTTCGACCAATTATGTCTACATCATCGGCATAGGCTAGTGGCATGCAGCTCTTGTGGAATATGGCGACAGACATGTTGACAATTACCATCTGTTTATCGATTACAAAGCTGCATTCAATAGTAGTCGGCAGAAGTGGGTCTGGTGATAAATGAGGACAAAACCAAGTTATTTGTTTCAATGACAAAGAGTCTACTCGTTTGAAACGCTGCGTGAACGTTGAGAACAAAAACTTTGAAGTGGTAGATGATATTGTGTACCTTGGCTCCGCCGTAAACAAAAATATTGATATTAGCCTGGAAACCAAGAGACGAGTAATGATCGCAAACCGCTGCCAAAGGCAAAGCCCTCTCTCAAAGAACGAAAATCCAACTGTAACTTTCTATACAAGTACCAGTTTTGCTCTACAGCGTAGAATCTTGGGTAATGACACAAGCAGATTAATCTATTTTGGGGGAGTCTTCGAGAGAAAAATACTTTGCAAAAGATTTGGACCCATCATCGTTAACAGCGGTTAACGTCGTCTAATGAACCATGAGCTGTATAACGACATCGACGAATTTAAGCGCGTTAAAAAATACCGAAGGCGCTGGCTTGAAAACTTCCTACTTATGGATGAAATTGGTCCAGCTCGAAAAGTCTTCAGCAATAAACCCGATGGGCGGCGCAGGAGGTGGCGGCCAAATCTCCGATGGATGGACCAGGTGAAAGAGCTGTTATTTATGCTTAGTGTGACGAACTGTTGTTTCTGCGATATAAAGATAAGAAGAAATTCACATATTCTCCAGCTGTACGTTTAGAAGTTATGGAAAAAAATTTAATTATCAAGAAATAGGATATTTTGTTCAGAAGGGGTGGGGCTATTCTTCCCAATTACAATCCCATTACATATTAAAATATTAAAATATTAAAATATTATTATATTAAAATATTAAAATATATATTTTAAAATTACTTAACTAGAGATTTAACTTTCTTTATTATGAGGGCAGAAAAGTAGAAAAACCCTACGTGCAGCTCCCACACCCTGTTGAGAGTATTTCACTTTTAATATTGATATTTATAGGTGAAACCTTTGAAACCTGTCAGGTTTACTCTACCCATTAGAAATTATGCTTTATTTTGAGATATTTGTACGAATTATTATATACTTTCTCTTTGATTCTTTTTTGGTACCAATGTTAGTATTTGTCAAAATGAAGAAACGTAATTATAAAAGCCTCACCCCTTTTGGTACCTCCCATATAAAATAGCCATTTTTTGGATAATAAATGTATCTTCAATAACTTCCAAACAGACAACTGGAACCTTTCGGTACACCCATTAAAAATTACCATATGCCCAGAGATATTATTTTTAATATTTCACGTTTGTTTTATGTAACCTTTTCTACATTTTTATTGGGGTTATGTGTTATGGTATATATTAAACATTTCACATGACCAACATTAGTGTAAGCAAATTTTGCACAAGGTAAGCGTTTATAAAACGTTGATTTACAAAATAAAACGAACATAGTATGCTGTTCCTTCCTACTGGACCTCATATATAATTTAGTAAATTCCACGAAAATTAATATTTTTCTACAAATTTCTTAAATGTAACTGCTCAAAACGTTGAAAATACATTACGTTTAATATATATGGCACTAGTGGACCCGGCAATGCTTCGCTATAAATTGACTAATATTATCAAATTAAGTTAATATAATACACAAATATCAATTAAAATTGGCTCACATTTATAAAACCAGTGCATATGTCACTTTCAAACATACTTTGGCAACGTTTCCTTAACTCGATAATAATATGCTTGTCTTGCTTTCTTATTGGGCTAATTTTAAGCGTTGATATCATGCCCTTGGTAAACAATTCGTTATCCCAAGTAACTCCCAAACCTATTCAATCAACAACTTTTTATTGTGTCGAATGTTATATATCACTATGACCATCCGCCCGCTGATCGAGTACTATCTGTACACCAAATACTATCTGTGTACCAAATTCTATTTCTCTGGGGCTAAGATTCGATTTAAGCGTGCCCCCTCCGCCCACTGATTGAATATTTGTAATTGTTACTCATAGTATAATATATTTAATGTGTTGCATCTAGAGTTTCTGTCCCGGGATTTCCCGGGCAGGAATTCCCGGGATTCCCGGTCATTTTAAATTCCCAGTTTCCCGGGAAATCCGTCCGGGATTTCCGGGAAATTAAAACACCTTTGGCAGAGCAAATTTTAGAAGATTTAAAGAAGCGAATTGAAGAAAAAAACACAAGCAACTTTATACTTTAGTGAAGTATCTTAATGATCCAACAGTATTTGATAAGAATGCTAATAACATCGCGTACGCTAAACAAATGTATATTCACCTTTTTAAAGATGACGTTATCGACGAAGTTCTGGAATCAGACGAAATTCCTATTTGTGACATTAGTACCGAAAGACTATTTAAGGGTATTTTAACCGATGCCATAACGATTGCAAATGTTGCATCACGTAATAGTCTATTTAATAACTCGATAAAAAAGTATTTACAATTTTACGAAGCAAGTAAAAAAGCAACGTAAAATGTTACAATTTTATTGAATTCCCTTCTGAAAATAAGTCTTGTCTTGTTTTTCTACTGCGCGAAAATTCCCGGGAATCCCGGAAAGGCAAAAATTTTCCCCGGGGAAATGAAAGTCCGGGAAAAAGAGAAACTCTAGTTGCATCTCTCAAGGGCTAAAATAAAATAAAAATTTCCTCCGCAAATTTGTAATTGTAGTGCCAAGATATATATGTAAATTTGGTCAGAAAATGTACAACTAGGGCCAAAATACAAATTGGCTACGTTAAATCCTACCATTCATCGGGTATTAAAATTTTGATTGCATATTCATATTTGTGTTGTCATATCATATTATATTGTATGTATATATCATATTGTATGTATCATAGCTCTAAAAAAGTTTTGCCATATCCAAAATGCATACAGGGACCAAAACTAAAATTTCGTCTGCATATTCATATTTGTGTTGTCGAGTACTATCTGGGTATTAAATTGTATGTCTAAACCTGTAAAAAAACGTTTGCCACGCCGACTCCGCCAATTGGGCCAAAATTAAAATTTCGTCTGCAAACATATATTTGTGTTGTCGAGCACTAACAGGGTATCAGATTATATCTCGCTAGCTGTAAAAAAAATGCCCGTTGGATGAAAAATTAAAATATCGTCGGCATATTCATATTCATGTTGTCAAGTACTATCTGGGTATCAAATTTTATGTCTCTAGCTCTAAAAAAAAAGTTTTGCCACGCCCAATCCGCCCACGGGTCCAAAATTAAAATTTCGTCTGCATATTCATATTCGTGTTGTCGAGTACTATCAGAGTATCACATTTTATCTCTCTAGCTGTAAACAAAGTTTTTCCACGCCCACTCCGCCCATTGGATGAAAAATTAAAATATCGTCGGCATATTCATATTCGTGTTGTCGAGTACTATCAGGGTATCACATTTTATCTCTCTAGTTCTAAACAAAGTTTTTCCACGCCCACTCCGCCCATTGGATGAAAAATTAAAATATCTTCGGCATATTCATATTCGTGTTGTCAAATACTATCTGGGTATCAAATTGTATCACTCTAGCTCTAAAAAAGTTTTGCCACGCCCACTCAAATTGGCGGATTGTCTAGCATTATCAGATTGTATCAGATTGTATCTCTCTAGCTCTAAAAAATTTGTTTCCAGGCCCACTCCGCCCACTGATCTCAAATTAAAATTCCGTATGCAGTATCATATTCATGTTGCCGAGCGTCTTCTGTATATCAAATTTTATCTCCCTAGTTCTAAAATTATGTTTCACCACGCCCACTCCGCCTATAGGGACAAAAATTTAAATTTCGTCTGCATATTCATATTCGTGTTGTCGAGTACTACCATTGTATCAAATTTTATCTCCCTAGCTCTAAAAAAATGTTTTGCCACGCCCACTCCGCCCACTGGTTCAAAATTAAAATTTCGTCCGCATATTCATATTCGTGTTGCCGAGTACTACCTTTGTATCAAATTTTATATCCCTAGCTCTAAAAATATGTTTTGCCACGCCCACTAGTCCAAATTAAAATTTCGTCCGCATATTCATACTCGTATTGCCGAGTACTATCTGTGTATCAAATTTTATCACCTTAGCTCAAAAAAAAGGTTTTGCCACGCCCACTCCGCTCATAAGGTCAAAAATGTATAGCCTACGGCAATTCCCGTATAGTACACTAACTATCTTGCAAATTTTATTGAAATCAGTTAGTTCTCAGTTGGTACCGTATAAGACCCCATATAATTTGACCAAATGTGACCAAGACTGTTTACACTGTACTCTCCTTTACAGGTTTAATGCATGTCTGTAAACTTCGGTCTTACGGCCGAAAGTCTCACCTTTTAAGCCGTTTTAACCGCTTAAGCTCCACAAGCAGATAAATAATAATACATTAGTAATTTCATTGCAAAATCGACTATAGTTAAAGTCCTTTAAATTTATATTAAAAAATATGTATAAGTACAATTTATTCCAAACATTTTTCGACAACATTGAAGCACTATTTATTTTTGTAATTTGTATTTGTTGCTTTACAGCTAAGCACATTGTGCATACTCTTAACTGCAAAAATATTTATGCTCATTTGTTTAATTGCAGGTTATTCCGCAATTCAGACGAAAACGTAAGTACCAACCACCACTAATACTATAATAATTGCTTTCCCTATTATAAATCCCTAATTGAATCCATTTAAAGTTTATAGTGCACTTTTAATTGGAGTAAACTTTAAACACACAAAAATACACTAACATTTTTATGTCATTTCCCGGAATAATCGTTTGAATAATGTGACCGGCCGTGGCATAGTGGTTAGAACACGAGACTACCATGCGGGAGATCGCAGGTTCAAACCTGGCTCCAGTCATCTTTTTCATTGTCGGCTCCCCTCGAATGTTGTTGACAGAAACTTCGCAGTATGAAGTGTCGAGTCAATCGGCGTGTCTAGTAAGACCTTCTCAAACAGTGACGTTCGCATTCGTCGATAAACATGTTGGTGCCGTTAGTTGTGAATCTAAAAATTGAAAGCGTGTTAATTCACAACAACGCGAGGAGCGTTGTTTACACCGCCTCATTCATGGGGTGTAAAGGGAAATTAATTTTTTATACTGAAAGTTTCTATAAGGGTAATCCTGAATCCCATGTGCAGTAAAATATTAAAATTATCAGTTGAAAGTTTAAAATATCACATTTAAAAACAAGTAAGAAAATATTGCTAGTAAAGTTTCTATGCCATAGTAAAAACAGTGACTTAAGGGTTGGTTGTATATGTATGTAAATATTATTAAGCCCTTTTCCGACACAGAATACGATAACAAAAAGACTATAATACCCAGTACAGAAATTTCATTCAGGTAAACTGACTGATAAATACCATCATCCAATATAAGTTATTGTTGAAGTCTTGAGTTATTGAAATTAATAGACTTTTAATTAAAATAAAATTCTTATGTATAATTTATCCCCAGCTTGTGGTGCAAAATCGTTCAAAACTTGCCTTATTTGTATAGGAGGGACCGGATTAGAATTTATGTGAGAAATATTAATTTATTTAAAAAAAGTAATTTTGATAGTGGGTACCAAAAGGGATAAAACAATACAGTCCTTTTTCACTCCATACGCACAACTTACGAAAAATTTGACTGAATTAAACGTACTTACAAAAAAGATATGAATGTAAGACTATGGGGGTGAGTTCGGTCCTTTGTATGGGACGTACCGGAAGGGGTGTGTCAAATGGTTGGGCTCTCTGAGGTTTTGCCTCCTATAACAACATAAATTAATCGACCAGTTTTCATTACGCCCCCAAGAGTCCGTTTGGAAGTTATTGGATAAATATAAATTGACCAAAAATAGGTCATTTTTTATGGGAGGTACCAGAAGGCATGGACCAATATAGTTCATACTCATTCCTGAGTCCCATTTTCATAATCGAACATCATACACAAAATTTGAGTGAATGCAGTTTACTAACAAAAAAGATATGTATGAAAAACTATGAGGGTTAACTCGGTCATTTGTATGGGAGGTACCAGAAGGGTGTGGAAAAGGTTTCGGTTTTCTTAGGGTTTGTCAACTTTTGCAAGATAAATAAACTGACCAAATGTAAATATCCTACGATTGTCCGTTTGGAAGTTATGAAAGAAATATAAATTATCCAAAAATAGGTAATTTTTTATGGGAGCTACCAGAAGGGGTGGGGCTATTTTGCCCATTTACAATCCCATAAGTTCGTTTTGAAAAATATTACTACTGGTAAATTTTCATACCGATCCGTTAAGGTTTACTCGAGTTATCCTGCTGACCAGCCAGCCAGCCAGACAGACGGACTAGCTCAATCGGCTTAAAAAGTCCTGAAACGAATTTGGTCTTAAGATACTTGGGGTCTAACTCGTCTCCTTTAATGCGTTACACTTTTTTCGTATCAAATAATATATACCCTCATCCCTAAGGGTGATGGTATATAAAGGGGGAATATATGAAAACAGTATAGCCATATTCTTTATCTCGCCAGACACTCACGGTCACTTATGGTCAAGCATAGTAAGATTTTAAATCTTTAGCAATTTCCAAATTTTTTTCATATCACAAAAAAGTATCACGTATTGTATCACGAAGTTACATATGCGGTGCTCCGGTAAAAATCTAGCACATGCAAAATAATAATGTATATATAATATGTCGTAGAACGAATTTCGTGAAACTGGCAAAACTCTTAAGCAAATTACAGGTAACAATGCGGCAACAACTAATTGTGAAATTTTAGTGAGACTTTGTATATACACAAACGAAGTACAAATGAATAACATTAATATTATTATGAATACCAGCATTGCTTAACTTATTTAGTTTCCACTGTTTCAATAAAATTCCACTATCTGGCAAATTATTTTCTATCAAATTTACTCGTCATATTCCTAGCAATACCAAGCACAACTTTTTGCTTTATGAACATTAGAAGACAAGTTACGCAAATGACAACTTATCGAAAAGCCATTATTACGTATCCTTGCACGCGTTCGAGCTGGGGTTATAACCTATTTGTTACAGATACCGTTTAAGACTAAATATATCTATATCCTGCCATATTTATTCATATTTATGTTATGCTTAACTAAAGCGAAATTATACAAAACACTGTTACCGACATCAACGGTAAGAGCAAAAAAAAACGAGAGATGTTATGAAAGAGATTCTCGTATCCCATTTTTTCCAAAACATATTGTGTTAAGAGTACAAAAGCTTTTTAAATTAAGAGCACAAGCGAAGCGTTACGATATTCACGATAATATGGCTTTAGCACGTAAACGAAACGTAAATAAATTTACTTCCATCATAAGTTACCTTTATAGGTCACATACATCGCACATAAGGAACAAGTCCAGACATTCCCATTGTGTAGGCGTTACTGGCAATTGTTCGTACCATAGTCTACAACGGTATGGTAAAATAGTAGGTGATAGGGCAAATTCCACCTAGTAGTTGAAGCATTTTCTATGTAGTACAACTGAGGCCGATAAAAGTAATGACTTTGTACATTACTACACATAATCTCTTCTGCCCATAATCTAACCTGGGAATGTGAAAAGGAATTGGAATTGGAATACTAGTAAACATTCTTGCAAATAGAATTATCAATTTGACAAGTAAATGAGCAGAAAAGGCACTCTGGTGGTATTTATATGTGATAATTTTGGAGATTCTTGGCCTTAATTACAATTCCAATTGTTATACAGAAAAGAAAACTTCGTACGTAACTTGCTGCCATTGACCAAACTTGTGCTCTTGTTATTGCACATTAAATCTTAGCGGAATATTTTTTTCATATGCTTATAATTAAGACCTCTAACCGAAAAAGGATTACTAAGTCTATAATACTAAATCAAAATTTAATCGAAACATTCCGGGATATATATGAAATAAATGTTTTTGTGCACTTATTTTCTTGCATTTCGTCGGTATACTGGAATAAGAGCTTAAGTCCATTTTTTTTGTGAAACGCATGCAGAAGTGTCCAAAAATTCATATTCTTTGCTCTGTAAAAAAAATCCGATGCTTATTTAAAGTAGTTTTAAAGTTATTGTACCACAACTTTAAATCATCAATAACCCAGAAACACAAAAAGTGGACTTGAAATATTTTTGCAGGATAATGGCTGTTGAAGCAAATATCTTTAATAGTGAAATTTTTGCTAATATGTGCTCAAGCTCCGACGGAGGAGTAAAGTGACGACGTCAAAGACAAATTCTACGCCCACCTTGAAGAAAAATATGAACGTAGCCCGGGCCAATGTCTTTCGAATGTCTTTAGCCGAACAGTCGGAAAATTTAGTCTGCATACTGACACATCGCCAAACGGAATCAGACTGATTGATTTCTCTGCAGCAAGGAACATAGTAATTAGCAGCACACGATTTGACCACAAAAACATTCACAAAGCAAGCTGGATATCTCCAAATCAAGTAACGAGAAACCAAATTGATCACGTGGTAATAGATGGAAGGCACGCGTCAAGTGTCTTAGACGTACGAGTGATCAGGGGTGCGGACATCAACTCGGATCACCACCTCTCTACGGTGAAGGTGCGTATTAGTCTAAGCACGGAGAAAACCATGCGTAACCAGGCACAGAGAAAGCTGGACATCGCTAAACTGCAGACCGCGGAGATAGCTCTCGCCTATTCCGACCAACTCACTCAACTACTTCGTGATGCTCCAACTACCGAAAATACTTGCGCCCAATGGCAATATATTGCCCACTCGAAGCCCTTAAACGATAATGCCTGGTACGATGACGAATGCCGCAATGCCACCCGGGAGTAAGATGCTGCATACAGGGCCAAACTGCAGCAAATGGCAACGCGAGCTGTTCATAAAAGGTACAGGAAGAAGAGGCAGGAGGCGACTCGACTCTTCAGGCGAAAAAAACGAGAGCTGAAGGAGCGGAATAATGTGTGTATTGAAGATTACATGAACAGAGATGAAGCCCAAAAATTCTACCAGAAGATAAATGGTAGGGAACGTGGAACAGGTCTTTCCTCCTGTAAAGATAAGGATGGTCATCTCGTTACTGACAATATGGAAAGATCCCTTCTGCAGCCTATTGGTGTCTGAAAACTCGGCTGATGAAGACTGCGTACCAATCCGAGATGATAACATCGAGTGTCCACCTCCGAGCCAAGTTGAGATAACAACTTTTATATCCTGCCTAAAGAACAAAAGGCCGCTGGGGCTGATGGTCTACCAGCTGAGTTGTTTAATGTTTAAAAACTACTGTGGAATTAGCCTCTTACCGATTGCGTATAAGGTCCTGTCTAGCATACTGTGTGAACGTCTAAAGCCAATTGTGGAAAATCTGATTGGACCTTATCAGTGCGGGTTAATACCAGGCAAATCCACGACGGTTCAGATATTTACACTACTGCAGATTCTGGAGAAAACCCATGAGAAGCAAATCGACACTTACCACCCCTTTGTCGATTACAAAGCCGCCTTCGATAGTCCCATCAGGCATCGATTATACGAAGGCATGTCTGAGATCGGTATTCATGCGAAGATAATTCGTCTCTACCGGTGTACCCTTACGAATTCCAAATCCTCTGTTCGAATCTATCTGCACCATTCGATGCGACGAGAGGACTTTGACAGGGTGATGGTTTGTCATGTATACTCTTCAACTTAGTGATGGAGAAGGTGTTAAGGAAAGCAGCGGTTAACATGTAACAGCGGAGAATAGTGGTCGCCAACAGGTGTTTCTTTGGACTACGCGAGCACTTCATAAACACCACCCTATCTCGAACCACCAAAGTCCAACTGTACCAGGTACTAATTTTACCGGTCCTGTTGTATGCCTCCGAATCTTTGGTGCTTTCACAGGCAGATGCATCTCATCTGGCGGTGTTTGAGAGAAAAATATTCCGCAAAATATATGCACCTATTTGTGTAAACGGCGAGTTTAGGATTCGGATGAACCATGAGCGACATTGATGTTGTCAAGCGAATCAAAGTGAGAACGGATGAGGAAACTCCAGCGCGAAAGGTATTCTATCAAGACCTCGAAAGGACGGCGCAAAAGAGGGAGACCGCGACTACGTTGGAAGGACCAGGTGTAGGAATCACTGACTCGCTTGGTAGGACTGACTGGAGACGGTGCGCACAAGATCGAAGCGAATGAAAACTCCTAATCATTTCGGCCTCTGACTTAGACACAAAGATATAAATATATATGTTGTCAAGTTGTTTTAAAGTCTAATAATAATAATTGCATGAAAATATAAGTCATTTCCTGCTCAGCACTCTTCCAGTGACTTAACCCTTTACCCTTTTATCATTAATTCAAATTTATTTATTAACTTAATTTCTGTAAAAAAAGAAGTTGCCCGGTTGTTGAGGTCTTCGATTATAGATTGGGCGCAACAAAAGTACTATTCTTTAATGTTGCTTAGATATTGACATATTTTATCTATGTTAATGTTTAACTTCCAATATCTGTAACTAAGACAAAACATTTGTTATCTTAATACTTTACAGCGGCGAAAACCTCACGTATTGTTCTATCGACTAACTACAGGAAAAAGATACCAAAAGAGGAATTTTTTGTTAAAATTTGAATTTGTTAATAACAACTTCTCACCAATACCTTTATATGTTATTTTAAGAGTAGAAGAGTACTATAAATACTTTTTTCACAGACAAGTTCAAAAACTACATTCCGCAACGTAGTATGTACAATTAGTTGCATTAATATATAATTAAGAGTTTTGTGAGCAACAGTCACTGGTTTACTGGTTTTCTATAATATATCATTCTTGGTTCGCCATAACCGAAGAAAAGCATTGTGTGAGTGAATAACTCTTCCCTTTAAATTAGGCAATGCACATACTTCCTTGGTACTTAAGAGCGACGAAAATCTACAAGACTGCATTATCGACTAAATTTGCCGGCTCAACAGCAAAACTATAAGAGAAGTTTTATGATAAGAGTTATAATTAGTGAACATCTCACCATTATGGCAATTTAAGAGAAATTGTTACTTATCCTACCATCGACAGCAAATATAGAGAATTTATATTTGAATATACATTTGCCTCTTAAGAGAGTGATTGCATATATAACAGCCACCCCCCATCCAAAACTGCAACAAAAGAGTGACAACTAACGCCTCTCTTTCGATTTTATTTGAATTATCCTCTTCAATTAATTTTAATGTTAACATAAATATGTCCTATTGTGTCGTATTAACGCATTTTATTGGTTTTTGTGGTTAATGTGCCCCTTTTTATACCCAATAGGCATGCTACCAAAGCCGACCTTATCAATTAAATAAAACCAATTTGAAACTGCTGAACTTAATACATATATTTCCGACTGGTAAAGATGTTATATAGACAAAAAAAACTTTGAAATACACACAATTTTCACTATTTGAAGTAAACTTATAATGACAGTTCGATAGAATTTTAAACTGTTATTGTCATTAGCAATTTTCTCAAAGTTTGTAGTATTGATATAACTACAAAAGTTAAAATATGTTGATTAACTTGTTATAAGGTTAATGTGATAACAACTTTCAATCAATCAAAAGATAGGAAAATTGTTTTTCTTGAAAGACTTAAATAACTTAATCTCTGGGTTGCCGATTTTTACAAACAAATATGCGTTTGATATATAACAGCATGTACTTTTAAAATAAAATAAAAAATTGGGGTATCTTAATAAAATAGTGGTTAAAATGCATAAAAATTCTTTCTTTCTAACTTAAAACATAGTGAACAAAATCACAAATCATTGTGATTTCGAGGCAAAAACAGACAGATGTGACAAGTTATCTATACAAATATATATATCGTTGGAAAGGTCTTAGATTACACAAGGGAACAAAATTGAACTTTTTGAGTGTTGTTGAATTTGAGGTCGCTGATTTTAAATCTAATCTCCATTTTTCTCCATCAGCTCGAATTTTAAAGTTACAGGTACTAATCGTATTTTCACCTATTTTCCAAAAAAATATAGTTCAAAAAATCATAATTTTTTTTTTCATAAGCCGGATTTTAAAATTTTGTTTTTTTTAAAGATATCGTTGTTACCTTTGAAAAAAATTAAATTTTTTAATATCACAAAAAAAAATTCTGAGCAAAGGATCTTTTATACAAAAAAAAAAAACAAAATAACAAAATAAAATGGAAATAATAATTTTTTTCACGCTGAAAGTTAATCGGTTGGGGGCAAATTGTTCTTTTTATTACCTTTATTGAATATCATATAAAAGTAGCTTTCTAAAACATGTATGTACACAAAAATCGATTGAAAATTGAATGAGTTATGCTAAGTTCGGTGATAACAGATTTTTCGAATTTTTTTGTTTCTACCAAAAAAAAAATAAAATTTTGTATTTTTAAAAATCATGACAAATTTGCAAATTTATTTATAGTTTAATTTATAGTTTTGCCTCCTATTACAATATTAATTAACTGACCAAATTTAATTAATCGGCAGGTTTCAATTTGGAAGTTAAGGGAGAATATTAATTTTCCAAAAATAGGTCATTTTGTATGGGAGGTACCAGAAGGGTTGATCCGATATAGTGCAAATTTATTGCTGATTCATATTTTGATAACCGTAAAAATTACGCATAGTTTCACTGAATTCAGTGTACTTACAAAAAAGATATGTATGTAAGACTATTGGGGTGAGTTCGGTCATTTGTATGGGAGGTACCAGAAGGGGTATGGCAACGGTTTCGGTTTTTTTAGAGTTTGTCTACTTTTGCAAGATAAATAAACTGACCAAATTTAAATATCCTGCGGTAGTCTGTTTGGCAGCTATCGAAGATATATTAATTATTCAAAAATGGGTAATTTTGTATGAGAGGTACCAGAAGGGGTGGGGCTATTCCGCCCATTTACAATCTCATAAGTTCGTTTCGAAAAATATTAACACTGATAAATTTTCATAACGATCCGTTAAGGTTTGCTCGAGTTACACTTTCACAAACATATGAATAAATGTTATTTCTGTATGAAAATCGCGATTTTTGTAAATTTAGTTATCTCAGTAAATTGTTGACAAAATCAAAAGTTGTGCACAGATTTCAATGAAATATAGCTCATTTGATTCAAACTATATTAAACTAAATGTTTTAAGGCCAACACTGTGATTTTTGTTGCATTATTTTTTTTATGAATTTTTAAAAAACAAAAATTTTTTTTTTTTGTAAAATTGTTTTTTTTTTTTTTTTTAAACTACAACGATATCTCAGAAAATACTAAGCCTAATTAAAAACAATGTAGGTACGGATTAAAGATAATTTTGTTGACGAGTTTAAGTTTTTTTTTTTAATTGAATATGGTGACCGTTTTCAAGCTATTTTAATATTTGGAAGTGCCTTAGTTTTAGACATAACGGTATATCGTGAAAAGTCGAGCTGATACCAAGTGCAGATTTGGATTCAACGTCCCAAATTACCTTTAAAACGATATTCAGTTCTTAAACAACAAATACCTTGTTCCCTTGTGTTATTCTTTCCAACACTGTTAAGAAACTGTAAGGGATTGACTGAGTTCCAAGCTCGTAAGTGAGGAAAGATCCGTAAGTCAAGATTTTGAGAGTGTTTGTAAACTTTTGTTGTACTCGGCCAACATAGGTTGTCTGATTCAGTCTATATGTGTGTCGAAATAATGACAGGAGGAGAATGACGAAACGCCTCCTCAGGCGGACGAAGCGTATAGTAAGAAAATAGAAAACTGGTAATCCAGAAGAATAGGGATAGAGATGAAGCCCGAAAGTTCTACCAAAACATTAAAAATAACGCTGTAAGGACATAGAAGGAAATCTACCCTCTCAGAGTGTGCGGCAACTATAGATAGAACACTTTTGTACTCTGCTCGAACCCGAAGGCTACATACATGACGAAAACACTCCAATCACCGACGCACATTGGTCAGATCTGCGAAAAATGTGGTCTTAATATGAAGGTGACTTCCAATGGGCATAAAAATGGTACTAAGGGGGTTTTTGGTGCCGCTAATTAAGAATCCAGAGTAAAATTTTGAAAAAACCAGTAATAAGTTTCAGTCGGGCGACCCGACTTACAGGTACCATCACCCTCAGTAAAACAAATAATTTTCTATTATATTGATATTATTACTCGATTTCTAAAGTGGGCGGAGTGGCACATTTGTATGGGAGGTACGAGAAGGGGTGTGGTTAGGCTTCCAGATTTATTCTCCATAACCTTATCCTGTTATAGCTTAACTAATTACAGAATTTGAGCACGATAGCGTTGGATGTAATGATATTATTACTCCATCTCTGAAGTGGGCGGAAAGGTACATTTGTATGGGAGGTTCCATAAGGGGCGACGCTAGACTTCCAATTTTTTCTCCACAAATTTATCCTGTTATAACTTAATAAAATACAGAATTGGGGCACGATCGTGTCGAGAATATTGATATTATTACACCATCTCTAAAGTGGGCGGCGTGGTACATTTGTATGGGAGGTACCAGAAGGGGCGTGTCTAGTCATCCAGATCTTTTCTCCAAAACTTTATCCTGTTATAGCTTTAGCAGAATTTGGGCACGATCGTGTCAAGTGTATTGATATTATTATTCCATGATGTATTTGTATGGGAGGTACAGAAGGGGCGGAGCCATGTAGCCCATTTGCAATACCATATAGTAAGTAGTTTTGGGGAAATATTAACTCGTGCAAAATTTCAAGACATTTGGTTGCGTCTTTTGAAAGTTATCTTGCGAACCAGCCGGACAGCCACCAGACAGACAGACAGACAGACGGACATGGCTCAAACGACTTAAAAAGTCATGAATCGAATTTGGTTCAAAGAAACCTAGGGTCTAAAGTCACTCCCTCTATGTTTTACACTTTTGGGTCGTATCAAATGATATATACCTTAATCCCTAAGGGTGATGGTATAAAAACAAAATGGAGGATACCATGGCGGAAATTTTTTTAAAAAAATGTTGGAATATAACCGGTATTGCTCATTTCAAATCCAAGTTCAAATTTTTTTCAAGTCTGACTCCGGATTCAAATTGGATTCAAACTGGTGCTGCAGGAGGTTTTGGTTTGCCTTTGGCTGTAGTTAATACTAAAAGTTTACGCTATTAAACTAAAAGTTTGTGATCGAGTTAAGGTTTAACAAAAATTAAGGAACCTTTAACAGGGGTGTAACTTTTACCGCAGTACAGTAGGTGCATTATAATGCGTTGCTTGTCTAAGTAATGGGATAGGAATGTTTTAAGGAATGAGGCATATAATAACGGTTCATTGAAACTTTAGCTGACAATCGATAGAGAGGGCTGATTCTAATAGTAGGAGAGAGACCCCTAATTTGGACAGCAATATTTCAAACAATTGTAGAATCCAAACAACATGACATATTTTAGACAATTACACATTTGCTGAAACCTGAACTCATAAGTTAACTATTTATGAAACACAAATTTTCATTACAAAATTGTTGTTAGTATCTAACCAAATTTAGCTTGATTTGTCTCTAATATATTACTGACAACTGCGTTGAATATATCACATTATCTCAATGAAAAAAAAACTTATATTTTCTAAAACTGTTGATAGCATTGAAACAAATTTGCCTCGATTTGCCACCGATCGTGGAATAGTGCGGGAGATCTCGGGTTCCATTCCCACCTCCAGCCATCTACATTTTTCATTCATTGCCGGACCCCTTGATGTTGTCGGCAGCAACTTCTCAGTATCACGTGTCGAGTTTATCGGCATGTCGAGTTAAAAGTTTCTCAAACAGTGATGTTCGCATTCGTCGATAAACAAGTAGGTGCCGTTAGTTGTGAATCTAAAAATAGAAAGCGTGTTAATTCACAACAACGCGTGAAGCTATACCATACCTCATTCATGGGGTGTAAAGGGTAAGTAAGTAAGTAAGTATATTACTGACAACTGTGTTAAATCAAATTATCTCAAAGGACACGCCCACTTCCCTTACATCCTGAATGGAAAAATCTTATATATTCCAAAATAAAATAAATTCACTTAATTGTGAATAGAAGCGAAACGCGATTATAGATTTTCATGATCTATGTCTCATGGGGCATTACGTGAAAGTAGTAAGACTTGAAACTATTTTCCATTTTGGACTTATTTCTTATTTTTTAAATAGAATTTTTAAGTTAATTTTTTTATTTTTTTTTATAAATTTATTTATAACTGCAAAACTGTTGATTATGCGGAGAAAACATATATGAGCAGATTAAAGGAATTTTCATTTCTGTAATTCAGATTTTTGTTTTATCATAAAAGGACCAGGACTAGTTTTGTTTCATCATAATAGGACGCTGGTTAACATACTCCACTCGTACTCAAACTTTGGCTATTGTCAAATTTGCTTATTCCGACCCTAGTGTCCACCTTGGGACACTCTACCCTACAATGAGCGACAATATTGGAATGATGACGACAAAGCAAACACGCTGAGGTCGTAAGATGGCTACTCCCAACATGACTGGGAACTTCAATTCCTCGCCAATGGGGTAACTATAATTAAGTAGGCAAGACGAGGAATTGTTTGTAAACCGGGAAGTTCAAATTAAGCTTTGTTTTCTTTGAGATCCATAAATGTTCGGAGGAGTTAAGTTCAAAGACGTTTTAAGTTATATATACTACAGATGATGTTGGCGTGAGTACTGTTCGGAGGAGTTGTGTTCAATGGCATCGCTGAATGGTAATTGATCGAAATACATATGGTAAAACACGAATGGATGAATCAAGTCGGATGGGGAGCTTTATTCTTTGCTGGAAGATGGCAGAATTGTAAATAAGCGCTCTGTCGATGACACCATGCTACAATTCTCAATTTTTTGTTTCACACTTGATGAAGACCATATACACGTGAAACTAGAGACCTTATGTAGTAAAACTGCGTTCTCAGGTTGCATTTTCGCCGCATTCGTCATCAAATCCAGGTATCAGATCCATATAGGAGCACTGATTTTACGTTGGAATTGAAGATACGTAGTTATGTATTGGTGTAGATCGAAAATGATCCCCAAGAATGTCGTTTGTTGCTTCACCATCTGAGGAAATTACACTTCCAAAGTAGGTGAATGAGTTAACATTCTCTATGGCTTCATCTCCAGCTTCGAATGGTTGAGTCCAGTTTCCCGTTTACACGATTAGGGAAAATCTTAGTTGGTACCTTTGATGGGATCGGCAGCAGCATAATACCTCTGTAGTTTTGGCATAGACTTAGATCGCGTAGATTGGGATGGTGACCAAGATCTATTGCAACCATTCTTCAGGCAAACTTCCTGTCTCCCATTTTTTCTTCAACAGAGTTTATAGTAGTTTCCTAATGGTATCGGGACAGGCTTTTATCATTTCTGCTGATATGTTATCAATATCCGGCGAATTATTGTAATTCATTGACACTATTACTGTTATAATTTCATCATGTTGCTTACTTACTTAATTTCCCTTTACACCCCATGAATGAGGTATGGGATAGCTTCTCGCGTTGTTGGAATTAACACGCTTTCTATTTTTAGATTCACAACTAACGGCATCTACTTGTTTATTGACGAATGCAAACGTCACTGTTTGAGAAGCTCTTACTAGACATGCCGACTGACTCGACACTAATACTGTGAAGTTGCTGTCGACAGCATTAGAGGGGAGCCGACAATGAAAGAGAAATTAATTTTTTTTTTTATTTTAAGATGACTGGAGCCATTAGTTGAACCTGTGATCTCCCGCATGGTAGTCGCGTGTTCTAACCACTATGCCACGGCCGGTCCCATCATCATGTTGCGCCGCTTGTAAAATTAGTATCGTATTTCGAATGATTCTGTTATCCTCTTCCGGAGCCATTTGCGTTGGCGGCGTTGGCAGAGCTGAATTGCTTAAAATCGCCGAGAAATTTTCTTTGATTCGCTCTGCTTGATCTGCAATAGATGTCAAGAGATTTCCATTCTTATTCCGGATAGGTCAAGACTGATACAGCTTTTTCCCACATATTTCTTGGTTATGCCATATATAAGTTTAATCTTTTTGTTTTCAGCGGCTGCTTCCGATCTTTCCGCAAGGTTATCTAACCATTTAGTCTTATCTCTTCTGCACAAATTTTTACCCTTTTCTTACCAAGTTATAGTAGTGTTTTGAAGCTTGCCTATTTCTGGTTCTTAACTTGGCTGAATACCGAATATCTATTTGCATTTCTGCGTTCTTCGATGGCAAAGAATTTCCCTCTGACATTAAGACATCTAGTGTTCGGTAATTCCGTCTGATGAAATCCACTTTGTGTGGACAAAGTGAACCGCCGTTGACGCCGTTTCATTACAAACACTCGTCAGTAACCTGCCGCTCGTGTTTCTTTCGCCTTATCCATGCTTCCCCATTATGAGTTTCAGGCTGTAATTTACCGAGCCGATTTTGGACTGAGTGAGTAAGTGAGTAATTTCTTCGTCAGCTTGCTCGGTGGGAGCCTATATTTGGATGATGGTTATGCTTCTTCCTCGGGATTTGAACCTGCACCAAATGAATCATTCACTGCTAGGTTTCCAGTCGAGTAGTGATTGTGCAGCCTCTTTGCTAGGTAGAAAACTGACACCATTACAATGATGTTCATTGTTGTTTCTGCCGGAAATAAGGAACATGTGTTAATTTTTTAGCGTTACGTCCTTTTCATTTACAGTTCGAGGTACCGATAAGTTGTATTTTCAATTTGTTGAGTTACCCAGGATCTGTGAGTAAACGAACGTTCCATACACCTATACGTGTTTTCCATTTTATTGAAAAGTTTCTGGATACAATTTACGATTTCTGCGAGTTGTTGAGGTTTGTATTTGAAGCTATGCTCATTTCTACAGATGTGTTCTGCACTTCCAAATCAGGTGCATGCATGTGCTACCTGTGATAAATCAGAGATAGGTGAATTAATGGCATTAATGCGGCGACCACTTTGAGACTCAATATTTTGCTGGTAAAAAAATACACATATTTGGGAATTGTGTCGTGCCGTAGTTATTATAAAGCGTTGTTAAAAATGCGATTCTTAAGAGTGGCATTAAGGTATATTCAAGTGGGGTGGAGCTAGGCTTGCCAGATGGTCGGGATTAGACGGGATTTTCCCGACATCTCGCGAAAATCCCCAGTCCCGAGTATTAAAGTAATTTAGGGTAAAATCCCGACTTTCAAGAAATGTACATTTTTGGATAAACTGCAGCATCTTAAATCTAAAAGGCTCACTATTGACAGAAAATTGAGAAATTGGGAGAAATTCCCAAAGTTCTACAAATATCAGATGCAGTGGACAATGACATGTTGTACAGCGACTACTGCAGTCTTTGAGCTGTTTATGGAGAATATGGGAACATTTTTTTTTACCAAATGTGGCAAAGAAAAGTCTCTTGAATTTGTTTAAATTTACCTCATTTATATTTTCTTTACCGATAAGTAACGCTCATTGTGAAAAAGTATTTAGTATTTTAAGCAATTTATACACAAAAGGTAGAAACCGAATGTCTTTTGATCTTATGAAGGCAGAACTAATCATAAGATTGATTAGTATGTTAAAGCTGTCAGGAATTCCAGTAATTTTTAGCAATTGACGAGGAAGTAAAACTAGTCAATTCGGTGAAAAATGCGGCAAAAATAATATTAGCTTATAGTGTATGTGTAAGTCATATCTAAATATTGTTATGTTTCAGTTTTTTTTTAAATTCATTATAATAATGGTTGTTATCAGCATGAAACTGCAATGAGTTTTCAAATAATATTTCTTAATAAAAAATTTCAAAACCAATATGATCTTTTCATTTGTCCCGACCAATTCCGCTTTGTAGTCTCGGTTTTCCCGACTTTTCGAATTCGGTGCCTGGCAACCCTAGGTGGAGCCTGTTCAGAATGTCAAGGTGATACTAGATGTTAAACACACACAATATTCTGCCTTGCACTACAGTGCAGAATCCAGGGTAATGACACTAGCAGATCAATCTCCCAGCGGCGGAATTTGAGAGGCCTTCCTCATGCAATGCATGCAGTAGTGCTTATTTGGGAATAAGTTTTTAAATAAGGAATGTAGAACGCATAGTTTTTATCAGATTCAGGGATTATATGGACAGACCTGCCAAAGGCATTTAAAAAGAATGCAGAGGAATTTCATGCACATCCCATTTCGCTGCCAATAACTTTGGTATTGCATGCCTTCTAAATGGAAAGAATTTTCTTTTAACTTTTATGAAGGCATTTGCACATACCCTCTCGCTTCCAAATAACAGGGGTATTGCATGTCTTCCAAATGCAAAGAATTGTTAATATCCGTGAAAGGTGTGTTTTTTATTAGATTCAACCACACAATTCGAATACATCTCCATAGGCTAGAAAGTAGTCCTTCTTTTTTCATGTGTATGCAGGCCTTTCATAATCTTTCATATAGAAAGCTTATGGAAATCTTCCATGAGGCCCTCTTATAGAAAGCTTACATAAGGCCTTCTTATGGAAACCGTCAACGGAAGGCTTTCTTATCCAATGTCACGCAATGTAGAAGAAGAAAGAGGAAATAAGGTCAAGGAAGGCATACCGGATCTAAAAGTATGAATTCCGCTGCTGGGCTATTCGAAGAGTCTTCGAGAGAAAAATTCTTCGCAAAATATTTGGAAACATCATCGTTAAGGCGAATGAACCAGAACCTGTTTGAGCTGTAAACCACGTCGACGTATTCAAGCGAATTCATATAGACCAAATCCTAAGGTGGATAAGTTGTACAACTGGAACAAATTCCTCCGGCCTCCGAACAAATTCCTTCGGCAATAAATTCGATAGGCGGCACAGGAGGGTGCAACGAAAACTTCTTTGAATTGCTTTGAGATCTGTTATCTAAATTGGAATGCCAAACACCTAAGCGTTGGTATTCTTTTCTACTGGTGAACTACTTCATACTGGTGAATGAATTTCTTCTGCTTCTGCCAAGTAGGAAGAAGAAGAGTCGTATTTTACTGTGAGCATTGGTATATTTCGATTTCGCATTTGAATGACTTCTGTTCCATTGATATTCTTCATTGGCTTTGAATGATTGTCAATGGATGATAAACTAAATGAAATGGTTCATTAAATATACCCTTTCAGGGTTGAAACAATTTAATTTCGTATTCTGTTTAATAGTGATATACGAATTAAAACCATACACCTCAATTCGATACAGTATTTACCGCTTATATGCACGCCGGTTATAAGCATTTATCGTTTATATGCAGCCGAACTTGAACAATCTTTCTTTTGTATATAAAATACACGCAATATTTTTTAATATATGCATTTCGCCTATATGCATTTCTCGCATTTATGCACCAAAATTATGTAGGATTTTGAGAAATTGCATGTAAAAAATTCTCATATATGCACTGTCTAAATTTTTCACCATCAATAAGGAAAATGTACGAAAATTGTTTCATCGCAATTAAATAGCAAACTGTTTCACCCCTTTTGACTCATTTGTACGTTTGCATATCTGATGTTCCATCTCTGTTTGAAATCAGCTGTCAGTTGTCTCTGTTTGAAATCAGCTGTTGTAAGTTGGAATCGTGAATTTATTCTGTTGTTAATACGTATTTAATGAAATTGAATTTACAAAATTCAAATAGTTACATGCATACATATGTAAATATTGATCTCAATTAAAATGTTAAAAACACAAAACAAACTAGCAATGTGCATCCATATTCTGTTTTTACAATTACATTTTACGTTTCTGAACTTCTGGTGCATGTATTACTAAATACATATGTACATAACACATTTTTTATATAAGCACCACCGATGCAACTAAGCGAGTTTTTCTACATGCACTGCAAATGCATATAACCGAGTTTTGGTAAATGCATTTCCCGCTTATAAGCACTAAAAGTCGAGCAAATTACGAAGTGCATATAAGCGGTAAATACTGTATCATATTAACATCTAGCTGTTGTTGGTGTACCTCAATCCTCACCCCGGCAATATAGAAATGTAAATTCGCTATCTCAGATACATCTGTCGATTCCTTACACAGTAGTTATTTGAATAAATCCTATAACAACGTTTTACTTTATTGGTCATTTGTTCGCAGCAATCATAGTACTCGCAATGAAAATAAGAAGATGATTGTATTAACATTTACCCTTTCAAATCCAATCCTAAAACTACGAAAACAAAAACGGATTTCGTTTCACTACCCCCCCCCCCCCCCCCCCCCCCGTTAAACGCCCCATTGGTATCGTAAGCTATAAAGGGAAAGGTTAACTACTGCATACGCCCACATAATTTATACAATGTAATTTGTAGTTTTTGGTTAGGGTTTGTTCAAATTTTAGGCCATTTAACATTCTGATATCATTTAGTTTCGTCCGGCAGTGGGGTGAGTGCTCATTGGCTCTTTAAGCATTGTTGTTCCAGTGGTACTAGTATTACTACTGATGGCGTTCTCACTGCTGACGTTGATTGCCGTTGTTGTATAATGCGGCGTATAATTTGCCGGTTGGGAATTTGTGGTTGAAGGTGCGTGTGTTGGTTGCCCAAATCGGAAATGGGTTGTAAAAGATTGAAAAACTGAAGCGAAAAACTACTATGAGCAATGGATATGCATGGATGGGTGCACGAATTTCCATAGAAATCTGTTTTGATTTCAATGAAAGTTTCTGTTAGGCAAATATTATTTAAAAACGTAACTAACGGACTTTTTATTTAATATTTTATCAATGAAATTCTGAAAAGTAGGTTGATAATAACGGAGTTATTCGTGCAAACAATTCAAATCAATTTAAAAATTTGTTGTAATATTTACGGAGTTTGTAATGAAAAATAATTTCATATTTATAAGTCGGTATATTAATGTTTTATCCGCAATCCATGTTTAATAATATCAACTTAAAAATTTCCCCTTGATCCTTCTACTGCTACATACGAGAATGTAGGAGGATAATATTCATCTACTGTTTCTTTTCACCGTATGTAATAAATATGTATATATTAGAAATATTCTATGCCTCGAGTTTGAATTGATTTCTTTTTAAATATGATCAATGTTTTACCTTTGGAAACTTACGTTGCTTAATTTCAATATGAATATGGCGTTTTCCAGTGTTAAATTCAAAAATGTTTTACTATTCTACATATATTTTATGCAATAAACGTAAAATTACTAATTCAAAATGTGAATATTTCCACTTATCGTACCACATACTTTCATTTAGTGCATTATTGCTGTAACTGTGTGCGTGCTTCGTAAGTTTCATATTATAAATACTTATCCACTGTCTTGCATTGGTTACGCAGCTGATAACCTAAAAACTGCAGTAGCAAGGAAACTATTAGATAACTTAAGATACATTATTCAAATTAACTTTTGTCCCCAACAGACAGTCATATCTTGGGAGTCGGGTTCATTTATTCGCATTGTTTTTATTTCTTTATCTTCTTTGGCCATTTCTGTTTTTTTTTTTTTTGTTATTTGATTATTCTTAGCCCTGTTGGACCTGGCTGGTCGTTCAATTGGTTTAGTGTGTAGTCCTTTGAGTCATTTTTCTTATTTAAAATGCTGTAGACATAAAATGAGTTTTAGATTTAATTTCAGATTGTATTTATGAGAATTTAACCAAGCGTAGAGATTTTAATGGAATCGTGACTGTTTTACGGAAAAACATTCGCAAGCTTGTCTTTGCCCATTCGTTCATGTCTTCCTTATGGCTAAAGCAGAAACGGTAAGCGAATGTGTAATGCTAAAGACGAATAACTAGTCATTGTTATCGATCAGCAAATACATAGTTGTTAAAGTGGACACTTTAGAAAACGCTATAGAAAGAGGGTTGTATGATAAGTGGCTGAAGTCCTGGCACATAAAACGGACGGGTGCAAAACGGATATAAAATGTTAATCAGTCTTATATAAAAAATTAATGTAGTACTATAAAAATGGAGAATAACATTGGCGTGCTGTTTTTAACATTAATTTACAACATTTTACATTAAATATTTGACACAGAGTGGCTAATCTAGGAACTTAAGCTTGCTAGTACTCACTATCATATATAGCGCATATATTTTGTGATGAAATTCTGATCTAAATTATAATTGGGATATATCCTTCATATGGGAATAGCTTCCATAGTTGTGTAGCCTAATGCAATGGATAATCATTCAACTACGACCGGTATGGCCAATCTGATATACTACCAACCGAGATATACTAAGACTATAACTCAATTTAAAATTTACAATTACATATTCGTTTCAAGACTTTTTAAGATGGTTGGGTCATATCCATTTACCCGACAGACCGACTGGATATCTGGTTTTCAAGATAACTCGCGTAAGCCTTAACTGATCCTTTTCAAAATTTATCACTGTTAATATTTTCCAAAATGTAGTAATGGGCTGAATAGCGCCAAACCTTCTGGTACTTCACTTACAAAATGACTTACTTTTGTAAAAATAGTATTTCTTCAATAACTTTCTAACGGACAGCTGGAAGACATTACCTTATTATAACTGACGAACTCTCAGAAAACCAAACCTTCCCCGCTCCTTCTGGTAGCTCCTATACAAAAGACCAAATTCATAGTCGTAATTTTACCTGCAGTTATATTTTGCCAAGATGTACTCTTATAAAAATTTGACCCTGAAATAAATATGGACTATATATCAGCCGACCCTTCTGGTACCTTCCATCCAATATGACTTAATTTGTGAAAATAATATTTTTCCCATAACTTTTAAACGGACAACACGATGATTTTTGAATTTAGACAGTTTAATTATCTTTTAATAGAGGGAAAATACTTAAAAACCCGAAACATTTGCCACGCCGCTTTTGATACCTGCCATATAAATGAACGTCGATGATTCATACGACGCCAATACTCTCCGTTAACGATGATGGGCCCATATATTTTACGGAGTATTTTTCTCTCGAATACAGCCAGAACCGATTCATCCGCTTGTGTCATAAACCAGGATTCTGAACCATACATAAAGACAGGTAGAACCAGTATCTGGTATAGCTGGATTTATGTTCGTCCCCAGTATGACACAATTTTAGCAGAAGTTTTAAGCAGATTTTATAAGCTCAGAGAGCAATTTAGGATCCCTGCCGGTAACTGGATGTGCTACGTCATCTGCATATGCAACAGTTGTGCAACGCGTCTTGTTCATCGTCTTCAGAAGAGTATTGAGGTTGAGATTCCATAGTAGTGGAGAGAATACTGCCTCTTGTGGAATATCAGGAACAACCACTTAAGAAATAGTTGATTCGCCCATACAAGAGCCTTAATTTTAGTAATTTATCAACTAGCGGGGTGACCGCTGGATTAATCTCCAGTTGTTCCATTGAGTCTATTACAGATTCCGGTAAGTCACTATTGAAAGCTCCCTCGATGTCTACGAAAGCAGCGGGTGTGTATTTCTTTTGTAGTTCAGGGATCTTTCAATGAGACTGGTTATCGAATGTAAACAAATTCCGTGGATTTACTCTTAATGTAGTCAGATATAGGTAGAGCTTCCGGATCTAGAGATGATATGTTAAATTATTTTTTCCAAAGTTTTAAGTAGTGAGGAAGATAGGCTTATCATTTTAAAATCCTTGGCCTTAGTATGGGATTTCAGGTTGGAATGTGCGACTTTCCATCGTGAAGGACAATACTTCGATATTCTTCTGTAGATACACGAGAAAATTACTATCGGCTCCCAGAGATTTAAAAGAGTAGTAACTTTTGCTAACCCATTAAAATCGATGTTCAGTTATCGGTATGCCGGAAATATCAAAAGTGTTACTATCCGAGTTTTCCCTAAGTTGGTGATCACTTTCCTGGCAGCATGGGAAGTGTGCGTTCTTCAGTACCTCTAGGGTTTTACGACTATTCATGCACCATATGTTCTATGTATATACGATGGTTTTTTGAATTCGTGGATAATATTTTACGTAGCCAACTAGTATCCGAAGAATTTTCTATACTACTGCAGAATTTTCTCCATGACTGCCGTTTGGCCTTCTATATCAGATTCTTAAAACTATTAACCGAAGACATAAATGCTCCAATTGCCGTCACTTTTGCTTTTGCGTTTTCCGTTTTGCTTTTGTGGGACCGGCCGTGGCATAGTGGTTAGAACACGCGACTACCATGCGTGAGATCACAGGTTCAACTCCTGGCTCCAGTCATCTTAAAAAAAAAATAAAAAAAAAATTAAATTTTCTTTAATTTATCGGCTCCCCTCGAATGTTGTTGACAGCAACTTCGCAGTATAAGTGTCGAGTCAATTGGCATGTCTAGTAAGAGCTTCTCAAACAGTGACGTTCGCATTCGTCGATAAACAAGTAGGTGCCGTGAGTTGTGAATCTAAAAAGAGAAAGCGTGTTAACGCGAGAACCTATCCCAAAACTCATTTATAGGATGTAAAGGGAAATTAAGTTTAAGTTTTCCTACATTCTCTGCATTCCACTAGTGTGACTTAGGTTTGCCTTTCTATCAGTTTATTCACATGTAAGTGATACATATACTCCCGAGGGGGCAATGGCCTGATGCATAGAACTTTTATTCACCTTCGCCCAGAGTGACTAACATAGGCACTGAAATATGCTTAAACTCGTACTTAATGTCATATCGTCCCCTTAATATAACAATAGTGTATGTGCTCATACACCATTATTTTTTTATTGCATATTTAGAATCTCCACCATTGATTCTATGCCTGGTCAAAATTTCGTCAAAATCTACTTCCACAAAATGCGTCAAATTGGTCATTGGAAAAAATAGTATATAATTTTATCTTCGAAAATTTCATAGACATCCGATTTGACGAAAACTTTAAACTCGATTTTCTCAAAACACCAAAAAAAATTATACACTATTGTTTTATTAAGGGGACGATATATACTTCATAGACTTTGTGATATATTTACGAGCTGAATATTCCCTGTATATGCGGTTGAACTGCTCCCGGCTTTGGCGTGGTATAAAAAAGATTTTGCGCCAATCCAGGCAATATAAAATGCTGATTACACTGTGAAACATTTTCGGGGTCGTTGCCTGGGGGTGAAAAATTTCAAGTCAGTCTGAAGATATTAGAATAGAAATAGTATAGAAAAAACCAAAAACAATTTGGCGTTCTCAGGTCAAACTTTTTTAATGACGTTTTATCGTTTTAGCTTATTTTGATGTTTTTACTTAGTTTTTTCAGCTATAGCTCAAGAACTTTTGATGATTTCTCATTTCATTCTTCTGCAGAATTATAGAGGACGTCAAACTATTTATGAGTTTTACTATGCTGACCTAGTAACTTCTCCGTGACAACAACATACGTTGTACATATATATGTAGCGAGTACCATAGTCAAACTCAGTCAGTACAATACATAGGTCAGGGTCATCATTCAATATCATAGGCAATGTCCAGAATTATAGAGGACGTCAAACTATTTATGAGTTTTACTATGCTGACCTAGTAACTTCTCCGTGACAACAACATACGTTGTACATACATATGTAGCGAGTACCATAGTCAAACTCAGTCAGTACAATACATAGGTCAGGGTCATCATTCAATATTATAAGCAATGTCCAGTAGCCCCAAAAAGAAGAAGTTCTGTATCACGCGTTTTGTCAACTTATCACAGAAGAGAAAGCCTATATATGGCCAGAAATTTGGAGTTATTGGGGAAAAATTATCGAAAAAACGCGATAAAATATGATATTTTGTAGATTTCGTTCGATAAAATTAGTCCAAATTGATTTTTTGACATGAATATATTACACAGTACAACATTTTTCAGCTCATTGATTTGGGACTCAATTCTGAGAACTGCGCGCGAAAGTAGCCCCTAAAAGAAGAAGTTCTGCATCACGCGTTTTGTCAAGTTACATGCCATAATAATTTAATATCGATTTGAAGTAAGTATGTATCGTAAAGGGGAATTTGTCACGTTTTAGGCTCTTTTGTTATATTGTTATATGGTGGTGTATGATTATCATGTTGTAACGGTATAGATATAATTGGTTGAAGACAAATCCAACTTAAAGTACTCCTTTTACAATGAAATATTATTTGTTCTTTAAACAAATGTTATAATTTGTTTGGTATATCTTCGAGTTATTTTTTAAACATATTACTTAACTCTCTAAAGAAACCTTCTTCAGTTTAGACTTATAATAATATACATTGAAAATTAATATATGTAACACCACAGCGCTCAGCAGCAATATGCATTTAATTTTATAGCCATAAATGTATAACATTTTTATTTACCAACTATCATATCTTGGCAACAGAAGGCTAACAAACCAAATTGCGTATTGCATGATCGCTGGCACTTAAATAAGTCTTCTCAGCAATTTTCACAAACATAATTCTTTAGCAATTTTCGCAAATACCCTCAAAAATTAGTATGCAAATTGAATACATTATACTAGTAAGTATATAGAGCCACCACCACAAAACCTTTAGATGACCACAAAAAATACCCTGGTGGTGCGATGCATTTATCTTTACTTCACTAAGAATATAAACGTAAGGCGAATATTATTATTAAGGAATTATACTGCTATTATAACATCTTCAGTAGATATTATGATTTTAGTTCGCTGTTCATTTTTGGTTTAAGCTGGTCAGAAAGTCTAGGCCATAAATTCTCAGTTAAATACTGGTTAAGTATTTTGGCAAATTATAGAGGAGTATAATGTGCTGCTGGCTGGCAGAGCGCCAAGGTGGGTTGTCCCAAATATATTATGGATACAGTTATACGTAGTGCGAACAATTTGTACTAATGATATAGTATTTACGTGGAATATATAAGAACAGTGATGAAGTAATTACAGCAGGAAAAAAGTTACGCAAAATAGTGTTTATCCAATTAGCAAAGCTTTTTTTCCCTAAACAAAAGTAATATTTAGTAGAGAAAAGTTAGAGAATTGGATATTAATTGATTTGATATAAAACGCTAAGAGAATACGATGAAATATATGTTTCCTACAAAGGTTTAAAGGTCTCTACAGAAAGCCACTATCCGGCTGGCGGATGTCCTTAAAAAATACATGATGAGATGGAGAGGGCAGGGACGTTAACGAATTAAAAATTGTAACAACTACTACAGCTGCTTACGGAAATGCAAGAATTTGGAAGTGGATTTATAATTGGCCAGGGACTCTTAGTCATCGTATAGTCACATTCCGCATCAAAGCGAAATATTTCTTTATCACACTGATTTGTGCCCATGTCCGATCGAAAATAATCACAATGAAGTTGAAAATACATTCTACGAATGCCTAGAGAAAACATACAACCCCTGCCCTGGCCATGACATTAAATTTATCCTGAGAGATTTTAATGCTAAATATGTTATTGGTTCATTGATTGGAAAATTTAACCAACGCACATATACGTCCGATAATGGGTTCGGGCAGGTAAGATTAGCAGTGGCAAGGACCATGGTAGTGAGTTTAACCAGATTTCCGCTAAAGATAACCACAAGGAAACTTGCCTATACCCCGACCAAAACACCAAAAATCAAATTGATCATGTGGTCATCGTTGTAAGGCATACATCGTAGTGCTAACATTAACATGGATCATTACCTGGTTGCAGCTAAGGTAAGTAAAGAATTGAGAAGAGCGAAAAGCGCACGTAACCAATTACAAAAAAGCTGGAGATAGCAAATATGCAATCCACAGAAATAGTCACTGATTACTCCAACCAGCTCTCTTAACTAGAAATGGTCCATATCAAAGTTTTTATACCATCACCCTTAGGGATGAGGGTATATATCATTTGATACGAAAAAAAAGTGTGACGCATAAAATGAGACGATTTAGACCCCAAGTATCTTAAGACCAAATTCGTTTCAGGACTTTTTAAGACGATTAAGCTATGTCCGTCTGTCTGGCTTGCTGCGTGGATAGCTGGCTGGCTGGCTGGATGGCTGGTCAGCAGGAATACTCGAGTAAACCTTAACGGATCGGTATGAAAATTTACCAGTATTAATATTTTTCAAAACGAACTTATGGGATTGTAAATTGGCAAAATAGCCCCACCCCTTCTGGTACCTCCCATACAAATGACCGAACTCACCCCCATAGTCTTACAAACATGGTGCCGTGACATAACCCCACACGGACATAATCCCCAAAACGATTTTGGGGCTTATGTCCGGACAACTTGGCGGACATAACCCCCAATTTCATTGGGGATTATGTCCGACACTAATCTGCGGACATAAGCCCCAATGGGGATTATGACCGAATTTGTTGTTGTTTTTAGTATTTCAACATATGAAGAGAACAATTTTAAATATTGCTATTGTAGCGAGGGACGAATGCGCTGGGGGACACGCCCCCCACCGCATCCGCCGTAGCTAGTCTCGTTGCATACTTAATCTGTCTCACTGCAGCACGAGACGAATGCGGTGGGGGGCACGCCCCCCGCCGCATACGTCGTAGTTAGTCTCGTTGCGTACTTAATCTGTCTCACTGTAGCACGAGTTTGTTAGCTACTTAAAAAGTCACTCTTTTTTTAGGGGGTGGGCGTCCGCCCACCCCCATTTCATCAACTTCATCAACCTTTTTCATTACTTTTAGTCGCAAAATTAGTTTGGGTGTTATGTCCGTTATGCCCCGCGGACATAATCCCAAATGCAAATTGGGGGTTATGTCCGCAGAGCGTGGCGGACATAAGCCCCAAAATCGTGTTGGGGATTATGTCCGTGGGGGTTATATCCGGGCACCTACAAACATATCTTTTTTGTAAGTGAACTGAATTCACTCAACTTTTGAGTGATGTTCGCTCATGAAAATGGAGTTCAGGAATGAATATGGGCTATATCGGTGCACGTCTTCTAGTACCTCCCATACAAAATGACTTTTTTTTTTGGAAAGTTAATATTTCTCTCATAACTTCCAAACGGGCTCTTGGGGGTAATGAAAATTGGTCGCTTAATTTATGTTGTTATAGGAGGCAAAACCCCAGAAAACCCAACTATTTGACACAGTCCATCTGGTACCTCCCATACAAATGACCGAACTCACCCCCATAGTCTTACAAACATATATTTTTCTTTAAGTACACTGAATTCGTTACATTATGCATAAGTTGTATGGTTATTAAAATATGAATCAGGAATGAATATGGACTATATCGGATCACCCCTTCTGGTACCTCCCATACAAAATTACCTATTTTTGAAAAATTAATATTTCCCCCCATAACTTCCAAACGGGCACAAGGAGGGTAATGAAAATTAGTCGGTTAATTTATATTGTGATAGGAGGCGAAACCTCAGAAAACCTAACAATTTGACACACCTCTTCTGATACCTAACATACAAAGGACCGAACTCACCCCCATAGTCTTACATACATATCTTTTTTTGTAAGCACACTGAATGCAGTCAAATTTTTCGTAAGTTGTACGTATGAAAATTTAAGTCAGGAATGAATAAGGATTGTATTGATTCAACCCTTTTCGTACCCCAATCAAAATTACCATTTTTTGAAACGTTAATATTTCTCACATAAATTCCAAACCGGCACCTGTACCTCCTACACAAATAAGCCAAGTTTTGGACGACTTTCCACCACAAGCAGGGAAAAAATTTAATTAAAAATTTATTAATTCCAATAACTCAAGACTTCAACAATATCTTATATTGGGAGATGGTATTTATCAGTCAGTTTACCAGACCTAAATTTCTGTACTGGTTTAAGTTTACAACTGTTAAGGTGTAAGCGTCACAAAACTGTCCCACCCCAAAAATGTCAATGTCACAAAACTGTCTCAAAAGTATCTAATGTCACAAAATCCTAAGCTTTACTCCTTATTATTGAAAACAACGAAACAACGCAACTTCAAGTTGATTTTTAAAACGTGTCTCGTCTTATCGTATCTAGTTAAAGAAACGGAAATGATAGAGTGATTTTCATGTGATCGTATTAGAGAACAGTGATACGCATTTCATAGCCTCGCCGGCCTTGTAATAGTTGTCTTTTTCACCTTGGGAATTGCCTACCACTGCCTTAAAAGAGAGAACAGAGGTTAAGAGTAATAATGTCCTTGCTTGATTTTCAACTATGAACAAGGTAAGGGGCACAAAAATTATTAAATATCCGAATGTTCCTTTACGGATGTTGTCCATCAATCTGTTCTGACAAGAAGTTTAAATTCATGATTTGATCTAATCAGCGAGTATTAGTCGGTGTAACTAATAATAAAAAGTTCCAATTTTTTTCTCATTCACGATGGGATAAATTCTGGTTAAGTTTACGACGTTTGTCATATTCGTTGCAATAGTGTGTCACATACGTCACAGTTTATGGCACACCATTTATACACAGTGGCACACAAACGGCGATTAGACAAATCGTGGTACGATGAAGAATGTTGCATAGCCTTTGAGCAACAGAGTGCAGCTTTAAGGACAGCGGCACTGTCAGTTGTAATCCGGGCTGTTAGGGAACAGCCAGATACGTCAAAAATTTCGGAGCCATGGCAAGATTGGTATTCCAGCAAAGGTGATACGTCTGACGTTGATCTTACAAAGCCAGTTTATACCAGACAAGGCGACTACCTACCTTGTGATCCCTTCATTGTGATGTAAATGATAATTAGGAAAACTGCAGTAAATACAAGCGGCACCACTCTACTCTGATGAAGTAGACATCATTGGCCGAAAACTGTGGGATGTGACTGAAGCCTTCTTAAATATACAGAAGGAATCAGCAAAAAAATAGGTCTAACGTTGAACGAGGACCGAACGTATTTAATACAGGGTTTTCCAATGAGAGGTGTTATTGTGAATGGCTATTAAGGCCACTTTTGAAGCTTTTATTCTTTGACATTTGACAAGTAGAAACTACGCCATTACTAAAAATGGAACGATACACGCTTCAACAACGCATTGAAATTATTAAAATTCACTACAAAAATAGTGAAAATCTTTGCAATCACAGTTCGCAAAACTAAAGAATTTTTTGGTCGTCGTGAAGCACCTTGTCGGACCGCAATACACAAGTTGATGGAAAAATTCGAGCTGTTGGGACAAGTTAGTGATGTGAAGAATGAAACCCGTGCTCGTCGCTCAAGAACAACTGAGAATATTGCTGCTGTAGCCCAAAGTGTTGAAGAAAACCCACGTTTATCTATTCCTCATCGTTGTTATGAATTGGTCATTTCACAAACGTCATTACACCGTATTTTGCATGAAGACTTGGGTCTTAAGGCTTATAAAGTTCAGTTAACACAAAACTCAAGCCGGGCGATCATTAACAACGTCGTGTCTTTGCTGATTGGGTTCTTGAAATGCATAAAAATTATCCGGAATTCCATCGAAAAATCATCTTTACTGATGAGGCCCATTTCCACCTAGGTGGCTACGTCAACAAGCAAAATTGTTGCATCTGGGGCTCGGAAAACCCAAGAGTTATTGTTGAGAAGCCTCTCCATCATCAACGTGAGACTGTTTGGTGCGGTTTATGGTTGGGCGGGGTCATTGGACCTTACTTTTTCGAAAATGAGGTTGGACAAAGTTAACTTTCAACAAGACGGTGCTACGTGCCGCACAAGCAATGAAGCCATTATTCTTTTACGGTAGAAGTTTCCGGACCCTTCGAAGAAGTGATTACAATTGGCCACCTAGATCTTGTGATTTAACACCTAGCGACTTCTTCCTTTGGGGCCGCGAGAAAGAAAAGGTCTACCCCAACAGCCCAGCATCGCACAGAGGGCTGAAATGTACCAAAAGTGAGGATTAATTCAAAAACTGAAGTTTATCTTGCATTGACATGTTTGGTATTGGGTGAAAGTGAATAAAATTCTACATCACTTATAATAAAATTACTGCTTTAAGTAAATTACTTTAATGGCAGTGAAAGGTCAAAGTTAAACAATTTTTACAAATTTTGCGTGACATGCAAAAGCAGAAAATTGAGATATTTCGATTACTTATAACTTTTGTTAGGTCTTCTAAAAGTAAAAATATAATAACCATCAACTTCAGGTATTTGGGTATATAATTAAATATATTTTGTTTAGATAAATGTTTTGCAAATATTTTTTATGTTTTTCTTAAAAGTGCTCAATAAGTGTTGTATTTGCGATATAAATATAGAGTTTCAACTAGTTTTTTGGCGAGATCAAGCAAATTTTATTAAATGCTCTTATAATATGAGATATTAGCTTATATATCCAAAAGAAAAATCTTGCGGATTTACCGCCTTTTTTACTACTTTAAGTTTTTTAGCAGCCCCAGTTGCTAAAAACATATGATGATGATGGTGATGATGGTGATGATGATGATGAAGATGAAAATGATGATTATGATAATGATAATGAAGGTTATGATGACTTTTATCACAATAATACCTAAAATAGGTTTAAATCCATAATATGAGCAGGGCAACCGGAAATATGCCCTAAAAATCGTGTTTTATGCGCATAAAATAGGAACTGAAAATTGCAAAATATGACCTTTAAATCAACAAAAACATGCTCTAAAAAAATAGTCACACAATTTTTTTCATATGAATTAGATCTTTTGATCTAAAATTAAAAAAAAATATTATTTAAATTCAGACTTTGTAAGTATATTTGGTACATTTACATACACAAATGTTGAGTAAGTAAAATAAAATAGAAATAAATATTAAAGTATTATTATTTAAGAAACAATTAAAAAAATATTACATGAATTTATTTAACATTAAAGTAACAAAAATCTTAAACCATATTTCCTAAGTATCACGGTGTTTTTGTATGTTGAGCATCTTATTTGAGATTGTTGTTGCAATAAACTACAAAATATTGAGATAAATTATCGAACAAAAAACGTAAAATGTTTTTGTACATTGAGAATGTTCTTTCGACATCCACAGATGTAATTGGAGCGAATTTAATGGATAGTATGTCTTTTACTTCGTATTTTGATGTCAATGTTGGCGCAGATCCACACAATTTTTACAAATACTTTTCACTTCTTCCAAGCCAACGTTTTTTGATACAATTTGATTCAATTTTGTTTTTACTATTAAATTAATTATCAATCAATTTAAAAGTGTCTTCAATCACCTGAACTGGTTCAATAAGCGTAAGACCTGATGTTTGCAAATTTTTAATACGTTTTGCAATAAAACCGTAATTTGAAGCAATATAAATCAAGTCAGATCAAGTTTGGGGGTCTTGAAAATCATGTTCTTTTAAGAGTCTACCGAAACATACTAGCAAAAATAATTGTTTGGTCTGCTTATTTTCACTTCTATGACTTAGTTGAATATGTTTGCAGCTTTCCACGTGTTGCTTCACTTGAAATCTGGGATCTACTGCAGATTTTAGAATAGAGGAATCCACCATCAGCTTTTTTTTGCTGCTTTTGTCGGATAAGCTTTAGGCATTATGTCCAGGGTCGAAATCGGTGGTGGTTGAAAAGCACCTCTTTTTTTTGATTTGTTTACTTATTGAATAAGAAAGCGCGAAAAACAGGATTAATAAACGTTTAACATTTCACAGTTGTGTAAAACATGTAGTAGTTTTGCTGTTACATTTTAAAAAACCAAAGTTGAAAAGACACTTGTTTTTACGAACAAAAAATAATGTGAAAAACATAAAATATGCTTTAAAAGGGATAGTTTTGAAAATCTATGTCCTAAAAAATATATATTATGCTTTAAAAAAGGAGGTTTTTGAAAATTATGCTCCTAAAACCAAAATTTGCCGAAACATGACTTTATGGGTAAAATATGCCAAAATATGCTCTAACAAATAGGTCTCAAAACACTAGTAGGGCCATGAAACATGTAAATACTTTACCCATTTGTTAATATCTCGTTGTAAAAAAACATGTTGTAGCATATTTCCGGTTTCCCTGTATATGAGCATATTGTTTTTCTCTAATTTTTTATATGAAAAATTTTTTTTTATAAATTTTTCTCAAAAACAATTTTTTTTTACTAAATGATGTATAGTTATTTCAAAAAAATATAAATATCAATAATAATGGGCTTCCTAAATTAATCCCCAGTTTTCATATGTTTTAATCCACTGTGCATCGCTTCAAGACCTCAAAGATAAAATTCGTGAGGCTATCGAGGACATAGTGCAGCCACTTTGCGATTTGGTTATGGAAAATTTCATGAAAAGGATATGGTCCTGTAAGCGTGTTCGTAGTGGCCATTTGGCTGATGTTGTTTTTCATTATTAACGGCATACCTTCCTTTTTATTATGAAATAAACATCATTTGTCTCAAAAATGACATTGTTCATTGAAAGAATCTACTCGTAATTTCAAATAGCATGACGGCTTATGGATGACTTTAACATGAAATTATCATAAAACTTTCGGCAGACAAACAAAAATTAATTAATGAAATAACATAAATGCGGTATAAAACTTAACTTTGCTATGTTGGTGATACAAAATACTGTTTAAAATTCGACGAACAATCCAACATATTTTTGGTTAACAATAAAAAAAAATCAATTTCACCAAACAAAAAAAAAATTAAAAAAGAATTGGCCAAATCAAGACAATTATTTATGATTCATAAAATAATTTTTACGGACACATTTTTATTTAATCGTGTTTTTTTTAATGTTAACCACATGTCAATGTTTAATTTAAAAATTAGCACATTTATTTTTGTCTACTTTTTCTAGCCCCAACCTCAGCAGGACATTTCTTTGTGGGTTTTCATTTTTATGATGTCCATATTGTGTTATGTTAAACTAAAAATAATAATTCGTACGTTACATCATATATTAAAACACAGTAAAACGTGCACAAAAAGAGCAACCAACATAATTCCTAATTCTAATCCGGAGTCCAAAATAGACTAAACAAAGCCAATCTAACGGAGTAGAAACATAAAATAAAAAACTTGTTTTTTTAGCAAATAATTCCATTATTGAATTATTGATGTCACTACTGAATTCATTCCATTTCCATTTAATAATCCATGTGTTGAATATATTTATTTTTATGAATATTTTTCCTTTCTATTTAAAACAAAAAAAAATTTACCCAAGCAATAAAACCTTTTTTATTTTAGTATTTTTTTTGTAAAATTTACACATTTCATGGAAATATTAAATATCTTCCATTTTAAGCATTATGTACTTTTCTATCTATTGTACATTCCATAAAATTGATTTTGATGTTAAACCTTCTGGGAGTGAGCGGCATGTGTGTGGTTAAGCATTTTCTAAAGATTTCCCAGTGGCCACAAAATGTTTTCCCATTTGGTTATGTATTCGTTACATTTTTGCACAATTTAAATCAGACAACTAAACGATATGGTAAACACATATCTAAATAGAAAGAGTTTACGGAAATACATGCATTTTTGTAAGTAGATATTTTATAAATAAAAAAAACAACATTTTAGTAAAACTTACGATTACACTGCGCTGCAGCAGTACAATTACTGTCGAATGGGTGGGTGATTTCTTTTACCAAATTATTACACTACGGTTAGCAGATGGGTCAAACTACTAACATAATATAGATGAGTAGTATACCAGTACATAAATATTCTTTACTGATAAATACCCTCACTCTATGTGTGATGTTGTTTTCGACTTGAATTATTGAAATTAAACGACTTTTAATCGAAATTACTTATGTATTATTAAACTGTGACACAAAATGGATGTTATTATCTGGGGCGGAATAATTTCATAAAGGAATGAAAACTTTAGATGATTACATTTAACTAGCTGACCCGGCAAACGTTATTTTGCCATACAACTTCGGGCCCGGCAAACTTCGTCTCGCTCCTATGGTAAAGAATTCATATAAGCTTCAGAGGTATAGTAAAACACAGTTTGTTCAAGTTTTAATGTGATTTTTTTGAATTTAATCGAAATTAGTGAAGAGCGGTGAAGAGCGATCTGATTTACAATGTTTATCGATTTGTTTTCCGGCGTTAAAACAAACAATGAAGACGGTTTGCCAATACGCGAACAGACAACATACGGCTGATATTGTGAAAAGCAAGGAAGTTCGAGATTGATCCCACAAACTTTCTTTCAAACGATTTATTGATTGTCATCGCAAAAGCCAATAGAATGGGGAGTTGAATTCGCTTGAGTTTGGAAGGGAAGATCGGTTAGAATAATAGGAACTCGTGGGATAAGGATTTCCTCTCCTTGGAATTTGCCCCTGATGAACGTCGCTTTAATCACATTGATGATCAGTTTCTTGACCGACAAACGCGTACTGTTGCACAATTTAAGATGATTCAGATTCCGCAACATGCTGATGATCGATCACACCGTCAGCTGTAAATTATGCGGCGGAGTTCCTGACACATCTATTAAATTCAAAAATTCTGTCGGAAAGTTGGTCGCCTCATTCTCGTTGGTCACACTGTCAACGGATTTGTATGAATGCAGTTCTTCATCGATTCGAATTTGAATAATAACATTAAAGCTATCGACGACCTTATTCTTCGCTGCTAGTATGAAATGACGAATGCGTTGCCTGGAGGAGCGTCGAGAAAGTAGATGCCTCCCGTTCCATCCTCAACAACCTCCATCAGCGAATCGTACACATTCGTTTGCTAGACATTCAATGGCGGCACATTTTTTTTTGACTCTTTTAGTCAGCTCATCTCGATCAATGCTTGATCTCTCTGCAATTCGTGATTAAATGCATCCTGCATCAAACGATTTGACGCTGGTGTTCCAATTTCCACAGTTGACTGCCTCACATGAGCACTCACATGTCTTCGATCAGAAGTTAATTTCAAGGTCGAAATTCGAACTTAAATGAAGAAGGAAAAAGAAGTGATGACTTGTAAACAGACCTTTAGTTCTATTGACCGTTTTTAAATTGAGGTGATAGCTATCCTTTCCACGACAGAACATCAACGGATATTGAAGTGCATCATATGACCGAAGAGTTATGCCTCAGTTGTCTATCATCTCGACGCTTGAGAACAATATCGCCTGATTCCACAGTCTTCCCAACAATCATTACTGCGACTTCATTAATAGTGGGAGCATCGGATTGTCGTGCATGGTAACTAGAGGGTCTTCTAATAATGATTTTGTGGTCGTCGGAATGCATTGTATTCAATGCGGTTTTGAACAGTCGAACCAGTACGTTATTCTCATGCATAAGATTTTGAAATTGTTCGATCATTTCGTGTTTAATCTTTTAACATAAAAGCCCCAAATTTTCCAAGCATCATAACGAATGTTCCACCTTTACGTCGACAGAAATCATTAAATCAAGCGATACAGTGCAAAATTTCGTCGAAAAATACACATTTTTCGAGTTTTTACGGAATATTTCGAGTTTTCCACCAAGAATTTTTTTTGTATCCCAAAATCATAGGATAAAATTAAAAATTTCGTCTAAAAAATATTAAATTTTTTGGCATTTTTCCGTAATTTTTCGGCAAAAATTGTCTGTTTTTCTATTCGTAAAGCCACTACAGAACAATTGCACTTAACTTAACTTAATTTCCCTTTGCACACCATGAATGAGGTATGGGATAGCTTCTCGCGTTGTTGTGAATTAACACGCTTTCTATTTTTAGATTCACAACTAACGGCACCTACTTGTTTATCGACGAATGCGAACGTCACTGTTTCGAGAAGCTCTTACTAGACACGCCGATTGAATCGACGCTTAATACTGCGAAGTTGCTGTCAACAACATTCGAGAGGAGCCGACAATGAAAGAAAAATTTATTTATTTTTTTCTTTTAAGATGACTGGAGCGAGGTTTGAACCTGCGATCTCCCGCATGGTAGTCGCGTGTTCTAACCACTATGCCACGGCCGGTCCCAATTGCACACAAAATTTAAAAAAAAATCAATAATCGATTTTTATCAAATCAAGCGATACAATGCAAAATTTTGTAGAAAAAATCTAAGTTTTTTTTCGGAATTTTCCGAATTTTTCAACAAAAATTTTCAATTTTCTATTCGAAAAGCCATTCTGTAACAATTGCATACAAAAAGGCAATTTTCGATTTATCCAATTTTCCGAAAGATTTTCCCAAAATTTTCTTTCACATAAATCTTCTTCAGGCAATAACGAACAACTGAAAAAAAGTTTCAGCAAAATCGGCCCAGCCGTTCTCAATTTATGAATTACTATACATTTTTGCCACCATTTTTATATACATACCAGCTGACCCGGCAAACGTTGTTCTGCCATACAACTTCTGACTCGGCGAACTTCGTCTCGCTCCAAGTTAACGCCCTCATATAAGCTCCAAAGTAATATTATAAGTTAATAAGTTCAAATTTTAATGTGACTTATTTGAATTTAATCGAAATCAGCGAAGAGCGGTCTGATAAACAATGTTTTTCGATTTGTTTTCCGGCGCTAAAACAAACAATGAAGACAGTTTGCTAACACGCGAAAAACTAAGAAATTCGAGGTTGATCCTACAAAATTCCAGTGATTGGCTTTGCGATTTATTGATTGTCATCGCAAAAGTCAATCGAATGGGGAATTGAATTCGCTAGAATTGGCAGGGAAAATCGGTTGGAATAATAGAAATTTGAGGGATAAGAACTTCCTCTTTTTTGAAAAAATTTGACGTGAACGTCATCAATCCAGTTGTAACATCAAAAGGAATTTGGCCATTACAAAGCGACAGTAGATATTTTTAAAATGCAGTAGCCGATGGGTCGTTTTGCAACGTGACTCTCAAGTTTGAGTTAATAATTCCTTGTCATTCCGCCACAAAGACATTCATTTCATCAGCAGCAGTAGATTATGGGATTTGACGAATATCTTCCGAAAGAAATATTATATCCCCACCAAATCGTTTCGAATCACCTCATAAATCCTTCACCTTTCGGTCAACTGCCTCCAAAGCTCGTTGATGCGCTATCGTGCATTCATCCTAAATGATGATTTTGCATTTTTGCAACAATTTCGCTGTCGTCGAACTTCTGGATATTGTGCCCAATGGCTGATCAACTGTGAAAATATTCATCGGCAACTTCAAAGCGGAGTGTGCAGTTCGACCGCCTTTCAACAAAGTGGCAGCAGATGGTGCAATAGCTAACGCAATTTGCGATCGATACGCATAAAAATTATTTGAGCTAACCTTTTTATTCGTTTCTTTTCCTGATGACATGTAAAAAAAAACCTGACCATCTTTAAATTGTGGTGATATTCACCCTCTCCACGGCAGAACATCAACGGGTATTGAAGTGCATCATATGACCGATGAGTTTCTCGACGTTTGAGAGCAATATCGTGTGATTCCACATTCTCACCCTGCAATAGCTGTAAAGCCGACGATATTCACATGAACAACTTTAAATGCAGTTATCTCCTAACAAAAATGTTCGATCGCAAAAAGGATACAGTTGGGATCTCATCTTTAAATATATTGGGATCTCACCTCGAAATGAGTAGCAGCATAAGCCGGGAGTTTCCGATTGTAACTTCAATGCATTGCAATGCTGGCATACGATAGACAATGAACCGATATCAACGCAGCGAAGATCTTTGTAGGCGATTGTGGAATCGTATTCAAAAGCAGCGCGATTCAAGTCTATATTTACGACTGGTCTTCTTCTAGTAATATTTTGTCGAATTTAAGGTGGTGATTGTGCAGCGCGAAACTGTGCGATATGGGCACGTCTCCATTCATTTTTTTGACACTTTCCTTTTGCGTTTGATTATTACGGACGTTCTGACTAATTATAGCACGTCGCGAACGTCGTCCAAAGTTTGATTGTCTAATAGGAGGCATTAGTCTAGTAAATAACTCTCCCTAAAATCAACCATGTCCTATTCGAAAAATACAAATTTTTCGAGTTTTCCACCAAGAATTTGTTAATTTTTCCATTTGGAAAGTCATGGCAGAATAATTACCTAAAATTTTCGCAGTTACATCGTCTAAAACTATCAAATCATACGACAAAAAGCTAAATTCCGTCGAATAAAAAATTAAAAATGTTCGAATTTTTCCGAAATTTCCAACAAAATTTTTCTATTTTTCCATTTGAAAAGTCATTATTGCACACAAAATTCCATACAAAAAAGCAATTTTAAGTTATTCCAATTTTCCGGCTTTTCCGGAGGATTTAACCATTTTCTCTCACATAAACCATCTTCTGGCAATTGCGAACAACTGAAAAAAATGTCCGCAAAATCGGTCCAGCCGTTCTCAATTGATGAATTACTATATGAATTATTATTACACCATTTTTATATATATAGATATTATTTATCTCGTTAAATTTTCTAACAAACATCAAAATCATCAAATCATGCGAAAACTGCAAAATTTCGTCGATAAAAAATCAAATTTTTTGCGCTTTTCCGGAATTTTCCGAGTTTTTCGCTAATAATTTTCTATTTTGGCATTCGAAAAGCCATTTCGTAACAATTGCACTCAAATTTCACGGCTTTTCCTAAGGATTTTCCCAAATTTTGTGGCATAAAAAATTCCAACCAATATTAAAAAAAAAGAGCAAACTGGGCCAACGTTCTCTCTTGATAAATTATTATACATTTTTCACACTATTTTTATATTAATATATTTCACAATAATCCAAAATTTTTCAGCAACACAACGAATTTTGCACCTTTACGTCGTCTGAAATCATCAAATAAAGCGATACAATGGAAGATTTCGTCGAAGGCATCCAAATCTATTGATTTCTTTTCTGGAATTTTCCGAGTTTTCCAGTTTTTTCTATTTTTTTAATCGAAAAGTCATAATTGTTCGAAATTGTTCACATTTACATCGCCCAAAATTACCAAAACATACGATAAGATGCAAAATTTTTTTTCCAAAAAAAAAAGAAAATTTTTTAGAAAAAAAAAAAATTTTTTTTTGGCATTTTTCATAATTTTCCAATTAAAATTTTCTATTTTTCCATTCGAAAACCGACAAAAATTTAATTTTCGATTACCTCAAATCAGGCGATGAAATTTTGTCGAAAAAATTAAAATTTTCCGATTTTTTCGGAATTTTCCGAGTTTCCACCAAGAATTTATCTATTTTTCCATTCGGAAAGTCGTTTCGGAATAATTATCCGAAATTTTTCGCAAGTTACATTGTTCAAAACTATCAAATCGTACGACAAAAAGCAAAATTTCGCCGAAAAATAGTATTCAAATTTTTCGATTTTTTCCGAATTTTCAATTGATGAATTACTATACATTTTTGCCACCATTTTTATATATATAGATATAGATATCCGGGACGACAGATCCGCCCTAGGTCGAACTTTTATTTTGTGGCCTGGTGAGGTTTCTTTTAAAGCATTTTCGATAATTTTACGAGGAATTTTTTTTTTATGGAGCATATTTTCTCTCTATCTCGATGCTTAACGTGTTCTATTCGTTCTTATTTAGAGGAAAGTCAGAAAAAGACCAATAATAATTTTTTGTGGGTAGAGTAAACCTCCCGGTTGCTTAAGTTTCACCTAAAAAGTAAGAATTTTATAAGCAAACTGTTTTCAACGATTTGATGAGTTTTGTTTTTAAAAAAATAATTGCAAAATATTAATTTTAGCGAAATTGTGTAATATGCATAGGTGGTATCAGCAGGGGGCTGCTATATGTTTCCAATTTTTTTTCGTAAATCGACGTTCATTCGGCACGTGTGACGTAGACTTCGACATTCTGAATGTTTGTCTATTATTACAAAGTTATTAAACTAATCTTAAATGTCTTCAAGTTGTCGGTATGGAAGTTGTGGGAAACATTTTCACTTTCCAAAAAGAGGTCATTTTGTATTAGACGTACCAGAATGGGTCTGTCTATATAGTTCGTAGTCACTCCTGACTCAAACTCTCACAATCAGTGAACTAACCAAAAAGATATGCCTGTAGAACTTATGGCAATATCGGTCATATGTATGAGAGGTACCAGAAGGGGTATGTTAAATTGTGTGATTTTCTGATGTTATAAAATAACCGACAAAATTTAAATATCTTCCATTATCCTTTTGGAATTTATGAAAGGAATGTTAATTTTCCAAAAGTAGGTTATATTATATCTGTAATCCAGAAGGGGTCAGCCAATATAGTCCATTTCACTCCGGACTCAAAATCTCACAAGAGCACATCTTACGCAAAATATGACTAAATTTAGTGTACTTACAAAATAGATATGCCTGTACAACTATGGGGGCAATACGAGTATCAGTCATATGTATAAGATGTTCCAGAAGAGGCGTGGCAAAGGTTTCAGGTTATCTGAGATACTATAATGGCGGTGTTAAAAGTTAGGTTTTTTTGGGGTTTGTCTACTGGTAAAAAATAATTAAACTGACCAAATTCAAATATCCTTCAGAGCTTCATTTGGAAGTTAGAGAAGAAATATTAAATATCAAAAACTAAGCATTTTGTATAAAAGGCACCAAATAGGGTGGGGCTATTCAGCTCATTTACAATCATGGAAAAGATAAGTACTGGTAAATTTCAATAATGATCAGTTAAGGTATACTCAAATTATCTTACCTACCAGCCAATTATACGGACATTGCTCAATTGTCTTAAAAAGTTCAGAAACGAATTAAATCCAAAGATACTTGAGTTCCAACACGTCTTCTCTAAAAGGTTACACTTTTTCTTACATTATGTGATATATACCCTAATTCTTACCCCTAAAGATGAGTGAATATATCATTTACCTCTGTATATCTATATATATAAAAATGAAATGGTCCACGTATGTCATACCATCACTTGAGAATGGAAGGAGCGATTTGGCTGATTTTTTTTTATTCGATTCGAAATTTTCCGTAGATTGTTTGTGTTAAAAAAATCAAATCCAGGTGGCGCTAGGGTGGATTTATATCGAAAATTTGAATGCATGTACCAATTTAACTGAAATTTAGAATGGATATTCATTTGATCATGAGAAAACATTTTATGTACAAATAAACCCGGTAGATGGTGCTGGGGTCGGTTTACAATCAACATTTTAACGAATGGGCCAATTTAACTGAAATTCAGAATCTATGTTTGTTTAATCATCTGAAAAAATCGTATGTACGAATGGACCCGGTAGATGGCGCTAGGGTGGATTTATAATGAAAATTTGAATGCATGTATCAATTTAACTGAAATTTAGTATTTATTTTTGTGGAACCTTGAGAAAAATTTTTTTGTATAAATTTTAACGAATTAAACAATTTGATTGAAATTTAGAATGTATATTTGTTTTATTATGAAAACTTTTTTTTGTATATATGGACCCGCAGTTGATTTGGCTGGGGTTGAATTATTTCGAAAATTTATACCAATTGTCCGATTTTACTTCCACTGAAAATATATGATTTTTTGGCATGAGGTTTTTTTGTATAAATTGACCCGGAAGGTGTCGCTATGATGGAATTATAATGAAAATTTTAACGAATTAAACAATTTGATTGAAATTAAGAATGTATATTTGTTTTATTATGAAAATTTTTTTTGTATATATGGACCCGCAGTTGATTTGGCTGGGGTTGAATTATTTCGAAAATTTATACCAATTGTCCGATTTTACTTCCACTTAAAATATATGATGTTTTGGCATGAGATTTTGAATATCGATTGTCCGATTTTACTTAAACTTAAAATATATGATTTTTTTGGCATGAGAAAATTTTGAATGTATGTTTGGAACCAGTTGCCGGTGTTTAGCTTATGATACACTTAATTTTTGGAATGTCATTTAGTCACTTTTTTTTAACATCATAGTGATTCAGAAGTCTATATATATAAAAAAGATGTACATTTTGATGTCACCACAAATTGTGAAAACGGTTGACCCCATTTGTCCCAAAATTTCAGTGAAAGTTAAGGATTGGCTGTAGATGGTTACCCAGACTGCAAAAAGGCTTAAAGACGAATGACAAACTTTTATAATGGCGCACTTCCTACTGAATTAGAGAGCTTCACAAAGTTGTTTTTCCCATTTCAAAATTTTAGGGGACAATAACGAAAATAGGAATAACTGTTGATATCACCCAGACCATACGGTTAATGGGGTTGCTGAGCTTAATGAATGCATTTTTGGAAATTCGTACTCCTTAGGATAAAAAGGTACAATCACCCAGTACACCAACGCTGAAAGTTATAGGTCAGTCAATCGGCTTAAAAATGTGGTTTTAGAATATATGCCTATTAATAAGAATGTTTTCATCCCATCATGGACGACACTGCTGATCCGTTTTAGCAATTCTTATAATAATATATTATAATCTATAAGATATATGAATAACAGAATTTGTCCGGGAAAACCTCGCCCTTTAAATTGAAATATTTTAGAGGTCAAAAAAATAAACCAATCGTTTTTAGATTTCAACTACACTCAACATATTTTACAAAAATTTGAAGGCAGGACGAAGTTTCCCGGGCCAGCTAGTATTATATAAAAATGTGTTTGATTGTTTGCATTTTTTATGTACCGTATAGAGTCGAGAACGACTAAGCCGATCATTTTGAAATTTTTACAGAATGTAGCTGTGTGGGCGTTGGTGAAAAGGCTACGTAAATTTTTGATTTATCAAGAGGGCGTGCCACCGCCCATTGACCCAATTTTTTTAAAAGCAATATCTGGAGGATTATTTCACCAATCGCCTTGAAAATTTGTGTGCATGCATTTGGTACCAAAATTCGTGATCCAACAAAAAGTATGCGGGATTGGATCAGTGGCCGTGGCTTACATCTTGAAACTTTAAACGTCTGTATCTCATGGACTATCAAAGGTATGAGGATGAGTTTTGGTATATATGTTGTTGATGCAGTAAGAATAACAGCCAGGGCTTTGACTTTTTTTCTAAAAGACCGATTGATTCGAAAATGTTACCAAGTGGTACTGATGACCTGTTGATAGTCCCTGGCTATACTCGGTTGTGAGTAATAAAGGGACGTGGCACCGCCCATACGACTTAAAGTTAAAAAGCATATATATCATGAACTATCAGAAGTATGAATATGAGATTTGGTATATATGTTTTCGGTGCAGTATGAATTACAGCCAGAGTGAAAGGGGACTGTGCCACGCCCCCTTTGCAAAAATCACTCTGACGGTTTTTCTAATAGACCTATTAATACCGAGTGGTACTGATGACCTGTTAATAGTTTTTGGCTATACTTGGTTGTGATTGGGATAAAAGAGGCGTAGGGCGAAAAATTTAAAATGGATATATCTTATACACTATATATCTCATGAGGTATGAAGATGAGATTTGTTACATATGTTGTAAGTACAGTATGAATTACAGTCAGGGTGGAAATGAGCTGTGTCACGCCCATTTTTATATAAACCGTTATAATTGTCATAGTAATAGTTCAACCTTCATGTGCTCGGGATTGTAAACTTACGTGGACGGTCGGATGACTACAAATGTAGCAAACACGGATTTTAAAGTAATAAATACATATTTGCTTCAAAATTAGTGGTTAATTTATTTTGTTTTAAGACTAAATAATATATCTTACAACAAAACTAAATAGTTCTGGAAAACTAACATCTTTTGCCATGTTTGTATGTAGAAATATGGATAACGCACACCAGGATACGTCTAGGTGAATTGGATTTATGTATGTCATTAGTAACATCAGAAAAGCTTCCAAAGTTGTATATTCAGGACAGTAATCATATTTCAGATGTATATCCCAAAATTTTTGGAATGTAAATGCGTTGTTCCTTAAGGGACATGAAAAGCTATTATGCCCAGCTCGGTCGGAAGTTTCGCCTCATGCTTTTGTCTTGAATATGGCTATGACTTTCCAAATATATAATGATTAATACGTTTATATCAAGCATATTGTAGAACATTGCCAAAGGCAACGCCAAGTTTAACTTTTCTACGCATGCTTTGGTTTTTTTTGCAATCTAATATGTATTTTGAATTGTTTTTCGAACTACCGACTTTGTTAGAAGGGCACTTGAAAGTATTATAACTGACCTTCCATTTTCTATTTCACTCCTTGCTGCTTCGTTAGTATGGTCTAAGTAAATATAGTTCGGCTTTATTGCTGTCTAGTCAAACTGATCATGTATGGTAATTGTCAAACCATGAGGAGTCCCGTCTCAATACTCTTCACATTATATTGTTCCGCCACAGCACTAAATTCACTCATTTGTATGTTAGAAGGGGTGGGGCGTTCTGACGCTTTGTCAAATATTGTAAGATCAATATAGTGATGACATTTATATGGGAGGTACCAGAAGGAGTGTTGCAAATGTTTCTGCATTCTGAGGATTTGTCTACTATTTCAAGATAATTAAACTGACCAAAATAAAAAAATAGGTAAAATTGTATGGGAGGTATCAGAAGGGATAGCTTCATTTAGACATTGTAGCAGAGCTATAATATACATCGTTTAAACCGCACAATGCATCTTATCCCCATCGATTGATTTATTGACACGAACGCTCTCAGTTCTATATAGGTTAGATACCTGATTTCATATCGTCTGCTTTGAAGTATTGCAGTATATAGTTCTTTATTCGACATTTGGAATAATTTGATGATTTTTTGTACTTTGCAACCACTGCACCATGACTCTGGCGTGTAATGACTTCATGCTCTGCAACCAAGTCGTTCGGAATATCTTATAATTTAGCTACGTCGTTCTCTTGCGGTCTTCTCCAAGATCGTACCCAGCAAGTATAATTTCGTATTTCGCGTTAATTCTTAAGAACTGATTGTGAAGAAACAAAATCAATACTAAAAGCACACGTTTCAACAAACGGTAACCAAATAAAATTGATTTCAGTTGAAAATAAAGTGAATTTCCATACATTTTATATGGTGACTACATTTGTAGTCAGCCGGCCAGGGGATGGTCATTTTAAAATTATGATGTGAAGGCAGCATAAGTATTTTTTATTATTGGTTTTATAAGTTAAATCTGGTAAAAACACTTTTTTAGGAAGCTACTGAAAATTTCGTACCATTCCCTTTTATAACAAAAAAGTTACAAGAGTTATATTTCAAAATTACTACAAATGTAGTCATCCGAGCACATAAAGGTTAATCGTCCTCAAAATTTTTCAGTATGTTGCAGTTCGTCTAGAGGTATGAACAGGCTATTAAGAGCCAAGTTAGTAGAAAGTAACGAGGCGCTGCCCACCAATTCAATATTTGACTTTTAAAGTGTGGCAAAAAGTCCTCAAAAATTTGAGGACATATCGTAGCTGCACCGACTAAAAAATGTGATATGGTGATACAGGTATGTGTCTTTCTTTTACTTTACAGGAGATCAAATCGATAATAAATCTTTTAAATAGAAATTTTATACAATGTTGATTTAAGTTGGACTGGAAAACAGCTTTTGTTTAATTGAGGGCACGATTTCACTTTTCATAGAATGTCAGAGGTAGAATAACCAAACATTTGGAAAGAAACTATGTATGGGATATTTTTTTACGTATAGAGCTTCTGATAGGGATAAGTGTTAGACTTTCTTTCAGAATACTTTGGCAAATCACCATGCAAAGACTTACACTAGAACATTGGTTACAAATCGTGGAAATTTATTTTTAAATGTTAGTGGATTAAAATGGCATATATGTATTCTCATAAAGATCGAGTTGGGGGAGAAAAATGACTTCAATTTAACAAAAGTAGTATGGAGGTAAAAATTAATACTTTGATATCACCTTATTTTATAAGAGAAAAACATTGTGTGTTGGTAACTATGCAAAGAGCTAAATGTCAACTTTATTGATCGCTTGTGTGATTATAACAGACTCCGCTTAATGTTACAATGTAACATTGAAGCCTTAATGATGAGCGTAGTTGTAACTACTATAATGGGAGAATAATTACTCAGTGCAACAGTGAAAAAAACACCCGAACGTGACTATATAGGTTCGATAGTACAACCGGAGCTGAGTAAAACCCTAGCTCAGTTTGGCTAGATTGGCTACCAAAATTTTTCTCGAGAATTGATATAGATATTGATAATACACATACACATTTTGAACATATAGATTTTAACTTGATTAGCCTTAAAAAGTTGAAATATATAGCTGCCCATAATAACCTACATCAGAATCCAATTTTAAAATTTTTAATAATTTCTTCAAAAATACCCCAATTTCCACATCAAATATCTCGGCGTCTATAAGAGATATGGTAATAGTAAACACATACTATTTTAGGCCTTCCCTTCAGCTATTGAATGGCTTATTACAACTTAGTCTGTATTTAAAAGAAAAATAGTAAGCGGCAATAAACTGATTTGAGAACAAATTCGAACTTTAACCTCATTGCGGCATACCCTTATGCCAAACTATCGATACAAAAATTTTCACAATATATTCGTATTTTAAGCAAAAACAAATGTAAGGTGAAGCTAGACGACCAACATCGCAGTTAATACATATTTTTAATAAAATTCTAAAAAATGCCATATAAGGAACACCCTAATGCTCTTTGTGAACAATTAAAGGGGTGGAGTATTCCGATCATATTGGTTGTTTACAAAAGTTGTTCAGTTATACAATAAGTACGCTTTTGGTTACAACGTTACACAATGGTCCAGAACTCCTAAAAAACTGATTTGTTTAAAGTAGATAGTCTGTTTTAAGAGCCATTTAATATCTCTAGACTTGTCCAGATTGCATGGGTTTGTCAGAGAAGTTTTCGGTATTACCTAAACTACAATTTCACTGAATAGAGTATGCAAAAAATCTGGATTCCCTCCGACTTATATTCAAAATAGTAAACAAAATACAATTTGTTTTTTGGGAAATTTTATTATATTCATTTCTTTAGCGGACTATTAGCTACAACTTTGCCTAAGAAGCGAAAGAGCTAGATAAAAAACTGTACAAAATGTTGGCCAAAAACTGATGTCACCTTTTTTCAAGGGATCCAAGGGATTGAAAAAAGTTACGAGGGCCCAAAAAAAATTTTGGTAGCCAATCTAGCCAAACTGAGCTAGGGTTTTACTCAGCTCCAACCTATATAGTCACGTTCGGGTGTTTTTCAAAAAGTTTGATTTTGTGTGATAGTGTTATTGGCTGGAAGTAGTTGGAACGTAATAGGGGGTAGCGTACTATTTAAGGGAGGCATGAACATTATCTCATACTACGATTTTTATTTTGCTATCTTAACCGTGCTTCTTTTAGAATTCTAATAACACATTAATTTTTACCACAATTTCAGTATAGTGGTATGTTTTTTATGCGTTAACGATTAGTTTGTTCCCATATACAACGGTTTAAGGAAGTTGCAACATATGAAACTAATATTTGTTTAATACATGCGGATATGCAGCTAACGTTTTACGTGTGTGTTTCCATTCTGTTTATTCCCTCTGTGGCTGTCCTTTTATTTATTAATTCATCTTGACAAGAGAATTTTAATTAAGATGAGCAAACAGTGACATTTTGTGATTTTATGTACCGGTGATGTATTATCCCAACTCGTCAGACATGTAAGTACACACGCTTACACACAGAGTAAGAACTTACTCAGCTATGGACATACAAATGGAATAATAAACTTAGTGATACCCATGAATTGTGATCTAAACATAGACTTATTTGTAGGGGTTTAAAACAAGTCTTTATTTTGGATAGGTGGTGCCCTGGGTATATACCTTTGAGTAGTTTTAATGTGGCATTGACAAAATAAGCCAAATAAATAGTTATTTGGTGTATAATTCAAGTTTTATTGACTTAAAATTTCATAAGATGTCGTCGGTCATATTTTTGTGTTGACTGGAAACTTTATAGCAATTTTATACTAATTTGAAAGCAGCTGTTTTTAAATCTCAAAAAAAAAAACTTAAAAAAAAATGATTTTGAGGCAAAAACAGACAGATGTAGCAAGTTATCTAAAACTGTTAAGAAATCAAAAGTTGGATGACTAAAACATTTGCTTACAAGTGAGGCAAGTAACAAAAAACCGGATTTTTAACCAGAAATCTAGATTTTAAGGGGGTTAGCGAAATTTGTTGTTGTTGTACTCGACCAGTCCTACAATATGCACTAGGCCACTCCACAACTTCCAAATGACTGTAGCACCGTGAAATTAATTAATCACTCCGTTATTTATTCTAGTAAATACGCCATTGAAAAATTAAATAAAAAAATACAAATATTGTTTCTGAATTAACAATTTATTACTCGTTATAATTTTACACAGAAAATCAGCTTTTTCCAAGTTACAGACACACCAGTAAGTGTTAACAAAATATATATGTAGCCTATAGACGGCTACATATACCCAACAACCATTGGCATTCTTTAGATTTCGAAGAAAACTTTTCACTTTCATATCCCCTAAGGGTTCTTCGTTCCTTGTTATATTTTTCATCAGTAAAACAGGCTATATACCCATTTTGATAAAGAGCAACTCTATCATCATCAAGAAACTTAATATCCCAGATACTGTTCACTGGTTCAGATGTTGATTCCCAGGCTGCGATTAATTTGGTTTGTGGCATCATGTAGTAGTATAGTGGATACTCGATTCCTTTAAGCCGAAACAATATATCTGTTGGATTTTTATTGTCTCCTTCCAAAATGATGGCTTCCAGTGGGCCCATATAGTCTATATCGAATTTTGTGTGCCAACCCCAGACATGGCGACTTGTAGAATCGATTGAATGTTTCGCTGCTGTGATATAAAGATATTCGGAATATTTTTCATTCATCAAACAAAAGTGCGGGGAGAAAAATAACGAGTAGCAGTTTGTGGGTAGCTTCGTTAACAATTTGTCGATTTGTGTTTTACGTCTGGCATTAAGGGAGGCATACGATTTGTCTTGCTTGATTTTGTACAAAATAAAAGCTGAAATTTTCCAGAATTTCATATTATTACTTGCTGCAGATGTATGGCTGGCCGCAGCGAACAGCTGATCCATTATATTTATCATAAGCTCTAAAAAGCCTTGATTACTTTGTTGAAACATTGTCGCCAACACTTCTACTATCTGAGTGAATGTCGTGCAACTTTGAGCTTCATTGAAGGCATTACGGCAAATATTTTCCGCTATAGGTATTTCATGCTCCACAAACAGTGTCGATAAATATTGTTTAATTCTTTGTTTGTTGTCCTCTGTCTCAGTACCGCATAACATATTTGCCAGATACTTTGAGTTCTTGGCAATCAGTTTACCTCGTATATCATTCTTGAAATCAGATAAGGCCAACTCCTCCTTTACGGTTTTATTGTACAAACGCTTAAGATATTGCAACTCGTTGAAAGTTTCTGTTGCCGTTTTTATTGCCGTATCTGTCAATGTATCATCACTCAGAGTGCAAGTAATTAATTGAAGTATAGCAATGAACCAGCAAATACTTTGGACCTCCATTATGGGGTAGAAGAAAAGAACGACTAACTGGTTATTCGGTTAAACAAAATTATATGTATTCATCAACTTTGATTGCATGAGAAATACAAACAAATACAAACACAGGAAATGATAACTGTATGTAGCGAAAAATTCCCCTTATGGAATAATTTTATCGCTCTTTTAAAATTTACATTGTTATTCATTAATCAACTTGACAGTGTGGGCACTTTTATAATGTTTGCAAAGCGTTGAGATAGATATTGCATTTGATTGCTAATTAATATGAGCACACTGTTTGAAATTTTCGAAGTCAAGATCACTTTCCTTATCGATTACAATGTGTTCATACGTTCGCATGACTCACGTTTACGTATACCTACACATTCGTAGGGAAACTACCCAGTAGCGGAATTCATGTCTTGGAAGACTCTGAAAGACTTGCTTAATTCATTACCTATTACTTTTCAAATTACACGGGGTGACACTGGCGAGGAAGACCTTTCCTACCATTGAAGGCGTTTCAGTAAGTCCTGCTTGGAGTCCTTAAAACAAGGGCCATCTATGAGGCATTGATACTGCAGACCAGCTTGCAGGCCTGCAAAAGAGCATTTATAGAAGAACTGGAATTAAAAATTTATTACATTATTCCATACTCTTTATTAATATTTAATACAATATTTTTGTAACATTTTGTAATAACTTTTATAACTCCAGCAGCAGGTATCGACCTCGCGACCTCAGCACTCGTAGTTGGGCATGCTACCTACTTGGCTTTTACATGATATAGTTGTTGTACGACAAATAGCATACATGTGGTTCTCATAAACAACAGCATCTGTCTTACCTTCCCTTAAGAGGCATGTCAACAGGTCTAATCGGAAAAGCGACGAGGGCACGGCTATGCCAGTCAATTCTGCCGTCCACTAATAGGCCTGCCAACAGGCCTGTTTGGGGCAAGAATGTTTGCATGCCATTTGTGCACATCTATGGACTTTTCGTGGGGTACACAGTAGGGCTGCCCACAAGCCAGTTTTAAGAAGGGAAGGAGGCATTTTTGCGGGATCTTTTCTCACCCTAGTATGAGGCCTCTTTGCAGGCCTCATTTTAGAAGCGAAATGAGCATGGGTATAAAATTTTTTTTTAGGCTCAGTGATGGACTATACTCGTATCAACAAACTGCCTTTGAAGGCATGTTTGCAGGTAAATTTTTACAATGCCTCGTCTTTTCCGCTGCTGGACTGCGATACGATCGACTGCTAGAGCGAGAGTACATAATTTTGTTTACTCTTTTTCAATATGTGTGAGCAATGTGGGAAAGCAAAAGCAACGAGAGAAGTTATCCCATAACTCATTCATGGGGTCTAAAGGGAAATTAAGTTTTTTGGTGATTGTTGTCAATCAACAGCTTCCAGGCTTCTAGGCACAGGAACACCTCCAAAGTCGCATACGGTGTGATTCTTCTAACCCCTGTGATTCCCATTGAACCCAGTAAATTACTCGAAGTTAGGCCCTCCCACTCGACCAGGCATCCATATGGGTTTTTCGGACGATTTAATAGTAAAAAATTGCTTTATTATTAAATTTTTGTTTTAGTTATCATATAATGAATTTGAATTTAACAAAAAAAACTGTATTTATCATTGGAAAGTCTTTTCTATTCAAATCCGCCGAGAAACTTAAAATCGGTTCATATTTATCCGCATTACGGAATTATAAGTGCGTAAAAGTACGAAATCCCGGTTTTTTACCAGTAATTCAAGATTTTGGGGGTTTTGGGAAATTTGAAAAACAGATTCTTGTAGTGCTTAGCACTACCTACCAGAGAAACAATATAATTTCCCAGGTATCGTTTTTTTGTCGCGCTGTGTTATCCATGAAATAATGCGTGTCTCCGCAACGCACACTTAGATTGAAGTAACATAAAACGTAAAAGTGTGTACTTCAAATGTGAAGTAAGTTGTTTATCAAACCCCCAAGATGTCTTCTTTATTTTAGAAAAAAGAATATACTGATCACATACAAAATTTCGCGAAATATCACAAATTTTCATAGACACTTCAAATTGTTGTGGAAAATTGTGTGTGTCCGTAACACACTTTGTACTCGTCATAACTTTAAATACAACATTTAAAATAAAGTTCCATTAAAAGAACATTATAGTACTGTCCAAAATCTAAATAATAATTTCCAAAATATTTCAACTTTTCGAGAAAACTACAAAATAAGAAAAAAAAAACGTGCGTCCGCAACGCCAGGAAATACGCATATGTAATATTTGGCCGTACTACTGATTCCCCAGCTTTTACTTATAGAGTTATGGCATCCATAATGGGTATTTACACTCCTCTGTAACCTCTCTTCGATATTTCTTGTCCAATTTATCTTATGCTCGAATTTTATCTACGGGTAAAAATAACCATTTCTGTTTTTTTCATGGCACAGCGTAGCAGCTTTTCAATGGTAGTTTGCGTAAGGTCACACACCGTTGGTAAAAATTTTCAACATATCATGAGGACTCTGGCGTCTGCGTGTGCTACAATTTTAGTACTATCTTCATAGAAGTAGCCATAGAAGAGGGGACAGGAGGAGTCCTGTGTTACTCGGTGTTCCTCTAGTAACTATCTTTTTTACGCTGCTTCCACCAAGTCCTGTGTTGACAACTCAGTTTCCCAGCATACAAACTACCCAATTCACAAGCATACGACATACATTGATATTCTTCAGAGATTTTTTTGGTGTATAACTTCACTTTATTGAAAGCCTCTTCTATATATTCAAGAAGGCAGCTAATTTCAAGTTACCTGAATTTAGTTGTCGTTTTGTAAAGCCTACCACGTCATGGAGAGCGCTCTTAACTGATCTTCCAGCGATGTACGCATGTTAAGGCACAGAGTATAAAGACTTAAAAATGTCCTTATATACGTATCGAGCGCAGCCAAAGTTAAGAGCTTTAGTCGGGTCATCCACTCCTAGTTAACTTATCAATTATACTGCATATTATCCCCACGGACTTCAATGCTGCAGCAAATTGGGCCCGGAATTCCGCCCAATTATGGGTCCGCAAATTTCTATATGCCATTACCACATCCAATATAAAGTAGATGATCTACATGATGAGTAGATGAGCTATGATCTTGGAAGGAAAATGCCCCCAGAAACCCTCCCATCCCTAACAATAGAAGTCTTACTATTATGGTTATGTCAATGACAGTATCACTGTTTATATTTCTAAAGGTCACATTACATACAAATTTTAAGTCCATACTGAATAATAAAATTCAAGACTGACTCACCTCTCGTGTTTATACTCTTGCTGTCCCACTGCACATGGTGATCGTTGGCAACGCATCCAAGAATAAGATGATATCGTTTAGATGTCTCATACCTTATGAGCTGGTATAAAGCCTCAGGCTGCATGTCCACCACTTCGGACGGCATATAGACAGAAGACAGCATCAATTTCGTAAAGCTTTTGTCCTCCAAGCATACCGTCGTCCTACCACCGGTATTGTATTTTTGAAAAAGAGTTATATTAAGTCTAACTACAATATATGTTCTTACTCTTTCAGGCGTGTTATCAACAAACAGGTTGAAACCCCGTTATTAAAATCCCTCAACCTGTTGCTAACAATCCAGGGTTCTTGGACTATAGCTACATCCACACCATGACTCTTGAAGGTTGTAAAAAGTTTTGGCGCAGCAGCTACACAATGGTGCAAATTAACCTACTCGTAGTCCATTTGGTATATTTCTTCCTAATGATCACGGATTGTTCTCTTGAACAATAAGTAAAGCCAAAGTGTCCATATCGATTGCCGGACAGATATCCATTCCTCCTCCAGAGTCAGGCCACAGTTCACCGTCTTCTCATTTTCACAGTCAATAGTTTTACTCCCTTCGAGCAGTCCCCATCCAGGAAGCTAATTTGATTTGTGTTTACACTAGGATTGCCCAAGCACAAAGTCAACTTTTAGCTTACAGTATTGTTCTTGTTGTTGTAACAGCTGGTGGAAGTAGCTGGGGTGATTATTCTTTATACTGATTTTTCAATATATCGGTACTTGATCAGGCATACAATGCGATTATCATACGATCATTGTAGATAACAATGTTTGTGCCAAGGATTGTTAGGTGTTTTTGTTGTGAGCTGTAACGGCCAAATTCCACCAAAGATGGCGCCAGTTGGTTGTGCGATTTATATGCGATGTTGATTAATCATTTCCTTCTTCCTTGGTCCTTGCGCAATCTGGATTTTTGTAGTTGAAGGGTCTGGGATGAGTTTTGTTGGCTGGAGAACTCGAAAGTATTTTAAAAGTAATTTTTCATCGAACCTGATTTACCTAGTGTCCCGGCCGGGAATCAAACCCGGCACCTTCGGATTGCTAGTCTACGTCGTCTTCACTGAGCTATGGAAGGCCACAGCTTACCTTACCTTACAACCCTGTCCGCCACAGGCACTAGCGGCACTTTGGCCGCTTCGCGCCTTTGTCGGGTTTGTTACCAGAGCGAGCCCTCTTAACCTTCTTGTTATTAGCTGGCAAGTTAAGGGAACCACAAGGCTTCTTACACTTCGCAGCCTTTGAAGTTGGTTGCCACACATCGATAACCGCGGCACTCTCGGCCCCAGTCGCGGTGCTGATACGCGGTTTCCAGGGCTTAGTAGCCACTTCTCTGGTAGGAGAAGTTCCTTAGCAGACTCATTTAGAAACCTGGCATCAGATTATTTATTCTGATACTTCAAGACGTGTCCCTTGTGTCTCTCTATAAGTCTCTCCTCCTTCATAGAAACCAGAACGATATCGAGGCACGGAAACCTTTTCCTACCTGTTATGTCGCCTCCTTCTGTTCCAACCAAATTCCCTAAACCGATTTCGACTTCACCTTTTTGATTACATTGATTGGTGGTGGCCGGATTTGAACAGTTTGATGGGGAGACAGTGGCATTTTGGTGAGTCAAGGCAGTTTTGTCAGCCGTATTTACATATGTCAATTTTGGTATCACTTTCTATCCAAAACTCGATGATCGCATCCTCCATGTCCTCTTTTCACAGGTGAAACCCAACAAATCTTCCGAGTACACCACACTCTCACTTTGTGCCTCATTACTTTAAGAGGTGAGGCAAGCTACAGCATGATTTTACCATGTTGTTCTTAGATAAATGCTTGCAACTTTGTCAGACTGATCGCAGTAGTGTTAGCGTTTATTTCATCAGGTTTTTGTGTGTTTTTTGATTGTTTAGTCTCCATAGCCCCCCAAGAGTGTAGGGAAAAGTAGGTCCACCGTGCATAGTCACTGTTATCATGGTAGAACTTGGAAACTGAACCTGTTACTCACTAAGGCGCCCAGGTAATTACACTGTGATAGTTTTTGACAAAAATTTTCGACGACAAGGCCGGACTCGTCAGTTGTACCCTAATTCGGACACGAGGAACCGAACACCATCATCAACTTTTTAAGAGAGTTTCATACAAAATTGTTTTTTAAAGTTTTCTTTTGTGTGTTTATGAGTTGTGTTTTAAGAAGTTAAAAAGGTGTTCCACAAGCTATAGTTGGGTCGGACCGGTCGTGGCATAGTGGTAAGAACACGCGACTACCATGCGTGAGATCACAGGTCCAACTACTGGTTCCACTCATCTTAAAAAAAAATCGGCTCCCCTCGAATGTTGTTGACGGTCGAGTCAATCGGCATGTCTAGGAAGAGCTTCTCAAACAGTGACGTTCGCATTCGTCGATAAACAAGTAGTTGTGAATCTAAAAATATAAAGCTTGTTAATTCCAAACAACGCGAGAAGCTTTCCAATACCTCATTCATGGGGTTTGAAGAGAAATTATGTTTTTTTTTATAGTTGGGTTTTCGGAAAAGCTTGACTTTTTATACCCTTACCCTACGGGTAGGAGGGTAAATATCATTTGATACGACACAAACCTTTAACACAGAGAAGGAGTCACTTAGACACTAGTATTGTTTAAACCAAATTCGATTCATGACATTTTAAGTTGTATGTCCGTCTGTCTGGCTGTCCGGCTGGTGCGCACGATAACTCTGAAAAGACGCAACCAAATGTTTTGAAATTTTGCACGAGTTAATCTTACAAATACGTCATTCCGCCCACTTTAGAAATCGAGTAATTATATCGATACACCCAACGGGATCGTACCCAAATTCTGTATTTAGAAAAGCTATAACAGGATAAAGTTTTGGAAAAAAAATATTGGAAGTCTAGCCACTCCCCTTCTGGTACCTCCCACACGAATGTACCACTCCGACCACTTTAAAATTGACTAATAATATCAATATAATAGAATATTTTATGTTTTTCTGAGAGTGAGGGTTTAAAACAATTTTGTCGAAGACGGTATATCCGAAAAATCAACTATAGTCTGGGAAAATTGATATAAGCTCATAAGCCGGACCGGGCTTGTCTTTTATTACCCTTCACCACGCGCAGGAATGGAGTGAAGGGTATATTAATTTTGATCTTCCATTTGTAACGCCCATAAGGAGGCGTAGTAGGTATGACAATATGTATATATAAATGATCAGCATCGAAATCTGAGTCGATTTAAAGGTGACCGTCTGTCCGTCCGTCTGTCCGTCTGTCTGTCCCCGCGATTACAGCCGCAGTTAAAGAGATATCGAGCTGAAATTTGGAATACAAGCTTCTATACTCAAAGCGGAGGTTAAGTTCTTAGATGAGCCCGATCGGTCAAAAACTACTCCCACCTCCCATACAAAATCCCTCTTTTTGGGTGTATCCGTATGTTAGAACTCGCGATTACAGCAGTAATTTAAGAGCAATCCAGCTGAAATATTGTATGAAATCTTTTCTGCTCTAAGCGGAGGTTGAGAATTAAAATGAGACCGATTGGCCAAAAACTACTCTCACCTCCCATACAAACTCCCCCTTTTGTGGGTTTGTCCCTGCGATTGCAGCTGTATTTTAAGAGGTATGTAGCTGACATTTTGTACGCAAGATTCAATATCTAAGCAGAGGCTACTTTCTAAGATAAGCAATGTTGGTCAAAAACTACTCCCACCTTCCATCAGACTACCTTTTTTGGGGTGTCCGCATAACTGCCCCCGCGTTTATAGCCATAGGTTAGGAAATAGTGAGCTGAAATTTTATTTGCAAGTTTTAATCCTATAATAGGAGCTTACGTTGTAAGATGAGCAATATCGGACGAATACTTCTCCCACCTTCCATACAAACTTCCCCTTTTTGAGGGTGTCCGTCCGTATGTCCCTATAGTTAATGAGCTTTCGGGCTGAAATTTGGTATGTAAGCTTCTGTCCAGAAGCAGAGGTTAAGATCTAAGACAAGCATGATCGGATTTAAACTACTCCCACATCCCACACAACTTCCCATTTTTGGGCAGTTACAAAATTCATAAAAAATAAGCTCCAACTCATAAACATGTCGGTAAATCGAATAAAATCGATACAAAATTACTGACAAAATGGACGTGATAAGCTAAAAGTAACGTCCACTTCTCACCAACTCCCCTGTTTTGTGGTACAAAGTTTATTAAAATATAGTTGTAGTGCAAATAACCAGTTTTACCACCATTTTTACAAATGGTGAAGGGTATCTGAGCTTCGGCATAGCAGAAGATAACCGTCGTACTAGTTTTTTTTTACTACCACAGTGTTTCTGAGGCTCCTTTTGAGTGCAGTCAGATATCCCTGACTGCAAATCATCCGATGATCACGGTACACTGATTAAGGGGTTCGGTAAAATTTCGTTATACAGCTGTTTGTTTTTAAGCTTCGATAGGTCTTAAAAATAGGCAAGTTTGCAGTTGCCGTGCCGTTACCTCAGAATACAGAATACTAGCGTTGGAACTGCAGATTAGCCTCCACATCTCGACAAGATTGTTACCTTCGATGTAGGTTATATAATATTTTTTTAAATAAAATTAATTCTCATTATAATCAGATTTATTGAAAGATATAATATTTACTAAACAAAATATTAGTATTTCTAAATGTACTTAGTTATGTTATTTGTCTAAATTGCAGTGTTTGTAAGGAAATCATACTCTACATTTGCTATCCATGTTTTGATCTTTGACAAACTATACGAAGAGTCTTAGAACACGTAAAATATCAATTTTATTTTCCACATCATTAACGTTACAAATACGCTTTTATATTAGACCCACATTAATTATTTCCGGTTGCATGAACCCAACAGCCATTGACATTCACTTGATTTCGCTGAATAACTTCCAATTGAATAGCCTTTCACAAGCCTTCTCTCTTGGTCGGTTCTTTCTTCAGTAGAGCACATAATATGTCCATTTTGATAGAATGCCACACGGTCATTGTCAATGAATTCTATCTTCCAAATGCTATTGACTGGCTCGGTAGACATTTCCCATGCAGCAATTAGTTTCGTCTCAGGCATCATATAGTAATACAACTGATACTTAGTACCCTGCAGCTGAACCAAAAGATGTGAAGAATTCCCGGCAACTAAATCAATCATGTTTGCCTTTGTATGTCCAGTATCGTCGATACTCCATTTTTCAAACCATACCCATATGTAACGACTGGAGGCATCCAAATTGCGACTAGTCATGGCCGTGTAAAGATATTCGGAATATTTCGAATTCATAAGACAAAAGTGATCGTAAAAAAACAAATACTGTACATTTGTCGGCAGTTGTGTAATCAGCTTATCAATTTTCTCTTTAATAGCAGCCTGTAGGGTTTTATATAAGTTTTCATTTTTGGTTTTGTACAAACTGAAAGTGTATTGCCCCATCAGTTTTGTATCATTCACATAGGGTTGTTTGCCAAAGATGTAGAACAGCTGAATGTGGTAACGAACAAGTAGTTCATAGGAATTTCTCTCGTCTACATTGTGTAAATTCACTAACATTTTCACTATTTCATAAGATGTCTTACAATTGAGTGTCTCTTCAATGGCATCATGCAGAATATCATCAATCAAATTATATTCATTATCTGTTAAGTACAGATCGGATAATTCCTTAAATCTTTGTTTGATTTGAGGCGATGTACCGCCACACATAGTGTCTGCCAAAAACTGGGAGTTCATAGTTTTCAGTTCCCTTCGTACCGAATTTTTAAGTACAGCTAAGGATATTTCCTCTCTTTTTATTTTTCTATAATTCATTGTAACATGAAATATTTCGTTGGACTTTTCCGTTGTCATTTTGTTTGCAATTTCGTTAAGGGTTCGGTCCGAGCCGGCAACATAGTGTGCGACCCCCAGAAATGCGAAGATGAGAATTACTCTTGTTTCCATTGTTACGCTTACAATTTAAATGACTACAGTTTGCAGTGGCGAGTGCGATTAAATACTTTTATTAATTTCAAGCTTGTATATGCTGTCGGTATTATCGAAGTATAAGTACACGCTATAACACCATTTACGATCACATCGACCCCTTAGCGCGAAATTGTCGCAAACGAAAATTTTGTTCGAAATTTACTTTTTGATGCACATTTGTTTTAAAACCCTTTTTTATTGCCTCGGAAAAAATCATAGCGGTAATCTCGAAAGTTGGATAGTTAGTTAGCTTGCGTTCAAACCAATTTTCGAAGCACTCCGATTGAGATACCTCCAAAATATGGTTTTTGATCGAGCAGCTGCTTCGGTTATCTAAAAACGTTGACCACGCAGTTTTTTCTTAATGTGAGGGAGTTAAAAGAAGTCTGTGGGTGCCATATCAGGGCTGTACGGCAAATGACCCATCACTTCCACATGATGAGTACTCAAATAGCGCATTGTTTCAGTTTATTCGTGAGAGCTCGCCTTGTCGTGGTGCAAAATGATCCGTCTTCTCTTGTGGCGTTTACTTATTTCTTCGAACACTGTTGGCAAACAGATGGTGTTATACCACTCAGAATTGACCGTACTTCGTTTCACTTAAGGCACTGTGGCCATACGAACGGTTATAGCGAAAAACAAACCGATAACTTTTTTCTGTGTTTCTTCCGGCAACAACTATTGTTGGATTTGGCCCCTGTTGATAGACCAATACGGCCGATAGTTTCGTTTCTGGTTCATATGCACAGTTCCATGATTCGTCACCTGGGACGATGTTATACACTGCATTTAAACTGCCCTAATTGTTGCGAATAGTGTATACAAACATTCGACTTTTTCGAAAAACCGGTTTCGGTTTTATTCGAAATTCTAAACTGAGAAAGACCGGTTAAACCGGCTACTTTCGGGTTTTTGCGTTATGAACATAATTAAAAAAAGTTTTACTATTTTCCGCAAATTAATTTAGAAATGTTCAAAAGCAAGGCAGCGTTAAATTTATCGCACAAAAAAGTCTTGTGTTTATTAAATATAAACATTCATAACTTTTTTTATTCATTTCCATCTTGCATGTCAAACTTCTTCTAGTACATAGGTTAATTTTATCGCGAACTCTCTTATTGAATTAGTATCAGCTGATTATTTCTCTGTAAAGGCATCCTTGTTTTTAAAGATTTAATTTACACTCAGAAACTTTGGAAACCTATTTTTCGTCCTCATTTTGAGAGAAGGCAGAAAAGGATCTTAACAAAATTCAAATGCTCTATAACAATGTTACTAAGACAATTTTACATTTGGTGCTCTAAGACCCAAAATTGATTGTCTTCTAGAGGGCTCGACCGATTAATCGGTTTCAGCCGAACATCAGACGTCTTTAATGAAATTAAATGATGATTATTTTTGTGAAACATCTAAACTTTCTATCTCGACTCCCAACGTGTCCTTTTCCTCCTTATTTCACGAAAAGTCAGAAAAGTGCCATAAAATGGGACTTTAAAACATTAAAATTTTGTACAAAATATTAGCTTCGAAAATTTGTATCGGAGTGTTCTAAGAAAATAAATCGATATCTTTAACATTCACATTTTCGAAAAACCGACAAAACTGACCTCAAAAAACCGGTTAAACCTGTAAACTCTGTACTGTTTATATGAGCTGAAAATATTGATATGCATTTTTTAACCCCATTTAAAATGGGGCGTCTGTGTGGGAGGTAGGAGTAGTTTCTAATTGATGGGGCTCATCTTAGAGGATAGAAGCTTGTATACCAAACTTAACCCTACGGTCAATAACCAAAAAAATATACGTTAGTCAATGACCGGGTACCCAAGCGTACTTTCTTGGTGGTTTTATGTAAAATATTACACATTTGCGTTAATTATATGCAAAACTCATGTTATGAAATATCAAACTGTAGAATTATTTAACTCCTATCAACAAAAGTTGATTTTCTTGCCGGTATTTTTTAGAAGTTGCAGCCACTGCCGAAGCTTGACTTATTTCTGTAGGAGTTAGCGATCATATTGAAAATTTTAATTTTGCGTGCAACTTTTTTACTCACTAGTGAAACTGTGAACAGAACTGAATATAAAATATACAGTTTGTATCAAATAAGTACCTCAAATTTGAAGTTCAAATCTTTTTCAATCAATATTCGTTTCGACAGTTCCTTCCCCGAGAATCTTATAAACACTTTATATTTTGCCCAGTTGTGCCATAGTTGTATTACTTCTTTGTTAGTTTACTACAACTGGTTTTGCAGATTTGTAGAACAGACATTTGTATTGCTATCATAACGAATATATTAAAAATTTATGAAGGAAAAGTTAGTTTACATCGCATTATTTTCGTTAACTTTGTGGATTCATTTTTTGTAGTGTATGTCAGGCATAGATCCCAGTTTGTGATTCTATGGTTGACGAATGTTGGAGTTAATACTATAATGAAAGTTCGGATGAAAGTCATGGGGAACTTGAACAACCAGTAACTAGAAGTAATGCGGATGAAATGTATGTTTCTCGCAATGGCACTCGATGGTATAAGAATCCTGCATCGTACCATTAAATAAGGAGCTACAATACTATACGCCAACATTGTGGCCCAGCACGATCAACAAAATTGATGTGGAAAGCTCAAAATTTACAAAACCATCTGAGAGTAGAAATGATGAGCATAATTGTGCATTACACAATCAAGTATAAGGATGTAACAGTAGCTGATATTTACGTCTTCATAAGCGTAAGGCTAAGGTCTGGCGCGAGTCACTAATATAATTATATTTCGAAAGATTTGTGGACAATCACATCTTACTCGATATACCAAGCAACACTTGGCACAAACGGATTGTGATCATTGGTACGTTATATTCGTTTTGACAATGCAAATACCATTTGCCAAAAAATACTTACGGACCTGGCTACACCAACCCGTGATATAAAGACAGCGTTGAATGCAACATACCAGCATATTACAAATCAACTGAGAATCTTACAATCGATGAATTTTAGTTTTCTTACCGAGGCTAAGGATTTTGCCAGGACTATTTCTTTCATGGAAGTGGACGCAATTCCATAATGGACAATTTTTTTACCACACTTGCCTTGACAAAGCATCCGTTGTGTTTTGAATAGACAATTGCGTTAAGAAAGAAAACCATATATACCGTAGGTAATGAAACCATAAGATCAATAAAATAACAAAATATAGTAATCTACTACAAAATATTTACAAATAATGGCAAAGAAACGTAAGCTGCAGTGTAAAAGTCATGTAAATTGTATGAGGGTACCGGGGTACCCGCTTATTAACTCACGTAGGTGTCAACTTTGAAGGCGTTTTAAACATAGACGCAGTTAATAATATTATATCCTTGTTATGCATTATCGATCTTGCTCATCTAACAACTCAATCTCCTCTTAGATTGATATTTATGGGATATTGGAGTATTTTTTTTACCGTTTGGGCTTATCTTAGGGCTGAACCACCGTTTTAAGGATATATGTTTGTATTCACAATTTAAGCTTGATATCTCTTTATTACTGTAGTCGCCGGGACGGACATCTTAAAATCGACTTAGAATTCGATACTGATCATTTATACATATATCTCGTTAAACCTACCACATCTCCTAATGGGCGATACATATGGAAGAACAAAATTAATATAACCTTCACTTAGTTCGCGCGCGTTGTGGAGGATATAAAAATGACCGTAAGGGAATACATTCTATATATGTTTATTAGGGTGAGTCTTATTTTTTATTTTTGGAATTTGTCATGGGCCAACTTAAAATTTTATTAAGACGTACAAAAAAACCCTATGCGAATTATTTTGATTTTTTCTTAAAGGTTTATGGGTCGCTACCGGGCTTCAAAGTTTGTAATTTTACCGTCACCCTTTGGAATAGGCAGGATAACTCGAGTAAACCTAAACATATCCTTATGAAAATTTTTCAGTATTAATATTTTCCGCAACTATTGTAAATGGGCAGAATTACCCCTCCCCTTCTGGTACCTCCCATACATAATTACCCATTTTTGGCAAATTAATATTTCTTTGGGACCGGCCGTGGCATGATTAGAACACGCGACTATTATGCGGGAGATCACAGGTTCAACTCCTGGCTCCAATCATCTTAAAAAAAGAAAAACAAATTGTTGTCTTTCATTGTCGGCTCCCCTCGAATGTTGTCGACAGCAACTTCGCAGTATCAGTGTCAAGTCAATCGGCATGTCTAGTAAGAGCTTCTGCAACAGTGACGTTCGCATTCGTCGATAAACAAGTAGGTGCCGTTAGTTGTGAATCTAAAAATAGAAAGCGTGTTAATTCACAACAACGCGAGAAGCTATCCCATACCTCATTCATGGGGTGTAAAGGGAAATTAAGTAAGTTAGTAATATTTCTTCCATAACTTCCAAACGGACGTCTGGAGGATATTTAAACTCTGTCAGTTTAATCCACCTGTAATAAAAGATAAACCCTCAGAAAACCAAAACCTTTGCCACACCCCTTCTGGTACCTCCCATACAAATGATCGAATTAACCCTCATATATATTTGCGCAAAATATAAATGAATTCAGCATACTTACAATAAAATTTATGTAAAACTATAAGGGGGAATTCGGTCATTTGTATGGGAGGTACCAGAAGGGGTATAACAAATGTTTTGGTTTTGGGACCGGCCGTGGCATAGTGGTTAGAACACGCGACTAACATGCGGGAGATCGCAGGTTCAAACTTAGCTCCAGTCATCTTAAAAAAATTGTTTTATTCATTGTCGGCTCCCCTCGAATGTTGTTGACAGCAACTTCGCAGTATTAAGCGTCGATTCAATCGTCGTGTCTAGTAAGAGCTTCTCTAACAGTGACGTTCGCATTCGTCGATAAAACAAGTAGGTGCCGTTAGTTGTGAATCTAAAAATAGAAAACGTGTAATTCACAACAACGCGAGAAGCTATCCCATACCTCATTCATGGGGTGCAAAAGAAAATTAAGTTTTTTTTTTGTTTTCTCAGGGTTTGTCTGTTATTACAAGTGGATTAAATGGCCAAGTTTAAATATCCTCGATTTGTCCGTTGGGAAGTTATTAATTAGTCAAAAATGGGTAATTTTGTACGGGAGGTACTAGAAGGGGTCAACCAATATAGTCCATTTTCATTCAATAGCCAAATTATCGCATGTGTTCATCCTAAAAAAAAAAGATATTATGTAAATCCATGGGGGTTAATTCGGTCATTTGTATTTGAGGTACCAGAAAGGCTGTGGAAAAGGATTTGGTTTTCTGAGGGTTTTTCTGATATTACAAGTGGATTAAACTGACCAAGTTTAAATATCCTCGATTTGTCCGTTTGGAAGTTATGGGAGAAATATTAATTTGTCAAAAATGGGTCATTTTGTACGGCAGGTACCAGAAGGGGTTAACCGATGTAGTCCAATTTCATTCAATAGACAAAAAATTGCATGTGTTCATCCTACGCAAAATTTTATGGAATTCAGTATTCTTACAAAAAAGATATTATGTAAAACTTTGGGGATTAATTCGGTCATTTGTATGGGAGGTACCAAAAGGGATGTGGCAAAGGATTTGGTTTTCTATGGGTTTATCTCTTATTACAGGTGGATTAAACTGACCAAGTTTAAATATCCTTCAGATGTCCGTTTGGGAGTTATTGAAAAAATATCGTAAACTTAACTTAGTTTCCTTTTACACCCCATGAATGAGGTATGGGATAGCTTCTCGCGTTGTTGTGAATTAACACGCTTTCTATTTTTAGATTCACAACTAACGGCACCTACTTGTTTATCGACGAATGCGAACGTCACTGTTTGAGAGCTCTTACTAGACACGATGATTGAATCGACGCTTAATACTGCGAAGTTGCTGTCAACAACATTCGAGGGGAGCCGACAATGAAAGAAAATTTTATTAATTTTTTTTCTTTTAAGACGACTGGAGCCAGGTTTGAACCTGCGATCTCCCGCATGGTAGTCGCGTGTTCTAACCACTATGCAGAAATATCAATTTGCCAAAAATAGGTCACTTTTATTGTACCAAAAAGTACTTTCATTGTACCAAAAACTGCATTAATTGCACCACAAATTACTTCTATTGTTCAAAAAGTTCTTTAAATGTACCATAAATTACATTTACTATGACAAAAAGTACTTTATTATTGTCAATAATTACGTTTATTTACCCAAAAAATTCTTTTTGTTCCAAGAATTACTTTAATTGTACTAAAATTCACTTTTATTGTACCAAAAGTACTTTAATTATACAAAAAATGAAACACACAAAGTACTTGTATTATACAAGAAGTACTTTAGTTGTACCAAAAATTACTTTTGCTACGATAAAAAGTACTTTATTAGTACCAAAAATGAATTGTATTGTTGTATGAATTGTATGAAAATTCACTTTTATTGCACCAAAAAGTACTTTTATTATACCAAAAAGTCCTTGGCAAAAAAGTAGTTGAGTTGTTACAAAAAGTACTTTAATTGTTATCATAATATTGATCCAGACTTAAATACAACACTTTTTTTTCAAGTTCTTCTCACATCAGTATTAAAGCACATTTTACCTTTACTTCCTAAGGAAAGCTAATGTTAAAATCATTAGTAAGTCTCATAAATCCAAAGTACTTCTGGATAAGTAATTTGTGTTACTATCTCTAGGTAAGCTCTTATTATCCATATAAACAGTGCAACAAATTTTCTGGTGTTTAATAATTCTTTTACGGAATGAAATGAATGCATACTAGTTGTGCAGCAAGATACGCTACGAATAAAATGAGTTCTTTGCCAAAATAAAATCGATAATGATGATACAAAAATATTTATTGATTTTTAGCTCTCAAACAAGAGAGAGTTTTTATGGAAGGTAAGAGTAGTTTTTGTCATCTTAGTACTTAACCTTCGCTTAGAGTATACAAACGTGCATGTAATCATAAAAGCGAAATAAGTCGGTTGAACAACGTTGGAAAATATTGAAAAAAAATATTGCCTGAAATGAGGCAAACACCGAGCCCACTGGACGTAAGTTTGTCGAAAAAGATCGTGAGATTAACCCATCGTGTAGGGCGTATACTGTTCGTTTAGCTTTCTTGGTAGACATAATGTGAACAATACAACAACTAATTGCTAAAACAATTATGAGATAACGTCTCACATTTAATTTATTTTTTTTCTATATTGTTTTTAAATAGCTGATAACGAGCAGATTTTATTAATAAACACAAACATATTTTTGTACAGATGCAATACATTGAAGTGACCCGTTTGTTTCGTTTACTCTTTTATGTTGCTGATGACATGTTCAAAATAAATGTTGAATTCAAATTATATTATTTGCTTTGTATATAGCAAAAAAATCTGAAATAGTTTTCATATTTATTTCAAGCACTTTTGGTAGTTTTTACGTTCTTAGTGTTATAAATATTTATATTATTCCAACTTACAAGAATTTCCCGCCTTGTCACTTTAAAAAACCCTTTATCAGGCCCTTTTACACGGAATGCTCATAATCTTACAACATCCTGGTACAATTTTACCTTCAGTATTTCATATTTTTAAACATAAAATTATACAGGGCTAAAATAAGCGACGGTTGATGTGCAAAAGTACAAATTATTAATATCGATTATCCAATCTTGAGATACTGACACAGTGGAATTTTTGAATTATAACGTAATACATCATAAATTGATCGGTAATATAGTATTTGTATTGACAACGAACACAACGAGCCACACTATTGCGTATTATCACAATTTGTATACCTCTGCTAAATCAAGTAAAAGTTTATTTACTCGGAAATTCCAAATTTTTTTGACTTTCTGTACTTTCCATAAGTACAGTGTTGAAAACAAAATTAAAGAATTCTTGACTCAATGCTTCAAGAACAAGTCAAATATACTGCCAGCATTTACTCCATATAATTTCATATTCTGTAGTGTGAAATGCATATTTCCAGCAATATTCGCAATATTTTCCTATTAAAATGTACCACAAATGTTATTAATATACGAAAATTATTTTGCTTAACACAGACTCGTCCCATCCCAAAAATGTTTATGATATTGTTACAGCAAATTCTTGTTTTCTTTACATAACATTCTATGCTGAGAGCCAACAGTTTGGCTTTCATAATTGATGTCGCAAAATTGCATTAAACAGAATAATTTGCTTATTAACCCTAAATGAATTTGCCACATTAGAATATGTGTCATACACTCTGAGCATATCACAGAGTATGTACCCAGAATATCTACACAGCCACAGCATCTTATCAGTATATATGTACGTGTGACTCTTGGACATTGGCAGTGAACTTCTTTGGGAGAAAATCTTTCACAAGAGTTGAAATTTGTTGATAAATTTTGTGTTTGTAACGTATATTTGCAATATGTAAGTTAGTATGTGAAAATGTTACATGTTTATATATGAAATATAAACAATATCATATCAGCTGCAAAATTTGTTATACATTTTAAATGGGTCGATAGCATAATTAATGTTTAATGTATTAGTATAAAATTGTAATTATATAAATACATAATAATTTTTTTTTTTAAATAAAGCTATAAAAATCAAACTTCGCGCTGAACAGGGGACAGGATTCGAACCCTTGTCAAGGTTGTGATGGTCGCGTCACAATATCTGGAAGTCTTTTCAAATTTGGTATGGATTCATCTGAGATCAGTATAGATGTTCTAAGGAAAAATGGGCGGGATATCGCCCTGCCCATACCTCCCCATTAACAAACATGCAATATCTGACGTACTATTAACTAGGGCGACTTTAAATGTGGTATGGATGCTTTTAACCGCAATATAAAGTATCAGGCCAAAAATGAGGGGGATTAGATTAGATTGGGCGGGCCATAACACTTTATATTTTAAAATGTAATATCTTGGGAATGGGACTTTGCTCAGAGGTGGAAAGTTACTGATTGTTTCTCACTTGGGAGTGTCCAGAATCGATTCCTTTGTGGCACTATCCAAGCAGCTAACTACTTCCGGTCTTAACCAAGTATTCCCCGGGCAATGACTTTAAAGCAACCGCTTAAAAGTTAGCAAGAGTTAGAACGCATTACAACCATGTATTCTAAACGGTCAATGAGACGTCTTAGGAAAGTAGGCTTAAACCGCTGAAGCATGGATGCATCGTGGGATTGGACATGCAGATAGCTGTTCTATTACCAATCTAGGAGACAAGGGTTAGCAACTCACATCTTTCAAAAACTAAATTGCGAAAATAGTGTCTGTAACATATTGGGCGGCTTCCTGGTCAGCGTATGTCTCAGAAAGAGCGGCTGAAATGTTTCCTGGTAGTAGGAATAAAATGAAGAACCTGGTGGGCTGGGCTTGCCACCCGCCACCAGTATAATGGCAGTGAATAAAATGAGAAATAAGAGAAAACGAACCCCCCAAAATGTTGACGACCACCGCAAACGTTTTAAGGACCATGATTTGAGAATATGCACTTGGAATGTTAGAACTCTATACAGACCAGGTGCCTCTTTTCAACTGAAGAGTATAAGGCTGAAGAGTATAAGGCTGACATTATTGCTATACAGGAAATCCGGTGGACTGGATATGGATGCTCGCGGATGAGCATGTGTGGCGCGTACTACAGCTGCCACGCGGATAAGCATGAGTTTGGTTGTGGATTTGTGGTCGGCAAGAGACGACGACACCTGGTCTCTAGGTTTACTCCTGCCAGTGAACGAATCGCCACCATAAGAGTTAAGGCAAAATTTTTCTACGTCACGCTGATATGTGCTCATGCTCCGACGGAGGAGAAAAGTGGCGAGGTCAAAGACGAATTCTACGCCCAATTTGAAGAAACATATGACCGTAGCCCGGGCCATGATGTTAAAATCGTGCTGGGAGATTTAATGCCAAAATAGGCCGGGAGAATGTCTTTAGCCCAACAGTCGGAAAATTTAGTCTGCATACTCACACATCGCCAAACGGAATCAGACTGATTGATTTCTCCGCAACAAGGAACATGGTAATTAGCAGCACACGAGTTGACCACAAAAACATTCACAAAACAACATGGATATCTCCCGTTCAAGTAACGAGAAACCAAATTGATCACGTGGTAATCGATGGAAGGCACGCGTCAAGTATCTTAGACGTACGAGTGATCAGATGTGCGAACATCAACTCGGATCACCACCTCACTGCAGTGAAGGTGCGTACTAGGTTAAGCAGAGCGAAAACCCTGCGCAACCAGGCACAGAGATAGCTGGACGTCGATAAACTGCAGACCGCAGAGATAGCCAACGCCTATTCCGACCAACTCACTCAACTAGTTCTTAATGCTTCAACTCCCGAATATACTATCGCGCAATTGCAATATATTGCCCACTCGATGGAAAGGACTGCGCGGTCCGAACTGGGGTATGTGAAGCCCTTTAACGATAATGCCTGGTACGACGACGAATGCCGCGATGCCATCCGGGAACAAGATGGTGCATACAGGGCCAAACTGCAGCCAATGGAAAGTATAGGGAGAAGAGGCGGGAGGCGACTAGACTCCTCAGGCGAAAAAACGAGAGCTTAAGGAGCGGAATAATGTGTGTCTTTGACCTTGTATTGAAGATTACAGTAACAGAGGTGAAGCCCGAAAATTCAACCAGAAGATAAATGGTAGAGTGCATGGAACAGGTCTTCCGAGAGCGTACTGAGAATATATAAAGATCACTTCTGCAGCCTATTGATATCTGAAAACTCGGCTGATGAAGACTCCGAGCCAACCCGAGACACCTCCGAGCCAAGCTGAGATAACAACTGCCATATCCCGCCTAAAGAACAACAAGGCCGCTGATTTGTTTAAGGTGGATGGAGATGAGCTTGTTTTAAGCATGCAACAGCTCATGAGAATATTTGGCTTCAGGAGAGCATACCAGAGGATTGGAATCTCAGTGAGCTATGTCCAATCTACAAAAATAGGTGACCGTAGTGAGTGTAAAAACTATCCTCTAACCGATTGCGTATAAGGTCCTGTCTAGCATACTGTGTCAACGTCTAAAGCCAATTGTAGAAAACCTGATTGGACCTTATCAGTGCGGCTTTAGACCAGGCAAATCCACGACGGACCAGATATTTACACTACGGCAAATTTTGGAGAAAATCCATGAGAAGCAAATCGACACTTACCACATCTTTGTCGATTACAAAGCTGCCTTCGATAGTCCGATCAGGCATCGACTATAGGAAGCCATGTCTGAGATCGGTATTTCTGCGAAGATAATTCGTCTCAGCCGGTGTACCCTTACGAATACCAAATCCTCTGTCTGCACCATTCGATACGACGAGAGGTCTTAGACAGGGTGATAGTTTGTCATGTATGCTGTCCAACATGGTGATGGAGAAGATGTTAAGGACATGTCTGGCACCATGTTTAATAAGAGCCACATGCTGCTCGCATATGCCGATGATATCGACATTATCGGTCGAACGATGCGAGAGGCAACAGCTGTTTTCACATCAGTTGAAAGGGAGTCAGCGAAAATTAGTTTGGCAGTGAATGAGGAGAAGGCGAAGTTAATGGTATCATCGAACAAAGTGTCCAACCGTTGGGGACGCAGCGTGAACGTTGAAAACTATTGCTTTGAGGTAGTGGATGAATTTATTTACCTCGGATCCGCCATGAATAAAAACAACAGTGTCAGCCTTAAAATATAACGGAGAATAGTGCTTGCTAACAGGTGTTTCTTTGGACTACGTGAGCACTTTATAAACACCACCCTATCTCGAACCACCAAAGACCAGCTGTACCAGGTACTAATTTTACCGGTCCTGTTGTATGCCTCCGAATCTTGGGTGCTTACACAGGCAGATGCAGCTCATCTGGCTGTGTTTGAGAGAAAAATACTCCGCAAAATATATGGACCCATTTGCGTAAACGGCGAGTTTAGGATTCGGATGAACCATGAGCTGTACAAGTTATACCACGACATTGATGTGTTCAAGCGAATTAAAGTGCAACGGTTACGCTGGCTAGGCCATGAGGAATCTCCAGCGCGAAAGGTATTCTATCAAGACCTCGAAGGACGGCGCAATAGAGGGAGACCGCGACTACATAGGAAGGACCAGTTGGAGGAATCACTGACGCTGCTTGGTAGGACTGACTGGAGACGGTGCGCACAAGATCGAAGCGAATGGAAATCTCTAATCATTTCGGCCTCTGACTTAGGCACTAGGATATAAATATATATGTTGTCAAGTTGTTTTAAAGGCTAATAATAATAATAATATCTTGGGTAATAGACCACCATTCGTGTTGAAATTTGGAAAAGGTTCATTTGGGATCAGTGTATGTGTAACGATAAAGGCTAAGGTCGGATCAAGAATTGCCAAGCCAGCTTACACACATTCAATATCTGGCTTAATATAAATCTGGCTTAATGTGTGAATTTATATTCTAGTAATGAGAGTAACTACCCTTTATAGGCCAGGTGCCTCAAGCCAATTGACGGAAGTCCTCGCAGCCTATAAAGCTTATCATTGCCGTCTACGACCTATGATGGACGGGGTACGGCTGTCGTGATGCATAATACAGCTGCCACTCAGACCGGCACAAACTTTGAAGAGGCTTCAATATCCGACTGATTTGTGCCCACGCCCCGATTGAAGAAAAAAAAGAACAAAGCGCCTAGACATATAACACCGATAACGGAATGAAGCTAATTGATTAGGCAGCGGCTCGAAACATATGAATAAGCAGCACAAGAATTTCAGCACAAAACCCTTACATAAAGCGACCTGGATTTCAACTGACAAGAACATATACAATCAAATCGATTACTTGGTTACCGATGGAATATATGCTTCCAGCGTAATGTCTTATCCGAGGTGCTAAAATTGCTCCAGATTATTATCTTGTGTCAGAAAAGATTCGCACGAAGTACGTACGGGACCATAATCACTTACTTAGCTGACTCTTCTTTCCAATCGTATGTTGGAATTATTTGCCGCACCTAGAAAAATATTATATGCGCTTCGATCTTCTAACCATCCGGTGTTTTGGTCGTCCTCTTCTCCGTCCATCGTGTTTATTGTCGAAGACTCTTCGAGCTATGTAAGACGTGACCTAGCGTCTGACCACATCAATCCCAGTATACAGCTAGTACAGCTCATGATTCATACGACATTGATACTCTCCGTTAACAAAGATGGGGCCATAAATTTTTCCTAGCATTTCCTGCAAATTTCTTGAAAAAGGACGAAAATTACACATATGGAGTCGAGATAAAGAGTTTAAATGTTCAACAACAAAAATCTTTTTCTGACTTCTGGAAAGAGGGATGTAAATTTCGAATATAGCCAAATCGGTTTTTCGAAAAAGTCGAATGTTTGTATACTCCAGTCATAACCCAGGTTCCTGAACCATACAACAAGAACCAGTATCTGGTGTAGCTGGATTTTCGTTCTTTTCCCGATTTTGGCCGACTGACAATATTAGTTTTTTTTATGACGGAGCATAGGTAGATACAATCATCTACCACTTCGAAATTATAGTTGTAAACGTTCCCAAACTAGTACTATTACTAGTACTCTCTGTTCGTTGAAACTAATAATATCGTTTTGTCCTCGTTCACAGTTAGACCCATTTTTGCTCATTCCTTCTGTATAATGGAGAAGGCTGCAGTAACATCCCGTAGTTTTCGACCAATGATGTCTGCGTCATCACCGTACGCAAGTAGCATGTGGATTTTGCTGAATATCATCCTACTCGTATTTACTGCATCTTTCCTCATTAGCTTCTCCATCACTGTTTTGAAGAGGTCACACGATAGACCGTAGTCGTATTTTATTCCTTGTCTGGTATAAAAATGACTCCGTAAGGTTCTTGCTTATCTTCACTGAAGACTTCGTGTCAGTCAGCGTCATTCCGCAAATTTTCCAGCTTCGCAGGAAAATCAAACTCAGCCAAGTAATTTCAAGTAATTTCTGCCTTATTGGGCTGCGAAGGCCGTTACATATTTACATAACCCAAAGATATTCAAAGCTTACTTTAAAGGCCTGGCTCAAAATCTGCATCAAAATACACCGCCTTCCGGTGATCGTAGCGCATAGTAGCAACACATAGCCCATTCCATGCTTCATGACGGAAAATCCATACTAGGCTTAAGAATACCGCCAAAGACCAAGCCCTGGTATGTTGTTGTTGTTGTAACAGCTGGAGGATCGATCGGCACTCGATCGAGCATGTAATCCGATTATCATACAACCAGTGTTTGGCAATTCTGTTTCGTTCCTTTGTAGATAACAACGTTTGTTTCAAGAGATTGTTAGATGTTGTTGTGAGTTTTAACCGCCAAATTCCTCCAAAGTCGGCACCAGATAATTTTGTTGACTTATTTTGCGATATTGATAAATCATTTCCTTTTTCCTTGGCCATTGAGCTATCTGCATTTTTGTAGTGGAAGCGCATCGAGGATGAGTTTTCTTAGCTGGAGAACTTGAAATTATTTGAAAAGTAATTTTTAGTGATGTTGATTTGGTCCGTGCCCCGGCCGGGAATCGAACCCGACACCTTCAGATTGCTAATCTACATCGCTTCCACAGAGCCGTGGTATGATGAGGAATGCCGCATTTTACGATAGAAAATAATGCTACATATATTGCGTCTTTTGCTATTTGCGAAGAGAGCTGTCGGGCAAAGACAAAAGGAAAAATGGAAAGTAACAACGAAACTATTCCGAAGAAAGATACAAGAGCATGCACCCGATCTTAAGGAATCCAGAAAAGCAATATCCCGGCTTAAAACAACAAAGTTGCAGGTTATGATGGACTACCAGCTGAGCTTTTCAAGTATGTTGGTGAAGAACTGGTTATATGTATGCATCATATTCTATGCACGATGTGGCAAAAACGGAGCATGCAAAAAAATTTTCAATAATCTTATGTTAATCGTATGAGTATTTTCTGAGGCCGATTGGATTGGTAGGCATGGCACCTACTCTCTAAAATAAGTGTTTCATACAAGTTATCAGGCGAAGTATAACAGTGAAAGTCTATGAACTTTGTATGAGTTCCTTTGTCCCTACTATGCTAAATTTGGCACTTTACAAAGAAATGGACGAAACGTTATTAAACTGTTACAGTACAAAACATCTTTATGATTAACCGAGGAGAGAGGACAATGCCTTCCAAATCAGCTATGTAATAAAAAACTATAATATGATTACTTTTCTGTTTACACCAGTTTTGTATGATATGAACAATATTTAACACATGCTCACATTAATTCTTCGTATACATTACCCAGTCTCCTATAAATTGTATCCTTTTATCCAGGTCAGCCAATTAGTAAAACTTGACTTTGCTTGTCACAAGTATAGTTGACTTCGACTAATTACTCGATATAAGTTTGTATGTGTAAAACATACAACTATTTGAATATTAGTTGTTAAGAATTTTCAAACGCTACTATGTGGGAGTAAAGGCATTCTCTGTTGAAAACTTAAGAAAACACCAGCACACACACTTTGACCAAGTTGATATGCTGAATTATTTGGTCCTTCCTTGGTTTCGTCGCTTCAGCTCTTTATGCTTTGGAAGATTGGTCGACGACTACCACAATATGGAACATCTCGTTCTTGGCCATGCGAGTTTGAGAGAGCATCAGTTGCGCTTGTGGCGAAATATTTCTCAAACATTAACAAAGTTTTTAATGTGATGCGAACTGCTATAATGGGTTGGTTAGTATGCAATATTTTGCATATGCTGAATAATAATTACTCGAAAAATTACACAAACTCTAGGCAAAAGTATACGAATAATTTTGACTAACTACTCAGAAAGTTTTATCTTTTACTATTTTATGTGGCAGCAGCAACACATGTTGCCCAAATGCAAAATTCAATTTATGACTAATATATTATTTCGGAGAAAATAAGTATGCACTATGCACGAATGTTTATTTGTATTGTACAAAAAAAAAACTATTTAATTTTCAGTTTGAGAATACTTTATAATTATGTTTAACTGTAGGAAATTTTATACAAATTATCTGTGCATACAAAAAAAGCTTTGCTCGCAGATGTATTTCATAGTAATTGCACTTAGTAACGACTCATGGTTTAATGATTAAAAAGGATTAAACTGGACTGAGTATGCAATTTATTTTGTTAAATTAGGTTAATGTACAATTTGAATAATATTATCATCTATAGCGGAGTGCAACATTATTTACTTGTTTACTAGGTTTAGCGGTTACCCTCACCAACCACATTAGCCACACGATGCAAACCCCAGTGTCGTCATACTTTTCTTGGGTTGGTATATGTATTTATTTCGCTATCTTTTAGGAATAACTATAACATTTAGTCTAATGTACAATTTACCAATAATTATTTTAAAACTTAAAGTTTAAGTGAAAGAGGCCAAGACATCATGGATCATAATGTTCTAGAAATTTAAAGTGAACCGAATGTTACAAGGTACAGTCTAATCACAATTAGTTTCTAGCTTAATTTTTCACATAATGTTTTAAAACTTTATGCACAATATCTATCTTTATCTTTATATATAAAATTCTACCGTACGTGTGTTGTGACTGAACTCCTCCTAAACGGCTGGACCGATTTGCATAAATTTTTTTGTATGCGTTTGGGTGGCGCCCCGGATGGTTTAGATTTACAATTCGGTCCAATTGGACAAAGGGGCGTGACACCGCCCATACAACTTGAAAATCAAAAGGGCTGTATCTCATGAACTGTCAGAGGTATGAAGATGAGATTTGGTATATATGTTGTTGAAGCAGTATTAATTTCAGCCAAGGTAGAAGTGGGCGGTGCCACGCCCCCTTTTCAAAAATCGCTCTAACGGCTTTTCTAATAGACCGATTGATACGAAAATTTTACCAAGTGGTACTGTTGACCTGTTGATAGTCCCTGGCTATAATAGGCTGTGATTGGATAAAGGGGCGTGGCACCGCCCATACAACTTGAAAATCAAAAGGGCTGTATCTCATGAACTATCAGAGGTATGAAGATGAGATTTGGTATATATGTTGTTGGAGCAGTATTAATTACAACCAGGCTGGAAGTGGGCGGTGTCACGCCCCTTTTTCAAAAATCGCTCTAACAGCTTTTCTAATAGACCGATTGATACGAAAATTGTACCAATTGGTACTGTTGACCTGTTGATAGTTCCTGGCTATAATTGGTTGTGATTGGATAAAGGGGTGTGGCACCGCCCATAAAACTTGAAAATCAAAAGGGCTATATCTCATGAACTATCAGAGGTATATAGATAAGATTTGTTACAGTATAAATTACTGCAAGGGTGGAAGTGGGCTGTGCCACATCCCAGTTATAACTGCCATAGTAATAGTTTGATCGTCCTCTAAATTCCATATTATATTGCAGTTCGCCTAGAGATAGGTAGAGTTTTTTTTTTGTTTTTAAATAAGCAAAAACCGAAATCTTCATATATATTTTTTGAAACCTTCTGCGGAAAACTGTGAAAAATAAGTTATGGCCTTTGAAAGTTGGCAAGCAGAAATTAAGTTTTTTAAAATCCTTGAATTTTTGCCTTTGGCGGAAGTCCAATAAGTAGGGCGGGATCTCAAACAGCATCAGAAATATACTATTCTCTTCGTCTTGGTTTCCAAACATCTGAATGGTAGGTCAAAATTGGAGCCGGAGCACATGGGGTCAAAATAAGGGCCTCTTGGATTCTATGATGACCCTCTAAGTGCGGGTGTTGTTTCTTAGTGAAATTTTCGTAGGTTCCGATTTTGGTATACGATTAAATTGATCCGTCCTAATGAACAGGCTATTTGGAACTAAAAAAATAAAAAGTGCCGAGGCGCTGCAAGCGTCAAGCGTTTGGTGACCGAATTATCTTAAAAAATGGTAACACGAGTTCAATGCAAATACAGTATTCGGAAATATTCTTGATTCGTGGGCGAAGAAGACATGGCGAAAGAGGTTTTTATGGCTAAAGGCATAAATCTTCAAACGAAATTTTTATTTGAGGTCATTAGGCGGAGAAGACATGCCAAAAATGTTTTTTACGCCCAAAGAGATAGTTAGTATACAGAAGATACCCGCTACTACAGAAAAAATAAAAATTGAATTTTGAACTTTAGCAGAATGTCCGGTTTGAGAAATAAGTGGTTTTTCGCCCTACATACAGATATGATAGATATGACTTTGCTGATGAACTTTTTACAATCGTCATAGAGCCTACGATATTAAGCATTTAAAACAATAAATCTTAATTGGTTAACTTCCATGTTAAGGATTTACTTGAAATTAGTTACATAAGTTAATAAACTCAACATATTATTGTCGAGCTTAAGTACCATTTTCAAAGAACATACTTTGTAGACCTACAAATGTATTAATTAGTGTTTATATAGCATTTAGGATGGCAAGAAATCTGAAATGTATTACAAGTTGATATGCAATAGCGAAGCATTGCCGGGCCCACTAGTATATATATAAAATTATTGCAAGTGTGTTGTGACTTTATAACTCACGAACGGCTGGACCGATTTGCATAAATTTTTTTGTATGCGTTTGGGTGGCGCCCCGGTTGGTTTATATTTACAATTCGGTCCAATTGGACAAAGGGGCGTGGCACCGCCCATACAACTTGAAAATCAAAAGGGCTGTATCTCATGAACTATCAGAGGTATGAAGATGAGATTTGGTATATATGTTGTTGGAGCAGTATTAATTACAGGCAGCGTGGAAGTGGGGGGTGCCACGCCCCCTTTTCAAAACCGCTCTGCAGGCTTTCCCAATAGACAGATAGATACGACAATTTTACCAAGTGGTACTGATGACCTGTAGATAGTCCTTGGCTATATTTCGGTTTAATTGGTTTTTTGACTTCGGTTAACCGGTTTTCAAAAAAACAGTATTTCACAGAATGGTGAGTTAAATCGGCAAAGAAGGTTTTTAATGCTTATCCGAGGCAAATCTCAAAGGTTGCTTTCAATAAAATTTCCTTATGCAATACGAAAGTTTGTTTGGAAAATGCTTCTAGATGACTGTTTCCTGTCATCATTAAATGTGTGGAATGACTTCCGTATTCATATAAAAAAACTTTCAATTGTCCCTATCTCATACACTAAGCATCCAACCGCGAAAAAGGACTTTGTTATTAAGATATAGTTGGGAACTCATCTTGTATTGGCTAGCCGTCCGTATTTAGATGAACAAGTTAAAATGCAGTTATCTTCTAAACTAAGTGTCCGATAGCAAAAAGGAGCTTAACTTGTGATTACCATACAATAGTTGGGAAATCACCCAGCCACAGTTGGGATCTAATTTTGAAATATATTGGGATCTTACCTCGAAATGAGTGCGAAGCCGTCGATATTCATATGAAAAACTTTGTGCCTTTATTTCCTTATGCTAAGCGCCCAATGGCAGAAAGGAGGTTAATTTGTGGTCAAATTGATACCTTAATTCTAAACCATGCTAATTGTAAAATGTAAGGAAACGTATTTAAAGTTTGTGAATAATATAAATTCCATTTATACAGCCATGTTCTGGAAAACAATTCGGTTTGAAAAGAGAGCAAAATAGGAGAAATGTATTAAAAAGTATTACCTTTTCACCGAGATTTCTCTGTTTTTAAACCGAAATGTTTTCCAGAACATGGCTGATATACTAAGTTAAAATTTCCTGATAACATATGTTTGGATGAACAGGTTATAAATTAAATGGATTAATGTATCGATATTCATATCTATCCATATTTATTTGCATATTTGGTTCAATTTTACAATTTCTAAAAAACCGAACGAAACCGGTTAACCCGGTTTTTTAGTAAATCATGTATTCGAAAACCTAATTGTTGGAAAAAGGCATTTTTCGAATAAACCGGAAACCGGTTCTCTGAAAAATTCAAGTATTTGAACACTATAGCTATATCTCATAAACTATAAGAGGTATGAAGATAAGATTTGTTACATATGTTGTTGTTGCAGTATAAATTACAGTAAGGGTGGAAGTGGGCTGTACCACACCCCTTTTAAAATAAACAGTTATAACTGTCAAAATTCCATAGTATATTGCAGTTCGCCTAGAGATATGAACAGTAAGGTGGGACAGTTTTTTTATTCGGAAAAATTTTAACAAAATCTACGATGAATTGTTATAAAATGTCACCAATAAACTTTGTGTGTAATATCAATTCCTAGCTCGCGCTGGGAAAGCTTAATTTAGTGCAGAAAACTTAAATTTTGATAGAAGTGTCTTAAATCTGAAGTCTGTACGCTTTCAATAATCATGGGGCAACGAACGTCACTTCCAAAAGAAGCGCACAACGGAGTAAATAAACGAAAAATCCTTTTATCTTAAAAAAAGTATCAGCTAGGATTTTGATTCATGTGGATTTTTAAAGTACAATTCACACCCAACAAAACCCCATTTACCGTTTTTATTGCCATTTTAGGTCAACCAATTCGTCATTCAGGCGAGGTGTGTGAAGTGTGAAAGATTTTCATTGAGACTTTCTTTGAAAAATCACCATGTAAAGACTACACAAGAACAACGTTTACAAACCTTGCAAATTTATTTTCAAAATCCGCGTTCTGTTTGCCCTTTCTGAAGTTTATGGTGCATATATTCATCCATCTGAGCAGCTAATAGAAGCCATCAACGCTGTAGACGTAAGTGTGACAGGGGACTCGAATTTATCTAACCGACGCCGTTCTTAGCAACTAGGTCTCTGCAAATGCTGAGGAAAGATCTTGGCCTATATTCATATAACCAACTGGTAGAAGAACTAAAACCAATGGACGATCAATTGATTTTTTTTATATCATGTCATTGCACATTATTTGAAGGAGAAATGGTTCCAACACGACGGCGTAAAATGCCATACAGCGCGTGAGATCATCACTTTGTAAAGCCAAACATTGGTGACCGAATTATCTCATAGAATGGTAATACGAGTTCAATACAAAGATAGTATTCGGAAATATTCTTGATCCATGTGAGAAGAAGACATGGCAAAAGAGGTTTTTATGACTAAAGGCATAAAGCTTCAAACGAAATTTCCATTTTCGGTCAATAGGCGGAGAAGGCATGTCAAAATTGTTTCTTACGCCCAAAGAGATAGTTAGTATACAGACGGTTACCGCTGCTACATTGAAAAAGATTTGACTTTGCTGATGAATTTTTAACTATCGTCATAGAGCCTATGATATTAAGAATTTAAAACAACAACACTTAATTTGTTAACTTTCATGTTAAGGAGTTGCTTGCAATTAGTTACATAAGTTGATAAACTCAACATATCATTATCGAGCTTAAGTACCGTTATCGAAGTACTTTGTAGACCTAAATGTGAAATATATTACAAGTTAAAATACAAAATACAATATATACAAATAAAATACAATTACAATAGCGAAGCATTGCCGGGCCCACTAGTATTATTATAAATGTGACTAATGTTTTTTTAATTCTTCAACTTTTCTGTATTTGAAAATCTGTATTGGTATTTGAATTAGTAATTATAATAATACATAATGAATTTAGGGAATTTCATATGATATTTTGTAAAATGTTCATATTATTTTTTGTATAAAATTGTATAATGGAAAAAAACATGTATGTATATTAGGGCGTTTCACTAAAAAAAATTTTCAACTCTTGAAGCGAAATATTAAAGCTTGAGATCTAAAAGAATTTCGAAAATTTTTTGGGATTTTTTGAAGATGGGTATGGGGTCGCTGAAATCGTTTTTTTTTTTCAAAAAATGAGGTTATGGAGAAAAATTTTTTATATAATTTTTTTCTGGTGCTTTTTGATCATACAACTAAACAATTCTCTTAGTAAGCATCCGATCCCACGACAAAAAAATATTGGTGTGAAAAATTATTATATTATGGACCACTTTGATAGTCTTAAAAGTGAAAAATTATTTTTCCTAGATTTCAAACCTCGATAACTTGAAAAGTTTTCAAAATTTTTTCAAGATGTGAAATGCGTTGGAAAGGTCCTTAAATTACCTTTTATTCGGTACATTGATTTATTTTTACTTGTTGGAAAAATATAAGAAAAAAAATAAAGTTTGAGAATTTTTTTTTTATTTATCAAATTTTATGAAAATTAAAAGAATTTCATTATGTTTCGTTCTTGATTAAGTAAAAAAAAAAAACTCTAAAATACATTGCTTTAATAAAAATATCAAAAACTCAATTCATCAATATATTTGTATTCCCATACAAAATCAAAAGATATTAAATAAACAAAATCAACATATTTAATGAACAAATTTAAATTAAAAAGTAAATTTGTATCTAAAATTACAATACATTAACCATTAAATGTGGAACAACTGTGGAAGTATTTTCAAATTGGTTTCTTAAGAGCTTTTTCAATGACATTTTTGTTAACATTAGATATAATTTTTTGATTGTTATCAACTCTAATCAATAAGTTTTGAAAATCATCCTCATTCTTTGTAATTTTTATCTTATATATTGTAGCCGACGCCACGCCTCTTTCTGATAAATCATTCACAACACATAGTTTTTCTAGCTTTTTCTTTGAAGAAACAAAATCATCATAATTTTCCCATAAAAGTGTATCTTTCGAAAAAAAGGAAGTGGGCAACTTTAATTCATCAAAAACCCTTTTACTATTTGAGGTTACAAAATTATGCATTATGAATTTTGTTACATTTTAAAAAAGGCCTATTTCAAATATTTTAAAATTTAAATAGTGTGAATTTAAAAATAAAAAATATTTTTTTTGTCTATTTTTTATTTTTTGCAACATTTTTCACAAGTAAGATATAAACTTGTATATACCAAAATAAAGGTATCAAAATTATCTTTCTAACGCATTTTACATCTTGAAAAAATTTTGAAAACATTTCAAGTTATCGAGGTTTGAAATCTAGTAAAAATAATTTTTCACTTTTAAGACTATCAAAGTGGTCCATAATATAATAATTTTTCACACCAATAATTATTTTGTCGTGGGATCGGATGCTTACTAAGAGAATTGTTTAGTTGTATGAACAAAAAGCACCAGAAAAAAATAATATAAAAATTTTTTCTCCATAACCTCATTTTTTTGATAAAATCGATTTTAGCGACCCCATACCCATCTTCAAAAAATCCAACAATTTTTTCGAAATTCTTTTAGATCACAAGCCTTAATATTCCGCTTCAAGAGTCGGAAAAATCTCAAAAAACCCATGTGGTGAAACGCCCTAATGTATATGATATTTATTTATTTATTTTCTAAATATTTTACAAAAATAAATTTATAAAATATTCGTAAAGGACGCCAAGTAGCGAGACCATATGCGCCTGTATATGATATCTTATAAGAAAGCCGTGGGCAACAGTACTTAACAATTTTTTTTTTTAAATTTTCGTATTTATTTAATAATTAGTATTATATGATATTACTAGCTTTCCCGGCTAAGAACGAGTTTTCAAATTACTTTACTTCGCAAAATTTTTGAGACTATATACTATATATAGCCGTTTATTACCAGTTTTATCCCCTTTAGTCCTTTTTACCCCTAAAGAGTAAGAATTTCGAAAACCCTCCTTGCTTCGTTCTAATTCCATAGGGAGCAAGCCTATATCACTTATCATGATTACATCATTAGCCGTATGATCTAGGCGATAATAAAATTTTTAACCCTTTTTCGATTTTTTTTACCTAGAAACATCGGATTTAAAAAAAATACTTCAATCCCATTCGATAGAAAGCATTTCCATATTAATTTTCGCGATTATACCATTAGCCGATTGGTTTAGGTGATGATACAACTTTTATCCGTTACTAACTGACACGGGCAAACGTTGTTTTGCCTTCAAAAACACAAAAAACTTAATATTGCGCCATCTGTCGGACGAACTTCAAACTACACAGAAACACTACTTACGGCCCATAGAGCATGCATATAAAATTTTTCAAAATCGGTCAAGTAGTTTTTGAGTTTAGCGGTCACGAACATACACGTAATTTTAATATATGTAGAGATTGGTAATTTTTAACCCATAAAAGTACGAGTTTCCAAAAATCCGTCCCCTTTGTCTAATTATGTTTTCATGTAGCCTATGATAGAGGCCCTATGGACAACACATATAAAATTCAATTGCAATCGGTCCATTTATTTGGCCAATATTACTATTTTTAAAAAAGGGGTGTGGCACCGCCCACTTTCCACAAGCAAAGTATTTTTCTTATACGACCGATATAGGTACCAAATCTGGACTTCGTATCTATAATGGTTCAAAAGATACAGTCATTTTAAAATTCCAGTTGTATGGGGCGGTGTCACGCCCATTTTACCCCCTTTCAGTCGGAATTTCCAAAAATCCGTTCTTAGTGCGCGCCTTAGTTATAAAAGAAACCAACATTCTAAATTTCATGGTTCTAGCTTTAGCCGTTTGGGCTAGGGAGTGATCAGTCAGTCACCCAAGCCTTTTATATATATAGATAATAGGACAATCCAACTAAAAATCGAAACAAACAATATTCCAAGTAATTTTTTAACAAATAATGGTGTATGTAAGTTTATTTGATATCTGTTTGTACAATGGGTATCTTACTAAGAACATTGTGGGAAGTGCGCCGCATGCGAAAATTTTTAACCAAAAGTCGCGCGATTTTCTGTAAAAATTTTTCATACTTTGTTGTGTGTAAAAACGTTAATAAAAAATTATTTTTTGTACATACATATAATAACAATAAGCCGGCGCAGAATAAATGGGTAATTTTTGTGTTAATATCTTCTTATTATATTTGCGCGATTTTTTCATAAAAATTTGCATACTTTGTTATGTGTAAAAATGTTAATTAAAAATTAGTTTTTGTACATAAATATAATAAAAATATAGCGGCGCAGAAAAAATTGGATAATTATTAAAACCTGAGCAAATCAAACGGCTCCACGAAAAGCCCCCAATGAAATAACGCCCAGGAAATAACCCCCAATGAAATAAACCCCAAATCGAAAACGAAACAACCCCCAATATTTGGGAATTATTTCATATGAAATAACACCCAATGATGAAAATGAAATAACCCCCAATGAAATAAACCCCATCAGCAACAAAAATTATATTATCCCCAAAATTCATAAAAGAGTCATTTTCAATAAGGATTACATAAAGTCAGTATGGACCAACAGCAAAGTCGCAAAATTATTGGCACGAATCGTGTGGATCGTAGATCGTTGTAGCCCTGCTCTACTTTTGCTGTTCGGAAGACAATTTGCCTTTTACGTTTGGCCTTTACACAACCACCTCGACTGTTCACAAGGAAATCAAAAGAACTCTTACAAATTTAAAAAAAAATTCCATTCTTAGATATCATACTCAAAATTAAAAAATGCTCGTAGCATATTGTTGATTTTCTATCCGTCAATATGAAAAATGGAAATATCTGTAAACATTTAAAAGATATTGTAATGTATTCACAGGCTTAGTTTTATTGTAAAAGGCCTATATTTATATAATTATATAATTATATAATTATAACCCCCAAAAACCAACAGCTTTAAAAATGAAATAACCCCCGAATAAAAAATGAAATAACATCCAAATTGTACACGCTATGAAATAAGCCCCGAATTTTAAAAATTTGTTGGGTGTTATTTCATTGGAGATTATTTCATAATTTGAAAACCCCAAATGAGGAATGAAATAATTCCCAAAAATAAATGAAAAACCGCCCCAAAAATTTGGGAGTTATTTCATATGATATAACACCCAAAAATGTATGAAAAATATTTTGGGGATATTTCGGCTCCACGAAAAGCCCCCCAATGAAATAACCCCCGGGAAATAACCCCCAATGAAATAAACCCCTAAAAATTGGAAATAACACCCAAAAACAGTAAATGAAATAACATCCAAAAATAAATGAAATAAACCCCAAAGCGAAAACGAAACAACCCCCAATATTTGGGAGTTATTTCATATGAAATAACACCCAATGATGAAAATGAAATAACCCCCAATGAAATAAACCCCATCAGCAACAAAAATGAAATTATGCCCAAAATTCATAAAAGAGTCAGTTTCACCAAGGATTTCATGGTCAATATGGACCATCAGCAAAGTCGCAAAATTATTGAAATGAATCGTGTGGATCGTAGATCATTGTAGCCCTGCTCAATTTTGCAGTTCGGAAGACAATTTGCCTTTTACGTTTGGCCTTTACACAACCACCTCCAGTGTTCACAAGCAAATCAACTCTCTGCTTTTATTGAATTCTACCTTTTGAAGAACTGTTAAATTCCATTCTTAGTGTGTACTAATGTACTAATCGAATTCTCATAATGACAAAATGCTCGGTGCATTTTGTTGATTTTCTATCCGTCAATATGAACACAAATGGAAATATCTGTAAACATTCAAAAGATATTGTAATATATTCACAGGCTAAAAGTTTTCTTGTAAAAGGCCTATATTTATATAATTATAACCCCTAAAAACCAACAGCTTTAAAAATGAAATAACCCCCGAATAAAAAATTCAATAACACCCAAATTATACACGCTATGAAATAAGCCCCGAATTTTAAAAATTTGTTGGGTGTTATTTCATTGGAGATTATTTCATAATTTGAAAACCCCAAATGAGGAATGAAATAATTCCCAAAAATAAATGAAAAACCGCCCAAAAAATTTTGGATTTATTTCATATGAAATAACACCCAAAAATGTATGAAACAAATTTGGGGAATATTTAATTTCTCGTTTGGGCGTTATTTCATTGGGGGGCTTTTCGTGGAGTCAATCAAACCAAGTTCAAAAAAGAAAAAAAATCTGAAGAATGTTAGTTACAATTGCAAAAAGATATTAATGCAGATTAGGGCGAACATGGTATTAATGACTAAATATGACACAAAGATATTAACGACTACACTCAGTTATATATGCAATATGTTTTACTGAGTAATATGTATTTATAAATTTGAGATTTATTTCATATTTTTGGTGTTTAATTTATTTCAATTTTAAACAAATCCCAAATTTGGGGTTTATTTCATTTTCTGTTTGGAAATTATTTAATTTCCGTTGGGATTTATTTCATAATTTTTTTTGGAACTTATTTTATTTTCTTTGGGACTAATGGCTGATAATAAATTTACCCGCATCAAGTTGCCAAACGAAGCTTTGTAGTCTTAGCAAAGCTGTTATGTGTCGATATATATTCTTTGAAGTTTTATGTGGGATTTGACGTAATGAGATTATCTGGCCAATTAATTTACATGGCAGCTGTAGCTGCTGTGTAGTAATGACAGAGCCTACCAAATGCGGACGATCAACTGATAACAAGCCTCTATTAGTCCATTCGTTTAGTCTATCACTTAGCACTTCGAAAAGTACGATATTTGCAGTGAGTGATTCAACGGCACTTATCGAAATTTCTGCATTTAATTGAATCTTTTTTCAACAAAGGCAAACTCTGTCATTGTTTATGTTTGGTCTTCAGAAAATATTCTCTGTATATTTTCAGCACGGTTACGGACTTTCCGGTATTATCCCAAAAAGTAGTAGTAGTTCTCTTTGATAACCCTAACTATGTATATATTGTTAAACTGTTAGGAATAATCAGTTTTTTTATCAATATCATCGCTATTTATTTTAATTCGCCGCTTTCTCTTAATCTACTTATTAGGTTCCTTACAGCATGCGTTACGCCAGCAGTGTTTTATACGCAACATTGCTATCCTTAGAAAACAAGCGACTTTCCTCATGTTATATTGGATTTTCTGAGCACGGGCCTTTATGTCCAAGTATACTAGCAGTATCAAACTAAGCAGCATTATATCGTAGCATTTTATAGCGTTAGTAGAAATAGTTATTGTCTATCTCGGGGCTATGCCGCATTCTCATGTCTAGTTTTCTTACACTTAGATCACGTGAATGTTTTGCCGTCGCCGTAACTACATCTCACCGATATTAAATGTCTTTCCTGTTGTTCTACCCGAACCAACCGGGAAATAAGGGCTCAAAATGTTTCGAGTATATATTCCTCAGAAAATTTGAAAATATATCTCTAAAGACATGAACTATCCAAAATCCTCATTTTGTGACGTAGTGGGACAAAATAGAATTTAAGGTTTTGTTCCTGAGATTAAATGCTATCGTTTGGTATTGGTTTCATTAACTTCCGAGAGAATGATCCTCAATTTGTTGCATGGTGTAATTACTTCTTCTTCCTTAATGGCAGCAACTACAGAAATTTATATATCAGTAGCCGCACGTAGAAAAGTATTCAAGACTTCAGGTTTTTGCGCTCCGTAGATAGTTCGTCACACCAAACTTAGGTAACACCTGGTCCAAACATCGAAGTTTTGGTAGCCCCCTCCTAACAGAGGATAACACAGAGCGACAAAAAAAACAATACCTGGTAAATTATACTATTTTTCTGGTAGGTGCTGCTGAGCACTACAATAATCTGGTTTTCAAATTTCCCAAAACCGCCAAAATTTTGAGCTACGGGGAAAACCCGGGTTTTCGTACTTTTACGCACTTAAAGACCATTTTTAAAAATGGTCCAGCTCGCTTTATCTTAATCCAAGGCCCGAAATTTTTGATAATTCATCATAAAACAAACCAAGGTACATTTTGGAGGGTGGACCGAAGATATTTTTTTTGGTGAGTCGGTCTAATATATATAATTTGTTTTTTTTAAAGTTTAACAAATTCATTATATGATTACAAAAACAAAAAGTTTTTTAATTTTACTATGAAATCGTCCGTCCTTCCGCTGGAAATACCCATATAAATGATCACAATCGAAATCTTAGTCGATTTAAAGGTGACCGGCTGTCCGTATGTCTGTCTGTCTGTCCCCGCGATTACAGCCGCAGTTCAAGAGATACCGAGCTGAAATTTGGAATGCGAGCTTCTATCCTCAAAGCAAGTTCTAAGATGAGCCTGATCAGTGAATAACTACTTCCACCTCCCATACAAACTCCCCCTTTTAGGGGTGTGTCCCTATGATTACAGCTCTAGTTTAAGAGCAATCAAGCTGAAATATTGTATAGAAACTTTCCTACTCTAAAAGGAAGTTGAGTATTAAGATGAGACCGATCGGTCAAAAACTACTCCCACCTCCTATGCAAACTCTCCCTTTTTGGGGGTGTCCCTGCGAATGCAGCCGTATTTTAAGAGGTATATAGATGACATTTTGTACGCTAGATTCTATCCTCTAAGCGGAGGCTACTTTCTAAGATGAGCAAGGTCGGTCAAAAGGTCAGACATTCAAGCTTTTATCCCGTAATAGGATCTTAAGTTGTAATATGAGCACGATCGGACTTAATCTTCTCCCACCTACCATACAAACTCCCCATTTTTGGGGGTGTCCTTCTGTATGTCCCAGTAGTTTATGAGCTATCAATCTGAAATTTGGTAAACAAGCTTCAGTTCTCTATGCGAAAAATTTCAGAAAAAATTACTGACCAAAAATGGATGTTTGTGGTACAACGCTTAAAAAATATAGTTGTAGTGCAAATAACTAGTTTTATCACCATTTTTACAAATGGTGAAGGGTATCTGAGCTTCGGCATAGCCGAAGATAATCACCTTAATAGTTTTTATTTAAGGAGAGTGGCTTATGAGGCTACCGCACTCGATCTTAGTTTCTTGGGATTTCCAAAGCCACTAAGGGAGCCGTTGTGTTAAGCTTCAGTAACTTCGGTTACCTACTTCCAAACTCGCATAGGTGGTAGTATGGCATTTAGGTTACTCAAATTGCCTTCCTACATTTGCTACCACTGACTGTATGTGTTTTTCATTGTTCGGTTTGAGATCTACCGGCCGTGGCATAGTGGTTAAAACACGCGACTACCATGCGGGAGATCACAGGTTCAACACCTGGCTCCAGTCATCTTAAAAAAAAAAATGTTCTTTCATTGTCGGCTCCTCTCGAATGTTGTCGACAGCAACTTCGCAGTATTAGTGTCGAGTCAATCGGCGTGTCTAGTAAGAGCTTCACAAACAGTGAAGTTTGCATTTGTCAATAAACAAGTAGACGCCGTTAATTGTAAATCTAAAAATAGAAAGCGTGTTAAATCACAACAACGCGAGAAGCTATCCCATACCTCATTCATAGGGTGTAAAGGGAAATTAACAGTGAATATGTGATCTCTCTTGAGGACCTAAGAAGAGAGAATCTGGTTATACCGAAGTGAAAAACGAAAACTAGAAAAAAAGCGATTTTCCAGTTTGAAATCTTTAAATAAAAAACAACATCATTTTCAGTTAGGTGAACTGACTGATAAATACCCTCTCCCTATGATTGATATTGTTTAACTCTCGAGTAATTGAAATTAGACGATTTTTCAATGAAATGTCTTATGTATTATCATTTGCAAGGTAAAGCTTCTGATCGGTTTAACTTGGCAAACCCAGAGTGATCCTTGCCAATTGCACTTCAAGTCTACTCAAAGAGCTCCGTATTCGTAGTACTACTGCGGACGGAGTACCTCCACGTGGTGACGCCTGGAAGCGTGTCTCTGACACCCGTCAGAGCACGACTAACTGTGAGGGGCGAAACCTGAAACCCAGGCACGTCTGCTCAGAGTGAGCGGTACCCTGGTCAGCGTCTGACCCAGAATGGGCGGCTGTAATAAAATCCTGGCAGGAGGAGAAAACTGCGACGTGGTGCGCTGGGCTTGCAACCCGCCACCGACGTATAAACTATTGCAATGAAAAGAAGTAAGAAAAGAATAAAATGGACCCCCCAAAATGTTGACGACCACCGCAAACGAATTAAGGACCATGATTTAAGGATATGCACCTGGAATGTTAGAACACTGTATAGACCAGGTGCCTCTATCCAACTGGCGGAAGTCCTCGAAGAATACAAGGCTGACATAACCGCTTTACAGGAAATCCGGTGGACGGGACACGGGTGCTCGCGCATGAAGACGTGCGACATCTACTATAGTGGCCATGCGGACAAGCACGAGTTTGGATGTGGATTTGTGGTTGGCAAGAGACTGCGACACCTAGTCTCAAGGTTCAACCCGGTGTGTGAACGTATAGCCACCATAAGAGTCAAAACAAAGTTTTTCCACATAACACTTATATGTGCCCATGCTCCGACAGAAGAGAAAAGCGATGAGGACAAAGACGAGTTCTACGAGAGCCTAGAAAATGTATATGACCGTAGCCCGAGCCATGACATTAAAATTGTACTAGGCGATTTTAATGCTAAAATAGGCAGGGAAACCGCATTTGAGCCTACCATCGGAAAATTCAGTCTGCACACCGAAACGTCGAACAATGGCATCAGACTGATTGATTTCTCTGCGGCAAGAAATATGGTAGTTAGCAGCACTAGATTTGACCATAAAAATATTCATAAGGCAACATGGTTATCTCCAGATCAATTAACAAGGAATCAGATTGATCATGTGGTAGTCGATGGAAGGCACGCATCGAGTGTTCTGGACGTACGAGTGATTAGGGGTGCGAACATTGACTCCGATCACTTCCTTACCGCAGTTAAGGTACGCACAAGGCTAAGCATGGCGAAAAACGTACGTAACCAGGCACAACGAAAGCTGGACATCGGTAAACTGCGGACCACAGAGGTAGCAAACGCCTACTCCAACCACCTAACTCAACTGCTGCGGAATGCTCCAACCCCTGACAATATAACCTCGCAGTGGCAAAATATAGCCGACTCCTTAGAACGGGCTGCGAGAAGCGTACTTAGATTCTCAAAGCCGTCTCAAGAAGATGCTTGGTACGATGATGAATGTCGCAATGCCACGAGAGAGACGGTTGCTGCATACAGGGCGAAACTGCAGCCAATGGCAACGCGAGCTGTTCGTGAACGGCACAGGGAGAAGAGACGACAGGCAACGCGTCTTTTTAGAAGAAAAAAGAAGGAGCTGAAGAAGAGGCAGGACGAGTGCACTGAGTTGCTCCGAAGTAGAGGGGAAGCCCGAAAATTCTACAAGAGAGTGAAAGCGAGAATGCGTGGAACAGGGTTGCCCTCCTGCAAGGACAGCGATGGTCAGCTAGTGACGGACCCGGATAACGTTCTGAAGATATGGAGAGATCACTTTAGAAATTTACTGGATACTGACACCACTCCAGAAGACCCCGCTCCAATCCATGACGATGGTATTAACTGTCCACCTCCGAGCCAGAGCGAGATACGTATGGCCATTTCCCGCCTTAAAAACAACAAAGCTGCTGGAGCCGATGGTCTCCCTGCTGAATTGTTTAAGGCTGGCGGGGAGGAGCTGATTAGGAGCATGCATCAGCTCATGGAGAACATCTGGCAAGAGGAGAGCATGCCCGGGGATTGGAGTCTCAGTCTGTTATGTCCCATATACAAGAAAGGAGATCGTAGTGAATGTAAGAACTACCGTGGAATAAGCCTATTACCAATTGCGTACAAGGTCCTTTCAAGCATATTGTGTGAACGTCTAAAGCCAATTGTAGAAAAACTAATTGGACCATATCAGTGCGGCTTTAGACCTGGCAAATCTACTACGGATCAAATATTCACCTTACGACAAATCCTGGAAAGCATGAAAAGCAGATCGACACCTACCACCTCTTTGTCGACTACAAAGCTGCCTTCGACTCTCCGATAAGGAATAGGCTATATGAGGCCATGTCTGAGTTTGGTATTCCTGCAAAGCTGATTCGACTTTGCAAATGTACCTTAGACAACACCAAATCCTCGGTTAAGATTGGTAAGGATCAGTCTGAACCATTCAACACGGAAAGAGGTCTCAGGCAGGGCGATAGCCTGTCCTGTACACTATTTAACATAGTTATGGAGAAGGTGATGAGAAAGGCTGGTATCAACATGTCTGGCACCATATTCCACAAAAGCCACATGCCACTAGCCTACGCCGATGCTTATCTTACCTGTTCTGTTGTATGGTGCCGAATCATGGGTGCTTACTACAACGGACATACAAAACCTGGGAGTATTCGAGAGAAAAGTACTCCGAAAAATATATGGACCTATCTGTGTCGAAGGCCAGTTTCGCCATCGGATGAACCATGAGCTGTATGAGCTTTACCACGACATCGACGTAGCTAAAAGAGTCAGAATCCAACGACTTCGATGGCTGGGACATGTTGCCAGGATGGATGTAAATGCTCCAGCGAGAAAGGTGTTTGAAGGCGAACCTGAAGGACGGCGCAGAGCAGGGTGACCCAAACTCCGTTGGAAGGACCAAGTGGTAGGCGATGTGCCATCATCTGGTAGGACTAACTGGAGAACACACGCAGAAGACCGAAGCGTGTGGAATTCTTTATTACTTCAGGCCTCAAATTTATGAACTACGTTTCGTAAATTGTAATTGGCCACTTAAGTAAGTAAGTAAGTATTATCATTTGCCTGGTTGTGGAGGGTAAATGATGGAAGATAGAACTTTCGCTCAAAAAACAAGAGGTTTACAGACATGTAGTACAACTGTAAATACTTAAAAATGAGTTCCATTTTTTTCCTAAAAAATCCATATAGGAAAAGGCGCTAAGTCCAAATTGTATCGATAAGTTAAAAAGCGAAAGAGTTCAAAGTTCAAATAAATGCTCCAAAAAGAGTATTAAGAATTTTTTCCGAAAATTTTCAATATGTGAATAATTTACACATGATTGCATTAAAAATTTTGAAAAAGTAAGTCGTTAAAGTTTTTTGTCCCTCCTGTAAAATTTTTAATTTTGGACTTACACCCTTTGCGACTTTAGGTCGCTATATATTGATAGGCATATATTGGCACATTCAAATATACATAGTTGCAAAAAAATCCAGTACAGAAATTTCAGTCAGGCAAACTGACTGATAAATACCATCACCCAATATAAGGTATTGTTTAAGTCTTGAGTAATTGAAATTTATAGATTTTTAAAATAAAATTACTTATGTAATATTTTTTGTCTGCATGTAGATCAAAAACATACAAAATTTGACCTATTTGTACAGAAGGTACAATTAGGGGCAGCACAACGTGTCTTATTTTTTTCGTAAGTCAACGTTCAGCGATCGCTTTCCTTGGCAAAATTTGTCTGAATTTAGTGTACATACAAAAATGATACGTATGTTAAGGGGAAATATTCCATATATTTATATGTGACGTACCAGAAGGGGTGTGCCAAATAGCTAGGGTTGCTGAGGCTTTGCCTCCTATTACAAGATAAATTAACTGACCAAATTTGATTATGCCGGTTAAGAAGTTATGGGAGAAATATAAATCTTCCAAACAACCTCTTTTTGTATGGGAGGTACCAGAAGGGTGATCCGATATAGTCCATATTCATTTCTGATTAAAATCTTCATAACCGTACACCTTACGCAAAATTTTACTGAATTCAGTGTACTTACAAAAAAGATATCTATGTGAGACTTTGGGGATGGGTTCGGTTATTTGTATGGGAGGTATCAACAGAGGTGTGTCAGAGAGCCTAACCTCTGAGGTTTCGCCTCCTATCACAACATAAATTTATCGACAAATATTCATTACCCCCCAAGTGTCCGTTGGGAAGTTATGGGAGAAATATTAATTTTCCAAAAATAGGTAATTTTGTATGGGAGGTACCAGAAGCCGTGAACCGATATAGTCCGTGTTCATTCATGAGTCTAATTTTCACAAGCGAACATCATACGCAAAATTTGAGTGAATTTACTTTACTTACAAAAAAGATATGTATGTGAGACTATGAGAGTGGGTTTGGTCATTTGTATGGGAGGTACCAGAAGGGGTGTGTCAAATAGTTAGGCTCTCTGAGGTTTCGCCTCCTATCACAACATAAATTTATCGACAAATATTCATTACCCCCAAGTGTCCGTTGGGAAGTTATGGGAGAAATATTAATTTTCCAAAAATAGGTAATTTTGTATGGGAGGTACCAGAAGGCGTGAACCTACATGTATAGTCCATATTCATTCCTAATTCAACTTTTCATAAGCGAACATCATACGCAAAATTTGAGTGAGTTCAGTTTTCTAACAAAAAAGATAAGTATGTAAAACTATTAGGGTTAATTCGGTCATTTGTATGGGAGGTACCAGAAGGGGTGTGGCAAAGGTTTCGGTTTGTCTACTTTTGCAAGATAAATAAACTGACCAAATTCAAACATCCTCCAGTTGTCCGTTTGGAAGTTATGGAAGAAATATTAATTTTTCAAAAATAGATAATTTTGTATGGGAGGTACCAGAAGGGGTGGGGCTATTTAGCCCATTTACAATCCCATAAGTAAGTTTTGAAAAATATTAGTACTGGTATATTTTCATACCGATCCGTTTAGGATTACTCGAGTTATCCTGCTGACCAGCCAGCCAGACAGACGGACATAGCTCAATCGCCTTAAAAAGTCCTGAAACGAATTTGGTCTTAAGATACTTGGGGTCTAACTCGTCTCCTTTAATGCGTTACACTTTTTTTCGTATCAAATGATATATACCCTCATCCCTAAGGGTGATGGTATAAATATATTAATAATAACAAATTGTATGGGTTAAAGATATTGGAGGTCGCTCATACATTTGACTCCTCTAGGGACACTTTTAGGGGAAATTGAAGCAGTGGGAGCAAATTTAAAAAAATAAAAATATTTGTATTTGTGGTGAGAATGTTTTAGAAAAATGATTGGAGGGAAAAATTTGTGGGGGTCAATCATACACTCTATCCCTCTAGGAGCTACTTCGTGGCTAACTTGGTAGGGAAGATGAAAAATCCACAAAAAGCCCCGCAACCGCCCCGAAGTATTACTTATTTAAAAACTTTCAAGAAAGAACTTGTGGAGAGTTTTGTTGTCTTTAACTTAAGTGGTTATGTATGAACATCGGGCTAAAGATACCTAAAATACACCGAAAAATTAAGTGTACCTACAAAATTTAAAAAAAAAATGCTAACTTTTTTTATTAAAAAAGCGCCTCCTAAGAAATATTTTAAATATCATATTCGTGTTAAGGAGGTCGATATCTATGGAAAAAGTGTTTTGAAATCTGATTTGCAAAAAATGTTTGTCCTGTGTTATGGGAGCAATATTAATTTTTATTAAAATATATTTTTTTGATTTGGAGTTACCAGTAGGGGTGGGGTTATTCTGCCAATTTCCGATCCCATTACTTTATTTTGGAAAATAATTATACTTGTAAAATTTCATAATGATCAGTTAAAGTTTAATCGAGTTATCCTGTCCATCAACCATCCAGGCAGCCAGACCGACGGACAGACGGACATGTCTCAATCATCTTAAAAAGTCCTGAAACTTATTTGCCCTTAAGATTCTTGGGGTGAAACTAGTTCTTGATTTATTCTCTGATCCCTAAGGGTGACTTGTTTCCAATGGTAATTGCATTGTGTGGCAGTACAAAACCCTGTGTTTTTTTATCAATTTATTTTTGAACGTTTCCCTTTTGCTCTTACACAATTTACAATTTTAATTGTTATATAAATTTTGTCTAAGTATCTCAACTGTTTTATATATATACAATAACATATATGTGTTTATATAATTTGAAATGTAAATTTTCCCCTCAACGTAAATACGTTATTCAAATACAATCCGTCCACTTAGAAATTCCTATAAACCAATTAGTTTGTTGGCAATGAAACCTATTTGAATGTTATATTTTGTAATTCGGATTTGTGGTGATGTGAAAAAGATTAATTAAAGTATCGTTGGTTAGGGAGATACACTAAATACACATAAACAGTAACCGAAATCGATAGAAATTCATCAACTAAAATAAACGAAATCTAAACTGAAACAAACAAATGCATTGTTATATTTATTGCCAGTTGTATTTGACAAAACAAAAGAAAAAAAAAACAAACTGCAAACGCCACTCAACCACAAATTATAAAATATCTGTTTTTTTTTTGTTTAAATGCAAACACCATCACGTCTATCATATGTAGCTGTTATTTTATCACATTTGTCGAATAATGTAAGATGGGTAAGCACACTAGATTTCCATGGCAATCGATTGACATGTTTGTACTGCACAATAGATAGTGGGAAATTAAATGTTTCTATGGCAAAATTGAATTAAAGTTACGTGGGAATAATAGTTTCCTAAAAGTAACAAACTGTAAAACAAAAATCATTAAGGCCGTGGATTAAAATATATTTAAGTTTCCAAATGGTGCATACATCAGAAAAAAGTGTCCTAATAATAAACTAAATATGTTTATTTGTTGTGATTATTTACAAATAGTTATTACGTCACTATTCTATATTGCATATCATCAATACTTCATTGGTATATACCAGAGAATGGCAAGGGTACACTAAGGTGGGTCGCACTTCATACAAATAAAAAAAGTTTTGCCGGTCACCCCCTAGAATGAAAGATAATTTAAAAACGAATTCAAAAAAAAAATTAATTTTTTTTTGCCACGCCCCTTGACCCCGCGCATTGGGTTTTTTGTTTCTTCTGTCTCCATTTATAGTCTGATCGTAATGTGTGACATATCAATGTTTTTGGACTGACAACAGCTACATTTTCTTCTCTGATCACTTTTGACTCCGACGTCAAGTTCTAGAAGTTTCTACCGGAATCTCGGTTTTTACCCCCCTAAGTCAAATATTTTTTGCAACGATAAAAAAGACTTTTAAATTCAATTATATTTTCTCTTTTACCGTATATATTTTTATTCATAAACAAAAAAGTTACAGAGGTTTAAAAAACAAAATACGACCACGCCAACATTTGTAAACAATGAGCTTTGGCCTTTAGCGACGTCAAATTGATTCTTTTAAACCTCTGTAACTTTTTTGTTTATGAATAAAAACATATACGATAAAAGAGAAAATATCATGGAATTTAAAAAACTTTTTTATCGTTACGAAAAAAATTTTACTTAGGGGGGTAAAAACCGAGATTCCGGTAGAAACTTCTGGAATTTGACGTCGGAGTCAAAAGTGATCAGAGAAGAAAATGTAGCTGTTGTCAGTCCAAGAACATTGATATGTCACACATTACGATCGGACTATAAATGGAGACACAGGAAACAAAAAACCCAATGCGCGGGGTCAAGGGGCGTGGCAAAAAAAAATAAAATTTTTTTTTGAATTCGTTTTTAAATTATCTTTCATTCTAGGGGGTGACCGGCACAACTTTTTTTATCGACCCACCCTAGGGTACACCCTAACAATAAGTGTACCCGAATCATTTGTGCGTTTACGACACTTATGGCCGTTTTCTCAATGTATCGACAAACTTTCTGTTACTAAATCTCGACATAAATTTGTTAGAATGATAAACTGTCCGTTAACGATTTTGGTTTTCTCAATATACCGACAAAAAATTATTTTTCAATTGGCAATACCCCGAAAATAGATGAGACAGTTGACAAATTCTTGATATAAATCAGTTATTTTCGAAGTGTTAAAAAATAAGAAAACACATACATTTTAAAAAAACGAAATTAAAATTAAATAATGACAGATAAAAGCAATGAGGGAAACATTTTACCACTGAAGATGACCTGCTGCTTATTTTTTTGGTTATAAATCAAAAATATATCTTGGAAAACAAAAAAGCTATGAACATCAGTCAGCTGATTGAGTTTATCTGTACGGCAAATAAATAACCGGCAGATGAGGGCTGGTTAGCTTTGCGATAGAACAAAAGCAAATGAGACTTTGAGAAAACCTAATTTCTTTAAAATACAGTTTTTCGTTAAGAAAAAAGATAATCGACTAATGAGAAAACGGCCCTTAGAGTGTGATCGGCACTCTAAAATAAGGGTTGTTGCCTTGTACTGATAATTTCGAACATGCTCATACGCACAATCGCAAACCGATTTCGTGCTCTTTTTCTGCATGTATACGTGAGTAGAGGCCGATCAAAATGCTCAAGCAAAAGGAATGAGCGAAGTTGAGAGCACAACAATTGAGACAAACAATATGTGAGAGACATGTGTGTGTTGTTATTCTTGCATTATTTACCCAGCAACGGAAATATTCAGTTTGGAGGCCTCCTAGCAGGCCTTTTTTTGGAGATGTTATTACTTCTCGCCCCATACCATCTTCATTTCTAAATAACATAGTGTGAGATTGGTGAGCTAGGTCTTCCCTCTCGCTGCTCAAAAGAGATCTGCTGAAGGGTTCTCAGATTAATAGCTTCATTAGGTCTCATAAATTAGTCATTCCGAAGGTCTTATAAGAAAGACCTCTGTAATGTAATAAATAGGCTACCTTCAGAAGTTCTCCTGTGGAATGTTGCGAATGAGAAGTTGTAACACATGCTCTTTCGCTGTGATTAGAAGGCCTTCTCGATTGTTCCCATAGGAAACGAGAAAGGATTAGTAAGAACGTTTTTTTGAAAGGAAGAGGTAGGGATTTTTGCATTACTCATTAAAGTAGGTATTCTGGTAGGTGTAGAAAATCCAATATAAGACCTACAGAAGGTCGATTTTTGGTAAGGCCTACCAAATACCGTTGCTGGGAATACATATAGCTACATACATGCAGACTTATTTGTTTTTGAATATGCGCATATACATACATATATGTGAAATTAAAATAAAAAGCCGTGTTTTGCTGCTTCATTGCGTCCCAATGCACAAATGCGGATCAGAAATCAGTTTCGGATCCGGATCGGATTCAAATGCGTATAAAAAACGGATCCGTTTTTAAAAAGGAATTTCAAACGAAATCGGATCTGGATCGGATCCGATCCGGAATCCGATTCGGATAAAATGTCCGTAGAATCAGATCAGTATCGAATCCGATACTGATCCTCATGGTACACTGAGCAGCGATCAGTGCTCAATGCCCTGCTCATACATAAAAGTTGAAGACACTCGTAATCATTACTGCAAAACATGAGCGTTTCGCTCACAGCGCATTATTGCGCATTGCTTTTTGTGATCTATCGTTGCTGTTCGTACATTTGCTTTGAGTGCACTGTGCCGTTCACTTATATACGCAAAATTTTTGGGTGTCTGGTGAAATAGAATCGACGCTTACTGTTTGAACGAGTGACGAAATGCAAAAACACGAAACACGGAAAGCGATTTGTGCGTTTGGGTGTGTTATTCTTTTCTTGCTGTTTGTGAGTGCGACAAGCACTCCAATTTTATAAGTATTATTTGGGTGCCAAAAAGTGACACCTTTGATGTTCTCTGGTATATACCTAACTGTTCTAATTAAGTTTCTCTTTATAATCAGCGAGTCATTAGCACACGTTTTTCAAACAGGAGATTTGTTGATGATACCTATCATAAACTGATTAGATGGCTCACATCACAACTTCATTAAATTTAATAACAATTATTTTTTACCAAGTTGCACACAATTACAAGTGTGCTAAAAATTTGTTTTTATTATTGTACATCTTTACTCTAATAATCCATGTAAAGGTTTACCAAATATCTCTCAACATACCGCAAAATATTTGTTCATTAAAAATATAATTCTTTAGAATATGCGCCATTCAGCAAACGTTAACACTTGAATTAAATGTAGCTTTCATAAAAAGTATACTTTTGTATATGTACTAAAAACAGATTCCTTTTATATTGAAAAATTGTAAAGTAAAAGAAACACTCAGTATACTAAATACATATAAGCGCTTTTTAGTAAGAACGATGGTTTTCCATGCTCTCTCTCTGGCTTTTTTCGCACGCTCTGCAATGCAGATGCACTTACTTACAATTCAAGTACAGATTAAGGACATAAGTAAGAGCGCAAATGCTATTTAGTGTATTTTATATAAAAAAAAAAACATAAGACCCAAGCAAATGGCAAAACGACTAACTTTTTCTACGCTTAATTAATGCAGATATTTCACTTTCCAATGTAACTACAAGTTTGCTTTGTTGCTAGAGTACTTTTTGTTTTCTTGTGCCTTGACGTTGCACACTTGTAATGAGTCATGTGACCTATAAAGCACCGAGGAGTTATGTGTTACAAGGTGATATTGCAGTGGGTCACCGAACAAGTTTATTAACTGTTATTTCATAAAGCAATTACATATATTGACAACGATGTAGCATATAGCATTGAAAAAAAAACGGTAAGACACTCAAGCCTCAAGCCTTTATGCAAGGTATGCTGTTATCCTGTAGAATATTAAAATCGTCAAGCTGATCGTATCTCTACTCATAACTAATGATTTAATTAACCTGGAAACGAAATGTCAAATACTGAGCTTGAATTGTTATATGACCTGAGAAAATTGTAACGCATTTTTTAAACCCCAAAATTTCCACATCTTAGAACTGTGCACATTTTATAACTTAACCACTAAGCCGGGTCGATCTATATGGAGAAAAAAATATATATGAATGTTACCGCCTTATATGAACAGTCTTATAAAAACAAATTCGAAGGTGCAAAATTTTTATTTTTGTGGGCGTGGCAAAAACGCCGGTTTTGACGTTTTGTCCATAACTTTGTTATTCGCTGTCCGATTCTTAAGTTTTATATATCGTTGAAGATGGATTAACAAGAGCTTTGTTATTAATATAGTTACTTAAAACTATGACGTCATATTCCAGTGGTTCTCAACATTGTATCCTTAAAAACCCCCCTAATCATAAAAATTGCTGATGCAGATTTGAAGCCCTATAGAAACTGTAAAATAATTGCGAAATAAACGTTACATTTTCTTCATAAACAAAAAAGTTATATTGATTTAACATTTTAGTACATATGATAGTTCGAAGTAGATTTGTATAAAAAGTTTTAGTTGCTCAACCAAAGATTTCCTCATGATCCGATATGGCATTAAGCGTCATCATACTTAATTTACATTGGTCGCTAAAGAAATCTTTGGAAATTCTTCAGTTAGATAGTATTCCGATTATTTGGTATTTTCGAGTATTGATTTTTATTTGTTTGAACTTTATTTATTTTTCAATTGTACACGTTTTATAACAAACGAATGTAATAAAAATAAACAAATGTATATTTCGCATTATCACATGTACTGACTTTTTAAATCAATATAACTTTTTTGTTTATGAACAAAAGTTAACGGTTTTTTCTAAAATCGTTAATAGTTTTTCAAGGCCTTCAAATCTACATCAAAAAATTATATGCTTAGGGGGGTTTATAAGAATACAATGATGAGAACCGCTGGAAGATGGCGTCGTAGTTAAAAATCTTTAACACACTAACAAAGCTGTGGCTAATACCTTTTCAACGATGCATAGATCTTGACAATCGGTATACAAATAACCATGTTATGGTAAAAACCCCGAATCCGGCGTTTTTGCCGCGACCACAGAAAAAAATTTTCGCTCCCCCGAAATTGTTTTTACTTAATTTTTCATATAAGGCGGTAACATTGACAAATTTTTTTTTTCGACCCGGCTTATTAACCACCGCTTTGTGGGGGTGGGGGTGGGTGTAGTTTTTGACCGAATGTGCCCGTCTTGCCCATCTCAGAGCTTTACCTCCGCTTATAAAATAGAAGCTTGCATTCCAAATTGTAGGTCGATACCTCTTAAACTAGAACTGTAATCGCGGGGACAGACAGGCATATAAGCGGACAGACGGTCACCATTAAATCGACTCACAACTCGATGCAGATATATTGTCATATCTATCACGCCTTCTTATGGGCGTTAAAAATGGAAAAACCAAACTGAATATTGCCTTCATTTCGCAGTTCGCATGGTGCAGGGTGAAAAATGAGGTATAGTTTGTTCGGATGCTTTAAATTTGAAAACGGCTGTACCGAATTAAATACTTCCTTGTGCGGGTTAGTTCCTAATAGCTACGCAAAAATTTTTAAACAAGAAATGTGAAAAATTGTCGACAAGTGGCGCTATAGGCGATGATAAAATATGTTTAAGTCTACGTATAAGTAATATGATTCATCACACCCTTAGAGGTGATGGTATGGAACAGAGAATGAAGCCGACCCGAATTTACCGGCGACGGGGGCTCAAACTATTTTTATCGGTCGGCGGCGACAAAAAAAATGTCTTCAACAGAACGAGAATTCTTACATACACATCAGCCGATACTTACTTACTTACTTACTTTGCTGTTACTTCTTTGCAATCCCAGTGGATTATATACCGCACGTAGAAAAATATTATAAGCGACTCGATCTTCTGCGCTTCTTCTCCAGTTAGTCACACCAAGTTCTGTAAAGTTCTCAGTAACCTGGTCTTTCCAACGGAGTTTTGGTCGCCCTCTTCTGCGCCGTCCATCGAGTTCATTGTCGAAGACTTTTCGAGCTGGAGCATTTTCATCTATGTATACAACATGACCTAGCCAACGCAACAGTTGCACCTTAATCCGTCTGACCACGTCAATGTCAGTGTAGAGCTCGTACAGCTCATGATTCATACGACGCCGATACTCTCCGTTAACGATGATGGGCCCATATATTTTACGGAGTATTTTTCTCTCGAATACCGCCAGAACCGAATCATCCGCTTGTGTCATAACCCAGGATTCTGAACCATACATTAAGACAGGTAGAACCAGTATCTGGTATAGCTGGATCAGCCGATACAGGGTGAATAACTCGACGGCTACAAATAAGCCGACACGAGGCGTACACAACGGCGGCGGCGCGGTTTGTGATAAATAGTGGGCGGCGTATCAGCTAATTCTCGGTCGGCTTCCTTCTACAGTATAGACAGGCTGGCTGGCTGGGTATGATAACTCGATGAACCCTAACTGAAGGATTTTATGAAACAATGTGCTGTTTGACTAATTGACATTGACATTAAAATTCATACAAAAGAACTGACACTATATGGAGGTATTAACTATTGTATACTGATTCATTGCTTGCACACAGATGCCATTTTTTAATTTATTCGTCGATTTCAATTTGTTTTATGTTCGAGGTTTATAAAGATAACAGATATTTAAAATATTAAGGTTGTATTACATACATTCTTTGTATGTTGAAAACTAACCATGCCTAAGAATTTCAATATATTAGGTATATTATATATAGGTTATCAGTTAATACAGTTAATTGTCAACGCTGACGCAGCGTCCAAACGAGTAGACTCTTTGTTCGTCATTATTTATCACCACACCCACTACTGAAAAGGCTGCAATATCATCCTGCAATCCTCGGCCAATGATATCTATATTCAACATCGCCTTGTCTAAAGCTTCGCTTGGTATAAAATGCATATTTATGCATATTTTCACTAAATACTTCGTGTCGGTCAGTGTCATCCCGCAAAGTCATATCAGCTTCGCTGGGATACCAAACTCAGCTATAGTATCTACTAGGTTCAGTCGTATCGTATAGTGGAATGCAGCTTTGTATTCGATAAACAGTTGGTAGGTATCGATCTGCATCTTTTGGGTCTTCTCCAGGATTTACCATTGTGTGAATATCTAGACGGTTGTAGATTAACCAGCTCTAAAGCCACACTGCTTAGGTCCAATCAGATTCGCTTTCACCAAACACACTTGACAGGACCTTGTATGTTTATGAGCTGATGCATACATTTTTCTAGCTTAACGCCGCCGGTCTTAAAAAGCTCTGCCGGACAATCTACTCCGTCGAGTCGTAACTTCGTTTATTGTGCTGCCTTTGGTTATGGGCAGAGTAAGCAAGTGTTAAGTTTTGGTAGATCTTTCTTGTTTCACATCTATCCCTCCCCTTTTCGATACCCTGGCCTACTTTTTTCTTCCATAGACGCCTTCTCCGTCAGAAAAGGCGTTTCATCTCCCTCTTCTTTTCAGTATATCAATCCGTTACTGCACGCGTTACCAGTGACCGCATATTTGCCTTCTATACAACATACTTTTCCTCATAGAACCATGACATGTCCAATGTGTATGGTGTTGTAATGACATAGCATTGCACTATGTCATTACATGTTCTCAACCTTAACCTAAACCTATCGCATGCACGTTTATAAAGCTTGGGACATGCCTGCCATCGATTACCAAGTGATTAATCAGGTTTCTTGTGTTTTGCTCAGGGTATATCAAGGTTGCCTTGTGGATCTTTATGCGGAAGTCTGGTTCCAATCTGTCTCAATCCATTATCTTCCCTCCCTATTTTAACTAAAAAATTTTCGGGGACATCCGCTTATTGGATAGAGGCTATATCTCTGTAGAAAGTTCGGACATTCTGTGTTCATATCCTTAAATCAGTGAAATGCAGTCCAATACAACCACAATATGAGTTTGTGTTGGTGAATTGCGCTCTTCCCTCTCTCACTGTAGTAGAAGGAAATTGTTATATAGTTTTTTCCATATCGATGAACAAAATTATACGTACATTAACATATGACAATTGATTTTTATAATCGTGCTAACAACAAGCGTCAACACAACCGCGTCGGACGAATGCTCAAGCGAGACTGAATGCATTTGTTTTCGTTCAATTTGTGAGCGAATGCTTGAGTCTCTCGTGCCCATGGGCTACTTTATGCCGTTGACTGTCTGAAATCATGGTCCTCATAACGTTTGCAGGGGCTGTCAACAATTGGTGAAGGTTTTTTTTCTTCATTCTTGCATAATATGTAGTTATTTTAATTAAGCAGATTTGCTTATTAGGCCACTACATCCGAACCTAGTTTCTTAAAGCTGCTAAAGCCACTAAGAGATACATCCTGTTGAGTTTCTGTCACCTATTCTCTAAGACACATAGGTGGTAGCATGCCATTTAGGTTGCTTAACATTGCGCCTTCTTACATTTGCTGGATTTTGTTAGCATTACACACCAACTCTGCGTCGCCTCAATATCAACAAATTTCCCGATGCTAGTATATTACATACTTATTAACAATTTCACCTCACATTCCCACTTTTCATATAGTTCCATCTAGCATACGTTGTCCACATTTACCTTAGACCCTTTGCCAAAGGCTAATACTGTCATTTGTTAACGCAGACAGACAAGAGAAATATGGATGGTTTAATACCCCCAACTGTAGTGATTTACCTTATGTTGCTTGCAATGCATAAAGTTAACAATAAATCAATGATAGACAAAGATGAATGAAAGCATTTACTTTTCCATTCTAAACCAAACCATCTGTAAAAATGGTCACTTTCACTAGTTCATTCCCATCTCTTGCCAGTAGTTATTTTGATGCCTTTACAGAAGAACGAATCTTAATATGGACACGACAATAAGACAGAAGGGCAGCATTTGAAAGCAATTAAAAATGATAAATAGACTTTAACGAATGGTAGAGGCCAGATATAAAATGGCAAAGTGATACAAATGTGTGCGTGCATTAGAGTGGCACTCTATTAAAATTATGTTTGTAGTTACGGAATGTTGAAAGAATGTGCAAGGGTAGACTTAAAAAAAAAACTTAATTTCCCTTTGCACCCCATGAATGAGGTATGGGATAGCTTCTCGCGTTGTTGTGAATCAATACGCTTTCTATTTTTAGATTCACAACTAACGACTACCTGCGATCTCCCGCATGGTAGTCGCGTGTTCTAACCACTATGCCACGGCCGGTCCTGCCAGGGTAGACTGCTTCATTTAATGGAACTGATCATCTACAGACATTTACAAATACTTGTTTGCATTGCACGAACTATAACTGAAAGTCATTTTAAATCCCATGTTTTTTTAGAGACATAGAATTTTTTTTCAAAAATGATAACAAATTTAGTGAGATGCCCAAAATGTTGGCTTTATTAGAGAAATTTATATTTTCCAGATAATATAAAAATTTTGTACGGGATGCACCAGAAGGGGTAGGCCAATATAGCTCGCATTCATTCCTGAGTTGGAAGTTATGGAAGAAATATAAATGATCCACAAATAGATAATTTTGTGTGGGAGGAACTCGTACTAGCAGTGGTGGGGCTATTTTGCCTATTTGCAATCCCATTACTTCATTGTGAAAAATATTAATAATGATAAATTTTTTATAAGGATCAGTTAAGATTTACTCGAGTTATCCTGCCCATCAGCCATTCACCCAACTAGGCAGACAGGCAGACATACGGATATGGCTCAATCTTAAAAAGTCGTGAAACGAATTTAGTCTTAAGACACTTCTGGTCTAACACGTCTCCTTTAACGCATTACACTTTTTCTCATATCAAATGATATATACCCGCATGCCTAAGGGTGGTGGTATAAAAATTCATTAGTATGACAGTTAGTTTTATAGTTATCCCTATCGGAAGTTATATAGTTCTTAAAATAACAGACTACAGTTCAGTATAAGATATGAGTTACTTCTGACAATCATTTATTATTGCCAATAATCCAGAGTTGTAATATGCATAGCTTGACTGCAGATAAGGCGGATGACGTCAATGTGACAGTTACCACAATATCACCGTCAGCGCCCTCTAATTTGATGTCTCCACCATCATCGCAAACTGGAAAAAAAAATTAAATGAAGTTCCAACAGTTCTGCTTTGGGACTCAGTGTTGTTTTTCTCTATACTTTAAAATGTCCCTTTACCTAGTGCCAGCCTAATTATCTTTACACATACTGTCCCGACAAGTATAGATTCGTTCGGCTCCACGAAAAGCCCCCCAATGAAATAACGCCCAAACGAGAAATGAAATAGTCCCCAAATTTTTTTCATACATTTTTGGGTGTTATTTCATATGAAATAACTCCCAATTTTTTTGGGCCATTTTTCATTTTTCTTTGGGAATTATTTCATTTTTCATTTGGGGTTTTCAAATTATGAAATAATCTCCAATGAAATAACTCCCAACCAATTTTTTTAATTTGGGGATTGTTTCATATCGTGTATAATTTGGGTGTTATTTCATTTTTTATTCGGGGGTTGTTTCATTTTAAAGTTGTTGGCTTTAAGGGGTTATAATTATATAATTATATAAAAATAGGCCTTTTACAAGAAAACTTTTAGCCTGTGAATATATGACAATATCTTTTGAATGTTTTCAGATATTTCCATTTATGTTCATACTGACGGATAGAAAATCAACAAAATGCAAAATTTGATTAGCACACACTAGGAATGGCATTTTTTTTTAATATTTGTAAGAGTTCTTCAAAAGGAAGAATTCAATAAAAGCAGAGAGTTTGGTTTGCTTGTGAACACTGGAGGTGGTTGTGTAAAAGCCAAACGTAAAAGGCAAATTGTCTTCCGAACTGCAAAAATAGAGCAGGGCTACAATGATCTACTATCCACACGATTCATTTCAATAATTTTGCGACTTTGGTCCATATTGACTTCGTGAAATCCGTGGTGAAACTGACTTTTATGAATTTTGGGCATAATTTCATTTTTGTTGCTGATGGGGTTTATTTCATTGGGGGTTATTTCATTTTTATCATTGGGTGTTATTTCATATGAAATAACTCCCAAATATCGGGGGTTGTTTCATTTTCCCTTTGGTGTTTATTTCATTTATTTTTGGATGTTATTTCATTCACTGTTTTTGGGTGTTATTTCCAATTTTTTGGGGTTTATTTCATTGGGGGTTATTTCCTGGGGGTTATTTCAATGGGGGGCTTTTCGTGGAGCCGATTCGTTCACCTCATATACAGTACTAGATGCATGAATTTAAAATTGATCTTTTGTACGATTCGGTTTCAGACATTTTGAAACAATATGCTTCTTATCTAAATATTATATTCGAAATATTTATTCTCCCTATTTGTTCATCACATCACTGTTTCTTTCATTTACTACGCTTCGAAATTCTGCTACACAACATAACTTTTCTATTGCGGTTTGTAAAAGAGCCCAGAAATGCAATCCAGTTACACAAATTTACACATTTCACTCAGCCTGAAAGACTTTCAATTGGTAAGATAAAGAAGAAGTATTTGCTTCAAAATCAATATGTAAGGGAATATGTTACAATTTATGTATAACCAATTGAAGTGAAAATGGTAAAAGGCATATAGGGCAAACCAATGGAATACCATTAATTGTGGGATTAGAAAATAATGTCAATGTGCCAGAGCAATGAAGAAATACCAAAGTGAATATTAAGGAATATATATATGCCGTTGTAGAAACATATATAATGGAAATATATATGACATCACCACAATATTGTTTGTGTTGTTCCAATAATATGGAAGAGAGAACAAAGAATATCTAACAATTATTGGCAATAAAAGAACAAATAGGAATGTTATGATTATTGTAGATATGTTACAAATATCTGATGTCTGCGCTCAGGCCCTTAAACCAACAAAACATATTTATTGTTTTAACAATATTGAAAGCAATTATGATATCTTTTTTATGGTATCTTTTTTAGGGTTAATAAGAAGTGTGATGCAAATTTATTGTTTGATGAGTGTATGTCATCAATGTCATATAAGTAAACTAAAATTATCATATTTTTAAATATATCAAACGGCATTGTATACGCTAGAAAATTCTGTAAGATGTGGGTGCCGAGTTCGCTTAACATCTATCAAACACAACAACTCGTCAAGTGTTAATATCGCTCTTTGCAATATGTGGCAATAATAAAACCAAGTAGCAACCACTCCACTTTAAAATCAACTCGGTGGTTTGAAAGAGATGATATTGTTAAAAAACCCAAAAATTAAGGATTACAAGGCTATGACGACTATACCTTGTATCCATTCATGGATATAACTGAGCATTGCTAGTGTGATTACAGAACAAAATCGCACAATAAAAAAACTCTATCTACTACCACAATCACCTTAGTTCCAGATATAAATTGTAGCAATTGTTCGCAAATATGAAAGAAATGCTCAGTGTCAATATGTCTACAAGAAGGTTGTAATCGATTAGGCATAGCAACATTAGAAAAGACTGGGAATAAATGTAACAATCTTTAAGAGAATTATGTTGGTAAAACAGACACATTTCGTTTCATTAGTGAACCAAATTACTTATAGAGCGACATTAATTTCCAAACTTAAAGATGAAATATTTTTGAATCTATACCAAATATCAAAACGAACTACACTACTGTCCTCCAGATATTGCATTTTCGAAATATCGGTCTTATGGCTGGGGCCACGCCCACTTGATATATCAAATTTTTATGTAGCCTTTGGTTCCTTCCAGACATGCAACTACATACTATCAAAATTACAGGAATATCACTTAAATGTTGGGAAATAGAGTATGTAGTATTTTCAACGTTCGATAGATCAGCTGTTCCACAGGTGATGCCACTGAACGGCAAATGTGAGAAGTCGCAATGCTGAGTAACCTACATAGTATGATATCACCGATGATTCTTTGAGAGAACAGAAGTTAGAGAAGCTCAAAACAACGACTCCCTAAGTGGCTTATGCAGCTCCAAGAAATTATGAAGCTATTATGAAAACAGAAAGAAAAGCAACGACAAGAATAGCCCCAAATGTTATTGACCCGAAACGTTGTAAGGTCCGTGATATAAGGCTATACACCTGGAATGTCTAAACTTTCTACAGAGATGATCCAATTGGCGGATGTCCTCCACAAATACTAGGCGGCCATCACCGACTTACAGGAAATGCGTTTGATGGGACAGGGATGAAAACGACGATGCGGTGACGGAACGATATAATGATAAGAGGAGGGAGATAAAACGCTATTCAGGCGGAAATTGCAGGGATAAAGGTAAAGACCGTAAGTTCAACCCAAAGGTTAAAAGTAAAGGTTTGGATCCGGGATCCCCACCTGAAAGGACAGAGATGGAAATCTGACCACTGTCAATCACAGTGTGCTGAGGAGGTAACAGAAGTGACGAAATCACGCAAACCATCGACGACGTGTTAGACTTTCCATCACCGAGCCAAAACGATATCAGCTTGGCAATTACACGGTTAAAAACAATAATGCTGCTGGAGCCAATGGACTGCAGGCAGAACTTTTTAAGGCCGGCAGCGATGTACTGGTAACGTGCATGCACCAGTTATTAAACACAATTTGGTTAAACGAATGCATGCCCGATTCTTGGAATCTGAGTACTCTATGTCCTTTGATGAGGAAGGTCGATCGAAGTAGAGGTCAGCCGTCTTCTCTTCGCATACTAGGACCTGTCTAGTGTGTTATATGAAAAACTTAAGCCCATCATAGCGAACCTTATTGGACCTTATCGATGTGGTTTTAGACTTGGTAAATTCACGACCGACCAGATATTCACACTACGAAAAATCCTGGAGAAGACCCAAGAAATACAGATGGATACTTACCATCTGTTTATTTATTACAATGCTGCATTCGACAGTCCGATACGACAGAATTAGATGCTGTGGCTGAGTTTGGTATCACCGCGAAGCTGATACGATTTTGCAGGATGCCATTGACGGACACGAAGTCAGTGTCATTTTCTACAAAGCGAGGCTTTCGACAAGGCGATAGTTTGTTATGCGATATCTCTAACCCTCCGATAAGTGAAAAGGTATCTAGGGACCTTAGTCATTCTCAAACTGAAATTAATCTTTGATGTCCCCTGGTAAGTATGTATTCCAAGGGAATTTTATCTGGAATAGTTTAAAGTTCAAGGAAAACCGACCTATAGCTTGTATTTTATTAAGATTTAAAAGTGATTAGCACGAGAACGAGTTAAAAGGTTGCTGGGACCTTGTACTGACATTTCATGTAATCATTAATAAATGCGCTTTCTTTGGCTTGTTTTATTATCTGAAAACATTACAAACCCAAAGTAAACAAAAAAAAATCCAAAAAATGGAGTTCACATCACAAAATTCCATACAAAAACCAATAGGTTCCAGCGGACCTCGTATAAGGGCAACAGATGACTAACTAATCGGAGGGTTAATATAACGATGGAGATAGATGGACATGCGGAAAGCTACAGTAAACACGACTGATACCATCCCTAATAAAATCTACATGCTGCTTTCGTTTGTCGGTGATATAGATAGATATCATTGGCCTTGGACTGCTAGATGTTACTGCAAAGTTTGGGAACGTTGACGACAATAACTTTGAAATGGTAGATGATTTTGTATATCTTGGCTCCGCCGAAAACAAAAACAATAATCAAGAGGCAGGTGGCGATCGCAAACCGCTGCTACAATGCGCTATGCGAGTGATTTAATGACAAAGCCCTCTCTCAACGTTCAAAGGTTGTATTATACCAGACATTGATCATACCTGTCTTGCGTAACAGCGCAGAATCCTGGTTAATGATACAATGTGACCCCACTACTCTGGAAGTATTCGAGAGACAAATACATTGCAATATATTTGCACCCATCATCGTTAATGGCAAGTAGCGACGTCGAATGAACTGTGAGCTGTATAACAACATCGACGTAGCCAAACGCGTTCAAATTGACCTAATGTGCTGGCTTGAATACGTTGTACGAATGGGTGAAAATGCTCCAGCTCGAAAAGTCTTTGGCAATGAATTCGATGGGCAGCGCTGCAGTCAACGATCAAAACTTCGTTTGATGGACCAGGTGAAAGAGCTGCTATCTATGCTTGTTATGGTGTAAAGGGAAATACAATTTTTAATTTTTACGTATTCTTCATATTTTTACGTACATCACTATGTACCGGGGATCGGCCGTGGCATAGTGGTTAGGACACGCGACTACCATGCGGATGATCACAGGTTCAACTCCCGACTCCAGTCATCTTAAAAGAAAAAAAATAAATAAATTTTTCTTTCATTGTCGGCTCCCCTCGAATGTTGTCGACAGCAACTTCTCAGTATTAGTGTCGAGTCCATCGGCGTGTCTAGTAAGAGCTTCTCAAACAGCGACGTTTACATTCGTCGATAAACAAGTAGATGCCGTTAGTTGTGAATCTAAAAATAGAAAGCGTGTTAATTCACAACAACGCGAGAAGCTATCCCATACCTCATTCATGGGGTGTAAAGGGAAATTAAGTTTTATGTTTTTTTATGTACTCTTTTTTAATGTCCTAAGGAAATGTCGTTAGACTTGAACATTTCCTCGTAGTGAAAACACGTTTGGCTAATAATATTTACTAAAATTTGTGCTGTATTTAGTACACAAAATAATGTTTGCTTTATTTATAAAAAAAACCTTTGCCCAACAAAATAAATTGTTAAAATGTTGGCACCCACCGTGTATGTATTTTGACAAATTTCATATAGTCTGAGAGTACACGTATACCATTAAGCTTTCCAGCGGCGAAATTAGCAAGGCCTCTGCAAGCAAGACATGCAACAAGGCCTTCTGAGACATGAAAACGATATGTCTTCAATGTCTTGTTTTCACATTCCTGAAAACAGTACTGAAATATCCCGACCACATGTTCCCTCCATTCTTCAAAGAACACTGCTGCGGGCCTTCTTTAAAAAAGAGAATCAATGTTTTCGATGATTTGTTATTCTACCATTTCGTGTGTTTACACATTCCGTCTCCATTTTCGTAGAAGGCATGAGAAAAGGCATGAAAAAAACGCAACGAGGAAGGTGTCCGTGTGTTTTTTTCTTAAAAGAGTTTATGATTAGTTTCAGTCAAACAATTTGAATGCATCTTTACAGGCTAGATGGTAGTATGGCTGAGTTTACATTCCAGCAAGGTTTACTGTCGTTGAAAAATAAGTCTAAGTATAGAGAGAAATATCTAAAACAAAACAATTTGAGGGTGAGCAGCTGCATATTTATACCATCACCCTTAGGGATGAGGGTATATATCATTTGATACGACCCAAAAGTGTAACACATAGAAGGAGTGACTTTAGACCCTAGGTTTCTTTGAACCAAATTCGATTCATGACTTTTTAAGTCGTTTGAGCCATGTCCGTCTGTCTGTCTGTCTGTCTGTCTGTCTGTCTGTCTGGTGGCTGTCCGGCTGGTTCGCACGATAACTTTCGAAAGACGCAACCAAATGTTTTGAAATTTTGCACGAGTTATTATTTTCTCAAAACTACTTACGGTATTGCAAATGGGCTACATGGCCCCGCCCCTTCTGGTATCTCCCATACAAATACATCATTCCGACCACTTTAGAAATCGAGTAATAATATCAATACACCCTACGGGATCGTCCCCAAATTCTGTATTTAATAAAGCTAGAATAGGATAAAGTTTTGGAAAAAATTTTGAAAGCCTAGCCACGCCCCTTCTGGTACCTCCCATACAATTCTACCTTTCCGCCCACTATAGAGATGGAGAAATAATATCAATAAATTAAACGTGATCGTACCCAAATTCAATTTTTAGTAAAGCTATAACAGGATAAAGTTTTGGAGAAAAAAATTTTAAGTCTATTCACGCCCCATCTGGTACCTCCTATACACATCTGGTACCGCCCACTTTAGAAATCGATTAATATTATTAAAAGACCTAACGCGATCGTGCCCAAATTCTGTATTTGGTAAAGTTTAAGCAGGATACAGTTTTGGAGAAAAAATTGGAAGTCTAGCGACGCCCCTTATGGTACCTCCCATACAAATGTACCTTTCCGCCCACTTTAGGGATGTACTAATAATATCAGTACACCCAAGGCAATTGTGCCCAAATTCTGTAATTAGTAAAGCTATAACAGGATAAAGAAATGGAGAATAAATCTGGAAGCCTAACCACACCTCTTCTCGTACCTCCCATACAAATGTACCACTCCGCCCACTTTAGAAATCGAGTAATAATATTAATATAATAGAAAATTATTTGTTTTACTGAGGGTAAGGGTAAACGTAAGTTGGGTTGCCCAACTGAAACTTTCTAACTGGTTTTAATTACAAATCGGTTAATTTCAATAACTCAAGACTTAAACAATATCTTATATTGGGTGATGGTATTTATCAGTCAGTTTAACTGACTGAAATTTCTGTACTGGTTTTTTTTAAATTTCAAGTCTTTCTTTTTTCATGTGTACGCAGACCTTCCATCAGGCGACGATGGAAGGCCTTGCCTCCCAATGACACCCTATGTTATTTGGAAAGGAAGAGAGCAGGCCTACTGACTGCTTTTGAAGGCGTTCCATAAGGCCTTCTAGGTAGGTCATTCTTTTCGCCGCTGGGTTAGTATTTAGATGTATCAATGTGAAAAAATATGCATTCGTATGGCTGAGCGCATTTAAGTTACTCACAAAATAAAACCACTGATGTTGTGAAATTTTTGTAAAATATAAATATTTATTGAAAACTCAACTATGAATGACGAAGCTTTTACAATAAGCAAAGTGTACTCAGAACCGAAATGGCTCGGAATATTAAATATTTGTGGTTGTTGCTATATTTGTTTAAACTCCCTTTCATTCTATATGATCTACCTTAAATAGATATATATCTGTTCACATTCCTCCTCATTCATATTGCATATTTCCACAGAATTACATCTAGTACAATAATGATAAAAATGTACTAAAGTGAAAAAAGTATACAATAAAATACAATTTGTCTATTGAAAATACATACATATAAAGCTATTCAACGGGAATGACAATCGATGGAACACGTTATTTGCCAATTTCTTTTACATTCCAAGTGGATGTTTTGGCAAGGCATGACACTCATTCATCTATTGATCCTTTGAATGTCACCGTATCAATGGTGGTGGTTAGCATTTTATCTCTGTCAACAAGTAGACATTTTAGTTGATGTCTTTTCGTTTTTCTAAGACTAAGTTCTTTATAGGTCCGATTTATTTCTAAAATAAATATGCTGTCATCAATATTTGTGACATGTGCTGAATAAATATTGACACGAGAGGACACTTTTTGTAATTGAGTGCATGGTAATATGTTACGCATATCTTCTCATCCTATCTGGCTACAAATCAAAGTTTTGGAAATATTTTAAGTTTATTAAAATACATTTTGGTAAACTGAAAAACTTGTAGCAGAGATTTTCTTTGCAATTTTGCTAGCACTTTATTGATTTGAATATTCAGCTATACAGCTTTGGTTTGTGTGCGCATAGTTTTCTTGGAAGTATTCTTTTCGTCAACTTTGTAAGGATTTGATATATTAAGCACGTAACCAATATGTCATAAATTGTTTACTATGTTTAACAGAAGTTCTATTTTCTTGTTCAGTGTTGATGTTCTTTGTTTGGTATATACATAAACACACAGTGGTTTTAAAAAGTAATTTGTTTATTATAAATCAGTTGTAACAACTATAAAAAAGTTAAAATATATATATATGTGTTCCTCTGACTCATATTGAAGCATAGGGCGTCAGTTACAGCCGTCCGCCATCGGACACGGTTTTGTGCAATCGATCTTAATTGGTTCCAGGATACGCCGAGGTTACTCATTTCGATTTCGGTGGAGCGTCGTGGTCTTCCACGCCGACGACCTGCCTGATGAAAGGGATTCCATTTAAGTGCTTGCTTAGCCACGTTGTCATCATTTCGGCGAAGAGTATGTCCAATCCACTGCCACTTACGCTTACGAATATCCGTTGACAGTGGTATTTGCCGCGACAACAGTTCTGCATTTGAGATGGTACGAGATTGACAAAAGTTGACAAAAGTTTGAAGCCGATTGGTAATGCTTCTGGCAACTTTCAGAAGTACAGACTTCACACATGCTTCGAAAATTCGCAGTTTTGTATGGAGGCTGATTTTGTTACTTTGCCATATTGGGGCCAGTATACCGAACGACGATCTTGCCTTGTTTATTCTGCTCTCTACTTCTTAATCAGAACCTCCTTCAGCATCAATCTCACACCCCAGGTAGCAAAAGTTAGGAGCATATTTGTAGGTTTCATCACCTACCCTTAATGGCGCTGTGGTTTCGGTTCCTATGCTAAGAGTCTTTGTTTTGCTGGTGTTTATTTTAAGCCCCGTATGTTGCAGCTTTCCCTGGAGATCTAATGTTGTCCGTTCTAGATGACACAGCCTATGAGAAAGCAAGCAAATATCGTCTGCGTAGGGCAGGTAATTTAGGTATTTGCCGTTGGTTTGCCATTGTATTTCTTGGCTGCGGTTCTCGATGGAACTAAGAACATCTTCCATAACTACTAGGAAAAATAGAGGTGACAATATGCATCCCTAACGCACTCCACTTTGAACATGGAATGGATCTGAGAGCTTTCCTTTATGGAGAACGAAGCATCTGGCCTGGTTATAACTTTCCTTGATCAGAGATATTAGTTTTTCTGGTATGTATATGTCTTCTTCGCAAGGCTAACCATATGTATTCACGGTTGATGCTGTCAAACGCTTTCTCAAAGTCCACAAAGATAAGATGAAGATTAGAATTGAATTCCAAACATTGTTCCACAATAATGCGCAGCGTATTGATGTGATCTGCATAGGAATATCCACTGCGAAAACCTGCTTGACAGGAGCGAAGACTACGTTCTAGGTGTTCTTAAATTCGGTTGGGAGAACACAAATTCTCCGCCAGTTGTCACAATTTTTCAAGTCTCCTTTTTTTGCAATTTTGACAATTATCCCATCTTTCCATTCTTCAGGAAAGGACTCAGTTTCCCATGATTCCGTAATGAGTGGGTGTAATAGCTCTGCAGTGAGTGTTGAATCACACTTATATATTTCAGAAGGGATACCATCTGTGCCGGCGGCTTTACCGTTTGGAAGTTGTTTTATCGCTGCTATAATTTCGGATAAACTAGGTGGTGAGGTTCCAGTCCTGTAGTTTGTGGTATTTATTGAACTTTCAGGTATAGGTAGTTCAGCTGCAGGGTCTATTATGTTATTTAAGACTATGGAAAAATGTTCTTTCCACCTTTGCAGTTGTTCTTGGTTGGTGATGAGAAGATTTCCAGTCAGATCTCGAATAGGATGTCCGGTGTGCAATTTACGTTCCGCGAGTTTTTTGGTGACATGGAAAACTGTGCGAGTGTCGTCAGAATTTGCGGCATTTTCAGCCTGCTCAGCGAGACAATCTATACTTCTTCGTTTGTCCCTACGCACTGCACGCTGTACCGTTTTATGGCTTTCATTATACTTATTTTCTAGAAAATTCTTCTCTTCGGAGTTCTTGGAAGCATTGAATTTATCTTTCAGCTTTTTGCGTTCTGCAATTGAATTCCAAGTAGCCTCAGACATCCAATCTTCTCTTCCTTTGGGGGTTGGTCCGATTGACTTATCTGCACATGACCGTATTGTGTTTTTAAGATGGTACCATTTTGAATCAATGGAAGCAGGGAGTACATTTTCGGTGGTATTCATAGCCTGTCGGAGTTGGGAGGTAAAGTTGTTTCGGACGTTCATATTCCGTAATCTACCAACATCGTATTTCCTGGGTCGGAGGTTCTGTCTGTTGTTTTGTATGGCTGCGGTACATAAACTTATTTTGGCTACTACTAGGTCGTGGTCTCGAGATTGGCCAATATCCGCACCTCGTTTACTACGTACATCAAGCAGGCATTTTTTAAAACGGTGGCTGATGGCGCAGTGGTCAATGTGGTTCGCGGTGTTATGCCTGTCGGGAGACAGCCACGTTACCTTGTGACAATCTTTATGAGAGTGCCACCGATAACTAACTTTCTAGCATTGCAAAAGTCAATAAACCGTTCCCCGTTATCATTCAGTGTACCAAGCCCATGCTTGCCCATTACATGCTTCAGCGATTCATTGTTAGAACCGACCTTGGCGTTCAGGTCTCCCATGACTATTACGATATCACCTCGTGGAATATCGTCATACGTTGCTTTCAGCTGACTGTAAAACGCGTTTTTCACATCGTCTGTGGCAGCTTCGGTTGGGGCATTGCACTGTATCAGAGAGATGTTTCTAACCTTAAATCCAAAACGGGCAAGAATAAGTCGGTCCGATACAGGCTTCCAACTTATGAGGCACTTACGTGCATTTGTTGACAACATTATTCCAACGCCTGATTGGTGATTACTTCCTGTTTCCTTTCCAGAATATAGCATGGCCGACTGTGAGCTTGGAGACGAATACTCACCAGAGCCAGTCCATCGAAATTCACTTAAACCGAGGATGGCAAGGCCGTACCGCAACATTTCACGTTCAAGTTGCAAATACCAGTGGCGATGTTATCGCCGTTTTTGAGCGCTCTTACATTCCAGTATCCAATCATAGTCCTAGTTCGATATGCAAAGGTCGTCAACGAGTGTTTTTATTTAGAGGCTGGTTATTTAACAATTCGTTAGCAATTTCGATTTCAGAAGATGTGGGTTGCTAACCCTCGTCTCCTAGATTGGTAATAGGGCTGCTATCTGCGCGTCCAATCCCACGATGCAACCATGCTTCAGCGGTTTAAGCCTACTTTCCTGAGACGTTTCTTTGACCATTTAGGATACATGGTTGTAATGCCTTCTAACTCTAGCTAACTTCTAAGCGGTTGCTTTGAAGTCATTGCCCTGGGAATACTTGGTCTAAGACCGGGAAGTAGTTAGCTGCTTGGACAGTGCCACAAAGGAATCAATTCTGGTCACTCCCAAGTGAGTAACAATCAGTAACTTTCTAGCTCTGAGCAAAGTCCCATTTCCCAAAAAGTAAAAAGGAAATATAGAAAATATAAAATAACATTTGCCATTACTTTTTTTTTGATACTAGATTCATTATTAAAAAAACACCCAAATGAAATAATTTCCAAATGTTTCTTTAAAAATGTGTGTTTTGATCATTTTTTGCTAGTTTTACTCGTTAGCCTTTCAATTAACATACAACTTTCTTATAAAGAAACCAAATTTTTGCTAATTTACATTAAACGAATGTGCTTTCATAATTTCATTATACAAATGTATATCGCTTAAGATGTTTTGCTAACTAAGTGCTTACATTTGTAATCCATAAAATATATGAGGCTTATGACGCTCATGCTACTTGGTTAAACTCGAAAAAACTCCCGTTGCAGCACAATATTTAATTATAAATTATGCTTCAAAAAAAAATTCCAAAAATACTGACAATTGTGCGATGAAGATATGCACGTATACTGCGTAACTGTATAATGTTTTCCGTATTATGTAAACATATTTATATTTATCAAAGGGAGTTGTAGAGGAAAGAAACCAAGTGCGTGACTTATCTTAAATTAATGCAATTTCATAAATGTATCTGTTAGCTGTTAGCAAAAATTGCTAAACTTTTGTTTACAAGCATTGTAGACATACACAAAAGGACCATTATGAAAGATGTAGGAAAATGTAATGTGAACATTCATTTTAAAAGTAACATGTTTTTCATATATATCTTTATGCAATTATCGAAACAACATTATCCGAAGCGCCTAGCGGTTTGTATGTGAGTGCCACAAAAAGGTTTACAAACATAGTAAAATTAACACTTAACATCAAATCAAGTGTGGGTTAGCAATAAATTAAAATTAGGATAATAACACTGTGAGACAAATGGTAGGGGTCAGTGATCAGAAAGAGTTCAAACTACCGGGGAAAGTTATATCGGTAAAAAAAAGAAGTTATACGTGGCGTTTCGCTGGGTCACGTCTAGGAATCGAGATATATCGATTTGAAGTTAGTAACTCACATATAGGGGAAATTGTCACCTTTGGTGGTCTTTTTTTACATAACTCGAGAACCACTAGTCCGATTTTGCTGAAACAAATTTAAAAAAAAATTAAAAACTACAATTCCTTTAATCTGTTCATATAACGTTTTTCTATATAAGCAACAGTTTCCTTTTTCCATTCATCAAATGATAAAACAATAAAACTGTTGTTCTCCGTGGCGTATGATTTAAGTGGAATATTACTTACGATATTCATACGCCACCATATAACAATGTAACAAGTGAGCCTAAAACGTGAGATATTCTCCTATATACTAACTTCAAATCGATATATCTCGATTCCTAGACGTGACCCAGCGAAACGCCGGGCCACGTATAACTTGTTTTTGACCGTTATAACATATCCTGTTGGTTTCATCCCATTCCGATTTTGACTGTCGCATAGTGCTATGTCCAATCTACAAAAAAGTTGACCGTAGTGAGTGTAAAAACTATCGTGGAATTAGCCTCATACCGATTGCGTATAAGGTCCTGTCTAGCATACTGTGTGAACGTCTAAAGCCAATTGTGGATAACCTGATTGGACCTTATCAGTGCGGCTTTAGACCAGGAAAATCCACGACGGATCAGATATTTACACTACGGCAGATTCTTGAGAAAACCCATGAGAAGCAAATCGACACTTACCACCTCTTTGTCGATTACAAAGCTGCCTTCGATAGTCCCATCAGGCATCGACTATACGAAGCCATGTCTGAGTTCGGTATTCCTGCGAAGATAATTCGTCTCTGCCGGTGTAACATAGTGATGGAGAAGGTGTTAAGGAAAGCAGCGGTTAACATGTCTGGCACCATATTTAATAAGAGCCACATGCTGCTCGCATATGCCGATGATATCGACATTATCGGTCGAACGATGCGAGAGGTAACAGCTGTCTTCTCATCAGTTGAAAGGGAGTCAGCGAAAATGGGTTTGGCAGTGAATGAGGACAAGACGAAGTTAATGGTATCATCGAACAAAGTGACCAACCGTTGGGGACGCAGTGAACGTTGAAAACTATTCCTTTGAGGTAGTGGATGAATTTATCTACCTTGGATCCGCCATGAACAAAAACGACAGTGTCAGCCTCGAAATAAAACGGAGAATAGTGCTTGCTAACAGGTGTTTCTTTGGGCTACGCGAGCACTTTATAAACACCACCCTATCTCGAACTACCAAAGTCCAACTGTACCAGGTACTAATTTTACCGGTCCTGTTGTACGCCTTCGAATCTTGGGTGCTTACACAGGCAGATGCAGCTCATCTGGCGGTGTTTGAGAGAAAAATACTCCGCAAAATATATGGACCCATTTGCGTAAACGGCGAGTTTAGGATTCGGATTAACCATGAGCTGTACGAATTGTACCACGACATTGATGTCGTCAAGCGAATCAAAGTGCAACGATTACGCTGGCTAGGCCATGTCGTGAGAATGGATGAGGAAACTCCAGCTCGAAAGGTATTCTATCAAGACCTCGAAGGACGGCGCAAAAGAGGGAGACCGCGACTACGTTGGAAGGACCAGGTGGAGGAATCCCTGACGCTGCTTGGTAGGACTGACTGGAGACGGTGCGCACAAGATCGAAGCGAATGGAAATCTTTGATCATTTCGGCCTCTGACTTAGGCACTAAGATATAATTATATATATGTGTCAAGTTGTTTTAAAGGCTAATAATAATAATAATAATAGTGTAATATACTAATTCTTGTTATAAGATCGTAAAATTTCGGGAACGTCTGTTATCGGGATCCGATTTTTGGGAATTAACTCAATATTCCGGATCCAGAGAAACAATATCGGGATATCTCAAAATTGTCGCAAAATCCAATAATGTACTCATTATTTCTGTAATGTACATAGATATATAATAAACTTGGTGTTAATACATTAACCGTGTATTATAAATATCTAAATGTAAAGACAAGAATGTTGTAAAAACTGTGATCCTAAAAACAAAAGTTTTCAAGTAAGGTTTAGTTGTGATTTCATAAAATTATTTACATATAAATCAATAGTATAATTTTGCTCTATTTTAATACCCTCGCCCTTAGGGATGAGGGTTAATTTGATAGTGTTCGAATTCGTTTGAGGACTTTTTAACCTTCTGATTAGTGAGTCATCCGTTGCCCTTATACGAGGTACAAGTTCCGCAGGGACCTATTTCCATTTGTATGTAATTTTGTTACGTGAACTCCTATTTGTTTGTTTGTTTGTGATGTGTTCAAACAATGGAGCCAAAACAATGTGCTATTATTTTATTTCATTTATTCATCAACCCCACAGTGGTTGCCGTTTCATACAAAGAGCGGCCAAAAACTGAAGGAGTTTGCATAGGTGAATAATATTTGGCACATCTTACAGTCTCTTTTAATGACACCAATTTCTAAAATTTGGTTAAAATCTGTGAAAGGATTCAAAGACCTCTCTTAGATCCTGAAAATTTAAATTTCATAGTAAGCATACCAAAGTTGGCATATCCATTGATTCCATCAATCTATGACTAAATTAAAATTTGGTCAATGTCAAACAAAGGATTCAAGGACCTCTCTGTACAATAAAAAAAATGACACCGAAAACGGTGAGGCCGCTTTGTTCTATTGAAGATAAATCAACAATCCGCAAATTTCCACAGCTGAATTTTACATCATATAATCTGTAAATATTGTTAAACATTCTACAATAAATTTGGTTGTTAACTTCGATCGACTTCGCAGCTAAAACTCTAAGGGTAATTTAAGTCTACACACGAGTTAGTACTGAAATAGACACATATAATAAATTAATTTTATAAAATAGACACAGCATGCAGAGAAGTTTTTAATTGTTTTAATAATAGTTAATACCTTTCTTTACAATATTTAATTCTTTCATTGTTAAAGCAATCTTTTTTAAAGAGGTTTTTACGTTTTAATTTGGACCTTCACTTGAAAGTTACTCACGCTGCGAAACAAAATTATTTTCATAGTATGCCTTTGGCGGCTATTCTTAAAGTGATTTAAGGTGGAATAAAGCAAAAACAATAGTAATTTGAAATAACAAAATCTATTGTGAGATAGTGTTGCCAGAGTATAACCCAGAATTTTGATTTAGTTTTTGTATTTTTGGCCAATGGGGACGACCACTGTGAACCCTGTAATTAAAAGCCTCATGGCTAATGTTTTCTTGAAATTTCAGAGTTCCCATACCAATCACCTTTAAATCTCAATAAAACACTATACTATTGGTCGGATCGGCTTTGTTTAAACGATGCTAATTAAAATTCCCTTGAAATACATGTGGAGTCGTGTCTGTGAGTGTAAATGCTACATGTAAGGAACAAACTAAAAATGGACCAAATTGTTCTATACAATATCTAGTTTTGGCCGATCCAGAAGTACTCTCTACAAGGAGAAGTACTCTCCCACTACTACGGAATCTCAACATCAATAATTTTCTAAAAACCATGGACAAGACGTGCTGCACAACTGTCGCATATGCGGATGACGTGGCACTAATAGTTACCGGGAAGGATTATATATTATTATCTGAGATTTTGAAATATGTGCTGAAACTTCTCCCAAAACGATGTCATAACTGTCGGCTAGATATAAACTCGGGCAAAACGATACAGGTTCTATTTACACGGATATGCGAAATATCCAATTTGCCACTCCCTAACTAAATAGAGTCGTATTTACATTTTCTGATAATGTCAAATACTTTAGGCTCATCTTGGACAGTAAACTAAATTGGAATCTAAAAATTTAGATCAGTGGTAGGAAAGCGGCAACGGTTCAAAACTGCCTCAACTACTGATTTAGGCCCGAATATGTGAACTGTTGTTTGACTTTGTTATTAAACCAATCTTATTTTAGGAATCGGCAGTTTGGTTTTCAGCGCTGGAAAAAGCAAACCAAAGACTGAAATTCGGGCGCATTATGAGACCAACTGCAATTATGCTACCAGGGGCACTTAGAATTACTCCAAATAAGGCACTGTTAACTATCCTTAACTTGTTACCCCCAGACATTGAGGGCATGGATGCACAGGGACTTTGGCTAAGCTGTCACACGAAATACACTGTAAAATAACCTGTTTTCGATCCGGATTTTATAGGAAACATCCCGTATAGAACATACTATGATAATAATAATCTTCGCGGACGGATCAAACTAAAAGATAAAGCGGGCTGTGGAATCTTTACGAAGGAATTGAATTTGCAACTGTTGATTAGGCTACCGGATCATTACAGCAGAGTTCACGCTGAAATAGCGTCCATTAGAATAGCCTTGGAGCACATTCAGTATCATAGGATATTGAACGGCAATATACATTTACTTACTGATAGTAAAGCTAATATCAGATCCTTGCAGAACGTGTACGCCAATTTTGAGAAATGATCTACAATGCCGGTCGTCTTTGGCTGAGTTAGCGAGACATGACATTTGACGGTTACCCTTACATGGGCTCCAGAATATGGAGACATAGTGGTGAACAAGGCGCCGAACACAGGCAAAGGACGCCACTATAGTGAAATCGTGCGGGGAAACAGAACCCTATTGCAAAGGAAAGATGGGTGATAGAACCCACTTGCATGGCGACCAAAGAGATTTGGCCTACCATGGATAAGCAAAGCACACAATATGTACATTAGGCATATAACAAACTTTGACAAAAAATTTAGCATACCACTACGTGGTGGCAAATATTGTACAAGTAATAAATATAACATTTTTAGGTGATTTCACAAAAGTCCGCACCAAACGCGATTTCTAAAAAAAGTCAGATTTTTGTTTTCAATATTTTCAATTGTTAAATGAAATAAATTTTAAGTTTAAAGTATGTGATGATTTACAAAATGGCAAAATGTCTTGCATAATTTAAATTGCACGCTCTGCGCAGGTGTTGCTCCGCTGAACTTCCTGAATATCTGATGGTGTTTTGACACAATGTCTAAGAAAACATGTGTTTGCTTTTGTAAAGCCGGACAATGACTTTTGTAGTATGGCAAAATTATTTTTGTTAAAAGTATGATCAAAAACCAAGGTTAGATGACGTCGTTCGTGACAATCGTCAAAAAGAACTGGGCTGCCACCTCTATATCTGGCTACTATTAGTTAACATAGTTAATACATGACAAAATGTATGTACTGGCGCGAGTTGGCAACTCTGTAATTGAAATCACTTTGACAGATTTGTGAAGAAATATAACAACAAAGCAAAACGTCAAAAACAGCTGATGGGATGACGTAACCTTCGTAGGAAAACCTTGAATGGCTATATGATCTGAAACAAAGTAATTGCGTTTGGTGCGGAAACTTTTTTGCGATTTCGAAAAAAAATAAATAATGGGAGTTTATACTTTTTTATGCTCTATTCGACTATGCTATGCCATTTTTCCTATTTGCAAAAATTGTAAAAAGTTATATGCCTACTGTACATGTGTACAGTCTAACTAAGAAACCTCATAGCTTTAGTAACCGTTGTCTGGCGCATTGTCAAATAGCTAAGAGGTTCAAACTACCCTACAGCAATTTTTGAAGAACCTGCAACAATGAGGAACAAGAAGACACCACGCATCATCCTTTATGGCATTTCCGTGCTTTTGTTGGCCTGACATATAAGAAGTTTGATTACACTCCACGACAAATGGTACCGGTCAGTGATTAGAATGGGTTAAAACTACCCTACAGCAATTTTTGAAGAACCTGCAACAATGAGGAACAAGAAGACACCACGCATCATCCTTTATGGCATTTCCGTGCTTTTGTTGGCCTGACATATAAGAAGTTTGATTACACTCCACGACAAATGGTACCGGTCAGTGATTAGAATGGGTTAAAACTACCCGCGAAAGTTATATCGGAAATAAAGTTATACGTGTCCCGGCGTTTCGCTGAATCTCATCTAGGAAACGAGATATAACGATTTGAAGTAGTAAGTATCGTGTAGTGGAATTTGTCATGTTTTAGGCTCTTTTGTTTGGCATAACTCCCGAACCACTATTCCGATTTTGCTGAAACAAATTTATAAAAATTAAGAATTGCAATTCCTTTAATCTGTTCATATAACGTTTCGCTACATAAGCAACAGATTCGCAGTTATAAATTATATGTATCAAGAAAAAAAATATTTTTTGCCTAAAAAATTAAATTATTTTTTTTTAAATTTATAAAAAATCCAAAACGGAAAAAAGTTTCAAGTTATCGATATACGCGTATCGCTTTGACAATGAATATGGATTATCGTACAGAATGAATTTAAACAATTTGTTAAAGGAAATGTACAAAATTCTTTGTAATAAACGTTAATGACTTTATATGAAGGATTATTTCATTTTTATGCTTGCGATAGCTACTCTGCACAGTGTCGTGTTTTCATACAAACTTATGCCAAAAATACAAGGGGTTATCATAAAAGAAGGAAAATTGGTACATATAACTTTTGTAAATAAAAAGAACGATGTTTTGTGAAACCCGGTCCAAGGACGGGAGTGTCGTTGGACATATATGGGCGTACCTCCCATATATCCTGATATGAAAAAAACTTACATTTTTACCAAATGGTTTGTGAGAATTGAACCAAATTTGGCTCTATTTATCTCTGATATATTTCTGACAACTGTGTTGAATGATAAGCGTATTATGCCCTGTGCTGAAAACAAATGATCCAAGTGTGTGCTTCAACTACCGCGGGATCAGCCTTTTACCCATCGCATAGTAGGTCCTGTCAAGTGTGCTATATGATAGGCTAAAGCCAGTGTTATCCAACCTGATCGGGCCTTATCAGTGTGGCTTTAGACCTGGTAAATCCACAACTGCCAGATCTTCACACTTCGGCAAATCCTGGAAAAGACCCAAGAGAAACAGATCGACACGTACCATCTTTTTGTCGACCATAAAGCTGCCATCGACAGCCCGAAACGGCAGAAATTACTCGAAACCATGGCTGAGTTTGGTATTCCAGCGAAGCAGATACGCTTTTGCGGAATATTGGTAGTGAAGATTGGCAAGGACCTTACGGATCCCTTCTAAACCAGTCGAGGCCTAAATCAAGCCGACGTGTGACCTCTTCAACTAAGTGATGAAGATAATAATGAGAAAAGCTGCAGTAAATACGAGTGGCACGATATTCAACAAAAGCTACGTGCGTATGCCGAAAACGTAGACATTATCGTTTGAAAACTGTGAAATGTGACTGCAGCCTTCTCAGGTATACAAAAAGAATCAGTGAAAATGGGTCTAATGATGAACGAGGACAAAAGAAGTTATTAGTTTCAACGAAAAACGAATCCACTCGTTTTGGAAACTGCGTGAACGTTGACAACTATAACTTCGAGGTGGTAGATAACTTTATCTACTTAGGCTCCGCCATCAACAAATCAAATAAAATCAGCCTCGAAATCCGGAGAAGAATTCTGCTTGCTAATAAATGTTACTACGGACTAATCAAGCGATTCAATGACAGAGCCCTCTCTCGACGAACAAAAATCCAGCCATACCAGATACTGGTTCTACCTGTCTTGATGTATGGTTCAGAATCCTAGGTTAAGATACAGGGTGATGAATCGGTTCTGACAGTGTTCGAGAGAAAAATACTCCGTAAAAACTTTGATTCTTCTTGTGGATTATTTTTATAGTCGAGAATATGATGTCATGTAAATGGCCGCCGTCACAGTTGATTGTCATTTGAGCCCTTTTTATGGCATTTTCCATCACTTTGGCCAAAACTTCCGGCGATAGGTCCTCACATTCTTGACGGATATTGTCTTTAAGAGCTGCAATAGTCTGGAGCTTGTTGACATAAACCCGCGACTTCAAAAAGCCCCACAAAAAGAAGTCTGGATCGCCAGCAGGCGATCTTGCTGGCCAGTGCAAATCGCAAAAACGGGAGATTAGGCGCCCGGGAAATGCATCCTTCAGCATATCGGTTGTGGCACGTGCAGTGTGTGCCGTTGCACCGTCCTGTTGGAAACACATATTTTCCAATCCCAATTCATCAAGTTGCGGCAAAAATAACTCGTTGATCATTGCTCTGTAGCGCTCACCATTCACAGTAACCGTTTGGCCCGCGACGTCTTTAAAGAAAAAAGGTAAGATGACTCCTCCAGCGAAAACAGCACACCATACAGTGACTTTGAGCGGGTGTAATGGCTTTTCGTGGGTTACACGCGGATTTTCAGTGCCCCAGAAGCGTAAATTTTGCTTATTTACGTACCCGCTAAGATGGAAATGGGCCTCATCACTCATGATTATTTTTGATGAAAAATCATCTTCCTCTTGGTGGTGATTAAGGATGGCTTGAGCGTATGTTAGACGCGATTAGCGGTCAGCAGCTAACAGCTGATGCAACGTCTGGACCGATATAAATTTCCCCAATGGTCTCATCCCATTCCGATTTTAACTGTCGCATAGTGTTATCGGACACTTATGAACAATATCTGTCTACAAGAAGGCGATCCGTAAGGTCCACGATATCCGTAACTACCACAACGTTGACCAAATAGCGTGGAAATAATTGGTTCTAGAAATTTTAAAATGGTATTATAAGGAGAACTGCACTAAGACCCAAGTCAGCTATACTGAAGGCGGCCGCCAATTTAACCTAACCTATGAACAAAGGTTGCTCGACGTGCCTTGATGGTAGGAACACGGGACTACCATGCGTATCGTGGTTTAATTCCTGGTCTTGTCACCTACATTTTTCTGTCATTGCCGGCCCCCTCGTTGTTGTCGACAGCAACTTGCAGTATGGTGTCGAGTCAATCGGCATGTCTAGTAAAAGCTACTCAAACATTTACGTTCGCATTCGTTGATAAACAAGTAGATGCCGTTAGTTGTGAATATAAAAACCAGTACAGAAATTTCAGTCAGTTAAACTGACTGATAAATACCATCACCCAATATAATATATTGTTTAAGTCTTGAGTTATTGAAAATAATCGATTTGTAATTAAAACCAGTTAGAAAGTTTCAGTCGGGCAACCCGACTTACATTTACCCTTACCCTCAGTAAAACAAATGATTTTCTATTTTATTGATATTATTACTCGATTTCGAAATTGGGCGGAGTGGTACATTTATATGGGAGGTACGTGAAGGGGTGTGTTTAGGCTCCAGATTTATTCTCCATAACTTTATCCTGTTATAGCTTTACTAAATACAGAATTTGCGCATGATTGCGTTGGGTGTACTGATATTATTACTACATCCCAAAAGTGGGCGGAAAGGTACATTTGTATGGGAGGTACCATAAGGGGCGTGTCTAGACTTCCAATTTTTTCTCCAAAACTTTGTCCTGTTATAATATAACAAAATACAGAATTTGGGCACGATCGTGTCGAGTGTATTGATATTATTACCCTATTTCTAAAGTGGGCGGAGTGGTACAATTGTATGGGAGGTACCAGAAGGGGCGTGTCTAGACTTCCAGATTTTTTCTCCAAAACTTTATCCTGCTTAAACTTTACCAAATACAGAATTTGGGCACGATCGCGTTAGGTCTTTTAATAATATTAATCGATTTCTAAAGTGGGCGGTACCAGATGTGTATGGGAGGTACCAGATGGGGCGTGAATAGACTTCCAATTTTTTTCTCTAAAACTTTATCTTGTTATAGCTTTACTCAAAATAGAATTTGGGTACGATCACGTTTAATTTATTGATATTATTTCTCCATCTCTATAGTGGGCGGAAAGGTAGATTTGTATGGGAGGTACCAGAAGGGGCGTGGCTAGGCTTTCAAAATTTTTTCCAAAACTTTATCCTGTTATAGCTTTACTAAATACAGAATTTGGGGACGATCCCTTAGGGTGTATTGATATTATTACTCGATTTCTAAAGTGGGCGGAATGATGTATTTGTATGGGAGGTACCAGAAGGGGCGGGGCCATGTAGCCCATTTGCAATACCGTAAGTAGTTTTGAGAAAATAATAACTGGTGCAAAATTTCAAAACATTTGGTTGCATTTTTCGAAAGTTATCGTGCGAACCAGCCGGACAGCCACCCGACAGACAGACAGACAGACAGACGGACATGGCTCAAACGACTTAAAAAGTCATGAATCGAATTTGGTTCAAAGAAACCTAGGGTCTAAAGTGACTCCTTCTATGTGTTACACTTTTGGGTCGTATCAAATGATATATACCTTCATCCCTACGGGTGATGGTATAATAAAAAGCGTGAATTCAACGGGAGAAGCAATCCCATATCTAATAAATATCCATAAATAAGTTTTTTTATAATCGAAGGTCCGTCAATCGACGGCGTTTAAAAGTTTTGCCACAGTGTACATCTTCATATTCATTTGGATGTGGTTTCATAGTCGGCAAGACACTTCGACACCTGGTCTCGCGGTTTAACCCTGTAAGTGACCGTATAGCCACCATTCGCATTCGGGCGAAATATTTTTACATTACGCTGATTTGTGTACACGCCCCGACGGAAGACAAAGACGATGACATCAAAGATGCATTTTATGAGCGCCTGAATGATATATATGACCGCTGCCCTGCACATGACATTAAAATTGTTCTGGGAGATTTTAATGCTAAAATAGGAAGGGAAGATGCTCTTGGTTCAGCAGTCGGAAAATTCAGTCTAGACAACCACACCTCCGATAACGGATTCAGACTGGTAAGTTTCGCGTCGGCAAGAAGCATGGTTGTGAGTGGAACCAGATTCCCGCATAAAGGCAACCTCGATATCTCCCGATCAAAATACAAAAAATCAGATTGATCACGTGATAATTGATGGAAGGCATGTCTCAAGCGTTATGGACGTGCGTGTGATGCGCGTTTCAATTATCGACTCGGATCACCACCTAGTTGCAGCCAAGGTATGCACACGATTAAGTAGTGCTAAAAACACTCGTAATCAAACGCAAAGGAAGCTAGACATCACAAAGCTGCATACCACTGAGATAGCCAATGCCTACTCCAACCAACTCTCTCAATAGTTCTGATGTTCCCTACATGCAGTGGCAGCATATTGCGAATTCTATGACCACTGCCGCAACAACCGTACTGGGTTATGAAAAACCACGCTCAGACAAGCCCTGGTACGATGATGAGTGTCGCGAAATGTCTGAGGAAATGGATGCTGCATACAAGGCAAAACTGCAGCCAATGGCGACGCGTGCGGTGACGGAGCGTTATAAAGAGAAAAGGAGGGAGATGAAACGCCTGTTCAGACGGGAAAAGCGTCTGTGCAAGAAAAGAGAGAGCCAGGATATCGAAAACTATAGGGATAGAGGTGAGGCCCGAAAGTACTACCAAAAGGTAAAAAGTAAATGTTTTGGAACAGGGATCTCCACCTGTAAGGACAGAGACGGGAATCATGGTCACGGACACTCAGATTGTGCTGCAGATATGGAGGAAACACTTTCAATCTCTTCTCGTTCCCGAAGGCAGCATAAGTGACGAAATCGCACCAATCATCGATGATGGAGTAGACTGTCCACCACCGAGCCAAAAAGAGATCAGCACGGCAATTGCGCGGCTTAAAAATAATAAAGAAGCGGGAGCCAATGGACTGCCGGCAGAGCTTTTTAAAGCCGGCGGCGATGACCTGGTAACATGCATGCACCAGCTTATAAACACGATTTAGCTCAGGGAGTGCATGCCCGATGATTGGAATCTGAGTATCCTATGTCCCGTGCTTACGAAAGGCGATCCTAGTGTGTGTACCAACTATCGCGGGATTAGCCTTTTACCAATCGCATACAAGGTCCTGTCTAGTGTGTTATGTGAAAGACTAAAGCCCACTCTGCGAACCTGATTGGATCTTATCAGTGTGGCTTTAGACCTGGTAAATCCACCACCGACCAGATATTCACGCTACGACAAATCCTGGAGAAGACCCAAGAAATGCTGCATTTGACAGTCCGATACGACAGAAGTTGTTGGATGCTATGGCTGAGTCTGGTATCCCGCAAAGCTAATTCGACTCTGCGGGATGACACTGACTGACACGAAGTCTTCAGTGAAAATTGGCAAAAATTTGTCAGATCCATTTTCTACCAAGCGAGGCTTTAGGCAAGGAGATAGTCTGTCCTGTGATCTCTTTAACATCGTAATGGAGATGATCATGCGGAAAGCAGTAGTAAACAGGAATGGCACCATATTTAACAAAAGCCACATGTTGCTCGCGTATGCTGATGATATAGATATTATTGGACGTGGATTGCGAGATGTTACTGCCGCTTTTTCGAGAATTCAAAAGCAGTCGGCGTAAGTGGATCTGGTGATAAACGAGGACACAACCAAGTCATTTGTTTCAACGAACATAGAGTCCACTCGTCTGGGCCGCTGCGTGAACGTTGACAACTATAACTTTGAAGTGGTAGATGATTTTGTCTAGCTTGGCTCCGCCATAAACAAAACTAATAATGTCTGCCTCGATATCAAAAGACGAGTATTGATCGCAAACCGCTGCTACTATGCGCTAAGCGAACGATTTAACGACAAAGCGCTCTCTCTCTTGCTCTACAGCGCAGAATCCTGGGTAATGACACAAGCGGATCAATCTATTCTGGGAGTCTTCGAGAGAAAAATACTCCGCAAAATATTTGGACCATCATCGTGAACGGCGAGTACCGTCGTCGAATGAATCATGAGCTGTATGAGCTGTACAACGACATCGACGTGGTCAATCGCATTCAAATAGACCGAATGCGCTGGCTTGGACACGTTGTACGAATGAACGAAAACGCTCCGGCTCGAAAAGTCCTCGGCAATAAACTCGATGGGCGGCGCAGGAGGGGGCGACCAAAACTCCGATAGATGGACCAGGTGACGGAACTGTTAAGTAAGCTTGGTATGACGAACTATCTACGGAGCACAAAAGACCGAAGCGCTTGGAATGCTTTTGTATGTGCGGCTACTGATAGATGAATTTCTGTTGTTGCTGCCAGTAAAGAAGAAGATGAAGTACATCTTCATAAATTGCGGTATGGACTACATATTCTATAAAATGCTTTTTCTACATTCGGTGTCATAAGGCCCTTAACATATTCAGTACCCACACAATCATATTAATACAATATTCGTGCATATGCATGATGCAATAAATACTATTTAGTTAATTGATTTAAATTCATTGTGGGCTTTAATAAACAGCCACATAATCCGATTAAAATCCGATTCGTTTCCTACCAATGTAAATGAATCCAACGTACAGTGAAAACTTTAAAATGTTTGCCTTAAACATAAATAGTTTTCATTAAATTTTTAAATTGATATTTACACAAACCTCATAATCCTTTCTTATATCAATATCAGCACTATGAGCTAACATACTATATGTAATGCAGATTAAACATATAACCGAAATGATTTTGAAAGGATTATGATTAACCGCATTATTCAAAATAAATTACAGCATTGAAGTTAACACTGAACGTAGTATATGTGCATTAAATACAATCATAATAAATAATATATGTGTATGGGAAATCCTAAATAAATCGTTAACCACACTATAGAAAATATTATTTTACGTAACTAAAGCCAGTAGTAAATATTTACACGGAAAAGTTGCCCATGAGCTTTGCCAATTGAAAATCAAATTTGTTTAGTAGCCACAACAAAACACCGTAAGCAACACACACGCACACGCCGGTACATGAGAATCGGTTAGAGCTAGGGTTGCCAGGCACCGAATTCGAAAAGTCGGGAAAACCGAAACTGAAAACCGGGATTTGTCGGGACAAATGAAAAGAAAATATTATATTGGTTACGACATCTTTATACCATCACCCTTAGGGATGAGGGTTTATATCATTTGATACGAAAAAAGATGTAACGCATTAAAGGAGGCGAGTTAGACCCAAATTATCTTAAGACAAAATTCTTTCGGTTGGCTGGCTGGTCAGCAGGATAACTCGAGTAAACTTAAACGGATCGGTATGAAATATTACCAGTATTATCGAAACGAACTAATGGGATTGTAAATGGGCAGAATAGCCCCACCCTTTCTGGTACCTCCCATACAAAATTACCCAGTTTTGGATAATTAATATTTCTTTCATAACTTCCAAACAGATGACCGGAGGATATTTAAATTTGGCCAGTTTATTTATTTTGCAAAAATAGACAAACCATAAGCAAACTGGTCTCAAGATTGAATATTGACTATATAGGTTCACCCCTTCTGGTACCTCTAATACAAAATGACCTATTTTTGGAAATTAATATTTCTTCCATAACTTCCAAACGGACACTTGAAGGGTAATGAAAATTGGTCGGTTAATTTATCGTGTGATAGGATGCGAAACCTCAGAAAACTTAATTATTTGGCACACCCCTCCTGTTACCTCCCATACAAATGACCGAATTTACCCGAATTTTTCTTACATACATATATATTTTTTAAGTGCAGTCAAATTTTGCGTAAGTTGAACGGTTATGAAAATTTGAATCTGGAATGAATATGGACTATATGGGTACCTTCCATACAAAATAACCTACATATTTCTCCCACAACTTCCAAGTGGACACTTGGGGGGTAATCAAATTTGGTCAGTTAATTTATCTTATAATAGGAGGCAAAACTTTATGGTCTTGCTACCAAAAAACTTATTATCCATTCTACTTCTAGGCTATTCAGTAATTTATTCATTATGCCAAGTACTTCGACAATAGTACACGACGAGTCAGATTCTAGAGATAATATGAACGTTTAAAATTCTCGCAAAGTATTTTGTAGAAAATAAAGATAGAGTTCACACATTCCATTCAACACACATTCGCGTGGCCTTCGATAGGTCAGTGGAAGCGACGTAGACTAGCAATCCGAAGGTGCCGGGTTCGATTCCCGGCCGGGGCACTGGCCAAAATCAACATCGATGAAAAATTACTTTTTCAAATACTTTCGAGTTCTCCAGCCAACAAAAATCATCCTAGATGCTTCCACTAAAAAAATCCAGATTGCGCAAGGATCAAGGGAAAAGGAAAATGATTTATCAACATCTCATATAAATCATCAAGCCAGCTGGCGCCATCTTTGGTGGAATTTTGGCGTAAAAACTCACAACAACAACACCTTACAATCATTGACACAAACCTTGTTATCTACAAAGGAACGAACAGAGTTACCAACAATGATCGTATCATATAAATCATATAAATCATCAAGCCAGCTGGCGCCATCTTTGGTGGAATTTTGGCGTAAAAACTCACAACAACAACACCTTACAATCATTGACACAAACCTTGTTATCTACAAAGGAACGAACAGAGTTACCAACAATGATCGTATGATAATCGGATTATATGCCCGATCGAGTGCCGATAAATAGAAAATCGGTATAAAGAATTATCACCCCAGCTACCACCAGCTGTTACAACAACAACAACAACAACACACATTCGTCGCGGCCGCTGTTCAATTCCGAATCTGCACACAACTAGTTCATAAGAGAAAAGTATTTTTTTGTACCTTTAATATGTTGTTGCTTTGATTATTCTAAGTATAGATAGAAAATATTAAAAAGTCGGGATTTTCCCCTGAATTACTTTAATACTCGGGACTCGGGATTTTCGCGAAAAGTCGGGAAAATCCCGCTTAATCCCGACCATCTGGCAAGCCTAGTTAGAGCACTAGGGTAATGTATTTAATGTTGTGCTTAAACTATCATGTAAAATATTTTTAAATTACCATAGAGATAAACAGATTGTGTTATTGCCGTTGTGCAGCCATGGGGTTATGCAATTGTTCAGACAAATGTGTGTGCAAAGAATTTTGTAATGTGAATAATTTTTGAGAGATTGAATTTAATTTATGTATTGTCAAACATACATCGCTATGACGAAAACGTTTTGTTTTACATATCTTACATTTTCTTTAAAAAGTGGTAAAATCAAACTGTAATTTAATATTCTTACGGGAAAGATGGTAACGCTTTTTGCTTCCAACTCTACAAACTTAAAGTTTTACAAATACAAATTTCTTAATAAGTCAAGTTTCTGTTGCTAAGGCAGTTATCCAACATAGAGACCAAAATCAATTTGGCTTTAACCCATCCATATATTATTGAGGACTCCATATAGTATGCCAGTCTTATTGGTGTCAACCATATTACGAAAATTGTAAGCCCCTTTATCTCAATTAACGCTAACGTTCTTTAAACATGAATACTTATGCAAGTATCACCACATAATCGTATTCCCCGCGGAATTTAAGTAAAGATTCGAATCACACCAACAACTATGGAACACCATTGTTTCGGTATTTAAAATAGAATTTAGGCAAAGTGGCCTAATAAAAATTATAAAACTGTATATAAAAGATTCTCGTCTACTACTACTCCCGAAGGACAAACGAAAATAGTAAAACAAATTCAAATAAATAATCATAAAAACATGTACATTGAAAGTTCAACACCCCCGAGAAAAAGACTGTTGCCTCTGTGATTTAAGACATGTGGGAGGGTCGATCGCTTTATGTTGCCACAATAAATGTATCATAAATCAACAACAACCAAAACGAAACATTTCTTGTACGTATGTGTGTAAATGTCGAATGTAACAAACTACGCATGCTGATGTACATATTAAGGCTGGCTGTTTCATGTACATGCTCATAAATAAAGTGTGGGTCAGTTTGTGGAAAATGTTATGAATTTATGCCATTTTGGAAGTATTGAAAAACAAACTGCTTGGGTAATGTAATAAATTTTATATAAGCTCTTATTTCTTTAATACTTTAAAATTGTAACGATGTACAGTTGCAGTTTATCAGTCGGGCTGCTTCAAACTATTGTTTTGAATGAATATTAAAAGTATGTTCTATATACAACAACCACTCTACAAAAATTTAAGTATAGGTCTATATATCGATGGCCAAAAATCAAGTTTTCATACTTTACAGGAGAAGGAACAAACTCAATAAAATCGCTCCGATTGTATACGTTATTTGTTAGTTAGGACTTTTTTATTGTCTATACATTTTTTTTGTTTCACACTGTGAAAGATATTGTTTAACTCTCGAGTAATTGGAATTTACAGATTTTTAAATTAAATTACTTATGAATAACGGTTGAATAAAGGACTTTTGGTCTCTGATTCTTATTCGTTAGTCAACATTCTATAACACAATACAGCACATGATTTTGGGACTCAATTCTGAGAACTGCACGTGAAAGTAGCATCATTCGTTTTGTCAAGTTACATGCCATAATAATTTAATACCGATTTGAAGTAAGTATCATATAGGGTGCCGTTGCGGATGTAAAGTGAATCTTGCATCTCAAGCCGACCTACAACCTCCTTCGTGGTGGCACCTGGGCAACGGTGTTCGTGATATTTTTCATCATGAACTGCGGCTGATAGTGAGCGACGAACCCTGATGGTTGGGCTAGCCACCCGCCTTCAGGTCTTGAAAACACGACAATGAAAAAGTAGCAAACGGAATCCCCCAAATGTTGACGATCCACAAGGCAACTTGGCTATCTCCCGATCAAAACATCAAAAATCAAATTGTTAATGCGGTTATTGATGGCAGGCATGCATCTAGTGTCATGGACCTGCGTGTGATCCGTGGTGCAAATATTGGCTCGGATCGTTGCAGCCAAGGTGCGCACAAGATTGAGCAGAGCGAAAAACGCACGTAACCAAACACAAAGAAAGCTAGACATCGCGAAGCTGCAAACCCCAGAGATAGCCACTGCTTACTCCAACCAGCTCTCCCAATTACTAAGACACAACGCCTCTTCTTCTGACATTTCATGGCAACCGCCGCAACAACCGTGCTAGGATATGAAAAACGGCGGTCAGACGAATCCTGCAGCCAATTGTAACCCGGGTTGTTAGGGAACGGCACAAGGAGACAGTAATACAGGCGAGACAGCTATTTCAGCGAAAAAAAAACGTCAAATGAAGGAACGGAAGAACGAGGATATAGAGTGATACAGGGATAGAGGGATAGAGGTGAGCCCCGAAAATTTTACCAGAAAGTAAAAGCAAAAGGCTACGGTAATGGGCTCCCTTCCTGTAAGGACAAGGATGAAATTCTGGTTACAGACACGCAGAGTGTGCTGCATATATGTAGATAATACTTGCAGCAACTGCTGGTTCCAGAAGGCAGCGCACGTGAAGGTATCACGACTATTGTCGAAGACGGCTTAGATTGACCACCACCAAGTCAAGCCAAGGTAAGAAGAGCAATATCGCGGCTGAAAAACAATAAAGCAGCGGTGCTGACTGTCTTCCGGCAGAGCTCTTTAAGTCCGGTGTCGAGGAGCTGATAACGAGCATGCACCAGCCCCAACGCACTGCGGAATGTGACTGCAGCCTTATCAGGTATACAGAAGGAATCAACGAAAATGGGTATAATGGTGAACAAGGACAAAACGAAGTTATAAGTTCCAACAAACAAAGAATCTACTCGTTTGGGAAACTACGCAAACATTGAAAACTATAATTTCGAGGTGGTAGACGACCGGCCGTGGCATAGTGGTTAGAACACGCGACTACCATGCGGGAGATCGCAGGTTCAAACCTGGCTCCAGTCATCTTAAAAAAAAAAAAAATAAATAAATAAATTGTTCTTTTATTGTCGGCTCCCCTCGAATGTTGTTGACAGCAACTTCGCAGTATTAAGGCGTGTCTAGTAAGAGCTTCTCAAAACAGTGACGTTCGAATTCGTCGATAAACAAGTAGGTGCCGTTAGTTGTGAATCTAAAAATAGAAAGGGTGTTAATTCACAACAACGCGAGAACCTATCCCATACCTATGCAAAGGAAAATTAAGTTTAAGTTAAGTAAGACGATTTTATCTACCTAGACCCCGCTATCAATAAAACAAATAACTCCAGCCTCGAAATCGAAAAAGAATCTTGCTTGCTAATAAATGGTACAACTGACTTAGCAAGCGACTTAATGACAGATCCCTCACTTGACGAACTCTAATCTTACTATACCAGATACTGGTTCTACCTGTCCTAATGTATGGTTCAGAATTCTGGCTTATGACTAGGGCGACCATTTTTCAGCACGAAAAACCCGGTTTGCAGTACTTGATTATTATTTATTATTTTTTTATCTATTGAAAAACTAACAAAAAACAATTTTACATCTATTAAAGAAGTAAAAAAATTAAGTAAAGGGATTGATGCTACTTACGCTACAATTTCTTATTAGAGCTTGTTCACTCTCGTCCCTTTTTTCCTGTCTTTTAAATGAATCTTTGTGTTTTGCCGAGGGCATATCCTGCTTGACATTGGAAAGCCTAGTGCTATTGATCTTTGTGTTGCAATAAACACAAAACAAAATACTCTCGTTCGTACTGTCTGTTGTGAGAAAATCACTTGATTTTTCTTTTGGCATTTTCAACAAAACTCAGCCATCAGACCAGTTTGAGTGTACACAGTTAATAGCAAGACCTTTTTCGCTAAAGTACAACCAATTCGTCTTTGCATACATCTTACTTAATTCACCTAAGTATAGAAAGAGTGTGAAACGGACAACTATAGGAATATAACGAATCAAACGATCTAAACTATCGATAAAAACAGTAATGTAGAAAATCTTGAACAAAGGCTGTGTTTAAAATAAGAGGATAGATTCAAACCGGCCGTGGCATAGTAGTTAGAACACGTGACTACCATGCGGGAGATCCCGGGTTCGATTCTTTCATTGCCGGCCCCTCGATGTTGTCAACAGCAACTTCGCAGTATAACAGTCGAGATAATCGGCATGTCTAGTAAAAGCTTCCCAAGCTCGCCAGTTACGTTTGCATTCGTCGATAAACAAGTAGGTGCCGTTTGTTGTGAATCTAAAATAGAAAGCGTGTTAATTCACAACAACGCGAGAAGCATCCCATACCTCATTCATGTCGTGTAAAGGGAAATTAAGTTTTTAAGTTTCAAATTTAACACTACCTGTTATATTTTTATGAACCGCAAGGGCTTGTGATATGTTCAAATTTTCAATTAATAGAACCATATTTTATCAAAATGTATCATAAATATCAATTAGGGCAAAAACAGCATAAAAAAAGCACACACCTTTTAAATAAGCAAGATCGCTTGAAATCGTCAAATTTAGCAGCATCAGCAATATTCAGCATATGCTGAAAATTGGTCGCCCTAGTTATGACACAAGCGGATAAATCGGTTCTGGCAGTATCCGAGAGAAAAAGTACTCTGTAAAGTATACGGACCCGTCATAGTTAACGAAGAGTATCGATGTCGTATGAATCATGAGCTGTACAAGCTGTACGCTGATATGGACGTGGTCAGACGCATTAAGGTGCAGTGGTTGCGTTGGCTAGGTCATGTTTTACGCATGGAGATGAATTGCAAGTCTAAATAACAGTTTTTTCAGCTGGTCCCTCCAACTAAAAATTGGACGCCCCTTCTGCGCCGCCCATCGAGTTTATTGCCGTAGACTTTTCGAGCTGAAGCATTTTCATCCATTCGTACAAGGTGTCCCAGCCAGCGCATTGGGTTTATTTGAAAGTATTTGACTACGTCGATGTCGTTACGTAGCTCATGGCGCATAGTAGCAACGGTTTGTGATCAATACGCGTCTCTTGATTTCCAGACTTATTTTTGTTTACAGCGGAGCTATGGTAGACTTTACCACTTTAAATTTATAGAAGTCAACTTTCAAGCGGCGTCCCAAACGAGTAGACTCTGTTCGTTGAATCAAATAACTTGGTTTTGTCCTCATTTATCACCAGACCTATTTCTGCCGACTGTTTATCAATGCTTGTAAAGGCCGCTGTAACATCCCGCAGTCCTCGGACATTGATATATATACCATCGACATACGCCAGCAGCATAAGACTTTTATTGATAATTGTACAAGTCATGTATACTGCTGTATTTCGCATGAGCATCTCCATTATGATGTTAAACAGACCGCATGTTAGACTATAATCTTGTCTGTAACCTCGCTTGGTCAAGTGGCTCTGTTAGATTTTTAACTATTTTTACTAAAGACAGACATGTCAGTCAGTGTCATCCCGCAAAGTCATTGCAGCTTCGCGGTGATACCAAACTTACTAATAGCTTCTGCCGTATTAGGCTGTCTAATGTAGCTTTGTAATCGATAAGCAAATAGCAGGTGTCGATCTGTATTTCTTGGGTCTTCTCCAAGATTTGTCATAGTGTAAATTTCTGGTCGGTCGTGGATTTACCAGGTCTGAAGGCACACTGATGAGATCTAATCACGTTCGCCAGGATGGCTTGAGTCTTTCACATAGCACACTAGACACCACCTTGTATGCGATGGTTAATAGGCTGATCCCGAGATAATTGATACATACACTTGGATCGCCTTTCTTAAGCACAGGACATAGAAAAATCAGATTCCAATTATCGGGCATGCATTCCTCGAGCCAAATTGTTTCTTGTTTTTAATGTGTGTAATTGCAGTGCTGATCTCGCTCTGGCTCGGTGGTGGACAGTCTACTCCATCGTCGATGATTGGCGTGATTTCGTCATTAATGCTGCCTTTGGGAACGAGTAGAGATTGAAAGTGTTCCCTCCATATTTGCAGCACACTCTGAGTGTCCGTGCCCAGATTTCTGTCTCTGTCTCTGTTCCAAAAACCTTTGCTTTTAACCCTTTGGTAGAACTTTCGGACCTAACCTTTATCCCTGTATTTTTCGATATCCTGGCTCTCTCTTTTCTTCCACAGACGATTTTTCCGGCTGAACAGGCGTTTCATCTTGACACCTTTTCTCATTATAACGCACCGTTACCGCACGCGGCGCCAATGGCTGCAGTTTTGCCTTGCATGCAGCATCCATTTCCTCAGACATTTCGCGACATTCATCATCGCATCAGAGCTTGTCTGAGCGTGGTTTTTCACAACCCAGTACGGTCGTTGCGGCAGTGGTTATAGAATTCGCAATATATTGCCACTGTGCGTCGAGAACATCAGAACTAGGGGGTTAGTTTTGGAGTAACTGAAAGAGTTGGCTGGAGAAGGCATTGGCTATTTCGGTGGTATGCAGCTTTGTGATGTCTAGCTTCCTTTGCGTTATAAGAATTTTTAGCACTACTTAATCATGTGCGTAACTTGGCTGCAATTAGGTGGTGATCCGAGTCAATATTTGCAATGCGCATCACACGCACGTCCATAACGCTTGAGATGTGCCTTCCATCAATTACCACGTGATCAATCTGATTTCTTGTATTTTGATCTGGAGATATCCAGGATGCCTTGTGGATATCTTTATGCGCGAATCTGGTTCCACTCACAACCATGTTTCTTGCCGACGCGAAACTAACCAGTCTGAATCCGTAGTCGGAGGTATTGTAGTGTAGACTGAATTTTCCGACTGCTGTATCAAGGGCATCTTCCCTTTATATTTTAGCATTAAAATGTACCATAACAATTTTAATGTCATGTGCAGGGCATATATCACATATCTTCTCCAGGCGCTCATAGAATGCATCTTTAATGTCATCGTCTTTGTCGGGGCGTGTACACAAATCAGCGTAATGTATAAATATTTCGCCAGGATGCGAATAGTTGATATTCGGTCACTTACAGGGTTAAACCGCGAGACCAGCTATCGAAGTCTCTTGCCGACTATGAAACCACATCCAAATTCGTATCTTCCTGTATGGCAGCTGTAAAATATGTTACAGTTCTTTCGTCGTGTGCATCCCTGTCCCGTCCATCTCATTTCCTGTATGGCGGTGGTATGAGCCTTGTATTTGTCGAGGACATCCGCCAGTTGGATAGAGACACCATCTCTGTACAGAGTTCGGATATTCCAGGTGCATATCCTTAAAGCGTGGTCCTTATATCGTTTGCGGGGGTCGTCAACATTTGGGGGGGGGTTCTTGTTTTTTCTTTTCTTCGTGTTTCCATAATAATTGTTTTGTTTAGGGAGAGTGACTTATTAGTTTCTTGGGGCTGCCAAAGCCACCGAATCGGTGATAGCATGCCAGTTACGTTACTAAACATTTCGCCTTCTCACATTTGCTACCATCGGCATTGCCCGAGGAATACGTGATCACTCGGACGTTGTGATGTGCTTTTGAGGTGATTTAACGCGCTTCTTGCTTTAGACTCACACAAAATGGACGCACAGCTTAACGACATGCTCGACTGGCTACTCCTACGAAGTTACTGTCAACAACAATAAGCGGACTGCCGTTCTTGGGAATAGAGATGGCTGTGACAGGGCTTCGAACCAAGGTCCATGATAGCGACGTTTTTCAACTATCACGGCCACTGTTAATCCTGAAACTGGAACTAAATACCAAACAATTCCATTCTTAAATTAGTATCGAACATTTCATCACCATAACATATTTTTTTACTACGTAATGTGATGTCTATGTGTTGCTGATCATTACTGTGAAAAGTAGTAATGCAAAAGTTCTCTTAAAACAAATTGAATAATTTGTATAAATTAGTCAATTCCATTTACTTTAATGTTTGTGTGTGATAATAATGTTGTAGTCGTAGCTTCGGACGAATGTAATGCAAACAAGTTAATGAATAGGTTTATCTATGACAAACGTCGTTAATTTTGGTTAACAGCAGATTTGTATATCAAGTACCTGACGCCTTTGGACTTTCGCTTATTCTCCTGTAGAGAACTTAGCAAAGTCCACAATGTACATATATGCCAAATTACAATTCTATGAATACAATGTCATTGCTCCAAAAACATATGTGTGTGCACACACACACTCAGTTGTAAGACTTTTATTTACTGTATTAACTGAACTTCGAAGTGTGTGTGTGTGTGTGTGTGTGTGTGTTATAGTAACATTAACTCAATTAATGTGTGTTTGTACACTCAGTACTGGCACTATTCCCTACTGTCCTTTCTACCAGATATATGCATGTAGTTGTTGCTATTTAGTCTTGAATGTCTCACATGAGAGATGAAAACTTTCAAAGTTTTATCAGACATATACAAATGGAGATAATTACATTGTACAATTGTAAATGTATGAACTGTATGCAGAAATACATACATGTTAGTACATGAGTATATGCTGAAAGTTACACGATGTAAAATGTCAAAGTAAATGTCGTGGTGCGATATTGTAGTGAAAAGATTTTCAAAACTTTGGAATAGTTTAAATAATAGTATAATTTGCGGTATATGATTTGGTAAGTGCATAACTCATCAAATTATTAGTGTCCTAAATGAACAGCAGGGGTGTGAGAAATTTTAAGTCAGGGTGAAGGTACTATGTCACAATAAAAAAAACCCCAAAGGGTTTGGCGTTCTCAGTATCTTTCTTCAACAGCATTTTAGCTAAGGCAAACCAGTTGGACTAATTTTATCGTTTTAAATCTTAAAAAAAAAAATTTATAGATTAAAATCTTCAAAAAATCGTCACTTATCTCCTTATCTCATATATTTATCCAATACCTCCAAATATCTGATCATATATGAGCTGTCTCATCTGTGATAAGTAGAAAACTGGTCATTGATGATGATATTGAATGACAACACTAACCCAAGTACTTTACCGTAGTACATATGTAGCAAATTTGCATATGGTACTCGCTACATATGTACAATCGAACTTCTCTCGAATGTAGTCACTGGAGATTGCCGATTTCTGCGTTATAGAGAAAATTGGTTACAGAGAAACTACTGATAATTTGGTTATATATGTAAACACTACCTTTTTAATTCATTTAGATACTATTTTGATACATACAAATTTATATAAAGGTTGAAAGTTATTTCATTGACAAAATCTTTTCATCTACAGAGGAAGGAACAAATTTCATCAGGAACATTATTTCTTGATTCTAAAAGTGTTCTTTGTGTTTGCATAAATACATAAATACATGACTTTGCGACTTTTAAACAAAATTCTCTTTAGGGATGTTTTTTGGTAAATAAAACACCAGCTGTGTTGTTAATAAGCTTTGTTATAGAGAAAACTACGTTATAGAGAAATTCGTTATAGAGAGTTAAAACTGTGTGAAAAACAGTAGGAAAATAATGTGTTTTTGAAAAAAATCGCTACGGAGAAGTTCCTTATAGATAAATACGACTGTATGTACAACGTATGAGTAATATTAATTTTATACGGTTTTTATATTTATCATACGCACATCGTTTCAATATTGTGGATTAACTAGTGGACCCGCCAATGCTTCGCTAGTGCATATTAACTTATAATATATATCACATTTGTTACTGTCCTAAGTGCTATATAAACGCGAATTTATAAAAAAAGGGCGCTGCAAAGCCCACATCCACCCTGACTGTAATTCATACTGACACATACTACACATATAACAAATCTTAACTTCCTACCTCTGGTAGTTCATGAGATATATCCATTTTAAGTTTTTGATTCTATGGGCTGTACCACACCCCTTTTTCCAATCACAACCAAGTACAGCCAGGGACTATCAAAAAAGTCATCAGTACAGCTTAGTAAAATTTTCGTATCAATTTTTCTATTAGAAAATCCCTCAGAGCAATTTTTGAAAAGGGGGCGTGGTACTTCGCTTCTACCCTGACTGTAGTGCAAACTGCGCCAACAACATATATACCAAATCTCATCTTTATAGCTCTGATAGTTAATGGAGATTTAGCTTTTTTAACTTTCAAGTTGTATGGGCGTGGCCCCGCCGCCTCTCACCCTGGCTGAAATTTTAACTGAATTACAGTACGAACAACATGCATACCAAATACCATCTTCATACCTATGATAGTTTATGGGTTACATACTATTAAATTTTCAAGATGTAAGCCACGCCCACTGATCCAATTCTGTCTATTTTTTGTTGGATCACCAAGTTTAGTGCGAAATGCATCCACATAAATTTTCAAGGCGATAAGTGAAACAGTCAACCAGATATTGAGTTTTCAAAAATTGGGTCCAATGGGCGTGGCTACACTCACTTGATATATCGAAAACCACCGACCACATTGGTATATTCTGTTTTTTTTTTTATATGACAAAAACTCACTGTGGACTTTAGTTACCTTGAAGGCTCTGACCGTTACAAAATATTACTCGTATTCGTATCCCATTCAGTTCAAAAATGCGCGACTATGCGGATTTTAATGAATGCGGATTTAAATGAATACGATAAGAAACACTCAGTCACTGTGCCCTCGCATTACTTGAAATGAGTTTTAATACCCAATGTTAGTTGTGAACATTCACAGCTAGACCAATGTCACATACGTGGTCTACACATATATTTCTATACGTATACGTTATATGAATAAATTCACGGCACACGTACAAATGTACTACATATACATATCGTTTATGTACAAAATTTATATACACTTTCATGCATGTACGACATGCCATCAAAAAGGGCGTAGAGTTACAAAGCCATTTAAATGATCATGTTAACATATCTGTAAACATTTACTTTATACACGAACACAGCCATACCAATTATCTAAATGTCTAAAGCCAAACACACATGTCCAGAAATCTTTTAGAAGCGGCCAAACACGAGTGACTGAAAGGACTCATGTTGTTGTAGTATAAAGTACTGCTTCAAATGCCTTATGATGGAAGGTCTTATGTCTTAAAATATTAGCTGTAAGTTAGTTTCAGAGAATAACATTTATGTAGTTGTGTATTCTAGTGGACAGTAGTTATACGTCTAATCTTTCTATTATATTTGTTTGCAAATGCAGTTCTTTACCTTGCTAATATGATTAATGTAAGCTAAATATGGGCTTAGGGGTAAATGAAGTTAAAAACAGACTGCATGTGCTGTCAATTATAATTAATAGTAACTGGTCTGGGAAAACCTGCAGAAATGTGAATCGAGTTATGTTAAACATATAGAAAGGCACTAAGTTGTACACATGCAATATCGGTCAGGAGGTACTTTATAGTCGTATATGGATGGTAGAAAGTTAATTTGTGTGTTAAAGCGGTTAACAAGCGGTTAATTTATTCATGTTTTTCAAGGAATGCAACTTTTATATCGTATAAACTTTAATAAAACGAAACTGTCCCTCATTACCTTATTAGTTGTTGGGGTTTCAAAATATAATTTTTTTAGAGGTTAGCCGTCCCGTGTGTTATGGCGAACAGCATCTATAATAAATTTTGTTTTCATTAATGTCCTATTAGCAGCTGTGCTTGACGACCACTTTATGGTACCACTTTATGGTAGTCTGTCAGTTATGTGTGTCCTTTCCATGCATTCAGCATTACAAGTCATTCAATAAAAACTTTCAAATAAATTTGGAAACCTCTTTCATTCATATGACTCTTAATAAGATACTAAAGTCTAGTAATTTATATCATAAAAGTTATCTCTTCAAATACAATAACATATCTACATCAAATAATACAAAGAATGTTTTGCCAAATATTTTCATAACATATTTTCACAAAGTTTCAGGAGCAAACATCTCGTACGTATAATATACGATAATAATTACAGAAATACTAAAGAATAAACATAAATTTATATAGATATTGAATCGAGTGGGCAAACTAACCCGAAAATGACATTTAAGGGTTTCAACCAATGAATGAAATAAACACAAGAAAATGTTAATAATAAATCATAACAAAGAATTTTATAAATACGAGTATTTTGTAGACTTTGATCAAAAGATTTACATTAGATAGGAATTCGTTTACAGTCTAGACAAAGTAATTCAAATGATTTTATCAGAACAATAGCAAACGAGTACTAAAAAGGGCACATATGGAATAGAAAGAAAAATTATTAATTCGTTCGACTACTTGACTGTTAGAGAGCAACTGTGGCAAATTAGGTAAGGTAATAAGGTAAGTTTACAATGCTCAATTTTTTTCAATTAAGGGGAGTTGATAGTAATAACCAGTGAGAAAGTTTAAGTTGGAAAACCCGACTTACATATACCTTCCCCCTTAGGAAAACAAAAAATTTTCTAAAGTGGGGGGAGTGGTGCATTTGTATGGAAGGGCTCTATGAAAAATGCCCCAAATGCAAAATGCCCCAAAAAAAAAACGAAAAATTACCCAAAATAAAATTGGGCGAAAAAAAATGAAAAATGACCCAAAACTCAAGAACGAAATTTTCCCCAAAAATTATGAAAAATACCCCACAAAATTTATGAAAAATACCCCAAAAAATATTCTTCTAAACAAATCAAGCATTTTTATCAGTTTCTATACTCTCTCTTTATCTTTATTAAAAGACGAATGCGGTGGGGGGCACGCCCCCCGCCGCATCCGTCGTTATTAGTTTCTATACTCTCTCTTTAGCTTTATAAAAAGACGAATGCGGTGGGGGGCACGCCCCCCGCCGCATCCGTCGTTATCAGTTTCTATACTCTCTCTTTAGCTTTATAAAAAGACGAATGCGGTGGGGGGCACGCCCCCCGCCGCATCCGTCGTTATCAGTTTCTATACTCTCTCTTTATCTTTATTAAAAGACGAATGCGGTGGGGGGCACGCCCCCCGCCGCATCCGTCGTTATCAGTTTCTATACTCTCTCTTTATCTTTATTAAAAGACGAATGCGGTGGGGAGAACGCCCCCCTCCGCATCCGTCGTTATTAGTTTCTATACTCTCTCTTTAGCTTTATAAAAAGACGAATGCGGGGGTGGCACGCCCCCCGCCGCATCCGTCGTTATCAGTTTCTATACTCTCTCTTTAGCTTTATTAAAAGACGAATGCGGTGGGGGGCACGCCCCCCGCCGCATACGTCGAAGTCAGTATCGTAACTATCTCTCTGTCATATTTCATAAGTCGAAAAATAAAGAGAGGGGGGGGGGCGTCCGCCCCCCCCCATTTCTTTATCATCTACACCATGCTTTTTTATTTTTCTTTATATGAAAAAAAATTGGGGTATTTTTCATATCTGCAAAATTGGGTCATTTTGCATATGAAAAATGACCCAAAATTAAAAAACGAAATTTTACCTAAAATAAATGAAAAGTTCCCCAAAATTTATGGGGGATTTTTCATATGAAAAATTCCCCAATTTTGTATGGAAATTTTTTTGGGTAATTTTTCGTTTTTTTTTTTGGGGCATTTTGCATTTGGGGCATTTTTCATAGAGCCGTATGGAAGGCACCAGAAGGTGCGTGGCCATGTAGCCCATTTGCAATACCGTAAGTAGAAGTTATCGTGCGTACCAGCCAGACAAACAGGCGGACAAGACTCAAACGACTTAAATAGTAATGAATCGAATTTCTTCAAACAAACTGAGGGTCTATAGTGACTCCTTCTATGTGTTACACTTGTGGGTCGCATCAAATGATATATAATCTCTTACCCGTAGGCTGATGGTATAAAAACAATTTTTCAACGGCTTAAAACACTTTGGCCACGCACCTTTTGCCCACTTATCGAAATAAACATTTTGTCTGTACTGCCGAGTATGTATTTGTCACAAATATTATACCCTCCGCCCACCGATCGAAAATAAACTGTTCCCCTTTATATGAATACCTGTAGTATCTGTGTATCAAATTTGCCACGGGAACGGCCGTGGCATAGTGGTTAGAACACGCGACTACCATGCTGGAGATTGCAGGTTCAAAACTGGCTCCAGTCATCTTAAAAAACATTGTTCTTTCATTGTCGGCTCCCATCGAATGTTGTTGACAGCAACTACGCAGTATTAAGTGTCGAGTCAATCGGGGTGTCTAGTATGAGCTTCTCAAACAGTGACGTTCGCATTCGTCGATAAACAAGTAGGTGCCGTTAGTTGTGAATCTAAAAATAGAAAGCGTGTTAATTCACAACAACGCGAGGAGCTATCCCATACCTCATTCGTGGGGTGCAAAGGGAAATTAAGTTTAAGTTAAGTAGTACTGATCACAAAAAAACAGTTCGTCAACATTTTTATATTTGTTGAAAATGAAACTTAGTACACAGACAGCACATGGCACAACAAATATGAATATGTAATATTTGTTGTGCCATGTGCTGTCTGTGTACTAAGTTTCATCTCTCTGGAGATTAAAAAAAATTTCACCACCCCCAATCTGCCTAGTAATCGTAATACAAATTTCGTCTTCAAATCTGAACCTGTATCTCTTTAGGGCTGAAATACAGTTTGTACATGCCCACTCCGCCCACTGATCGAAAATTTATAATTGTTGTGCCGAGTACTATCTACATATAAAGTTAGTTTTTTCTATGGCTAAAATACAGTTTTGTCACGACTACAACATATGTACCAAATTATATATATCAAGGGCTAAAATATATTAGTGGAACGCCCCTACCCCCACTGATTTAATATTATATTTCATCTGTATATTCATAATTGTGTTGCAAAGTACTATCGGAATATCAAATTGTATCTCCGTCTCACCACTGATTGAAAATAATAATTTCGTCTGCAAACTTGAACCTGGAGTGCTGAGTACTAACTGAATGCCAAATTTTAACTCTCTAGCTTAAAAAAAAGTTTTGCCACGCCCCTACCGCCCACTGATCTAAAAACAATATTTCATCTGCATATTCATAATTGTGTTGCAAAATAACATCGGGATATCAAATTTTATCGTTCTAAGATATAAATACAGTTTGGCCATGCCACTCCGCCCACTGTTTGAAAATAAAAATTTCGTCTGCAAACTCGAACTTGGAGTGCCGAGTACTTCCTGTATAGCAAATTATATCTCTATAGCTCTAAAGAAAGTATTGCCACGCCCCTACCGACCACATTAATATTTCGTTTGCATATTCATAATCGTGTTGCAGAGTACTATCGGGATATCACTTCGCACATTGAATCAAAAATTAAAAAAATAAATACTTACTTACTTAGCTGTTACCTCTATGCAATCCCAGTGGATTAGATACCGCACGTAGAAAAATATTATAAGCGCCTCGATCTTCTGCGCTTCTTCTCCAGTTAGTCACACCAAGTTCTGTAAGGTTCTCAGTAACCTGATCTTTCCAACGGAGTTTAGGTCGCCCTCTTCTGCGCAGTCCATCGAGTTCATTGTCGAAGACTTTTCGAGCTGGAGCATTTTGGTCCATGCGTACAACATGACCTAGCCAACGCTACCGTTGCACCTTAATGAGTTTGACCACGTCAATGTCAGTGTACAGCTCGTACAGCTCATGATTCATACGACGCCGATACTCTCCGTTAACGATGATGGGCCCATATATTTTTCGGAGTATTTTTCTCTCGAATACCGCCAGAACCGATTCATCCGCTTGTGTCATAACCCAGGATTCTGAGCCATACATTAAGACAGGTAGAACCAGTATCTGGTATAGCTGGAGTTTTGTTCGTCGAGAGAGGGCTCTGTCATTGAGTCGCTTGCTTAGTCCTTAGTAGCATTTATTTGCAAGCAGGATTCTTCTCCGGATTTCTAGGCTGACATTATTTTCTTTGTTGATGGCGGAGCCTAGGTAGACAAAATGATCTACCACCTCGAAATTATAGTTGTCAACGTTCACGCAGTTTCCCAAACGAGTAGATTCTTTGTTCGTTGAAACTAATAACTTCGTTTTGTCCTCGTTCACCGTTAGGCCCATTTTCGCTGATTCCTTCTGAATACCTGAGAAGGCTGCAGTCACATCCCGCAGTTTTCTACGTCATCAGCGTACGCGAGTAGCATGTGGCTTTTGTTGAATATAGTGCCACTCGTGTTTACTGCAGCTTTTCTCATTATCATCTCCATCACAATGTTGAAGAGATCGCACGATAGGACGTCGCCTTGTTTTAGGCCTCGTCTGGTATAGAATGGCTCCGTAAGGTCCTTGCCAATCTTCACTGAAGACTTCGTGTCAGTCAGCGTCATTCCGCAAAGACGTATCAGCTTCGCTGGAATACCAAACTCAGCCATGGCTTCAAGTAATTTCTGCCGTATCAGGCTGTCGAAGGCAGCTTTATAGTCGACAAAAACATGGTACGTGTCGATCTGTTTCTCTTGGGTCTTTTCCAGGATTTGCCGAAGTGTGAAAATCTGGTCAGTTGTTGATTTTCCAGGTCTAAAGCCACACTGATAAGGCCCGATCAGGTTGGATAACACTGGCTTTAGTCTTTCACATAGCACACTCGACAGGACCTTATATGCGATGGGTAAAAGGCTGATCCCGCGGTAGTTGGAGCACACACTTGGATCACCTTTTTTCAGCACAGGACATAATACGCTTACATTCCAATCGTCGGGCATGCACTCCTTAAGCCAAACCGTGTGCAGGAGCTTGTGCATGCTCGTTATCAACTCCTCGCCACCGGACTTGAAGAGCTCTGCGGGCAGACCGTCGGCACCGGCTGCTTTGTTGTTTTTCAGCCGCGATATTGCTCTTCTTACTTCGGCTTGACTTGGTGGTGGGCAATCTAAGCCGTCGTCGACAATTGGCGTAATAACTTCACGTGCGCTGCCTTCTGGAACCAGCAGTTGCTGGAAGTGTTCTCTCCATATGTGCAGCACACTCTGCGTATCCGTGACTAGATTTCCATCACTGTCCTTACAGGTGGGGAGGCCATTACCGTATCCATTTGCTCTTACTTTCTGGTAAAATTTTCGGGCGTCACCTCTATCCCTGTATCGCTCTATATCCTCGTTCTCCCGTTCCTTCATCTGACGTTTTTTTCGCCTAAATAGCTGTCTCGCCCGTTTTACTTTCTCCTTATGCCGTTCCCTAACAGCACGGGTTACAATTGGCTGTAGCGTTGCCATATAAGCAGCATCCTGTTCCTCAGACGCTATGCGACATTCTTCATCGTACCAGGATTCGTCTGAGCGCCGCTTTTCATATCCTAGCACGGCTGTTGCGGCGGTTGCCATGGAATGCGCAATATGCTGCCACTGTGTATCGGGAACGTCAGAAGTAGAGGCGTTGTGTCGTAAAAGTTGGGAGAGTTGGTCGGAGTAGGCAGTAGCTATCTCTGGGGTTTGCAGCTTCGCGATGTCCAGCTTTCTTTGTGTTTGGTTACTTGCGTTTTTTGCTCTGCTCAATCTTGTGCGAACCTTGGCTGCAACCAGGTAATGATCCGAGCCTATATTAGCACCACGGATCACACGCACGTCCATGACACTAGATGCATGCCTGCCATCAATTACCACATGATCAATTTGATTTTTGGTGTTTTGATCGGGGGATAGCCAAGTGGCCTTGTGGATATCTTTGTGCTGGAATCTGGTTCCACTCACTACCATGTTCCTTCCCGCTGCGAAGCTAACCAGCCTAAACCCGTTGTCTGACGTGTCGGTATGCAGGCTGAATTTACCGATCGATGGACCAAGAACATCTTCCCTTCCTATTTTTGCATTAAAGTCTCCCAGAACAATTTTAATGTCGTGACCAGGGCAGCGGTCGTATGTTTCCTCTAGGCGCTCGTAAAATGCATCTTTAATCTCATCGCCTTTATCTTCCGTCGGGGCGTGTACACAAATCAGCGTGATGTAAAAATATTTCGCCCGGATGCGAATGGTGGCTATTCGGTCACTTATAGGGTTAAACCGCGAGACAAGGTGTCGAAGTCTCTTGCCGACTATGAAACCACATCCAAATTCGTGTCTTTCTGCATGGCAGCTGTAAAAGATGTCACAGTTCTTTCGTCGTGTGCATCCCTGTCCCGTCCATCTCATTTCCTGTATGGCGGTGATGTCAGCCTTGTATTTGTCGAGGACATCCGCCAGTTGGATAGAGGCACCATCTCTGTAAAGAGTTCGGACATTCCAGGTGCATATCCTTAAATCATGGTCCGTACATCGTTTGCGGGGGTCGTCAACATTTGGGGGGGTTCTTGTTTTTTTTATTCTCCGTGTTTTCATAATAAATTTTGTTTAAGGAGAGTGGCTTATTAGGCCACCGCTCCCGATCCTAGTTTCTTGGGGCTGCCAAAGCCACTAGTAACTTCTGTTACCTACTTCCTTAGACGCATCGGTGGTAGCATGCCGATTAGGTTACTCAACGTTTCGCCTTCTAACTCTAGCTAACTTTTAAGCGGTTGCTTTAAAGTCATTGCCCAGGGAATGCTTGGTCTAAGACCGGAAGTAGTTAGCTGCTTGGACAGTGCCGCAAAGGAATCGATTCTGGTCACTCCCAAGTGAGTGACAATCAGTAACTTTCAGCCTCTGGCCAAAGTCCCATTCCCCAAAAAAATAAATAGCTCGACAAAAATTCTATAGACATTGTACTTTATGGAGCGGAATCTATGAAAAAAATTATTTTTTTTCTAATATGTTTTTTAAAGAACGGTTAAAAGTGGGCGTAGAAATTAGCGTGGACAAATTTTCTTTCTCTAGAAACCTTACCGAGACTTTTACAAACATCTTCATATCAACAATCATTATGGCTGTTATAACGGTTTCTTTTAAACGGGGCGTGGTACCGCCCACTTCCATCCTAGCTGTAATTCGCAATGTACCAACAACGTGTATATCAAATATAATCTTCATACCTATGGTAGTTCTAATGAATATAGCCATATTAAATTTATAGTCGGTGACACGCCCTTTAAGCTGGATCACAAATTTGTCTGCCAAATGCACACACACAAATTTTCAAGACCATTTGTAAAACAGTCTTCCAGATATTGCGTTTTTAAAAATTGGGTTCAATGTGCGGCGCCACGCCTTGTTGATACATACAAAATTCAAGTAGCCTATTTTCACCAAAAATTTCAAAAAGATCGATTCTATATGGTACATAAAAGATTCAACAAATCAAGAAACATTGACTCAATTTTATATATATAGAAGATGTCAAAAGGTGATTTCAAATTATATCGACCCAGTCTGGATTTTGATGATATTCCGTTTTAATGAACCTTATTGATATCCTTGGCCCACATGTACCATTCATTTGTATGCTTTATTACTGAAGAGGAGGCGGAAATATATTAGGCGATACTGTTATTCTTATAATCTGATGTCTCTTTCATAAGTTATTCCAGCGTGTGCAGACGACCAATTGTAGACAGCTGTTAAACATGAAGCATTTCCAATGGATGCCGTTAGGAATGTAAAGTGAATCTTGAATCTTAAGCTGACTCACAATATCGACGTGGTGGCACCTTAACAACGTTGTTTGTAATATTTTTTTATTGTGAAGTGACTATATTTTCTTTAACTATTTTCTTACGTATTTCGCATATTGGCCTTTGCTACGCCGTCTTCCGAGCAATACATGTCAATATAATTCATTGTATTTGTTAAATATCATATATAGTTCTATATTCACTTATAAATCAATAATACTAACCGGTAATGTGTAGCTATTTAAAAAACCTATAAATAAACAGCCAACCCTAAAATCAAAATTATTGAGGCCACACAAATCGCAGCCATATCCTTTATAAATACTTTAGTATGTATGTATGTATGTATGTATGTAATTCTCTTATTTTTATTATCGACCGATGAATCAGCACATCGAAATCAGCGACTTCTAATCAAGCCCCATGTCATCATATTAGCTGTCTTTTGTTTTAATCAGGACTGCAATGCTCGATAATTTTAAAATCAAAATCCTTAAAAAAAACTTAATTTCCCTTTACACTCCGTTGTTGTGAAGTAACACTCTTTCTATTTTTAGATCCACAACTAACGGCACGTACACGTTTATCGACGAATGCGAACGTCACTGTTTGAGAAGCTTTTTACTAGACATGCCGATTGACTCGAAACTATACTGCGAAGTTGCTGTCGAAAATATCGAGAGGGCCGGCAATGAGTCGAAAATGTAGATGACTGGAGCTAGGAGTCTGGGATCTGGGATCATCCGCATGGTAGTCGAGTGTTTTAACCATCATACCGCGGCCGATCCATTATCGGTATTGCTCAAGAAATAAGAACGTCTATGCGCCCGGTACTTTATTTGTTTAAAATTTTTAATTATTAAGTATCTGAATTTTCATCAAGTAATGTTAATTAAGTTTGAACCAAAAATAAAAAGTATGTTTTTCTGTGTCCTAGTCGAGGAAGTTCTTGTGTGTTTTAATTTCGTAAGATATGTGAGAGTCCTGTGGATGATTCTGAAGACAATTGGTCTAAACTAAGCCGGAAAAATAAACTCGAAACAAATGACAATTACGTTGTTTCATATGTAGCTCCTTAATATGGAAGTTCGTTAATAGTAGTGTTAGGCATACTATAGCCGCATGGGCTTTAGTCGAGATATCAACCAATGTTCAGGATAAACCCACATCTACCAATCACGATATTTTTCGACAAATTGGAAAGCTATTGTGATCGTCAATACCAAATTTTTACGAATATTGGTAGAAGCCTTCGCTAAGGTTATTGTCTAAAATAGCAACACCCTAGACATACACCAAAGTTTGTGAAATTTGCACTTTGACAATTCACAATATTTTTGCAGTTTTGCGAAATGCAAAACTATTGTGACCGACAACATGAAAAATTTATGCAAATTGGTTCTGGACCATGGTGTCTTAAGTGAAGACAACAACCCTGTACACTAGTGATCTGCAGTAGAAAAAAAAAACAAAATAATATGTGTTTGACCGAAATATATTCGGTTCAATTTTTCAATATTTGTTTATAGCTTCGAAATTTTTTGTAAAAGAACTATTGAAACAGAACAAGGGATTTTTATATATTAGTTATTACTTTTATTTTTAAAATGTACAAACCAACATTTACAAACATGTATGACAAATTAGTATAATTAGTTTATTTGCGGGCAAGTTTCGGGTTTCCATGATACTGTACTTCTCCTCGCTAAACTGGTAATCGTGTTCTGGCATAATCTGAAATTAAGTAAAAAAATAAATTTGTTATTAGTATTGGAATATTGATTTTCTTAGTTTACGAAAGCTTTTTCATAAATAACATAATACATAACATATAAACATAATACATAATAGCATGTATGTTCGACAGGCCGTAGCATAGTGTTTAGAACACGCGACTACCACGCGGGAGATCCGTGATTCGATTCCCAGCTCCAGTCATCCAAATTTTTCTTTCATTGTCGACCACCTCGATGTTGTAGACAGCAACTTCGCAGTAGGGGGGTAGTATACGTAGTATATAAATATAATTGTGTTCAGTTGAAGCCTGTAGGAAGCTGCACTATTTAACCGATTTTTTTTTTTTAAATTTTGAAAACATTTTGTTGCATCCATTAAACTTTATCCATTAAAACAGAATATCAGGAGGATTATTACACCAATCGCCTTGCAATTTGACACGATCAGAGGGTGTGGCTTCGACCTTACGATCAAAAAACAAACATGCAATATTTGGCGTACTATAAATCTAGCATATTTAAAATAGGGTGTAATTGCGTTTAATAGAAATATGTGTAATCAGGCTAAAAGTGGTCGAAGCTAGATAAGAAGCCCTTCCATTTTTTGATAAGTAAAACGCAACATCTGGAGGGATATTACAGCTTTCGTTTTGAAATTTTACCTGAGATCAATACACGTATTCTAAAAAAAAGGGCGGGATGGGATTAAGGAGTGTGGCTCAGACTATTCGCTATCCGTCCCAAAAAAAAATGCAATATCAAGTTTTCATCAAGGGGGTAAAATAACTATTCTCATAGGATGAGTTACTTGAAGAGTATTTTCACAAAACATTGAGAGGATAGTTGTGGCATATAGAACATTGTTTATTCTTATATTCTTTCTTTGAAATTTCCTTAAGCAATAAGAAAATGTTTTTGTCAGAAGTCTGTTTTCTCTCTCATCTAGAAAGTTCCGGATGATACCAACATCGACGTATAATGAAAGGTTTTTGAACTATGTGGCCTTAAGACAACAGACTTGTAGAATTTTATTTTAATTGCCAAAATTCGGATTTTTAATAAAAATTTTCTCTTGTTTTAAATGGCATGGAATGCTATAATATGATCAACTGATTGTTATAAAGTAGTTAATTTTAAGTTTTTGTCAAGAAATCAAATTAATAAAGACGTTTAAAAGGCAAAGGAAACTGGTCGAATTTTCATTTTATTCAATTTATACCAAAATAAGTGGGACCATGTTAGGCAAAAGTCATATTAAATTATTACATTATTGAAGCACTATCTAAAAACAGTATCGTTACGGCGAAATTCGTATACAAAATTTTTTGTGCAAAAAAATATATAGGTTAACCCCTTGCCAAAATTTGAATTTTTGATAAAAAAATTTTTTTTCTTTAAATGGCATAGACTGCTAAAATATGATCAATTGAGTTTTTTAAAGTAGTTCATTTTAAGTTTTTGTCAAGAAATCAACATAATAAAAACGTTAAAAAGTCAATGGAAACTGGTCGAATTTTCACTTTATTAAATTTATTCCAAAACAGGTGGGACTAAGATAGACAAAAGTCATGTCAAATTATTACATATTTGAAGCACAAGCTAAAAATAATGTCACTGCAGCAAAATTCAGAAAGAAATATTTTTGTTCAAAAAAATTTCAAAAAATATTTGCCAAAATTTGAATTTTTGATAAAAATTTTCTTTTGTTTTAAATAGTATAGACTGCTAAAATATGATATGATAGATGTCGAAAGATGATTCCAAATTGTTTCGACCCAGTTTAGATTTTCATGACTACATTTTTGTGATATTTTTCGGGTAAAAGTGATTTTCTAAATTTTGATTTCCGTAGCCCACAAGTACAATTCATCCCTGAAGAGGAGGTGGAAATATATTAGGAGATACTGTGATTCTTATATGCCGGGCCGGTCCCATATCTGCAAGAACGTCTGCACGCCTGGTTGTTTATTTGTATATAATTTTAAATTATTTTGTATCTGAATTTTCATCAAGTACTATTAAGTAGTTTTGAATCAAAAATAAAAATAATGTTTCTCTTTGTCCTAGTCGAGGAAGTTCTTGTGTGTTTCTTTATTTCGTTATGTATGTGAAAGTCCTTTAGGTGATTCTGAAGACATTTTGGTCTTAACTAAGCAGACCAATTTAACTTGAAACAAATGGTAAGTACTTATTTTAATATGTAGCTCCTTAATATGGAAGTTCTTTAATAGCAGTGTTAGGCATCCTATAGCCTCGTGGGCTTTTTAATCAGATCGGATGTTAGTGGAGACATTAACCAATGTTAATGATAAACACACATTGGCCAATCACGATATCTTTGAGTTTTGCAAATCGAAAAACTATTGTGATCGACAATATAATATTTTCATGAACATCGGTTTATATATTTGCTATGTGTTTGGTATGGGATATCAGCACCCTAGACGTGAACCAATGTTTATTAAATTGCAACATTGACAATTCACGATAATTTTGCAGTTTTGCGAAATACAAAACTATTGTGACCGACAACATGAAAAAATTACGCACATTGGTTCTTGACCGTGGTGTCATAAGTGATGACCACAACCGTGTACAACAGTGATTTGCAGTAGAAAAAATGAGATCAGTATACACTGTATTAGACCCAAATTGAACCGATTTTCGCTCTATTTTTTAATAGTTTCGAAATTTTTTTGTAAAAGAACTATTGATGCAAAGCAAGGGGTGTTTGTATGTAAGTTATTTCTTTTTTTTAAATGGCTGACCCATCAAACTTGGTCCCGCCTGCAAAATATTTTACAAAAATTTTGATCTACTAACGATTGTTAACACTTTTCGCCGACAAATATTTAATTTTAATTCAGTTAACTTTTTTACAAACCAGTCGTTTAATCAAAATGGTCGTTAGTCTTATTTAGTGTCTTGTCTATTTCGTCCTTACCCAGCTTAGATATTCAATAATGACATATAATCCATTACTTACATTTTTACCTTTTTTAAAAATAGAATCCTTTATACATTCGTTTTCATGTTCTTTTTTTATTATATTTAAAATTTATATCGGTTATTTTGGTATTTCATTGTTAACTACAGAAAATTATGCTGCTATTTTTTGTTTTTTTTTTAGGTGTCAACCATTTGCTCTCAAAGAACCAGAATGTACTCGTTCACTTTTGACCATGATTTGAACGATCATATTCGCAAATGCCAAGAACCACCATCTTTATTTGAGGACAACATTGGTTTCAGTACAATCAATAACATTCATATTATTCTGATCTGCAATATGGCATTCCCAAAGACTTGATTAAGACTTTAATGCCGGATATGGTTGATGAATCTGTACTTAGAACTATGCAAAAATTCAATGAATTCACCATAAAAGCTCCTCTTTTTTTTTGGCTTGTGTGTGTCTGTGGAATATTTTATACGTTTTGCACTGATAATATTTTTAAGTTTTAATTATATTACGTATAAAGTAATAAGAGTATCTGTAATTCCTAGTCTTTATTTTCATTCAATTACTTTAATTTGCTAATAAATAAATAAAAAAATAAAACAAAATATTAACAATCTTGTCATTTTATTTAAAGGGGGTGAAAAGTGCGCAACATGTTTCAAAGTAAGTAAAAATAATAATTTTTCACTTTCCCTGCTACATACATCGGTTACGATTTGACAGTTTCAACATTCGGCAAAATACCAGGCGACCAGAACCAGTCAGATAATAAACTTATGCAGGCTTGAATCACCCTGTTTATGTAGCGCCTAAAAGTATACCTTTGATTATAAGTATAATATTTTGTTTATTCGGGTCACCCTGTATGGTTTTTAAATATGTCGTAAAAATATTGCATACTTTTAGGCGCAACCAACAAAATGTCGACGCTTTTTCACTATTCTGGGCTCCTGTTATTTCAATGAAACCTCAAAATCGTAATGATGAAAAAAAAAACAAAGTACTAACGAAAAAACAGATCGATCTTCTTTATTCAGACGCATTAGTACTTACCTTTTTTACACACTTTTTTTAAATAAAAAGAAACCTTTAAGATTTTGGTTTGCATGTTAATTTTTTTATTTTTTTTACAATTTTTATCTTAAAACATAAATAAAATTAAATATTATCAAGGAATTTTTCTAAAAACATTAACATAATTTATCTAAAGAGAAAAATGTTGCTCTCTTCTGGTATATCAGTAACATTAAAAAAGTCCCGTAAAAAATTGCACCTGAAAAAAGAGAAAATAATATTTAAATTATGTTTTTGAATTAGGAATAATATATGTCAAAGTATTCAATGCTAGAGGATATAGTGCGATAAATTAGGAAAAGTTTTTGTTGGAAAAATTATCATATTTTTTAAGATAACAACATTATTTACATACTAATTTACAGTAAAACTATACAATTTAAAAAAACCAAGGGTGATCGCGTGGTCCGAGGAATTCCAAAATAAGGACCTTTTGGATCGTATTTTACAACCCAATATATGTGGATACTTAAAATAAAGTTACTGAAAACACGATTCTATTATGGTTTTAGGTGTCTAGTATGGAAATTCTGAACCAGTAAGATCTATATATTTTGGAAGCGATAGTTTTGATATTATATAATGGATAAAGCGATAAAAACATGAATTCTTTTTGACAAAAAAATTGAAAAATATTATTACACTTTTCATGGAAATTAGAGTAAAATTTGTAATTTGAGTAATTTAAAGGAGTCTTGTTATTGTAAATAAAGGGTTTGTAACATACATTTATAGAAAATATATAAAGTAACTATTGGAACCGACAATTCTTCGCTATTGCTTATTTGACGAATACTTATAATATGTTTGTCACGCCTATTAAAAGGGATAAGCTTAAGCATCGTCCATATACGCTGTGTAAACAACTCGTAACCCAAAGTTACTCCTAAGCCGGACTAAACTAACTAAGTCTCACTAACCGACAACAAAACATCCGTCTGCAAATTTATAGCACCAAGTACTATCTGTATACAAATTTTACCTTATAAAGTCCTGAAAACATTTTACCCACTTTCCCTTCTACCGACCGATCGGAAATAAAATATTCATCTACATACCCAAACTGACGCAATGTAAATAGTCCTTAAACTTTACTGACACAACTCCTGGAAACAACCTGTCGAAAGTGTCCGCAAATAAAATTTAAACATGTTATGACTTTAAGAAAAAACCAGTAAGAAAGTTTCTGTCAGGCAATCCGACTTACATATACCCTCACCTTCTGTAGAACATAAAATTTTCTATTATATTGATTTTATTACTCGATTTCTAAAGTAAGCGGATTGGTATATTTGTATGGGAGGTACCAGATGGGGCGCGGATAGTCTTCCAGTTTTTTTCTACAAAACTTTTGTGCTGTTATAGCTTAACAACATACCGAATTTGGGCACGATCGTGTCGAGTGTATTGATATAATTACTCCATCCCTAAACTGGGCGGAGAGGTGCATTTATATGGGAGATACCAGAAGGGGCTTGTCTAGACTTCCATATTATTTTCCAAAAAACTTTATCCTGCTTGAGCTTTACTACATACAGAATTTGGGCACGATCGCGTTAGGTCTATTAATAATATTTGTCGATTTCTAAAGTGGGCGGTACCAGATGGGTTTGGGAGGTACCAGATGGGGCGTGGCTAGAGTTCCAATTTTTTCTCAAAAACTGTATCCTGCTATAGATTTACTAAAGAAAGAATTTGGGTACGATTGCGTTGGATTTATTGATATTATTACTCCATAACTAAAGTGGGCGGAAAGGTACATTTGTATGGAAGGTACCAGAAGGGGCGAGGCTAGACTACCAATATTTTTTCTAAAACTTTATCCTGTTAAAGCTTTACTAAATACAGAATTTGGGTACGATCCCGTAGAGTGTATTGATATTATTAGTCGATTTCTTATGTGGCGGAATGATGAATTTGTATGGGAGGTATCAGAAGGGGAGGGGCCATATAGCCCATTTGCAATACCGTAAGTACTTTTGGAAAAATATTAACTTGTGCAAAATTTCAAAACATTTGGTTGCGCCTATCGAAAGTTATTGTGCGCACCAGCCGGACAGCCAGACAGACAGACAGGCGGACGTGGCTCAAACTACTTAAAAAGTAATGAGTCGAATTTGGTTCAATGAAACCTAGGGTCTAAAGTGACTCCTTCTATAAGTTATACTTTTGGGTCGTATCAAATGATATATACCCTCCTACCTAGTAGGGTGAGGGTATAAAAACACTTTTGAGTCCTTGCTCTAAGCTTCAACAACAGTACTTTTTGATAAAAATAAAAGTACTTTTTGATACAGTAAAAATAATTTTTGGGACAATTAAACAACTTTCTGGTATAATAAATGCACTTATTAGTACATTAAAGTACGTTTTGGTACATTTAATTATTATTCTTGTGTACAATAAAAGTACTTCTTACTTACTTAAATTCCCTTTACACCCAATGAATAAAGTATGGATAGCTTCTCGCGTTGTTGTGAATTAACACGCTTTCTATTTTTAGATTCACAACTAACGGCACCTACTTGTTTATCGACGATGGCGAACGTCACTGTTTAAGAAACTCTTACTTGACATGCCGATTGTCTCGACACTAATACTGCTAAGTAGCTGTCGACATTATTCGAGGGGAGCCGACAATGAAAGAAACATTTTTCTTTTTCTTTTTTAAGACGACTGGAGCCAGGAGTTGAACCTGTGATCTCCCGCATGGTAGTCGCGTGTTCTAACCACTATGCCACGGCCGGTCCCAAAAAGTACTTCTCCAGACAATATATTCTACTTTTTGGTACCAATAAAGTACTCTTTGATATCATAAATGATCTTCTTGGTTTAATAAATGTGCTTTGTTGTACTATAAAATCACTTTTTGGTACAATAAGTTTTTATTTTTGGTACAATAAATGTACTTTTTATTACAAATAACTGTACCGTTTAAGTACAATAAATGTATTTTTTATAGAGTAAATTGTACTTTTTGGTACAGTAAATGTACTATTTGAAAAAATAAATTCTACTTATTCGAATATTATCTGTATATCAATTATAATCGCTCTGGTTTGAAACTACAGTTTTGCCACGCCCTCTTTGGCCACTGATTGAGAATGACTAGAATTTGAACCTAAAGTTCCGAGTACTATGTGTACCAAATTATATCTCTCTGGGGCTAAAATGCAGTTTTGCAACGCTTACTCCGCCCACTGACTCAAAATTAAAATTTCGTCTGCATATTCATATTCGTGTTGTTGAGTGCCGTCTGTGTACCAAATTGTATCTCTCTAGGGCTTAAGTACAGTTTTGCTACGGCCACTCCGCCCACTGATACAAAATTAAAATTATATATGGGCAAGGCCACCGTCAGTAACGTCACGTTCGTATACATATTTTGGTCAATATCTTTACTAAATACTATTATTTCTTCCAAGTTCTCGTCATAACTGTTGTTTCATACGTAGACAATTTTGCCGTATCTCGTTTTGTTGTAAAGTTATGACCATTTTAAGCCGTCAGTAACGTCACCGGATTTTGAAAGTGTGTTTTGAGGTTACTGAACGTTTGTGTAAAAATTAGCGAATTGAAAAGAGTTTATGTTTATAATTGCCCAGTATTTAAAAAAGGAAGGCTGAAAGATGATTTTTATGCAAAAGGTGGGCTTAAATTTTATGTTTTAATCACGTAATCGCCATAAAAGCAGTGTCAGTAATGTCACACAAAAATGTCAGTAACGTCACATGTACGAATTTCGGTAGGATTTTCGGGTCTATTTTCTCTTGGGTTAATAGAGGGACCCTAAACGACCAAAAAAATCATCGTAGAGGAGTTTTAAGATGCAACCTGGGGAGAAATTGAGACAAAACCAGTTTCATAAAAAAAATTTTAGTAAATCGGGCTCGACCTTTAGAGCTGATTTTTGTATGATAGAGTGTTAGTTAATAAAATTATCTCTTCAATATTGTGTATAGCTTAAGGGTTGTTTTTGATCAGTTTTGCATCATTAAAATTAAAATTTGTAATTTCTCCCTTCTTTTCAGTTTTAGCGGCTGTTTAGTACGAAAAAATGTCGAATTAACTTCTGTTTTTTTTTTTTTTTGCATAAAATTTGTGAAATTTCTTCCTCAATGGTGATACAAATTTTGTGTGAGTATTTTGAACTAAAAAAATAAAAACACATTATTATCGGAAAAAACAAAAGTCTTTATTAATTCAGACTTGTTAATTTTTGCAAAATTAAAGCATCGCTTCGCTCTTTTTTAACGTAAATAAACATAAAATATCACAAAAATAAGCAATTTTATTTGTATCCCTGCTGAGCAGCTATTTCGTCCCCAATGATACGAATTTGGTGCGCAGACGAAATGTCACGAATGTTTTTTTGCGTTTGCGAAAATTGTGGCCGTATCCAAAATGGTGTTTATTTTCTAAACTCTTCTTCAGCAGCTTCCGCAACTAATATTTGCGATTGTGTATATTGGAACGCCTCAACGAATTCCCATGCACTGCTTACTATGCAGTGACGAGCTTTTTCTTTTGTACTCGTCGTATTTGTTGGTTTCTTTTAGCTTTTTAACATAACGCTTGTCTCTTTTTGCACCAGGAATCGGAGTCTAGTAATTCAATACCAAATTGTTAAGCAAAAAAGTAAAAAAATTAAATTAAAATATTACGTCAGTAACGTCACACAATCTGTTTTTGCAAAAATACCCTGCTATGTGCTAATAAGGGTTCATTTAAGCATTGATTATGAAAGTACTTCAAAAGTACTCAAAAAAAAATCAGCTCATCCAACCTCTTTGCAAATTAGTTAATGCATAAAAAAACATTTTATAAAAATTTGTCAGTAACGTCACCATTTATTTGCGGCTGATTACTTTAAGCTTTAATTGGTCCAAATCCCAAGCTTTGTACACAAATTTGCTTGCTAATCAATAGTTTGATTTGTATTCTATCCAAAGAAAGTAAACATCTGTCTAAAGTATAACAAAATAAGAACAAACAGGCCTGTTCTGAAAATCACAAATCACAAAAGTGATTTGAAATCACAAAAATGGTGTTCTGCACACCAAACTTTTTGAAATTTTGTGATTTCAAACCGGTCACCTAAGCACCTATCGATTTCAAATCACATGCTTATTTTTACGAGTACTTTTATGGGAATTTAAAAATAAATTGCTTAATTTATTAACAACATGTGTTATTTCTTAATTTATGTAGTAAAGTTACACATTTAGCGCAATAAATGCTCTAAAATTAACAATTTTTTGAGACACTACTTTTTATGTATCTGTTTTGTGAATTTGTTTGTGATTTGTTAATGAAGTGCTTGTGATTTGATTTTGCTTGATGTCATCAGCTGATTTAGTTTTCGAAGATTTAATCAATGCGTTTTTATACGTTGTTGTTTAATTGTGTCCTTCGCAAATTTTCCAGAGCAAAAAATATAGCACCCGGCGTTTTACTTTAAACTTTTCCTTCTTTTTCAACTTAAAAACGTCAAATTTCTACTCACTTGAATATCCTTATTACATCACAACAAAATAAGCCAAAAAATCAGCTGTTTTGTTGTGATTTCGAAAAATTCAAATCACACCGAAAAAGACAAAATCGTGTGATTTACAGAACAGGAAAAAATCACACATGTGATTTCAAAACGGCATGTGATATGAAATCACGTGATTTACAGAACAGGCCTGAAAATTTACCTTTTTCGCCGACATTGGTATATTTTCCAAATACACCTTGCATGTGCCACTTATGAAAAGGATGTAAAATATCAAATCAGACACAAATTTTGCACTGGCATACATTGCTGGCATATTCTATACATATTAGACATTTGAAATATAAAAAAAATTATGGACCTTGTGTAATCAAACGATTAGATTCTTTGTTCGTTGAAACTAATAACTTCGTTTTGTCGTCGTTCACCGTTAGGCCCATTTTCGCCGATTCCATCTGTATACCTGAGAAGGTTGCAGTCACATCCCGCAGTTTTCAATCGATGATTTCTACGTCATCAGCGTACGCGAGTAGTATGTGGCTTTTGTTGAATAAAGTGCCACTAGTGTTTACTGCAGCTTTTCTCACTATCATCTCCATCACAATGTTGAAGAGATCGCATGATAGGCCGTCGCCTTGTTTTAGGCCTCGTCTGGTATAGAATGGCTCCGTAAGGAATACCAAACTCAGCCATGGCTTCGAGTAATTTCTGCCGTATCGGGCTGTCGAAGGCAGCTTTATAGTCACGAAAAGATGGTACGTGTCGATCTATTTATTTTGGGTCTTATCCAGGATTTGCCGAAGTGTGAAAATCTGGTCAGTTGTTGATTTTCCAGGCATAAAGCCACACTGATAAGGCCCGATCAGGTTGGATAACACTGGCTTTAGTCTTTCACATAGCACACTCGACACGACCTTATAATCGATGGGTAAAAGGCTGACCCCGCGGTAGTTGGAGCACTCACTTGGATCACTTTTTTCAGCACAGGACATAATACACTTACCTTCCAATGTCGGGCATACACTCTTTAAGCCAAACCGTGCGCAGGAGCTGGTGCATTCTCGTTATCAGCTCCTCGCCACCGGACTTGAAAAGCTCTGCGGACAGACCGTCGGCACCGGCTGTTTTATTGTTTTTCAGCCGCGATATTGCTCTTCTTACCTCGGCTTGACTTGGTGGTGGGCAATTTAAGCCGTCGTCGACAATTGGCGTGATAACTTCACGTGCGCTGCCTTCTGGAACCAGCAGTTGCTGGAAGTGTTCTCTCCATATGTGCAGCACACTCTGCGTATCCGTGACCAGATTTCCATCATTGTCCTTACAGTTGGGGAGGCCATTACCGTATCCATTTGCTCTTTCCTTCTGGTAAAATTTTCGGGACTCACCTCTATCCCTGTATCGCTCTATATCCTCGTTCTCCCGTTCCTTCATCTGACGGTTTTTTTCGACTAAATAGCTGTCTCGCCCGTTTTGCTTTCTCCTTATGCCGTTCCCTAACAGCACGGATTAAAATTGGCTGTAGCGTTGCCCTATAAGCAGCATACTGTTCCTCAGACGCGATGCGACGTTCTTCATCGTACCAGGATTTGTCTGAGCGCCGCTTTTCATATCCTAGCACGGTTGTTGCGGCGGTTGCCATGGATAGCGCAATATGCTGCCACTGTGTATCGGGAACGTCAGAAGGCGTTGTATCGTAAAAGTTGGGAGTGCTGGTTGGAGTAGGCAGTAGCTAGCTCTGGGGTTTGCAGTTTCGCGATGTCCAGCTTTCTTTGTGTTTGGTTACGTGCGTTTTTCTCTCTGCTCAATCTTGTGCGCACCTAGGCTGCAACCAGGTAATGATCCAAGCCAATATTAGCACCACGGATCACACGCACGTCCATGACACTATATGCATGCCTGTCATCAATTACCACATGATCAATTAGCCTAGTTGCCTTGTGGATATCTTTGTGCTGGAATCTGGTTCCGCTCACTTCCATGTTCCTTCCCGCTTCGAAGCTAACCAGCCTAAACCAGTTGTCTGACGTGTCGGTATGAAGGCTAAATTTACTGATTGATGGACCAAGAACATCTTCCTTTCCTATTTTTGCATTAAAGTCTTCCAGAACAATTTTAATGTCGTGGCCAGGGCAGCGGTCGTATGTTTCCTCTAGGCGCTCGTTAAATGCATCTGTAATCTCATCGTCTTTATCTTCCGTTGGGGCGTGTACACAAATCAGCGTGATGTAAAAATATTTCGCCCGGATGCGAATGGTGGCTATTCGGTCACTTACAGGGCTAAACCTCGAGACCTGGTGTCGAAGTCTCTTGCCGACTGTGAAACCACATCCAAATTCGTGTTTTTCTGCATGGCAGCTGTAAAAGATGTCACAGTTCTTTCGTCGTGTGCATCCCTGTCCCGTCCATCTCATTTCCTGTATGGCGGTGATGTCAGCCTTGTATTTGTCGAGGACATCCGCCAGTTGGATAGAGGCACCATCTCTGTAAAGAGTTAGGACATTCCAGGTGCATATCCTTAAATCATGGTCCTTATATCGTTTGCGGGGGTCGTCAACATTTGGGGGGGTTCTTGTTTTATCTATTCTCCGTGTTTTCATAATAAATTGTGTTTAAGGAGAGTGGCTTATTAGGCCACCGCTCCCGATCCTAGTTTCTTGGGGCTGCCAAAGCCACTAAGAGAGCCTGTGTTGAGCTTCAGTAACTTCTGTTACCTACTTCCTAAGACGGATCGGTGGTAGCATGCCGATTAGGTTACTAACTTCTAACTCTAGCTAACTTCTAAGCGGTTGCTTTAAAGTCATTGCCCGGGGAATACTTAGTCTAAGACCGGAAGTAGTTAGCTGCTTGGACAGTGCCTCAAAGGAATCGCTTCTGGTCACTCCCAAGTGAGTGACAATCAGTAACTTTCAACCTCTGGGCAAAGTCCCATTCCCTTAAAAATTATAGCCTATGGTTATTTCCATATATGTAGTACACCAACTGTCTTCCAAATTTCATTGAAATCGGTTTAGCCGTTTAGGCGCGATTAAGCAACACACATACAAACAAATAAACAAACAGACAGACATTCACATTTATAATATTAATCTATATATATAAAAGTGAACATTTGTTTCTACGTATGTCCACTATAGACTTCAAAACTACCCAACCGATGTGCAACAAACCGGCATCAATAGAAAGACAATCTTTCGAGGATCGTTATAGGTTACTTAAATATTGCATTTGAATCATGTGGTCCATTTATTGAGTCGATTTTCGATTTTCCCATACAAAAAATGTTCAAAAGTTTTAAATTGTGAAAATTTAAATAGTATGTCAATGTTAAATTTGTCAATATTTGAATTTTCAAATGACACAGACAAATGGTATATTTATGTATGTATATAAGATTTAAATAGAGTTTGTTTGAAACTCAGTGGATGCTACAGTATTTTACTGATGTCTCTGAGGTGAGGCCAATCCATTCCACCCCATTAACAAAAATGCAATATCTGGCGTACTACTAAAATAAGTGACTTTAAATCAGGTGTGGATGCAATATTATCAGGTCAAAAACTGGCAGGATTAGATTATAAGGCGTGATCCCGCCCCCATGAGCTAATTTGTTAAAGTGCGGTATCTGAAGTACTAGATTAGTAGGAATAGCCCTACTCATAGGACCTAATTTGTAAAAGTGTAATATCTGATGGCCTAGATCATTAGGCGTGGCTCCGTCCGTAGGACGTAATTTTGCGAATGGTAATGGAATTTGTTGTGGATTCAATTAAGGTTAATATACGTAATCTAAAGGAAAAGGGGGGATTTGAAATATAATGTGGAATAAACACCAATATTCGTGATCAAGCATAAGGGGTAGACCTGCCAAATTCTGTTTTCCAAAAGCAATAGTCGAAGGACTGCAGCACTATATTGATATTTGGTATGCAATTTTTTGAGACCAGTGGTGTATGTAACTGAGATCTACGGCAGAAAAAATCGAATAATCACAAATTTAAACATTTCCCAAATATGCATTCTATTACATTTAGATCGACGAACGTCATACAACAGTGTAATATTAGCAGTTACGAATGAGTGTGGAGGATTTTATTTCCTTATTGCACCAATGGGTTTTGATATTGTTGATTATGCAAAATGTTTGATCGCGTTGGCTATTGCATCCTCCTGTATTACGCAGCCATTTTGAATGTTGCAGAATAGAGCAAAAAATTTAAATTTTCCAAGAACCGCACATGAGTTATCAAGTTAAAAAATGTTGCTTACATGTCAAATCATAATGAGAGATGAGTGTACTATGACACACAAAAAATCGTTGAAACACCTTGATCGCGTATTATAGGATTTAAGAAGCAATACATGATTGAGTTATCCTTCTTAAATTAATTTACCCAGAAAATATAAGGGAACCGAAGTGTTGCTACTATGTATAACAATGATACCCACGGAATTGCCGTTAGATTTAAATGACTACAGTTTCCAGTTCGGTTAAAATTTGCAATGACATTCAATAAATCTGAGGGACAGTCTATTCAAATTTGAAAAAGCCAAATTTTTCGCATGAACACCTTTATGTTGCATGTTCACGTGTAGAATGACCCACTGATTAAAATATGTACACTTCTTTGGTTCTTCCATACATACTCTATTATCAAAAGCGTTACAATAAATATTATCAAAAGCGAAGTCTGCCCGGTCAGCTAGTAGGATATAAAGTAATGGCGTTCTTCTATCGCAAAAGTACAATATAAACAAATAACCGGAAATTTGTTATCTAAAGTGTTTAAAGTTTAATGCCTTCAATATCTTATGATCATGATAGGAATTCCCTGCTCTAAATTCTTCCGCTAGCATTTTCAACACCATTATTGTTGATTCATCAAGTCAGAAAATTGATAGGGCAAACGTGTTTCATATTTTCTCTTTTTTGCTTTTACAGTATCTGGTACATACAGACAATGGTCGATACCAAATATATTTGGTGTAATGGTTATAGATGAGAACATAAGCTTTGAAAGATATATAATAAAAAAATGTATTTACTTGTCTGTCCCTTTAGGCACTATTCTTCATTTATAAATATAAAATATTACCATAACCTACGTAAATACTAAAAGGTCAAACTCTAAACATTATCAGTGAAAGCTTTACTGCTTAACGTCATACGCATTAACTTATACTTATACATCCTTCATCGAAGGTAATACAATTTAACCTCAACCGTTGTTGTATTCCTTTTAAACTACATTAAGATCAAAAAATTCAGTCTATATCTGTTGCATCGAGCTTTGACTGTATGTACCTTGTTTTTTGCGGCATGTATGCTAATATGCACATGTATACATAGCTCTAACTAAGGTCCGTTTGTATCTCGAATTGGTGCCAACTGCGGTTGACTGTATGGCAATGAAACCACATGCAACATACGTACGAGAAGCATAATTGAATGTATGACTGACGTTGTCCAGTTAATTGGGATATACCAGCATGCAGAGATCTTTCACTCATGCGTTTCTCATATTTGTTTTCGAAGTTGGTCTAGCAGAGAGGTCAGTGTTGTTGGGTGTATTAAGGTATACGTGTTTTTTTTGGGGGCTTTGGACTGCAATTTAAAAAGTTTAAGTGAAAGTAAAAAACTGCAAAGTTGTAGTCAGTCAATTAGATCTGACAGAAGATTGACCACATACAGTTTTTTCAATTTGCTATATAAACTTAGAATAGTATTATGATTAGTTGATTTTTTTTACATTATTCTAAAAATCTAAAGAGGAAAATGGGTGACATTTTTCTTTAATATTTGTAGAACTAACATATAGTTGACTATTTAGAGAGCAATTTTTAAATTTGAATGTAACGCATACTTGTTGGTAAAAAATGGTGAACAAATGATTAAGTTAGTTATGTTTTCCGAGCAAGGCAATTTTCTTATCCTTCTTATCATGGGAGGCGTCATGCCACTATTTTGTTCAATGCACTTTTGTGCCGCCTTATGCACAATAGTTGGAAAGGAAATCGTACAGAGTTGGAATAGTCTCACTATATGTACCACTGATATACGCATTACAATATACTACACAATATTACATTCGGTAATTTGGTTATTTGGGAATGATATAAAAAAAGTATGAACCTAAGAAAAATGTATTTTATATTTTTATTATATTGAACAGTAAGGGAATTTTTAAATTACATGGATTTAAATAGTGTATCTGGCAAATGTCGACCTTCGCTATCCACACACTGCTGCATACGTTTTCTGAAGTTTTCATGAACTCTAACAATCGTGTCGACTAGTATTCTGCCAATTTCAGCCTCAATAATGTTAATTAGGTCTTCCAAGGTGTTGGGACAGTTGATATGCACCTTCGACTTCAGGTAACCCCAAAGGAAAAAATCGCATGGGGCTAAGTCTGGTAAGCGAGTCGGCCAGTTCACATCAACCCTCAACGAGATAAGCCGTCCAGGAAACATTTGCCTAAAAACTATTCATGGTAACCCTCGCTTTGTGTGCAGTGGACTTCGGAGTTCACAAATATGGCAAGACGGTTATCCTGGAAAAGTAAGGACCAATGATGCCTACTCGTGATGTGGCGCTCCACACAGTGACGCGGTCCGAATGCAGAAGTCTCTGGTGAAGTTCTCTGGGTATTTTTCATTCCAGTACCGCATATTATGTTTGTTTACACACCCACTAGTGTGAAAATGTGCCTCATCAGAAAAGAACACAATTGCGTCACGGGGCATAGTTGCAAGAATGTCTTCACAAGAATTCCACTGTGTCAAATAGTCCCGTGCCAAGAGCAAGTGATTGCTTCCAAGCTGAGTAGAGATACCATGTTTTGTGGTGTTCAGAAATACTTCCGCATGGGGGAAAAGCGAATCGTAAAGGAAAAATACGCTGCACTGCAATGATCTAGTGCTCATTTGAAAAATATGCTTCAACACAAAATGACCTCTCCTCACGTGTCCAATGCATGATGGCAACTGAAAGCTAGACGAATACAAATCTACCGTCAGCCACTATAAGCCACGCACACTCTACTTTCTTCGATCAACAATGCTGCCACAGCCTGCAATGCAAAAAAGCAAATTACCGCGCTCCACCCTGTATATATATAAAAGGGTGACTGACTGAACACTCCCCAGTCCATACGGCTAAAGCTTGAATCTCTGTTTATGCGTTCTTTTTACGACTTAGCCGAGCTCTAAAAAGTGATTTTGAAAATTAGCACTTTAAAAACTTGACGGGGTACCGCTTGTACAACTACTTATACAAATGGCTGTATCTTCTGTATTAAGTCTAGACTTGGTACATAAGTTAGTCGTACAAGAACAATTTGTTGAATGTGCCATGCCCCTTTTTAAAAAATAGTTATATCGGCCAAAAAAATAGACCGATTGCAATGACATTTTTACATTTCCGAAGGGACTCTATCATAGGGTTCATAAAAAAATAATGAGACGAAGGGGCGTGGCACCACCTTATTATTTACTTAATTAACTGGCACTTCATTGCAATAGTATGGGGATATAGCCCACACGTCAAAAATATATGCGCTTCAATCTTCTGCGCTTCTTTTCCAGTTCTTCACACCAAGGTTATGGTGAAAGGTTATGGTATTTCTGCCATTAAATCGTGCTAATAACTGCTATTAGCAAGCAGGATCATTCTCTGGATTACGTTATTTATTTTGTTGATGGCGGAACCTAGGTAGGTAAAATTATCTACCACCTCGAAATTATAGTTGTCAACGTTCACGCAGTTTACCAAACGAGTAGATTCTTTGTTCGTTGAAACTAATAACCTCGTTTTGTCCCCGTTCACCATTAGGCCAATTTTCACTAATTCCTTCTGTATACTTGAGAAGGTTGCAGTCACATCCTTTAGTTTCGACCAATGGTGTCTACGTCACACAATGGTCGATTTGGTTGATCTAGCCATGGAATGCTTAATATGCTGCCACTGTGTATCGGGAGTGTCAGAGCAGTTGTGTCGTAGTAGTTGCGAGAGCTGGTTGAGGAAGAAAGTGGCTACCTCTGGGGATTGCAGTTTCGCGATGAGATCTAAGATGATCATACCAAATCTCTAAGCTACGACTGTAACCGCGAGGACAGACTAAAAATGCGAATATGTACCAAAAAATAAAAATATGTATCAAAAATGGATTCCTCGACCCCAAAACCAGTAAGGTACCGCAACTTTCCTGCATAATAAAAATAAATAAGCTTTATTTTAATGATTTGTTCTTGTAAGCCAGCATTCCAAAATCAACACCTTAAATGCGTATAAGGAAAAAATCTCGCACTAAAGTATAAAAAACCCTTGGTTTCATCCCATTCCGATTTGGTTGTTGCTCTATGTTGCCATATGATTAATTTGTTTTTTAGTGTTCTGACCGGGGTTGAGCTAAGTTGCGTTGAGTATATCATTATGCTGAAATCTGGTTCCCTTTACTACAATGGTCCCTGCCGCTGCGAAGCTAACCGACCTAAACCCGTTGTCGGACGTGTTGGTATGTAGCCTGAATTTACCAATAGATGGAACAAGAACATCTTCCCTTCCAATTTTTGCATTAAAATTTCCCAAGACAATTTTAATGTCGTGGCAAGGGTAACGGTGCACGGTGGTTGCCGTTTCATACAAAGAGCGGCCAAATATAGAAGGAGATTTCATAGTTAAATAATATTTGGCACATCTCACAGTCTCTTTAAATGACATTAATTTCTAAAATTTGGTTAAAATCTGTGAAAGGATTCAAGGACCTCTCTTAGATCCTGAAAATTTTAATTTCATAGTAGGCACACCAAAGTCGTCGTAACCATTTATTCCATAAATCTATGACTTAATCTAAAATTTGGTAAATGTCGGACAAATGATTCAAGGACCTCTCTTATATACTGAAAATTTAAATTTTATAGTAGGCATACCAAAGTTGGCATATCCATTGATTTCATCAATCTATGACTAAATCTACAGTTTGGTCAATGTCGAAAAAAGGATTCAAGGACCTCTCTTAGAGTACACAATTAAAAAAATGACACCGAAAACGATGAGGCCGCTTTGTTCTATTGAAGATAACTCAACAATCCGCAAATTTCCGCAGCTGAAATTTACACCATATAATCTGTAAATATTGGTAAACAACTTCGATCGACTTCGCAACTAATACTCAAAGTGAAGTTTAAGTCTACACACGAGTTAGTACTGAAATAGGCACATATAATAAATTAATTTAATAAAATAGACACAGCATGCTGTTTTTAATTCTTTTTAAATAATAAGTCGTGAGCATCCTTGTCTTGTCCGCATCATCTTATGGATGGTGTTGATGTCAGCCTTGTTTTGTTTGAGGACGTCCGTTGGTCAGATAGTGGAACTGTATAGAGAGTCCGGAATTTCCAGTTGCATATCCTCAATTATGATCCTTATAATGTTTGCGGGGATCGTCAACATTTGGGTGTTCCTTTAATTACTTTTCCTTTTTACCGTTTTCATAGCCTGTAAGGACCTAAAGAAGGGTGGCTATTAGGGTTCGTCGCTTACTATCTGCCGCTATGCATGATAGAAATGTAATGAAACCCATGTGCCACCATGTGGAGGTTGTGAGTCGGTTTAAGATGCTAAATTAATATTTACTCTGAGTTGAAGACGACTGAATCCTTAGTGGACGACTTGAACATCATCTTAAATGCAAACATAAAAGGAAAAAATAACATAATATGCGAGGTACATGAAATTAAATCAAAAATATATTTATTTTATTTACTATAGATTATTGCAATTATTCTTATTTTTCGCTTTTTTTTCTCATTGCCATTATCTACTAAAGGTTGTATATATACAGACAAGGATTGTTCTGGGAATTCTCTGCAGCCAAACTTTATTTACTGCACTCTGCTGATGATAAAAACTACAGGTATTTATCGAAACTTTACAAAACTATAATCGAAATAATAAAGGGCATTAAAGGAGTTAATTACAACTTAACAGCTGATTATCACTTGTGTCAACGAAAATGCTATGGTGAGAATACACGAAGCCATAATGGTTTGAAGTCACACAAGGCGCATTAGGAAGGCGCGTTTAAAAACTTTGTCGCTACAATTTAACGTCAAAATAGGTTCTGAAAGATAAATAAATTGGGTGTGCAGAATTTGTTGTTTTACTTGAACGGCACTTTGACAATATTCTACAATTTTGTATATGTGTGCAGGCAGCATTAGAACGGAGTATGGAGTCATCTTTGCGCTAAGAGTGAAATTTATTTCACAAGTTTATTGTCCCATGTGAGGGCTAGTAGATATTTTGAACTCTTATTATAACTTCCAGATAACATACACGCATTTGGATTACCTACAATATACCAAATATATTTTGAATGCTACAATGCTCCCGCGACACAAAACTATTATTTGAACAGCGCCATGTTGACCATTTTCTCAACACATTTCACAAATGTCACTCTTGTGTTTGTGCATGAAATGATAGTTTAAAATAATTGTATTTGAAGTCATCCTACTACAATATACATATATATACACTGCACTCTATTTATTTTGAACTTCTCTTAACTACAACACCGAAAATGTGTATTTATGAATCCTTTGATAATACAGCATCAAGGAGTCCTTTTGCAATACCGTTTGCATGTGTATATGCATATATTTTTGAAACTGTATAACTTTTCTGCCAACAGTTAATAGCATAAATGTAGCATGAGACAGTGACATCAAGTTTTAAGGCTGCTTTTATGTTCACACGCGCACATCTACTCACTCGTGTGTATAAAGAACTTTGATGGGTGTGTTGTGTGCAGATGGCCACGGATCTATGTTTAAAGAAGGAACATACACTCTATAGGAGGTAATAACATACGATGTAGCGATGTGTAGTGTAGCCTTGTAAAAGCGAATAATTATTTCTGATTGTCCCAACCCTAGATAAATAAAATAACTATTACTTAATGATGACATTGCATAACTTATTTTCTTTTTAGATGACCCACAAATAATTGAGAAGTTTTCACTTGAACCAGTACAGAAATTTCAGTCAGTTAAACTGACTGATAAATACCATCACCTAATATAAGATATTGTTTAAGTCTTGTGTTATTGAAATTAACCGATTTGTAATTAAAACCTGTTAGAAAGTTTCAGTCGGGCAACCCGACTTACATTTACCCTTACCCTCAGTAAAATAAATAATTTTCTATTATATTGATATTATTACTCGATTTCGAAAGTGGGCGGAGTGGTACATTTGTATAGGAGGTACGAGAAGGGGTGTGGTTAGGCTTCCAGATTTATTCTCCATAACTTTATCCTGTTATAGCTTTACTAATTACAGAATTTGAGCACGATTGCGTTGGGTGTACTGATATTATTACTACATCCCTAAAGTGGGCGGAAAGGTACATTTGTATGGGAGGTACTATAAGGGGCGTCGCTAGACTTTCAATTTTTTCTCCAAAACCTGTTATAACATAACAAAATACAGAATTTGGGCACGATCGTGTCAAGTGTATTAATATTATTTTTCCATCTCTAAAGTGGGCGGAAAGGTACATTTGTATGGGAGGTACCAGAATGGGCGTGTCTAGACTTCCAGATTTTTTTCTCCAAAACTTTATCCTGCTTGAACTTTACTAAATACAGAATTTGGTCACGATCGCGGTAATTCTAATAATAATATTAATCGATTTCCAAAGTGGGCGGTACCAGATGTGTGTGGGAGGTACCATAGGGGCGTTGGTAGACTTTTTCTCAAAAACTGTATCCTGCCATAGCTTTACTAAATTAAGAATTAGGGTACGAGCGCGATGGATTTATTGATATTATTACTCCATATCTAAAGTGGGCGGAAAGGTGAATTTTTATGGGAGGTACCAAAAGGGGCGTGGCAAGACTTCCAATTCTTTTTCCAAAACTTTATCCTGCAATAGCTTTACTAAGTACAGAATTTGGGTACGATCCCGTTGGGTGTATTGATATTATAACTCGATTTCTAAAGTGGGCGGAATGATGTATTTGTATGGGAAGTACCAGAAGGGGCGGAGCCATGTAGCCCATTTGCAATACCGTAAGTAGTTTTGGGGAAATATTAACTCGTGCAAAATTTCAATTTAAGTTTCATTTCAAAGTTCTCTAACAGATAAAGCTCCCTTTAGGGCACTTGCCAGTCTCACTCGCCCATCTATTTGTTGTATGACACTACGAATGCTCCTAGCCACTTATGTGGTTTCCCCAAGCCTCACTCGTGATGCGCTGTAAATGATATTTTCGTTGAAAAGCAAACATAATGAAGGAGGTGGAGAGTACTGTTTCTTTATGTGGTTGCATTGCATTCTAGTGCATTCTAGCTGCTTGCTGGTAAGCAATGGCTGTTATTTCATAATGGAGAGCCTTATGACATGTGGGACGATGTCATTTTAAAGTTTATTTTATGCGAACTCGTACAGTAACCATAAAATGTTGATATATTATCGGTGGCGAAATGTGTTGAAAGGGATCCTGCTGCTGCTGCTGCTGCTGTTGCTTAATAAATGTTTTGTGCATGTTTTAAACACATGAGACGATGTGTTTGTAATAAACGAAAACTATTTTTATTATGGTTTTGTTAACAATAGGATGTGTACCTCTTTAATATAAGAAGTTTTGAAAATACATTAACTAAAGTATGCTGCATTGCTTTGGGTGAAAAGTCTAAGGACACCTGGGATTGGCAATAATTGTGCAAACATGGACGACGGACTGTAAGCATGGTTTTATTTGAAAAAATGGCGTAAGGATATTTATAGTGAAGAATAGTGCTTGACGGTTAAGGTGAAGACATAGGTTTTTGCCTGGTTGACTGGTGGAGGCTGATGATCAGGGCAACCGAAAATATGCTACAGCATGTTTTTTTTACAACGAGGTATTAACAAATGGGTAATGTATTTACACGTTTCCTACAAGTGTTTTGAGACCTATTTGTTAGAGCATATTTTGGCATAATTTAACCATAACGTCATATATCGGGAAATTTTAGTTTTAGGAGCATAATTTTTAAAAAACCTCCTTTTTTAAAGCATAATTTGTATTTTTTAGGCCATATTTTTTCAAAAATATCCCTTTTTAAGCTTATTTTGTGTTTTTGACATTATTTTTTTTTGTTCGTATAAACAAGTGTCTTTGCAACTTTTGTTTTTTAAAATGCCAAATCATGTTTTACACAACTTTGAAATGTTAAACGTTTATTAATCTTTTAAAGCGCTTTCTTATTCAATAAGTAAACAAAAAATAAAAAAAAGAGGTGCTTTTCAACCACCACCGATTACGACCCTGAACATAATACCTAAAGCTAATCCGATAAAAGCAGCAAATCTAAAAGCGGTTGTAGAAAAGTTTCCAGACTTACGAGCTGATAGTGGATTCCTCTATTCAAAAATCTGCAGCAAAGTTATTGCAGCAGATCGCAGAAAGTGAAAATAAGCAGACCAAACAATTATTTTTGTCAGAATGTTCCGGTAGACTCTCAAAAGAATAAGATTTTTAAGAATTACTGTGCCGAGCTTTTGTGTCTGCTGACATTCCACTTTACAAAATGAGAAATCAAAATATAAGAACACTATTTGAGGAATACACGGACTACCAAGTGCCATCCCAAACAGTTTTTTGAACTAAACATTTAAAAATATTGTACAACGACTGCATGGACAATATACGATATATGGATGTCAATCGATGAAACTATAGATGCAACAGGCAGAAATGTGGCAAACATTTTAGCAGGTGTATTAAGGTAATTGCAAGTGAGAAATTTTTACCAAATACAACAGCCTTGGAAAGGGCTAATTACTCAACAATTGCTAGACTGTGGGACGACGCTACAAAAATCTGGACGGCAACTTCAATAAGAATAATGTTTAGCTTTTTGTGACGGATGCAGTTCCATACATGGTAAAGTCTGCAAAAGCTATAGTGGCATTTTATCCGAATGTGACGCATGTGACATGTCTTGCTCATGGTGTCCATCGATTGTGTGAATGTATTAGGAATTTTTATAAAAACGTAAATAAAACTATTGCTAATGTGAAGAAGTTAGTTTTAAAAGCTCCAAGGAGCATAGATAGGATCTTTTTAAACAAATGTTTCCAGACCTTCCATTACCTCCAGAAGCTATAACAACACGATGGGGAACATGGCTTGAAGCAGTTAACTACTTTGGCAACAATTATGAAGATATTTTAGAGGTCCTAAGTGCATTAAATGATGAGGATGCACAATTCATTAAAACTTCAAAGGATGTCTTGACAGACCCCCAAACTAGATCTGACTTGATTTATATTGCTTCCAATTACGGTTTTATTGCAAAATATATTAATAACACAGTGATACAAATGTGAAGAAAAAAAATATACAGGGGTTCTCATGTAGCATTTCTGTTAGACTGGAGTCCATAGAGTAAAGTGATACTTTTAGTTTTTCTCGGTCACTTCGTTAAGTAATGTTTTTATAGCAAATTAAGTGAAATGCCGATATTCCTAAAATTACAAGTTCCAAAATTCATAAGTCTTCTCTTTGTAAACTGACTTCCAAAACTTTACATCTGTTGTCAAGCTATGACTTTCACCTTTTATTAAAAAAAAGAATTTTTGAAAATCGGTTAAAAAATAGTGAAACGGCGGCTGTTAAGCAAAACAACCCCGAAAAAAAATTGCGAATTTTCATTTTCCCAACGCTCTCAGTTGATCATGAAGCAGCGCAATGTATATTTTTTATTTTTGTATTATGCTATATTAAAGTAGCTTTCTAAAATAGGTAAGTTTGTAAGAAACGGTTGGAAAATGAATGAGTTATGCTAATTTTTGTAATATATTTTTCGACATTCTTTGGAATATGCAGTACGAATTACTTGTTGTGATACGTATACGTCATGCGTATTTGTACAAAGTGACACACACACTCAAAGGAAAAACAACGAAATGACGTGAACATGTAATTACAAAATGTAGCATAACTCATTCATTTTCCAACCGTTTCTTACAAACTTACCTATTTTAGAAAGCTACTTAGCATTTGTAACAAAACCCGAAACTCCATTTTGCTTCAATACGTCGCAAATTTTTTTACAGTAGTATAAAGTTTGATTTTTTTGTCAAAAGTCGAATCAAAGAATATGAAAAATCGTCTGTAAAAATACATTTGGGGTATTTCATGTCTTCGGAGACCTATATTAAAACAATCAGGGGAATATTTTCTCGGAACATTTTAACACTCCGTATAGCACATTTTTGGCCCAATTTTGAGAAACTGTTTAAAAGACAACTTTGGACGGAGGTCAAGGATTAGAATGTTCTATAGAAATATTCTCCGGAAAACTTCACTAGGAGTCACCAAAGACAAATAACCTCTATGAGTCAAAGGTTCCAAAATAAAATCAAAATGAAATGTTAATGAAATGTTAAAACGTCTATTTTCAGGCAAACAGTGCAACGCACTTTTTTGGAGTGAACCAAACCAAAACAAACAATAGCATTTGACTTCAGTAACAAAACCCTAAACTACATTTTGCCCCAATAAGTCACAATTTTGGTTTACAGTGGTTTAAAGTGGTTTAAAGTAAGATTTTTTTGGTCAAATGTCAAATACAAGAAAATGATAAATCATGTGTAAAAATAGATTTGGTATAGTTCATGGCTTCGGAGACCTACATTAAAATTTTCCGGGGAATATTTCCTCGAAAATATTTATTTCTATTTTATTTTACTCAAATAAAAATATTTCTAATTCATATGAAAAAAATTGTATGACTTTAGTTTTTTAGGGCATGTTTTTGTTGGTTTTTAGGTCATATTTTTCCATTTTTCAGGTCATATTTTATGCGCATTTTTAGGGCATATTTCCGGTTGCCCTGCTGATGATAGTAAAAAATTAAGTTAATTTAATGTTATATTGATATCAATTTGCAAATGTAATATGTTTTTAGTTTAGTCATACACACCTTTCAATAAGGCGTATTCGATCATTTAAACTCAACATTACATTTGTAACTGGGGTCTGCAATCCTGATCTTAAAAAAAATATTTGTTACAATATTTTGGCTTGAGATTTAAAAGTACAATTTTTTTTGTTTAAATGGGTGTTATCCGGCTATGAAAAAAATAAAACTTTATATATATACTTTTTACATATTACTTTACATATTACTTTTTACATAGAATTCTAAATTTGAGGTTAGAAATAAATTGAAAATCAAAAAAAGAGAAAAACTTTACTTTTCATCCGCCATCTATATATATAAAAATGGTGGCAAAAATGTATAGTAATTCATCAATTGAGAACGGCTGGGCCGGTTTTGCTTAAACTTTTTTTCAGTTGTTCGTTATTTCCAGGAGTAGGTTTATGTGAATGAAAATTTTGGGAAAATCTTCCGGAAAAGTCGGAAAATTGGAAAAATCTAAAATTGCCTTTTTGTATGGATCTTTGTGTGCAATTGTTACAGAATGGCTTTTCGAATAGAAAAATGGAAAATTTTTGTTGAAAAATGCGGAAAATTCCGAAAAATTCAAAAATTTTGAATTTGTGTTTTCGACGAAATTCTGCATTTTATACTATGATTTAATAAATTTGGACGATGGAACTGTGAAAAATTTCGGATAATTATTCCAAAATGACTTTTCGAATAGAAAAATAGAACATTTTTGGAGGAAAACTCGGAAATACTTAGACTTTTTCTACAAATTTTTTTTGTGTGCAATTGTTCTGTAGTGGCTTTACGAATGGACAAATAGAAAATTTTTATCGAAAAATAACGTAAAAAATGTCAACAAATTTAATTTTTTTTAGACGATCTGTAATATTTTGGATATTTTGATATATTTTGGTGCAAAACTCGAAATATTCCGTAAAAATTCCGAAATTTTGCACTGTATCGCTTGATTTAATGATTTCTGTCGGCGTAAAGGTGGAAAATTCATTATGATGCTTAGAAAATTTGGGATTTTTATGTTAAAAGATTAAACACGAAATGATCGAATAATTTTCAAATTTTCTGCATGAGAATAACTCATTGGGCCGTTTGTTCAAAACCGCATTGAATACAATGCATTCAGACGACCACAAAATCATTATCAGAGCAGACAAAAGACCCTCTGGTTGCCATGCATGACAATTCAATGCTCCCACTATAAATGAAGGCGCAGTGGTGATTGTTGGGAAGAATGTGGAATCACGCGATATTGTTCTCAGACGTCGGGATGGTAGACAACTGAGGCATGACTCATCGGTCATATGATGCATTTCAATACCCGTTGATATTATGTGGTGGAGAGGATGGCAATCACCTCAATTTTAAAATGGTCAATAGAACAAAAAGTTTGTTTACAAGTCATCACTTCTTTTTCATTCTCCATTTAAGTTCGAATTTCGATCTTGAAATTAACTTCTGATCGAAGACTTGTGCGTGCTCATGTGCGGCAGTCTGGAATACCAGCGTCAAATTGTTCGATGCACGATGCATTCAATCGCGAATTGCGACGAGAGATGCATTGATCGAGATGACCTGACTGAAAGAATCCGAAAAAATGTGCCGCCATTTAATGCCGAGCAAACGAACGTGTACGATTCGCTGATGGAGGTTGTTGGCGATGAAACGAGAGGCATTTACTTTCTCGATGCTGCCCCAGGGAAGACATTCGTCGTTTTTTTTTAATTCTGGCAATATTTGGTCAAGTTCGCAAATTCCGTTAGCTGTTGCATCCGCTGGTATTTCTGCCACATTGTTGAAACCCGGTCGACCTGCACTTTCCGCTTTGAAGCTGCTGATGAATCTTCTCACGGTTGACAAACAAACGTGCAGCGAAATTTTTGCGAGAATGCAAAATCATCAATTGGGATGAATGCACGATGGCACATAATCGAGTTTTTGAGGCAATTAAGGATTTACGAAGTGATTCGAGATGACTTGGTGTGGCTATGGTATTTTCGTCAAACGCTTCCCAAAATCTACTGCTGCTTATGAAATTAACACATGCCTGAAATCGTCATCTTTGTGTTACTGAATTTTCAAGACAGCTAATGGTACTTGGTAATGGCCAAATTCCTGTTGATGTTTCAACTGAATTGATGACGTTCCTGGCTAATTTTTTCCAGTTTACATCGACAAAGGAGGAACTCATCACCAAAGTTTTACTTGGCATTGCAAAAAATTATAAAAATCTAGGTTGGATAAGTGAACGGGCCATATTAGCAGCGGACCATAAGGTTGTCATAAGCTTGAATGTCATTATTCAAAGTCGAATCGATGGAGAACTGCATTCATACAAATCCGTTGACAGTGTGACCAACAAGAATGAGGCTATCAACAATCCGACAAAATTTTGAATTTTTTAGATGTGTCAGGAACTCCGACGCATAATTTACAGCTGACGGGGGATCAATCACAAGCATGTTGCGGAATCTAAATCATCTTCAATTGTGCAACGGTATGCGTTTGTCGGTCAAGAAACTGATCATCAATGTGATTAAAGCGACTTTCATCAGGGGCAAATTCCAAGGAGAGGAAATCCTTATCCCACGAATTCCTATTATTCTAACTGATCTTCCCTTCCAAATTCAAGCGAATTCAACTCCCCATTCTATTGGCTTTTGCGATGACAATCAATAAATCGCAAAACCCATCAATGAAAGTTTGTGGGAGCAATCTCGAATTTCCCTGCTTTTCACAAGATCAGCCGTTGTCTGTTCGCGTATTGGCAAACCGTATTCATTGTTTGTTTTTACGCCGGAAAACAAATTGAAAAACATTGTTAATCTGATCGCTCTTTACCGCTCTTCACTAATTTCGATTAAATTCAAATAAATCATATTAAAACTTAACCTAACAGTGCTTTACTGGCAGGAGGAGAAAACTGCGACGTGGTGCGCTGGGCTTGCAACCCGCCACCGACGTATAAAATATTGCAATGAATAGAAGTAAGAAAATAATAAAATGGACCCCCCAAAATGTTGACGACCACCGCAAACGAATTAAGGACCATGATTTAAGGATATGCACCTGGAATGTTAGAACACTGTATAGACCAGGTGCTTCTATCCAACTGACGGAAGTCCTCGAAGAATACAAGGCTGACATAACCACTTTACAGGAAATCCGGTGGACGGGACACGGGTGCTCGCGCATGAAGACGTGCGACATCTACTATAGTGGCCATGCGGACAAGCACGAGTTTGGATGTGGATTTGTGGTTGGCAAGAGACTGCGACACCTAGTCTCAAGGTTCAACCCGGTGTGTGAACGTATAGCCACCATAAGAGTCAAAACTAAGTTTTTCCACATAACACTTATATGTGCCCATGCTCCGACAGAAGAGAAAAGCGATGAGGACAAAGACAAGTTCTACGAGAGCCTAGAAAATGTATATGACCGTAGCCCGAGCCATGACATTAAAATTGTACTAGGCGATTTTAATGCTAAAATAGGCAGGGAAACCGCATTTGAGCCTACCATCGGAAAATTCAGTCTGCACACCGAAACGTCGAACAATGGCATCAGACTGATTGATTTCTCTGCGGCAAGAAATATGGTAGTTATCAGCACTAGATTTGACCATAAAAATATTCATAAGGCAACATGGTTATCTTCAGATCAATTGACGAGGAATCAGATTGATCATGTGGTTGTCGATGGAAGGCACGCATTGAGTGTTCAGGCCGTACGAGTGATTAGGGGTGCGAACATTGACTCCGATCACTTCCTTACCGCAGTTAAGGTACGCACAAGGCTAAGCATGGCGAAAAACGTACGTAACCAGGCACAACGAAAGCTGGACATCGGTAAGCTGCGGACCACAGAGGTAGCAAACGCCTACTCCAACCACCTAACTCAACTGCTGCGGAATGCTCCAACCCCTGACAATATAACCTCGCAGTGGCAAAATATAGCCGACTTCTTAGAACGGGCTGCGAGAAGCGTACTTGGGTACTCAAAGCCGTCTCAAGAAGATGCCTGGTACGATGTTGAATGTCGCAATGCCACGAGAGAGACGGATGCTGCATACAGGGCAAAACTGCAGCCAATGGCAACGCGAGCTGTTCGTGAACGGCACAGGGAGAAGAGACGACAGGCAACTCGTCTTTTTAGAAGAAAAAAGAAGGAGCTAAAGAAGAGGCAGGATGAGTGCACCGAGTTGCTACGAAGCAGAGGGGAAGCCCGAAAATTCTACAAGAGAGTTAAAGCGAGAATGCGTGGAACAGGGTTACCCTCCTGCAAGGACAGCGATGGTCAGCTAGTGACGGACCCGGTTAACGTTCTGCGGATATGGAGAAATCTTTTTAAAAATTTATTGGATGCAGACACCACTCCAGGAGACCCCGCTCCAATCCATGACGATGGTGTTTATTGTCCGCCTCCGAGCCAGAGCGAGGTACGTGTGGCAATCTCCCGCCTTAAAAACAACAAAGCTGCTGGAGCCGAAGGTCTCTCTGCTGAATTGTTAAGGCTTGCGGGGAGGAGCTGATTAGGAGCATGCATCAGCTTATGGAGAACATCTGGCAAGAGGAGAGCATGCCCGAGGATTGGAGTCTCAGTCTGTTATGTCCCATATACAAGAAAGGAGATCGTAGCGAATGTAAGAACTACCGTGGAATAAGCCTATTACCAATTCCGTACAAGGTCCATTCAAGCATATTGTGTGAACGTCTAAAACCAATTGTAGAAAAACTAATTGGACCATATCAGTGCAGCTTTAGACCTCGCAAATCTACGACGGATCAAATATTCACCTTACGACAAATCCTGGAAAAAACCTATGAAAAGCAGATCGACACCTACCACCTCTTTGTCGACTACAAAGCTGCCTTCGACTCTCCGATAAGGAATAGGCTTTATGAGGCCATTTCTGTGTTTGGTATTCCTGCAAAGCTGATTCGACTTTGCAAATGTACCTTAGACAACACCAAATCCTCGGTTAAGATTGGTAAGGATCAGTCTGAACCATTCAACACGGAAAGAGGTCTCAGGCAGGGCGATAGCCTGTCCTGTACACTATTTAATATAGTTATGGAGAAGGTGAGGAGAAAGGCTGGTGTCAACATGTCTGGCACCATATTCCACAAGAGCCACATGACACATGCCACTAGCCTATGCCGATGATATAGACATCATTGGCCGAAATCTGCGGGATGTTACTGCAGTTTTCTCATCACTAGAAAAGGAGTCAGCAAAAATGGGTTTAGCGGCCAACGAGGACAAAACAAAAATAATGATTTCGACGAACAACGAGTCCTCTCGATGGGGACGCACCGTGAACGTTGACAATTATTGTTTTGAGGTAGTCGACGAATTTACCTACCTCGGATCTTCCGTCAACAAGAAAAATAATGTCAGCCAAGAAATTAAACGGAGAATAGTGCTAGCCAATAGATGTTTCTACGGACTTCGGCAGCACTTTAGAAACACCACCTTATCTCGGAATACTAAGAAACAGCTATACCAGGTGCTTATCTTACCTGTTCTGTTGTATGCTGCCGAATCATGGGTGCTTACTACAACGGACATACAAAACCTGGGAGTATTCGAGAGAAAAGTACTCCGAAAAATATATGGACCTATCTGTGTCGAAGGCCACTTTCGCCATCGGATGAACCATGAGCTGTATGAGCTTTACCACGACATCGACGTAGCTAAAAGAGTCAGAATCCAACGACTTCGATGGCTGGGACATGTTGCCAGGATGGATGTAAATGCTCCAGCGAGAAAGGTGTTTGAAGGCGAACCTGAAGGACGGCGCAGAGCAGGGAGACCCAAACTCCGTTGGAAGGACCAAGTGGTAGGCGACGTGCCATCATCTGGTAGGACTAACTGGAGAACACACGCAGAAGACCGAAGCGTGTGGAATTCTTTATTACTTCAGGCCTCAAATTTATAAACTACGTTTCGTAAATTGTAATTGGCCACTTAAGCAAGCAAGTAAGTAACTGTGCTTTACTATACCCGTGGAGCCTATATGAATTCGTTACCTTAGGAGCGAAACGAAGTTTGACGAGTTCGAAGTTGAATGGCAGAACAACGTTTGCCGGGTCAGCTAGTTTAGTATAAGATTGTTCATGAAACATGATGTGATTATAATGTTAAGAATAAATGTTACACACAAGTGTCATGCGTCTGGGGTGAGTTTAGATTTGATTCCACATGGTTTGGGATAAGTGTAACAAACATTGGGTTCACACGGAAACTTTGGTGGTAATCTCGTCCCTTCTTGAATAGTTTATTTAGGTTATATTGCGATCGGTTCATTTAACCGGAGATATATAAAAGCGCGACACATGTGGAATGCTCTGCGTGTGTGCATTCATGATATGAACGGTATGAGCGCAAGGGTCTTTAGGTTTATGTGGGGTGTTCTTGTGCGTATGCATATGCAGTTAAGGTTAGTTTTTAGATTAAGTATTTAGTTTTTTTAAGTTGGAGTTTTCTTAAATAAAATAAGTACAAAAGCATTATTCATCAAGGTCGATCGTATATTTTAATTCGGTTCGGTGGCGGTATCTATTGGTTCTTCGAGTAAACATAACGGTGGCGAGGGTTACAGTGAAGCGACAACGAGCGAAATGGTCGAAGAATTATATCAAATCTTTAGCGGTTTAAAGGTAATTGATGTAATTGATCTTGCATCATCTTCAGCGAGGAAAACTGTAATGGGCAATAGTGGACAATTGGCTCAGCAGTTAAAAACATACTATGACTAGCTACTAGAATCAATTAAACTCGATGAAGAGGTTTTTACCTAGAATAAAATGGTAGCTACAAAATTATACTGCCGCCGAATGGCGATCGATGAGCGAAAGGCGGGAAAGACCAAATGGTAGCTACGAAATTATACTGCCGCCGAATGGTGATCGATGAGCGGAAGGCGGGAAAGACCAAGGAAGTTGAGTGCAGCAGCAACGTAAAGCTGGGTGAACTAAACATAATGGAGTTCAGCGGAGGGATAAAGGAAGTGGAACCGGAAGAATCATATACAAGTGATGTCAAATGGTGCATGGAAAATTTGGGGCAAACAAGTATAATTCAAGAACACGGTAAAATTCTGGTGCAAATACCACTGATGATTTTAAACGATTTGAATGGGAGACACGAGCAATGACTACAAATCTGACTGGTGAGAAGGAGTTGGAGTAAAGTACTCCACTAAAATATAAGTGTGTTGACTTTACGAAGGAGTACTAGGGACTGGAGCATACGGATCAGGTACCAATAAGCGCATGTGAAAAATATTATTTACCACATCAGTGAGGGAATAGACTGCGACGTAATGTCAGTCGATACCGACGTAATGTCAGTCCTTGTTGCAGAAGGCGTAGAATTCCACTTTATTCCCCCGGCAGGCCCTCATCGTAGAGGGATTCGGGAGTCTGGCAGTAAAGCACCATCTGAAGCAAGCAATTTAGCGAAACGAATTAACAAAATCAAAGACCGTTGACATATTTGGATAATGAAGAGGTGGAGTCGTTAGATGGTTTATCTCCGTTTAATTTCCTAGTGAGAAGACTTTTGGTTGAAGTAACAAGAAACATGATATTAATGGAATCTATGGGAAGAAAAATATCCTTTGGCTTTGCAGCAGCGAAAAAGGTGGCATGGACCAGAAATCCTTACCACAACTGTCACAAAAGTCGGCAGTTTCGACAGCAACGGCATCTATGTCAACAGAAGTTACAAATTTCTTCAGTAAAAACATAAAATTTGCTTAGCAAAATACAGAATTTGGGCATGATAGCGCTGTGCATTGATGTTAATAATAGATTTAAAAAGTGGACAGAATGGCATATTTGTATTCAAGGTACCAGAAGGGGCGTGGCTAGACCTCCATTTTTGTATCCAAAACTTTATTCTGCTTTAGCTTTACTAAATACAGAATTTGGGCACTATTGCGTTGGGTGTATTAATATTATTAATCGATTTCTAAAGTGGCCAGAGTGATACATTTGAATGGGAGGAACCAGGCAGTGGTATGGTTAGATTTTAAATTGTTTTTTTTTATTTTATTTATATTAATTCAACATTATATACACGTGTATTTTTTTAAGCCCCAGCGCCTTATTGGCCTTAAAGGAGCTAACTGGCAACTAATATTAACAAAATATTAACAATGAGAAAATATTAACAAATAAAGAAGTTTTCAAAATTAAAAAAAGAAAAAAAAATTTTTTAAGTAAATAAAAATTATAAATTATAGTAAAATAAAAATAATGAATTTGGGCACGACCGCGACGTTTATATAAATATTATTAATTGATTTATAAGAGGGAGGCACTAGATGGTCATGAGAGGTTCCAGACATCCTATTTTTTTCTGTCAAAACATTAGCCTTACTAAATACAGAATTTGGGGCTTTCAGCTTTTCTCTAAAACTTCCTACTATAGCTTTACTTAATACAGAATTTGGGCACGATCGCATTGGGTGAACTGAAATTGTTGCTCGGTTTAAAAAGTGGACGGAATGATATATTTGTATGGGAGGTAACAGAAGGCGTGTGGCCACATAGCCCATTTGTAATACCGAAATTAGTTTTGGGGAAATATTAACCCATGCAAAGTTACAAAACATTTGGTGTCGTTTGTCGTAAGTTATCGTGCGTACCTGCCGGACAGCCGGACAGATAGCCAGACAGACATGGCTCAAACGACTTAAAATTCATGAATCGAACTTGGTTCAAAGAAACATATGGTCTAAAGTGATTTCATCTATGTGTACCACTTTTGAGTCGTATCAAATGATACATATATTTCCTCTTATCCATAGGGTAAGGATATACAAATCCAAGCATGCCGTTGGTTATGCAATCTGAAACTTGTATCTCAAGACAACTCACAACCCCTAAATGGGGGCGCATGGGACCAAGGTTCGTGATATTTTTATCATGAATAACGGCAGATAGGAAACGATAAACCCTGACGGTTGGTTTAGACACCCGCATTCATGTCCAACTGTATATGAAACCACGTAGAAGAAAAAATGGAGTCCCTCAAATCTTGAAGATCCCCGCGAACAAAATAAGGACTATGATTTAAGGTTATGCACCTGGAATGTTCTGAATCTTTTTAGAGAAGTTGCAACTGATCGACTGGCGGTTGTCATGAAAAAATGCAAGGCTAACATCACTGCCATCCAGGAAATGAGATGAGCAGAACCAGAGATACTAGCGACATAAAAATTGCGACATCAGTGACAGCTGCCATGCATGGGAGAGCACGACTTTGCATGTGGATTTTATATCGACACAGATGTAGAAATCTTCTATCGCGACTCAATCCTGTTAGTGATCGAATAGCCGCAATCCGCATCAAGGCGAAATATTTCTCATGCCCCGATGGAAGGTAAAGACGATGAGATTAAAGATGCATTTTACGAGCGCCTAGAGGAAACATACGACCGCTGCCCTGGCCACGACATTAAAATTGTTCTGGGAGAGCAGCACAAAAATATCTACAAGGCAGTTTGGCTATCCCTCGATCAAAACAGCAAAAATCATGTAATTGATGGATGGCATACATCTTGGGTCATGGACGTGCATGGGTCATGGGTTCGGATCATTACCTGGTTGCAGCTAAGATACGCACAATATTGAACAGAGAACAAAGATGGCTTGACATCGCCAAGTTGAAACCGCAGAGATAGGCACTGTCTACTTCAACCAGCTCTCCTACTACTACGACACAACGCCTCTGCTTGCGACGTTCCAAATGCACAGTTGCAGTATATTGCGCATTCAATGGCAACTGCCGCACCAATTTTGTTTGGATATGAGAAACGGCGCTCAGACGCATGGTACGATGAGAATGTCGCATAGCGTCTGAGGAACAGGATGCTGCTTATAGGGCAACACTACAGCCAAGTGTAACCCGGGCAAGGAGTCAATAAAAACGGCCGAAACAGCTATTTATGCGAAAATAGGTCAGATGAAAGAACTAGAGAACCAGGATATAGAGCGATACAGGTATAGAGGTGAAGCTCAAAAATTTTACTAGAAAATAAAGGCAAAAGCTACGGTAATGGACTCTCCTCTTGTGAATACAAGGATGGATATCTAGTTACATATACGCTGAGAGTGCTGCATATATGAAGAAGTCACTTCCAGTAACTGCTGATTCCAGAAGTCTGCGCACGTGAAGGTATAACGCCAATTAATGACAACGGCTTAGATTGTCCACCACCAAAACAAACCAAGGTAAGAAGAGCAATATCGCGGCTGAAAAATACGAAAGCAGCCGGTGCCGACGGACTTCCGTCAGAGCTCTTCAAGTCTGGTGACTAGGAGTTTATGCCCGATGATTGAAATCTAAGCGAATTATGTCATCTGCTAAAAAAATGTGATCAAAGTGTGTGCTCCAACTATCGCGGTATCGACCATTTACCCATCGCACAAAAGGTCTTGTCAAGTGTGCTATGTGAAAGACTAAAGCCAGTGTTATCCAACCTTATCAGTATGGCGACTGACAAAATATTCACACCTCGGCAAATTCTGGAAAATACTTTATAGTCTTTATAGTCTATTCGTCGACTATAAAACCGCCTTCAACAGTCTAATAACACAGTAATAACTCAAAGCCATGTCTTTGTTTGTATTTCTGTTAAGCTGATACGCTTTGCGGAATGACCCTCACTTACGCGAATGTTCTTGCAAAATTCTTTAGTGACAAAGAGAATTGCTAAATATGGAATTATACTAAAATTTTCAATAGAATTTTAACATACAACATTTTATCTGTTCAATTTAAAATTCTCTGTCCGCCATTTAACCATATCAAAGGACTCTGTACTGCACCGATTAATTACCTTTAATACTCGAAATAACTGTTAGATGTACGAGTAGGATTTCAATATTTAATCATTTATCTTTTGTATGCCTTAAAACATCAAAAATCTATTATATTGCGTGTAATTCAATAAATGCCAATCAGGCGCATCGTGTTGCTGACTATAAAAGCATATCGAATTAGCTAAATGCACACACACACACACACATAGATATATTTGCGAGATTCTATTATTTGTTGCCAACGTACCTGCACATTATGTACATACCGCCGACATCTAATATGATAATTAAATTAATTCGCATTGACTAAATAGGGCACATAGCACAATATATCAATGACACTTAGGTTTCAACTCGGCGACTATAACAAATGAGCCATAACACACCTACAATGTGTATGGATGTGTTTGAATGCCGATTGTATGAGAGTGTGTGTGTTTGCTCGTAAGTGTATCTAACACACAAACACAATGACCCTCGAACAAAGACCCGGCTAACAATCAAAATCACAAACAGAAACCACATTGAATCGTTCAGTCACCCAACATATGTACACACACGTCATAAACATTCATACGTATACGTAATGTGGTTAATGTGCAACAGAGCTGTGAGATTGTGAAGTTTGTTGAGTACCTTTAACGAGGATAACAACGAGGCAACGTGGCAAAATGGGGCCTTTTAAATAGTAAACTAAGATACATAATTTTTATGTGAAATCAAAAAACTTATTAGACAGATAAGAGAAAAATCTACCTTATGAAACAATATAGTATGTGGCATTTAGTCACGGAAATACTTTTCACTGCCTTAAAAACAATTTCACTTGGACTTGCTTAATTTTCTCACGTGCACCAACGCTCGCGGATTTTATATCTTTGTTTTGTTTACTATTAATATTTTTACCGAAATCTATAACACAGTTTTATGATGGAAAATTGGATTCCTTTTGGCTTTTTCAATACGCTTTTTGGTGAAAATCAGACATTTATTTGAAGAATTTTTACATTTCGCATTGTGTCAAAGGGAATTTCTTTACCAATAAAGGAACTATAGTATATAGGTGCTATCAATTCGAGTAATTTAATTCCTCCCTCTCTAGCAAAAGTTCAACGTTTGTGTCATGCCTCCATTCACCCAATACAGGCCTGACACTATGCCTTCTATATACCGTTACACCACACTGTATAACAACACATAAATTTCAGGTCACACAAACGCACTCTAGCGTGTAAATGCTCCTTTTGGACGCACACACCTAACATTTGTGTGTACTCATATTGACGTTCAGTGGCAGCCAGGTTAATGTATGATATTAGTCCTTAAGAATTATCTACGATCATAATTAAACTACACCTTTTACTATATGTAATGCGAATGAAGGCTACCCCATTAAGCGCTTACGATGTACAAGTTATCCCATAACTTTCAACATTTCAACGATTAAGAACAAACTTTCTAACAACTTAAAGGTAGTTAAGAGTTTCTGTCTCTCTGCGCGTGTGTGTGTGTGTGTATTAATAGTATTCGTTGTTAAACTCTCCAAGCGATTTATTGAAAATACACTGGGTATTTATGAATATAACCTGCTTGTTTTGTACATATAATGTAAAAACTAAGAGGGGACAAATTAAATAACTTGGCACTAATTATAAAAGTATATTCAAATCACAAGGATAATACTATGCAAATATTACGTATGCATGTATGTATGCGTATACAAATAATGTTAGTTGGTTTCAAATAATAGAATATAATGTTAATAAATTCCAAATATGTCAATGAATTTATACGACGCATATACTTCTAGATACATATGTTAATTTGCAAAAAAAAAACTTTCTTGTAGCAGTTTGTATTTCAGCGGCGGAATGAAGGTTATAGAACATTGTTTAAGTCTACAACTTTGGGTCAGAATTACAAACAATGTACACAGAAAAAAATTACGACAAACTAGTTGTCATATTGAATACCATTTCGTCAATACAATTAAATATTTAATTAAAAAGGCGCCAACAACCAAAATTGTAAATACAATAAACAGTTTTTTTATAGTTACAATTTTTGTTTTTTGGTTAAATTTGAAAAGTGTTTGAAAATTTGTCAATGTGACAATTTACAAACATGTTCAAATGGAAAAATTGTTATAAATCGAAATTGAATGCTTACAATAATATTTAATTACTTAACAACAGTTGTGTTTTTTTTCTGTGTAATTCCCTTTTGTATACTATGAAATAGGTAAGGGAGAGATTTTCGCATTCTGGTTTTGATAATAATATGTCTAAATTCAGCCATAGATCTTCTTCGTCAATACCTTAGTCACAGATTTTTAAAGTTAACCATTATTTGACGACTTCAATTTTCGTATACATACTAGATTTGTTTATATTATGAAAAATGTTAGTAGCGATCACTGGTAGTCGATTTACTTTATATCATTAACACCGATCAACGGCAGGCATACCACACCCCTATTTCAAAACTGTTAGATATGATTATTTACAGAATTTCATAGATTAAAATTGCTATATTTTTACGGCCTCATTCATAAAAATTTTCTAAAGTAGATATGAAGCGTTCTCTAGCTAAAGTATTCTTTGGCTTTAATAAGAAATTGTATTCAAAAACGTTTGTTATCAGTCCTTTAGCCTAACGTGTTCCGTTGTTGAAATACTTTGAAGATTATTTTCATATTAAAGTTCGGCTCCATAAAAAATGCTCCAAATGATAAATGCTCTTAAAAAAGAAACGAAAAATTCCCAAAAATAAAATTAGGCGAAATATAATGAAAAACCATTCCCCCCACCGCATTCATCTTTTAATAATGCTAGATTTGTTTAGAAGAATATTTTTTGGGGTATTTTATATAAACTTTTTAGGGTAATATTTTTCGTTCTTAATTTTGAGTAATTTTTCTTTATTTATTCGCCTAATTTTATTTTGAGGCATTTATCGTTTTGGAGCATTTTTTATACATGGAAATAATCTTTAAAATATTTTAAGAAAATAGTTAATAGATAGTTCGTCATACCAAGTTGAGATAAAACCTGTTTAAGCCTGGTCCTCCCAACGAAGTTTTGGCGTACCCTCCTTCTTAGCCCATCGAGGACTTTTTGAACGCGAGCATTTCCATCAATTCCAGACAGTCAGCTTGTAAATTCAACGACGGTACTCGCTGTTAACTATATTAGGTCCAAATATTTGCAGAAGAATTTTTCTCTCAATGACTCTCATAATAAATCGATCAGCTTGTGTCATTACCCAGGATTCTGCACTGCAAAGCAAGACAGGCAGGATCAGTGTCAGGATCTTTGTTCGTCGAGAGAGGGCCTTTGCCATTAAATCGCTTGCTAAGCGGATTGTAGCAGAGATTTGCGATTAATCGATCTACCCGTGAGCCAAGGTAGACAAAATCATCCACCACTTCAAAGTTGCAATCGTTCACGCAGTTCACGCAGGGTCCCAAATAAACAGACTCTTTGCTCGTCGTCGTCATTTATCACCAGACCTACTGATGTCGACGGCTTCTCAATCTTAAAAGATAGCAGAAACATTCCTCAATCAATGGCCAATGATATCTTTATCAGCGGTATACGAACAGCAGGTGACCTTTGTTGAAAATGGTACCATACCTGTTTATTGCAACCTTTCGCATGATCATCTGCATTATGCAGTCAGATTTTTGCCAATTTTCACTGAGGACTTCGTGTCAGTCAGTGTCATCCCGCAAAGTCGTATTAGCTTCGCGGGGATACCAAACTCAGCCGTCTTCTTCTTCTTCTTCTTTACTGGCAGCAACAACAGAAGTTCATCTATCAGTAGCCGCACGTAGAAAACCATTCCAAGCGCTTCGGTCTTTTGCGCTCCGTAGATAGTTCGTCATACCAAGCTTACTTAACATTCCCGTCACCTGGTCTATCCATCGGAGTTTTGGTCGCCCCCTCCTGCGCCGCCCATCGAGTTTATTGCCGAAGACTTTTCGAGCCGGAGCGTTATCGTCCATTCGTACAACGTGTCCAAGCCAGCGCATTCGGTCTATTTGAACGCGCTTGACCACGTCGATGTCGTTGTACAGCTCATACAGCTCATGATTCATTCGACGACGGTACTCGCCGTTCACGATGATGGGTCCAAATATTTTGCGCAGTATTTTTCTCTCGAAGACTCCCAGAATAGATTGATCCGCTTGTGTCTTTACCCACGATTCTGCGCTGTAGAGCAAGACAGGTAGGATCAGAGTCTGGTAGAGCTGGATCTTTGTTTTTCGAGAGAGCGTTTTGTCGTTAAATCGCTTACTTAGCCCATAGTAGCAGCGGTTTGCGATCAATACTCGTCTCTTGATTTCCAGGCTGACATTATTATTTTTGTTTATGGTGGAGCCAAGGTAGACAAAATCATCTACCACTTCAAAATTATAGTTGTCAACGTTCACGCAGCGTCCCAGACGAGTGGACTCTTTGTTCGTTGAAACAAATAACTTGGTTTTGTCCTCGTTTATCACCAGACCCACTTCAGCCGACTGCTTTTCAATGCTCGAAAAGCCGCAGTAACATCTCGCAATCCACGTCCAATAAAATCGATATCATCAGCATACGCGAGCAACATGTGGCTTTTGTTAAATATGGTGCCTATGAAACCACATCCAAATTCGTGTCTTTCTGCATGGCAGCTGTAAAAGATGTCACAGTTCCCTGTCCCGTCCATCTCATTTCCTGTATGGCGGTGATGTCAGCCTTGTATTTGTCGAGGACATCCGCCAGTTGGATAGAGGCACCATCTCTATAAAGAGTTCGGACATTCCAGGTGCATATGGTCCTTATATCGTTTACGGGGGTCGTCAACATTTGGGGGGGTTCTTGTTTTTCGTTTTCTTCGTGTTTTCATAATAAATTTTTGTTTAAGGAGAGTGGCTTATAAGGCCACCGCTCCCGATCTTAGTTTCTTGGGGCTGCCAAAGCCACTAAGAGAGCCTGTGTTGAGTTTCAGTAACTTCTGTTACCTAGTTCCTAAGACGCATCGGTGGTAGCATGCCGATTAGGTTACTCAACATTTCGCCAAACTCAGCCATAGCATCTAACAATTTCTGTCGTATCGGACTGTCGAATGCAGTTTTGTAGTCGATGAACAGATATTATATGTCGATCTGCATTTTTTGGGTTTTCTTCAAGATTTGTCGTAGTGTGAATATCTAGCCGTTCACTGATAAGGTCGAATCAGGTTCGCCAGAATGGTCCTGGTACATACACTTGAATCGCATTCCTTAAGAACGGGACATAGAACACTCAGATTCCAATCATCGGGCATGCATTGCTTAAGCCAAATCGTGTTTATGAGCTGGTGCATGCTTGTTGACAGGTAGAACTGTTGAGCTTCTCTTTTTTTTCAACAGACGCTTTTACAGTCTGAAGAGGCTTTTATCTCTCTCCTCTTCTCATTATAACGCTCAGTCACCGCACGTATCGCCCTTGGCTACAGTTTTGCCTTGTATGAAGATATATTGTATAAGATATTTCGCGACATTCATCATTAGGAAGTAAGTAACAGAAGTTATTGAAGCTTAACACAGAGGCTCTCTTAGTGGCTTTGGCAGCCCCATTAAAAAAGGATCGTGCGCGGTGGCCTAATAAGGCACTTTCCTTAAACAAAACAATTATTATTAAAACACGAAGAAAAGAAAAAATATGCTCTTAAAAATGTGAAATATGCTTGAAAAAAGAATAGTTTTTAAAAATATACTCTAAAAACAAAATATGTTTAAATATGTAAAATATGGGTAAAATATGCAAAAATATTCTCTCGCAAATATGTTTCAAAACACTTGTAAGAGTATAAGACATAAAAATATCTTACCCATTTGTTAATATCTCGTTCAAGAAAAAACATGCATTTGCATATTTCCGGTTGCCCTGGTAATGAGTCTAGTTCTGAACAGGTGTTCAAAATATTGTTACAAAATTTATGTTTTTTAATAGTTCTAAAATGAAAAACACAAATAAACTTAAAAACTTTAAATAAACATTTTTAATATTATAAAAAATATTAAAAAACACAATAAATATTATTGTTTGCTGGTTTAAATAAACCGTTAAACCCAAAATAATTGCGCACTGTGCGTTGGCTAGAAAATGGGCATACAAAATGACCTATTTCATTGGATTTTAATAATCATAGATCCTTATAATAATCCATATTTGTCGTCTTTTTAAAAAAAAAATTATTCGATTTTAATAATCACGGATTCTTATAAGGGGGCTATATGAACTGAATTTGTTTTCATTTTAGGTAAACCTCAAACCACCAGTTGAGGACTGCTGTGTAGAGTTATGTCAGCTTAAGCTGATGTAATGTAAAAACACATTCATGTATCGCGACCTTAAGTCGTAAAGGTTGTAAGTCCACTTTTTGCCTAAATATATTTATTGACGTAGAACGTAAGATAAATTGAAAACGCATCTGACTTGGAAGAAAAAACCACCTACAATATATGCGTTGTCACCTTTCATACACATAATTGCAATAAAAACATGAAGAATTTAAAGGTATAATTATTCTTAATCCACCCATCAACCTAAAAAGTAAGTCGTTAAAGGAAAATGTAAAGCTTTGTTGTCCCTTCTGTAAGATTTTTAATTTTGGACTTACACCCTTTGCAACTTTAGGTCGCGATATGTCTTTCCGACCTTCCTGTTTCATTTTCGAATCAACAAATTGTTATTGATGTAGTTTTTTTAAAATTTAATGTATTTTAATGATATGTCTAATTTGTAGTAACTTCTTTTAGATTTTCAGATACTTCGCGGCCATTCTTTTTCCACATTGTTTTCTTTAACTATGAAAGTATATTTATGATTATACCTCATACAATACATACAAGATAAGTAATTCACGCAAACAATATTCCATGATTTTACTCTTCTATATTATAGCGTCTCAAAAAAAGTCTTTGTTCGATTTCTTGACAAATTTCTTTTTGTTAATTCTGTTCTGCAATTCGTGTTTCTTTCACACTGAATTTCTTATACTCGACCATAAATGCTATATCGTATTGTATAATGCTTTACGGTGCTCTAAATTCAAATATTTGTCATTTGTTCTCTATTCGATACTTCTTCTTATTCGTAATATTGTAATACAATTCTTAATTCTTTTGTTATTATTCATTAACGTTAAGTGCATGAATGGTTATATCTATAGCGTTCTTTACTTTATGAATTTTATTGCGTTTTATAGCATAGAATATCATTGTGTAATACTAAATGTTTTCAATTGTTGTTTATACTTCCTAAAGAGGAAAATACTTTAGTAACCTAAAAGAAGAAACATTTACTAAGATATTAACTTATCTCTTTTGCATTACCCTACCTACAGTCTTCTTAGGTATTAGGTCATTAGATTTAATATGAGTAAATGTTATTTAAGACTGATGTTTAGAAGAGAATTCTCTTTATAAAGTTATTTAAGATTTAAGTGTAAAAAACTCCCACATTTGTCATTCATTGATAGTAAAGGGTTAAATGTTGAAATATTAAATGCTTTTCTATGATAAACTGTATATAAGATTGGAATAAAAAAAATTCCAAGCTTATGGTCTACAATTTTTAAAATATTTAGTTTCCCGTTGGACCTATACGTACCTACAGCAAGTATACTTCTTTGAAATGTTCCGCAGGAATGAACACACATGTCGAAACCGTGTTCATCACCCACAGTCCCTAAATTTTAAAAGATTAAAATTTTCTTAAAATTCAATTCAAGTTTTTTAATTTCAATTATTTAAACATATATTGCCATCCCCACTGTAGAGTGCCTAGTAGATTCGTTTGCAGTAATAAATATTATCGTGTTGAAATTTTTTCTACTTAAGAATTTCATAAATTTATGTCAATGGACATTGACAACATCAGCAACATCATCATCGCCAACGACAGCAAATAGCTAGCGATATCTGTTGGTGTGTTGAGAGATATGGCGACATTGCTATTGCTGCTGTCTTTTCATTTTCCGCTAAATTTGCAATGTTATTTATGAATAGAGGAATTACATTGAATGTAATGGGGAAGAACAAAAAAAAAACAGTAAAATGGTACAAGTGTTTTAGTACAAAACACCATGGTAAGCAATTGTTAAGTTATTATATTCTTGACATACTTAGAAAAGTGCATATTATATTTACTCTTAACATGTTTCATTGATATTGTAAAACTTATTTATAATACAAATTATAAATGATTGTTTGTTGTTTGCAACGTTGAATACAACTAATAAATCTATATGGGTGTAACATTTAATATACTATTCACTTTAATTAAAGAAATTATTGAATTTTAGTGTTGCATATCATGAACATATTAATTTTGTTCTAGGATTAATTAATTAGGTTAATGTCACTATTCGTCCTAGTAGAGGCAAATTCTGGAGTATTAAAAGTGTGGAGTCGTATTACTGGCTTCTCAGCATGTAAGTCAGTGTTGGAAGTATAAAGTATTTTATAAATTTTCAATAAGGTTGAACTAAAAAATTTGTTGAAGGTGAGATCTTTACCAAATTACTGGATTCCAGTGAAAACAACATTAAAAAATGCAATCGAGTGTGGAATTAACAATTTCTGAGGCAACTGGTTCCGTACTCGATTACTGAAACGATTCTTTCAACAAGCATGTTATTAAAATAATTAGTTCTTTGGATTTTTAGATAACATTTAGTGAAAGAGGATCGATCTAGTATTCGTAAATATTTGTTTGTCCTTTAGAATGTTTTTTAATGCAGTCATAGAAATTGGCAGTCAGAAAAGTAAGTGGTTATATGGGAATGTGTGTCTAAGGTAATGTAATATTTTTTTGCTGGGATGTTATGCGTTATTAGTATTCGTCATATTTTGAAAAATATTTCTTAAAAATTCTTCAAAAATAATTTGTATTAAATACCTAATAGGAAGTATCGTCATACACGACTTTGTCGTCAACGCTGTCCTCAAGACAAAATGTAAAAAATGTATGTACTTGTCGTCAAAACACTCGGTTGACGTGCATCAAATAAAATAACGCGACAATAACGACATAAAATTGAAGAGAGGAAAGTAGAAGTAAAAAATATTCAGTTTGTTGGAAACAGCAGTGTGTGACGGTTCATGTATCGCACATTTTCAATAAAACTACTTCAATTTGTTATTTTAAATTATTAAGCACTGGTAACGACAATTTGACCGACATTGTCGGTCATTATGTCGTGCATGATTGCGTGGGCGACATGTCGCTTATTTAGGCATCAACGACAATTTGACCGACATTGTCGCTCATCAGGTCGTGCATGACAAAGCTGGCACTTGTATGAAAATTTCGTCGACGATTTGTATGGACGGTCCCCTAAGTGTTATCAATGATTTGCTATGGTCATGCACCTATCCTTGAGGATGTCTTGCAGACACTTCCTACTTGGTAATGAACTAATAATAGTAATGTAAAAACAATCAAAACAAGAAGCAATGTAATCGGTATCCGATTATTATTTCAACATGAGGAAAAGAAAATACAATTTTTATACCCTTCACCATGCACATGAACAGAATGAAGGGTATATTCATTTTGTTCTTCCATTTGTAACGCCCAAATAGAGGCGTGGTAGGTATGACAATATATATATATAAATATAAATGATCAGCATCGAAATCTGAGTTAATTAAAAGGTGACCGTCTGTCCGTCCCTCTGTCTGTCCCCGCGATTACACCGCAGTTTAAAAGATATCGAGCTGAAATTTGGAATGCAAGCTTCTATCCTCAAAGCGGAGGTTATGTTCTAAGATGAGCCCGATCGGCCAAAAACTACTCCCACCTCCCATACATACTCCCCCTTTTTAGGGCCTGTCCCTGCGATTACAGCCGTAGTTATAGGGCAATCAAGCTGAAATATTGTACGCAAGCTTTTTGTATGTGAGCTTCCCTACACTAAGCGTAGGTTGAGTAATAAGATGAGACCGATCGGTAAAAAACTACTCCCACCTCCCATACAGAATCCCTCTTTTTGGAGGTGTCCGTATGTCTGTCCCCGCGATTACAGCAGTAATTTAAGAGCAATCAAGCTGAAATATTGTACGCAAGCTTTGCTGCCCCAAATGGAGGTTGAGTTTTAAGATTAGCCCGATCGGTCAAAAACTACTCCTACCTCCCATACAAACTCGCCATTTTTGGGGTATCCCTACGATTACAGCTGTAGTTTAAGGGCAATCAATCTGAAATTTTGTATGCAAGCTTTCCTACACCAAGTGGAGGTTGAGTAGTAAGATGAGATCGATCGGTCAAAAACTACTCTCACCTCCCATAGTTTAGGAAATATGGAGCTGAAATTTGATATGAAAGCTTTAATCCTATAATAGAAACTTACGTTGTAAGATGAGCAATATCGAACGAATACTTCTCCTACCTTCCATACAAACTCCCCTTTTTGGGGGTGTCCGTCTGTATTTCCCTATAGTTTATGAGCTTTCGGGCTAAAATTTGGTATGTAAGCTTCTGTCCAGAAGCATAGGTAACGTTCTAAGATAAGCATGATCGGATTTAAACTACTCCCACATCCCACACAACTTCCCATTTTTGGGAAGTTACAAAATTCATAAAAATAAGCTCCAACTCACCAACTCATAAACTTATCAGAAAATCGAATAAAATCGATACAAAATTATTGTCAAGAATCTAAAAGTAACGTCCACTTCTTACCAAGTCCGCTGTTTTGTGGTACAAAGTTTAATAAAATATAGTTGTAGTGAAAATAACCAGTATTACCACCATTTTTACAAATGGTGAAGGGTATCTGAGCTTCGGCATAGCCGAAGATAACCGCCTTACTAGTTTAATATAAATTTTACTTTAACGTCTTTCTTATCGTCATATGAATCGTTGTCAATAAAAAATTGATCTACAATAATGTTCATCGTTATTATAAGTGCAAATACATGTTTGGTATCCGATTATAAAGCTTTTTTTATACATCATTGACGACCAATAACAGTCGGTGTTGCCACCGGAACACGTTAGGCTTAAGGACTGATAACAAACGTTTATGAATACAATTTTTTGTTAAGGTTTTTATAAAGCCAAGGATAACTTTCGCTAGAGAACGCTACATATATACTTTAGAAATTTTTTTATGAATAATATGAATAAATCTATTACATTCGACATAATTATCTTCTGAGTTAATATAAATTTGCCTCTATGTTCCATAGAAATGTTTCCATGTATTTGTTAACAGTATTTAAGAGGATGACCGTGACATGATGGTTAGAAAATACGACTATCATGCGGCTGACCTCATGGTCCTTCAATGTTATCACCAGCAATTTCGCAGTCGTATCGAGTCAATCGACATGTCTAGTAAAAAGCCATAGAAGTATAATTTCAATTATATACGTTTAAGGAACTATGCTAGTGTGTGAGTCTTCATCATTTAAGAGCCCTTATTTGTATGACGTAAATCATGTTTTACTATTCATAGCGAAGTGAAATAGTTTGCAGATGTTATACCAAAACACAATGTTTACTTACAACCGTCACTGCTGTTCTTAATATTGTATTTTATTGCAATCCATATATACGCGCGGATAAACATAAATAACGGCAATTGTGCAAGTAGTTACATTAGAAAAATAACAAAGAAGTTTATTCGATTTAGCAAACGTTGGTTTACATATCATATCAATCTGTGTAATATATTGAATTGGTAAGATGATATTTATAAAAACTTAAAATACAATAAATTTTTTTTAATGGCTATGTTCTGAAGGAAAAATGTAAGCTCGTTAAATTCTTCTTTTTCTTATCCAGCAACAGAAATTCATCTATCAGTAGCCGCAGGTAGAACAGAATACCAAGCTCTTCGGTCTTTCGCGATCAGTAGATTTAAATAACAGCTCTTTCACCTGGTACATCCAGTGAAGTTTTGGTAGTTCCCTCCTGCGCCACCCATAGAGTATATTGCCTAGGACTTTTCGACTTAAAGCAATTTCATCTATATCTAATCAGCAGCATGTGACTTTTGTGAAATATGGTACTAGTCATGTTGACTGCAGCCTTCCCCATGATCATATTCAGTACAATATTAAAAAGAACGCATGACAGACTATCTACTCTACTTGTCTAGAGAATCGCTTAGTAGAAAATGGCTCTGTCAAATATTTGCATACTTTCACTGAAGACATCGTGTGTATATAAATGTACAAATTCCTGCAGTTCCTATGAGGAGCATTGGGCCTCAATGATGGTTTTCCATTCTTGCTTATCTGCTGCTATAATCTGAAGTTCGTTCCATTTTATGTTGTTCCTTGATCCTTCGGTATCTAGTTGTCGAGTTCTCGGCCGACCTCTCCTTGTGGTTTCCACTCAATTTCGTTTCTTGTAATGTCGCCTTGAAGTCTTCGCAAAACATGTCCAATCCACCGCTATTTCGGATTTCAGTATTTACAGGTATTTGTCTGCATGCATACTGCCCATAGCTGTTCGTTTGTGGTGGTGTTAAGTCAGAAAATGTTCAGTATGCGACAAAGGCAACGATTGATGAATACTTGTACGGTATTTATATCGTATTAGTTTGAATTCCAGTACTCACACCCATAAAGTGCTACTAATTTTACGCAGCTGTTGAAAATGTTAATTTTGGTGCGCCTGGAGATTGGGGGGACTGCCAAACATATTTGAGTTGGCCGTAAGCATGTCTTGCCCTATTTATGCGATTTGCAACATCTTCTCCTGATCCCCCACTTGTTGTTATAGTGTTACCCAGGTAGCAGAAAGATTGGACATCTTCGATCTGTTGATGTCGCATGGTGAATTGTCGCGTATTTGAGGTGTTGATGTTCAAAGCCTTCGTTTTTGGAATGTTTGTTAGGAGACCGCAAATTGCTCTTCGGCTTCGACTGTATTTAGTTTTGACAGCATTTCGTCAAAACTATGAAAAAAAGAAAACAAATGTCGACTGTGTAGTATAAATCTTCTAGACGGTCGTTTAAGAGTCATGTGATGCTTGTAGGGGTGGATGTGGCTTTCACCATTAAGTTTTCGATGACTACGTTTATTTGGTAACTGATTGTACCTCATGTTAAATGTGGCACATAGTATTTTCGTACAAAGACTTAATAAGTTCTATGTGCTTTTCCGGTATTCTCTTTCAACGAAGTATGTTCCAACATCGTGTTATCCCGCTAAATCATATTAGATTCGCAGGGATACAAAACTATAAGCTATAGCATCTAATAGTTTATGTCTTATTGGATTGTCGAATGCAGCTTTGTAATCGTTAAATACCTTATAAATGTCGATCTTCATTTATTGGATCTTCTCCAGGATTTGTCGTAGTGTGAATATCTGGTCGTGCATTTACCAAGTCTGAAGTCACACTGATAAAGTCTAGCTTCTCGCCGCCAGCATTAAAAAGCTCTGCTGGCAGATCATCGTCTCTCGCAACTTTAATGTTTTAAGTCGTCACATCACCACACACTCTGCGTGTCCGTGACAAGATTTGTATCTCAGTCCCTGTTTCAAAACCTTTGCCTTTGGCCTTTTGGTAGATCTGTCGGGCTTCACCTGTATCTCTATATATTTTTTTATATCCGGGCTCTTTCTTTTCTCTCATCAAGGCTTTTGCGGAATAAAGGGGCGTTTCTTTTCCCTCCTCGTCCTCGTTCACCATTAGACCCATTTTCGCTGATTTCCTCTGTATACCTGAGAAGGCTGCAGTCACATACCGCATTTTTCGACCGATGATGTCTACGTCATCAGCGTACGCGAGTAGCATGTGGCTTTTGTTGAATATGGTGCCACTCGTGTTTACTGCAGCTTTCCTCATTATCATCTCCATCACTATGTTGAAGAGGTCAAACGATAGGCCGACTCCTTGTTTTTGACTTCGTCTGGTATAGAATGGCTGCGTAAGGTATTTGCCAGTCTTCACTGAAGACTTCGTGTCAGTCAGCGTCATTCCGCAAAGGTGTATCAGCTTCGCTGGAATATTAAACTCAGCCATGGGTTCGAGTAATTTCTGCCGTATCGGGCTGTTAGCTTTAAAGTCGACGAAAAGATGGTAATATCTGAATATCTGATGGTACCTTATATGCGATGGGTAAAAGGCTGATAGCGCGAAAGTTGTAGCACACATTTAGATCACACTTGACTTAGTGGTGGGCAATCTAAGCCTTCGTCGACAATTGGCGTGACACGATACATAAAGCAGTGAAAAAAGTAAAGAAGTACAGGTAAAACCTTAAGTTTAAAAAAAAAGTTTTCGAACCCATAATTTCCGATTTATTATAATTGGATAATATTGGCGTTGGCGCAACTTGCAAAGGATATTAGTTGCAATACTCGTGAAAGTTTCTTTACCATTCTAGTTGATAATTTAGGCAGTAAACAAATTGGGAGATTTACGAAAAATGTTAGTTTCAGAATATTTATTTCTCGATATTTGATATTTTATTTGTTGGCGAGCGTAACTCTGTTAAAATTTTCTGAAATCCGATTGGTTAGATGCAGAACAATCTGCATTACATACGTGTGCGTAATACAAATATTGTTAATCTTCGTTATCAATACGCGTTGTCTGAATTTATATGAGAAAACAATTTTCAGAACTTTTTCGGTGCCACCCCCCTCAAAAGCCTTTGCAGATTTTGGGATAGCCAAAGATAGGGATAGCTATGTTAACCCGTGCCTCATTGGGCTTAAAGCTTTCAAGCTCCTACAGCCAAGTTTGGTGGGTATAACACTAGAACGACTGGTTCAATTTTAAAAAATCCGAAATTAAGGAATTTAAATTCCTTTAATCTGATCAATATGATTTTACTGCTTAACCAACAGTTTCGCAGTTATAAATAAATTTATTAAAAAAAAAATTATTAAAAAAAAAATCTAGTTAAAAAATAGTGTCAAGTGTTATTACTTTCACGTAATGGCACATAAACTATAAAATGAGACATAGGTCATAAATTCGCTTGTATTCAAATTAAGTTAATGTATCTCATTTTAAAAAATACAAGTTTTTTCCATTTCAGAATATATGGGATGTGGGCGTGTCCTTCGAGATAATTTGATATATTACAGTCGCCAGTAATATATCAGAGACAAATTGAGGCAAATTTTGTTAAATACCAACACCAAATTTTGGAAAATATACGTTTTTTCCATTTCAGGATATATTGAAGGTGGGCGTGTCTTTTCAGGAAATTTATTAACACAGTTGTCAGTCATATATAAGAGAAAAATCGAGCTTAATTTGGTTCAATCCTAACGACAATTTTGGAAAATATAAGTTTTTTTCATTTCAGGATATATGGTATGTAGGCTGTCCTTCAAGATAATTTGCTATAATTCAACACAATTGCCAGTAATATATCAAATTGAGCCAAATTTTAATTCAGGACGAATATCCATATTCTTTGTATCAAAAAATCAAAATTTTTGTCAAAAAGATACCTTCTCTCCATTGTGACTAATAGCGAGACGCGTTTATCGATTTTCAAGATCTATGTTTCATTTTGTTCATAGCTTTTTGAAAGATATATAACTAACTACTTATATCTACGAAACTGTTGATTATGCAGTGAAATGATATATGATTTTTAATGAATAAATTTCGGATTTTTCTTTCATCAAAATTGGATTAGTTGTTGAGTTATGTAATATTAGATATTTTAATAAATGACAGCACAAAATAAAATGCGGTACATTTGTACTTTAGTACTTTTTCTCAAGACCTACTTAACTCTTGTATATATTTTTTGCCATATCTGCCATCACAGCATACAGGCTGTAACCAATGCCTGTTTGTATTATTGAGTTAATATGATCTTACGGTATCTTTAATGAGTCAGCCCATATAATTGAGAGAAAACTTTTTTCTCACTTGTCCCAAAAGCTTATCTTTTGACATTACAATTGAGTAAGGTTATTCGGTCATGGGTTGTAAGTGAGCCTGAACTAAACATTGAGTTCTATTTTAATTGTGCGCTGAAATAATCAATACCACCTTTAGCCGACAAAAATTTATAAAGTGAAAAGAAAGTGTGTTTGTGCAGGAGCTGTATTATTTTATTGTAATAGCGCAATAGTGAAATATCCCAGGATAGTTGGGATCACTGAGGATCTATTAATTTTCTAAAATTTATCTCGTTCTCTTTTCAAAAGGTAATTAAACTAGTAACATATTTGTTATAATGAAAGCTGATTGTCGATCATTTTATAGAAAAATCAGCATATTACGCAACACAAATAGAGTTGAGGAGCCAATATTTGCCGTATTTGGTAGTTGTACCAACAATTAATTCCACAGTAGTGACTGAAGTACAGTCCCTGCAAGAATACACGTGGTCTGTGCAACTAACAAGAAACTTGCCACTGTTGGAACATTATTCAGAAGATTATGAATATCCACCATTTAACGCCAACACATCATAATTCTAATTTTCTTAATTTTGAACTAGGCTTAAAATAATTTAAAAAAAAATAATGTACATAATTTTAATAATTTAAAAAAAAGTAACCTTAACTTTTTGCTTACCTAAATACAACCAATTTTTTTTAAATTTAAAGTATAAATTTTGTTTTATAAATTGTTAATATTTAATTAATAATTGTTTTAAATTAATCTACCTAAAATCTTTAAAATATTGGTGTAATTACATAATTTACCTCATCACCGAAATTCCACATGCATCCAACCATCTAAAGCAAAACTTTAGATCATTATTGTTGATGATGGGTCTGGAATTTCGGGAATTTAAAAATTAACAACAACTATAAAATGAAAACCCTATAAATATCTACATCTTTTTACCATCGAACCAAAAATCCACATCTTCATCGAACCTCGCAGAAAGGCCTTTCAGCAACGTTGGATGTCACACCAAAATTCGTAAGTTTTCTCTTTTTTTTTATTTTAATTTTTTTTCTCTTCGGTTTGAAAAGAAAGTATTTTTGCTTTCTTTATATAAATATATATTTTTTTGTTTTTGGGTTTTTATTTTAAAACAAAACCGAAGCAATTTTTTTTATGTCATGCGATATATTTTTAGTCAAGTACGAGAGAGCGTTTAATGACAAGTCTCAATCTATCTTTAATTTTGTTTTCTGGTTGTTGTTGGTTTTCGCCAATTCTTTTAAACCTACTTCTGAATGAAATGTTTACTACATACGTATATATATAATTTTTTTTTGAATAAGCTTTGAATTATTTTGTTTCTTTTTCTAAGTTATTTTGTTATGTTTAAAGTCAATAAAGAATTGTAATATGAACTGAACTAAAGAAATGTAAAACTTCAGTGTCGTAGGGGATGGGAGGGTTCGCTTATGGGGGTTTTCATCAAATTTAGTAATTTAGCCCTAAGAAAGCCCATAGGATGGGAGGGTTGCGAGGCATAGAGCTGCAACATCTAAGCTCTGCACAATGGCATGTCTAGAAACCAAACAGGCATTTTTTTTTATCTATTTAAGGGCATTTTAAACCGCACGTGAAATTTTAGTTGTAAGAGGATTGGTCACGTACTGGAACAAGTTCCCCGCCCATCTTCTCCGAACTGGCTAGCTTGCCGAGCACGTGCGTAAAGTTCCCTGGACCGTCCCTCTGATATTCCACTTTCAAAATCCAGCATTACAGTTATGACCCACAAACGTGTCTGTATGAGCTTTAAATCTTTAAACCCCAATCGTGCTCAAACTTTGCCTATTCTAAAATCTGCAATGACTTATCATTTTTGGGAAGTGGTACCGACAAAAATTCAACATCGATGTTTACACCCAGTGAGTGAGGTTATGTTTCACGCTTTCTATTTTTACAGCCTAAGCCACTATCTCAAATGTTGACGTTCGCATGGCTTCTACACGACAAACAGCTAATTTCGAAGCCACTAACTCATATAAGAACGACAACTAGAACGAAAATCTATGCGAACGAAACGTAAGCATTTCAGTACAAAATCGAAAGCCACTAATTAATTTTGATGTCATCTGTGCGAAAACAAATGTCAAAAACAATCACTTGTGTTTCTGCTTTCGTGTAGAGCCAAAAAAGCACAATTGAACTGGTTTATATGTTATTCGATAGTAGTTAGTAGTTACAGTTTATAGTTATTTAACTCATTTGATGTTTCATGAAATAAAATTTTTTATACTAATGAATTGTCGTTGAATGTCGTTGTTTAATAAATATCTGATGTTTTTTTGTTTTTGTTGTCATTAATTTCCAGCTGACTTGTATTTTGTATGTAATCTTATATATAAAAATGAAATGATGTGCAGTTGTCTCGCTAAAACTCAAAAACGGCTGGACCGATTTTCAAAATTGTTTTTTTGTTTTGTTCGCTATAGCTTCCGGATGGTTTAAAAGGTTTTATTTTTTCAAAAAGTGGGCGGCGCCACGCCCCTTTTTTCAAATATCGCTCAGACGGCTTTTCTAATAGACCGATTGATACAAAAATTTTACCATGAGGTACTGTTGACCTCTAGATAGTTCCTGACTACATTTGGTTGTTATTGGATAAAGGGCGTGGCACCGCCCATACAACTTGAAAATTAAAAACCCTATATTTCATGAACTATCAGAGGTATGAAGTAGAGATTTGGCATATATGCTGTTTGAGCAGTATTAATTACAGCCAGGATGGAAGTGGGCGGTGCCACGCCCCCTTTTTAAAAATCTCTCTAACGGCTTTTCTAATAGATCGATTGATACAACAATTTTACCATGAGGTACTGTTGACCTGTAGATAGTCTCAGGCTATATTTGGTTGTGATTGGATAAAGGGGCGTGGCACCGCCCACACAACTTGAAAATTAAAAGGGCTATATCTCATGAACTATCAGAGGTATGAAGATGAGATTTGTTACATATGTTGTTGGTGCAGTATGAATTACAGTAAGGGTGGAAATGGGCTGTTCCACACCCTTTTTAAAACAAACGGTTAAAACTGTCAAAATTCCACAGTATATTGCTGTTCGCCTAGAGATATGAACAGTAAGGTGGGCCAATTTTTTATTCGTAAAAATCGTAACCAAAATCGGAATCTACGATGAATTTTAAGAAAATGTCACCCAAAAACTTTGTGTCTAAAATCAATTCCTAGCTCGCGTTGGAAAGCATGACGATTTCAAATAAAAATTTTTTTGTTTTTAAACGAGCACAAACCGAAAACTTCAGATATATATTTTATGGTATGTATTGGTTAAAAAGTTATGGCCTCTGAGAGTTGGCATGCAGACATTAAATTTTTAAAAATCATTTTTCAGAATATTGGACGGGATCCCAATAAAAAAATCAAAAATATACTATTTTTTTCGTCTTGGTCTCCAAACATTGGAATGGTAGGTAAAAATAAGAGCCGGGGCCCATAGGTCTGAAGTAACTGAATAATTGCTCATTGCTAAAAAAAATATTTCTACCTGAAATCTTCATGCTTCTCAGCGCGAACTAGGAATTGATTTTAGACATATAGTTTCTTAGTGAAATTTTCTAAGAATTCTTCGTACATTCCAATACTGATATACAATTAACACGTTTTTTTTACGCGAACTAATTGATTCGCCCTAATTATCAGGCTATTTCGAACTAAATAAGTTAAACGTTCCGAGGCGCTGCCCACGCACTTCAATAGTTAACTTTTTAACTGTATCAAATAATGGTCCGTACACCAGGCAGTTGAGGATGCGCAGACTAAAATAGTGATTTTTTTTAATTTACTTTACAGGTATGTATTTTTCAATTACTTTTTAGGAGAGCGAATCGGTAATCTATATATATAAAAGTGAACATTTGTTTCTACGTATGTCCGCTAAAGACTTGAAAACCACCGAACCGATGTGCAACAAACCGGTATCGTTAGAAAGGCAATCTTCCGAGGATGGTTATAGGCTATTTAAACATTGCATTAGACACATTTGGTCCATTTAATAGTTAATTTTCGATTTTTCCCATACAATATTATCCAAAATTTGTAATTGTGAAAATTCGTCCTGCCTAAAGAAGTATTGACTTAAATGTAGCTTTTTTTGTGTGGAATTTTTGGGTGCAATTTTTGGGTACCTTTTTTTAATGAAATGCTTTTGATAATACAACGTGCATGGGATAATCAAAGGAGTATACATATGTTAATCAGTGGGTCTTTCTATACGTGAAAACAAATGCAACATAAAGCTGTTAATGGAAAAAAAAGAATTTTTCAAATTCAAGCCGCAAACTTGAATAAACTGTTCTTCAGCATTATTGATTGTCATCGCAAATTCTAACCGCACTGGCAATTGTAATCAGTTGAATCAAATGGCAAATCCGTGGGTATCATTGAAACACATAGTAGCTATACATTAGTTCCCTTATATATTCTGGTTAAATTAAATTAAGAAGGACTACTGAATCCTGTATTTCTTCTTAACTACTGTTATTCCTGATCAAGGGGTTTCAACGATTTTTTGTGTGTACACTCATTCCTCATTATGATTTGACATGTTTGCAACATTTTTTATCTTGATATTACATTTTTTACCTTGATATTGCAACGTCAAAAGGAGTTGCGTAATAATGAAGGATGCTGTAGCCAACGCGATACGTTTTGTGATCAAAAATTTTCCAAAATCAACAATATCAAAACCCATGTGTGCATCAAGGAAATAAAATCCTCCACACTCATTCGTAACTGCTAATATTACACTGTTGTATAGTGTTCGTCGCTCTAATTGTAATTAAATCAGATTTGAGAAATGTTTCAATTCGTGAGTATTCGATTTTTTTTCTGCCGCAGATCTCGGTCACATACACCACTGGTCTTAAATAATTCCATACCAAATTTAAAGATGAATGGAGCTACAGTCCTCCAGCTATTGCTATTGGAGAGCAGAATTGGGTAGTGTCACCCTTATTTTGCTTGATCACGCATATTGGTGTTTTTTCCACACCCTATTTCAAATTCCACCCCTTTTCTTAAGACTACGTATATTGATCTAGATTGAATCCATACCAAGTTTCATGACAATTTGCAAAATAGAGTCGAATAGATGAGGTCATGCCTAATGATCTAGTACTTCAGATATCGCCCTTTTACAAATTAGGTCCTATGAGCAGTGCCATTCCTACTAATCTAATACTTCAGATACCGCACTTTAACAAATTAGCTCCTATGGGCGGGGCCACGCATAATAAATTAATGCCGCCAGTTTTTTATTGCATCCACACCTGATTTAGGACAGGACATCAGTCGCCATGTCTTTCATACCGTTGGATGCGTCTTTAAAAACTCTCTCCTATGAAAAATTCAAAAAAATAATTTTTTTCAAACGGTCCAGCTCTCTGGATCTTAATCCTAGGCACGAAATTTTTTGGGATTCATCATAAAACAAACAAAAGTACATTTTCGGGGGGTGGACGAAGATACTTTTTGGTCCCATACAAAATGAGTCGCTCTAGTATACATACATACATGTTTGTACCATTTGTCGGTGCCATTTGAAAATTTAAATATTAAAAAATATAAACATTGACTTAAAATACATACATATGTATGTATTTAAATTTTCACAATTACAAATTTTGGATAGAATTGTATGGGAAAAATCGAAAATTAACTATTAAATGGACCAAATGTGTCTAATGCAATGTTTAAATAGCCTATAACCATCCTCGGAAGATTGCCTTTCTAACGATACCGGTTTGTTGCACATCGGTTCGGTGGTTTTCAAGTCTTTAGCGGACATACGTAGAAACAAATGTTCACTTTTATATATATAGATTTGTAGCATTAAGCGTTTTTTAATTGGAATTTTTGATATGGCAACTTTGTTGTTTGACAATTGTTAAATGGCTTTGTTTACAACACGTAAGGCCATGCGAACGACAACTCGCAAATTAGTGGCTACCGATTTGAAGCAAAAGTGAGTGCATGATTTTCGCTCGATTATGGTTTCTTTCGACATCGTGGCTTAGGCTGTTAGACTCACAACTAACGGCATTTGATTATCGACGATATCGAACGTCTCTATTTGAGAAACTTTCACTAGATATGTCTGTTGACTCAACACTATACTGCGAAGCTTCTGTCGACAACATCAAGAGAGTCATTATTTACTTTCTTTTAATTTCAAAATTATCTTGAAAGACTGAAACGATTCTCTATCGATACATTTTCATCTTTAAAAGACAGTTGTTTTAGTATTTATTTTATACAGATCATATTTAAAAAAACGCATTTAATACAAATTATAATCAAGCATCAGTGTGTGTATTGTGTTTCAATGTTGACATTAAAGTTCACAGCTACCAACAAAGGTATTTAGTGATTTGTATATACTAACCCACATAATGTACACGTATTAAGTGAATCTGCATTCCTAACCATATAACACTGTATATACATGAATACATGTACATATATATAGAGATTTATGTGCATATATGTATGTTTGTGCATCCTACATGAAAAGCAACACAGCAGCTAAAAAAAACAACAAAAATAGTTACCCAAAAATGTTGGCACACTCATTTTAGTCTAAACTATTGTTGGCTTTTTATTTAAGTCTTTTGAGGCCCTATTTGAATTGTGTTGAACGAATAGTTTACATTTTTAGCATTTTACTTGCACTGTATATGGAACAATCAACATTGGCGTTGTTTAAACTTCTAAATGACATGTGGTAAAAAAACACACATACATACATTGTTGATAAAGTAAACTATGGAAATTGAGATTCCTATGAGACAAAATGTTGGAAGAAAGTAAAGACAATAAATTCGTTATTAGTACACAGGAAAAAAAAGTGGCTTTAATATTTACACGAAAGGCGTTGTATACGAATAGAGAACATTTTTACAAAAAGTTTTAAGTAAATTGAAGTATTATGTTACATATATAGTTTAAAAAATCAGATACAAAGCTGTGTCTTAATAAAAAGTTATTTGAATACCAGTGTTCACTTAATCAAGACCTCGAGCTTGATTAATTGAACACTGTAATTAAAGAAAACAGGTCGAAAAATAACCAACATATTATTAGATATTTGAATATATAAGTGATATTTGAAGAATAATAAAAAGAGTTTTTTTTATGTCACTGTGTTTAAAAAAACTACAATCGATTAAGAAAATAAGAAGTTGAATGACCTCACGTGTTATGCTACGCACGTGCCATGTAAAAAAATCAAAAGAATTTTATTAATAATTATTTGAAATGTTTAACTACATCAAACTATTATAATCAAAAGAAAAAACACCAGTCGTAAAATAATTTAAGTTTGCTTTTAGTTGACCACTACTTACATTATTGATTTTACTTCGTACATGTAAAACAACTAAACTAAATTGACCATTATAACTTTGGAAATTCCAATTATTTTCCTGTAGGTAAACAACTTAAATAATCAAAATTGTTTAATAAACACCAATTATGTACGCTGCATGCTACAAATCAAATTAAAATAAAAGCTTTACCCTTGAAAGCTTTGTTAGCAATTCAGTCAACATTACACATGTGTGTAAACTATACTAAGAGAGTAATCGAAATAGGCTATCGACCATACATTTTTATAGAGTGGTTATCTAAAATTAATTAACATCAGTAGAATGTGTTAAATTTAACGCGTTAAACTGGCAAATATTAAAGGCTTTGGCTGTTCATTATCCTTGAACCAATTCGTTATTAATAAATATTAAAAATATTAAGGACAGACAGCAGTGAATGTATGTGTTATCCTGCACAATGATGGGCAGATGTCATATCTCTTCAGTGTTTTTGCAATAAATTAAAAACTCTAAAAAGGGAAAGGTGTTGGTTACTTAAAATATATAAAGGCGGGATGAAGGATTTTCTAGTTTGAGTTTAACGATCATTATTCCTTTAGAAATAACCCGAATCTCATTAGATCACCTGTTCACCGGGCAATACCACCGAACAGAACTTCAGTGGTAGTAAATGTGAGAAGGCACAATGTTCAGCAACCTAAATGGCATGCTACCACCGATGAGTCTTTGCAAGTAGGTAACAGTAGTTATTAAAGCTCAACACAACGTCTCTCTTAGTGGTTTTGGCAGGCCCAAGAAATTCAGACCGAGTGCGGAGGCCTAATAAGACACTCTCCTTAAATAGAAACCGTTATGAAAACACGAAGATAAGAAAAAATCAACAACTGTCCCCAAATGTTGACGACCCCCGCAGAGGTTATAAGGATCATTATTTAAGGATATGTAATGTCAGAACTGTCTTCATATTCATGACTCTATCAAATTAAAGATTCATTCTATGAGCGCCTGGAGGAGATATATGACTGCTGCCCTGCGCATGTCATTAAAATTGTTCTTGGAGATTTGAATTCTAAAATAGCAAGGGAAAATGCTCTTGGTTCAGCAGACGGGAAATTCAGTCTGCACAACCATACCTCCGATAACGGATTCAGACTAGTTAGCTTCGCGCCGGCAAGAAACATGGTAGTGAGTGGTACCATATTCCCGCATAAGGATATCCACAAGGCAAACTAGATATCGCTGGATCAAAAGACATGATAGCAAATTGATCACGTCGTAACCGACGAAAATATTTCTCAAGCATTATGGACGTGAGAGTGATGCGCGCTGCAAATATTGACTGGGATCGCCACCTTGTTGCAACCAAGGTACGCACGCGATATAGAAGTGCCAGACACGCTCGTTACCAAACGCATAGGATCCTAGACATCGCAAAGCTGCATACTACTTAGATAGTCAATGTCAACTCCAACCAACTCTCTTAATTACTGCAAACAACCGCCACTAGTTCTGATGTACCCGAGATACAGTGCCAGCATATTGCAAATTCCATGACAGCGGCAGCAACGACCGTAGAAGGTTATGAAAAACCACGCCGAAACAAGCCCTGGTACAATGAGTAATGTCGCGTAATGTCTGATGAAATGAATGCTGCATACAGAGCAAAACTGCAAAAAATGGCAACGCGTGCGTTGACGGAGCGACATAATAATAAAAAAAGCGTCTACAGAAGAAAAAATAGAGCCAGGATGTCAAAAATTATAGGGATAGAGGTGAAAACCGAAAGTTTTTATCATAAGGTAAATATCAGGTATTTTGGAACAGAGACCCACACCTGTATGGACAGAGATGGAAACCTACTCGTTCCCAAAGGCAGCATAGGTGACGAAATCACTCCAACCATCGACGACGTTTTATATTGTCCACTACCCGGCCAGTATGGACAAAGATGGAAATATGTTTACCAACACCAAGAGTATGCTGCAAATATGAAGAGAACACCTTCATACTCTTCTCTTTCCCTATGGCAGCAGAAATGACGAATTGATGCTAATCATCGACGATGGAGTAGATTGTTCACGACTGAGCTAAAACGAGATTAGCACGGAAATTGTACAGCTTAAAAACTATAAAGCTGCAGGAGCCGATGGACTGCCGGCAGTGCTTTTAAAGATCGGCGGTTATGAGCATAATACACCTGCTCATAAACGAATATGTGCACCAATTACCGCGGGATTGGCTTTTTACACATGGCATACAAGGTACTGCCTAGTGTGTTATAGGAAAGACTAATCGATCCCATCCTAGCAAACATGATTGGACCTTATCAGGTCCAAAGTCGATGACCGACCACATATTCACATTAAAACATATCCTGGAGAAGACCCAAGAAATACAGATTGACACGTACCATTTGTTATTCGATAACAAAGCGGCAGTCGACAGAAATTACTACATACTATGGCTGAGTTTGGTATCCACGCGAGGCTAATACGACTTTGCGGTATGACACTGACCGACACAAAGTCTTAAGTCAAAATAGGAAAATATCGGACAGAGCCATATTCTACCTAGCAAGACTATAGACAATGCAACAGTTTGACATTATAATGGATATGATAATTTTTTGAGATAATTCAGTCACCCAACCTTTGACTTAACAAAGTGATGGTTTCACGCGCTGTATGGCATGTTACGCAGTTGTCTTGAAACCAATTCTCCTTCTAATGATTTGCAATGACATGAAAAATAAAAAAATCAATTATTCGTGCGCTGTCTCCAATTCTTCCACTAGTTGGATATACGGATGTAGACCAAGATTGTTCATCAACATTTGCAGGGACCGAGTTGCTGAGAACGGCTTCGGTGAATTAAACGAAAAACACATGACCGTTTAAGTCGGCGTAGCGACGATATGTTTTCAACTGCCTGCTGTACGTACAATTGTTTGATATAGTTTAATAGTCAAATATCGACGTGCGTGGATAGCTTCTCGACACTTTTTGCCAACTTTGTAGACAATTTACATTTCAAGTTGTATGGGTAATGCCACACCCCTTTATCTAATCCCAAGCAAGTATATCCAAGGACTATTTACAGGTCATCATTACCACTTTGTGCAATTTTCGTAACAATAGCTTTATTAGAAAAGCCATCAGAGTAATTTGGGAAAAAGGGGCGTGACACCACCCGCTTTCACTCTGGCTGTAATTCGAATTGTATGAATAACTTAAAAAAAAAACTTAATTTTCCTTTACACCTCATAAATGAGGTATGGAATAGCTTCTTGCGTTGTTGTGAATTAACATGATTTCTATTTTGAATTCAACGTCACTATTTCATAAGCTTTCACTAGACATTCTGATTGACTCGACACTATACTGCAACATTGCTGTCGACAACATCGAGGTCATAATCGAATCTCGGAACCTATGTCAGGCCGGTCCCCATTGTATGAATAACATATATACGAAATACCTCATGATAGTTCATGAGATGCAGCTGTTTAAAGTTTAAAGTTGTAAGTCACCACCCATTTTTTGTTGGAACACGAATTTTGTAGCACTTGATATATCAAAAATTCAGGTAGCCTATTTTCACCACCGAATTTTATCGACTATTTTTGCAATTGCGGGACAAAACTACTTTAAACCAGTAAGAAAGTTTTAGTCGGGAAAACAGACGCTAACCCTCAGTGAAACAAACAATTTATTACTTCATCTCTAAAGTGGGCGGAAGGGTACATTTGTATGGGAGGTACCAGAAAGGGCGTGGCTAGACTTCAAATTTGTTCTTAAAAACTTTATCATGTTACAGGTTAACAAAATACAGAATTTTGACACGCCGCTTTGGCTCTATTAATAATATTAATAGATTTTTAAAGTGGACTGAGTGGTATATTTGTATGGAAGGTGCTACCAGGGGCGTGGCTAGACATCCCGTTTTGCCTTTAAAACTTTATCCTGTTTTACTAAATACAAAATTTGGCCACGATCGCGTTGGGTGTATTGATATTTTTACTCGGAGTCTAAAGTGGGTGGAATGATATATTTGTATGAGAGGTACGGGAATAGGGTTGTGCCTATTTCCAATACCGTAAGTAGGTGTATATCACTGTAAGACAAATTTAAATTTGGGCTTCGTCAGAACCCGCTCATGGCCATTTGAAAAACATTAACAAAAAATTCATCAAATTCTGTTAACAACTCGCAGAGTTCTACGAACAGGAAGAATTCACTTTCGAGTCGCTGTATGGAAGCTTCGCTCCAAAAATGTAAATGCTCGTAAAAAACTTAAATGAGCTGATCTAGAAAAACTGGGAGATACGTATAATTTTATTTGAGCTATATTTTCAGAATCTGGTCAGTTTGACCATGGGTGAAAAATCGTGTCGTACTGTGTATTAATCTATGCAAAGTTTTAAAAAAATTGGTTACATCTTTTGAAAGTTATCGTGCTTACCAGCCGGACAGACAGTCATAGATCGAATTAGGTGCAAAAAAACCTAGGCTAAGGTGAATTTTTCTATGTGTTGCACTTTTGGGTCGTATTTAATGATTCGTAGGGAAGGATATGAAAAGGATATTGATGTATGATTGCTTTTTCATAATGTTATTTGGTCTCTTTGGGTCCAAATTAAATATGAAAGCATCTTGGTGGCACTGCAAAATTGTTCAGCTTAGGTGTGCCAAATTAATAATGTTCACCAAAAGTTAAACTTTAAACTAATAACAGATACTTTTATGGCAAAATTTATTTGATATTTGCAACAATCATTTATACTCCAATTTTCAAATAATTTATAATGATCGGGTGCACAATATAGGATGATACAACTACAACTACAAATTATAGCATTTGAAATTTTTGGTTTAAAAGCGGCGTTAACATTCATTTACAAGTAAACAATTTTTCACACCAACACTTAACATTTGTGTATGATGTCTTTACTATGGGAAAACATTGTTAGCACAAGGCGAGCTAATGTTTTATAAGCATTGTTATTCGTCATATTTAAACATTAAAGATATTTGTATCTTTGTAATATGAATATGTGATCAAATTCATAAATAATATTAAGAATACGCCCCCTGGTAAAATGTTTTGTATAAAGACAGCACAAAAACATTTTGTGAACGGTATTGCATACAAAAGATATTTAAAAAATGCCTACAGGATTCTTTTATTCAATTCGCTTTTGTATTTGTTGATAATGTTACACAAATAGACGGCAAAAATAACCATAGACGCTTTGTAAAAGAAAAGAGAACAAAATAAAATCGATATTTTCTTTGTGTTGAAAATGATGTAAGCTATAAAAGATTTATGACTTCATACAAGCGAATTCATTGACGCTTATTGTCAATACACAGGCGGAGCATTAAGCTTACTTAATGGATGTAATGTATGTCACGGGTTACATAATTCTTCTTTGCAGGGCATCATAAATACGTAATAGTTTATTTGATATTGAAATTTGATTAAAATCGATGTGTAATGAAATGCACATCGTTATCCCATATAAAAGTATGTGTATTACTTTTCAAATTCGTACATAATGCTGCCTACAGGCAACGACGTATGTTTATAACATACTTAAGGCTTGAAAAATCGAATTTGTACGACATCAGCGCCTAAACAAAAAAAAAACGTATAATAAATTGTAAATTCATCAATATTTCAAGTTATACTCGTACAGTAACTCTATAGTGTTATACCCCTAATGAGATATCAATTGTCTAAAATTTCCTGTTCTATGATTAGTTTTAAAGTGTAACAGAAGTGTAATTTCAACTGATGTATAGTTTTTGGGACCGGCCGCACAGTGGGGATGTCTTCATACATTTGAGTGAAAAAATTATAAGGAGTGCTCTTAGAGTGATGAAACTTGACACCGAGCACTTTCTTAACGCTTTTAAGATAAATATAAATTTTCATCAAAATCGGCCACGCCCATCATATACTGCCAATCGGTCTTTTTTCTTTTCGATCGTCTCCCTCAGTTGACTATACTCTTCGCTGTCGAATTTCATTGTTTCAAATTCTAACATTTGCTCAAGGTCTACTTCTTCTGCCGTCGGTAATCGTGATAACATGTCGGCTACTACATTATCTTTACCTTTTCTGTGTTCAATTTAAAAATCGTACCCCTGTAGCTGTAGTGACTTCCGCTAAGGCCTTTCAACCCCATTAGCCTTTTTAAACTGGCATGGTCAGTTTTTACGGTAAATGACATGAGATCTACGTAGGGTGTAAATCGTTTGATAGCCATTACAGCTGCCAAACATTCTTTTTCCGTGACACTATAATTTTTTTGGCAATGGTTCAGTTTTTGAGAATAAAATGCAATTGGATTTTCAGTTTCGTCGTTATTCTTCTGGAATAAAACGGCCGTGGCAGAGGCGTCGCATTGTATGAATAAAGGATTAGAAAAATCCGGGTGTTTTAAAACGGGTGCAGATGGGAGAGCTCGTTTTAATTCATCGAAAGATGATATTAGACTTTATCTGGGTCCGTTTTTAGCATTCCTCCTCCGACTATGAACCCTAAATACTTCAGCTCTTTAAAACAGAAATCACTCTTCTCTCACCCGATGGTCAATCCCGAATTTCTCAGGCAATTCGCAACTTGGTTCAAAAATTTTTAAATGGGCTTCAAAATCATCTACAATTATAAGCATGTCATCTAGATAAACAAATACGTTAGCCTTTAGTTTCGCCGGTATGACTTTGTCCATTAGACGACAAAGTCGCTGCGCCGCACAGTGGGGATGTCTTCATACATTTTAGTGAAAAAATTATAAGGAGTGTTCTTAGAGTGATGAAACTTGACACCGAGCACTTTCTTAACGCTATTAAGATAAATATATATATCATATACCGCCCATATAACTCAAAATGAATTATTCATACGAAATTTGTTCTTTTATTCCGAATGTGTTGAAATTAAAATCGGCCACGCCCATCACATAGTGCCCATATAACTACATACGAATTTTACATATACAATTATTTTATTATTGTATATTTGTATTCTAAAAGAGCCTTGACTTCGTCACTTATATCACTATGGATAAACGAAGATGTCTAAAGTGAGATTATGGAATCTGATGTTACCATTATTCGATGCGTAACATCTTCGTTCGTGGCAATTCGAGTGCATTTTCTGGAGTGTCTGAATTGATATTTTTTATGGTCTTTGTTACGATTTTCATGAGCCTCTTCGGAAAGTAAGCCTGCAGGAAAAATACACTTTTCTATTATATTCTTTCCATGAATAAGAATTTTGTGGAGTGTAGGTGGCATATTGTACCACTCGTACGGAGCAACACAACTTATTTCAACATGTTCTCTTTGAATTTAAAAATAAAAAAATAAAAAAAAATATAATATATATTATAAAAAATATAATTTTCATTGAAAGGTGCAACTGGATGCACTTGGATTTGATTGAATATGTAAAAGCAGATATAAGACAATGTATTAGTAGTGATTTCCAACTGTAGGCACGTACAGCTGCAATTTCATTGCAGATCCAAATATAAGTCAGTTCGATAAAACATACAAGTACTGACTTTAAAACGGCTTTAAAAAAAACTAGCAGTCAGATCCAAGTAATTATTTTTGATTAAATTGTACCATTTAGTCTTAAATTTAAAAAACCACTGCACATTGCATGATGAGTATGTTGACAATTTGACTTTTTTCCGGGAAATCCCCAGTGTGGGCCGTGGCATAGTGGTTAGAACACGCGACTACCATGCGGGAGATCGCAGGTTCAAACCTGGCTCCAGTCATCTTAAAAGAGAAAAAAAATAAAATTTTCTTTCATTGTCGGCTCCCCTCGAATGTTGTTGACAGCAACTTCGCAGTATTAAGCGTCGATTCAATCGTCGTGTCTAGTAAGAGCTTCTCAAACAGTGACGTTCGCATTCGTCGATAAACAAGTAGGTGCCGTTAGTTGTGAATCTAAAAATAGAAATTCACAACAACGCGAGAAGCTATCCCATACCTCATTCATGGGGTGCAAAGGGATATTAAGTTTTTTTTTATAGTTTTACACTAAATACACCCCAATTTGCTTGAAGTAAAACAATATTTTTCAATCAAAACTCAACTATAAATACTAACATACTACTCCATTGCATTGTTATTTTAAACTATTGTAATTATATAATGTTTCCAATGCTTATGCAGTTAAGATAACTTTCGTACTAAACTATTTTTATATCTTGAAGATACATTTGATACATTCATTAACTTTTACTTATTTAATTTATTTGGTATATTGACATTCAGAAGTGCATACATTGAAATTTTCTCAAAATTCACATACTGCAACGGTATTTATATTTTGTTGATACTGGAATATTATTAAAAGTCTTGTGTGTAGATATATATATATATACACGAATATCTGTGTATAACTTTGTGAAACATCAAAAGAAAGGTGTACAACTGAAAGGAAAACTTGGAAAGTAAAATGTCAATTTCTACAGCAAACACAAATGTAACGTTGTTTACAATCGCAAAAAAATAGGTCAGACAACTTCCCTTCTCCCTTTACAGACGGACGTATTCTGTCGATATCCTACATAGTACATAATAAACCTCAATCGTTCAACCACACGAACCTATGAAATAAATATGTATCCACACCTCAATGGTCAGTGAGTAACATTTCATTTTTTTTTTGTTTTGTTCGAATACTGACCGATTGATAAAAGAGAAGAAAATGAAATAAAAATATCCACAATATTGTCAACAATAAGAGAAAATATGTGCAAAAGTACATATACATGTATAAATTTCCTCATAAATATTTATATATTGATGCACATGTACCGTTACGTATACATATAGGTTTGTATGGATATGTGTGTGTGTGTGTGTATGGATGCCATTATTTTGGGTATATCAGTATTCAGTTTACAATTTCGTAGACCGAAATATAGAATGGCTGACATCTGAGCTGACCCTTAAACGCCATGAACTTTGTGTGTAGATTACGTATAAAGAATCACTATTAAATTTGGAATTTGTGAGATTGCATGAGGTGGTTAAGGATTCGGCTAAGGCCGGATTTGCTCTCACTGGACCATAAGCGCTACCGTGTTACTAGGTTTAACCTCATGCTGTACAAATTACAGCTTCATGACCATATCTAAAAAAATGCATCTCAACACACCAAAGAGCAAACAACAATCGAAGCAGTGGCCTTCTCCGGTTGACTTTTTAACAAATAAAGACAGGCTTGGCCAACAAATTAATACCAATAGTTTTGGAATGATTGCTGGGTCAATCTCATCGAGTTAAACAATTACTAACAATTATTTTTCAAAACTGTTGTACATGTTCCACTTCCATTTGATGTATAAAAAAGACATCCTACAGCGACAATGCACAGTCGCACAGTGGTGCGAAAACGCTTTCTTTTCTTTAACTTTTAAATGGTCAAATGGTTAAAGCTGAGATGTGTATCATTTGTACACATCATTCTAAACAGGTATTATACACATATCGTTGGAAAGGGTAAAATCTGGCCTATAAAAATTTGTAAGAAATAAACTTAATCTCCTATTTTTGGGTATGATTACACCTAAAATTTAAAATATTGTCAAAAGGTAGTTTTTAGAGTAAAAAAAAATCTCAAATTGAAAATGAACGGCTCCACCAACTTTTATGTAATTTTGTATGTATAGTTACTAGGTATGAGGATAGGTATCATTGTATTTTCATACCGTTAGGTGGCGCTGGGGTGCATTTATATCGGACATTTGAATAAACGAACCAATTTACCTGAAATTTTAAACGTATATTTGTTTTATCATGACTAACAATTTTATGTACAAATGGACGCGGTATGTGGCGCTGGGATGGATTTGTATAGAAGTTTGAACAATTTGATCAATTTAACCAAAATTCAGAATGTAAGTTTGTTTGATCGTAAGAACACAGTTTTTGTATATATGGACCCGGCATGTCGAACTGGATAGGACTGATTTCGAATATTTGATTATGAGAAATGTTTATATATTATATCTACAATTACTTAAAAATTATTTGCAATGTTTCATCTTTGAACTAATACAATTTCTGTACTATAATTATAAGATAATTTGTCTTGTTGTGCAGAAAAAACAATAAATAAATACAAATACAAATGGACTCAGTAGGTGGCGTTGAGGTAGATTTATACCGAAAAATTAACAGAATGAAACAATCTAAGTGAAATTTAAAATGTATGTTTGTTTGAAAAGGGTGCGGGGCATGTTAAAAGTAGTTATACAATCATCCTTAGAGATGAGGGTATATATCATTTGATACGACCCAAGAGTGTAACACATAGAAGGAGTTCTTTGAACCAAATTCGAATAATGGCTTTTTAAGTCGTTTGAGCCATGTCCGTCTGTCTGGCTGGTACGCACGATAACTTTCGAAAGACGCAACTTAATGTTTTCAAATTTTCCACGAGTTAAAATTTTCGCCAAAACTACTTCGGGTATTGCAAACGAGCTACATGGTACCTCCCATACAAATACATCATTCCGCCCACTTTAGAAATCGAGTAATAACATCAATACACCCAAAGGGGTCGTACCCAAATTCTGTACTTAGTAAATGTATAACAGGATACAGTTTTGGAAAAAAAATTGGAAGTCTAGTCACGCCCCTTCTGGTACCCCTCATACAAATGTACCTTTCCGCTAACTTCAGAGATGAAGTAATAATATCAATACATTCAACGCAATCGTACCCAAATTCTGTATTTAGTAAAGCTATAACAGGATAACGATTTGGAGAAAAAATTAGAAGGCTAGCCACGCCTCTTCTTGTACCTCCCATACAAATGTACACTTTAGAAATCGAGCAATAATTTCAACATACTAGAAAATTTTATGTTTTATTGAGGGTAAGGGTATATGTATGTCGGCCTTCCCGACTGAAACTTTTTTACTGTTTTTTTACTGTGGTTTGATGTTTTTGATAAAAAGTGAACCAAAAAATTTGAAAAATCATGTGTAAAAATACAATTGGGGTAGTGGATGTCTTCGGAGACATACATTTAAATATTCAGGGGAATCTTTCCTCACAACATTTCAGCCCTCTATCTCCCACTTGCATATGATATACTAGCTGACCTGGCAATTGTCATCCAGGTTCCAAAGTTATTTATAAAGATATGTCGGTCACTCCCATTGTTCGACAAATTACAAGCAACAGTCACAAATGTACTCATACAATGTTCTAAGACCCTCACTTCAGGTCCAAACTCCTTAATCCCATCCAGCCTACTTTTCTTTGAGATACTTATAGCGACTCCAAATGAATCCATACCAAATTTCAAGACGAATGTCTAGCGATACTGTAGATACCTATAGATACTGTGTTTTAACATATACAGTGTTCAGGGCGGCGCCACGTCCCCCCTTTTTTGGCTTGATCATGTATTTTAGATGCATTCTTTGAATGTGAATACTGATATCCAACGAATTCATACCAAATTTCAAGAAGAATTGTGTAATATTCCATCGAATATTGAATTTTCAACAACTAGGTCATATGGGAGAGGCCACGGCCACATGAGATATAAAAATTTCATGTAGCCCATCGTCCCTTTCAAACATGCAATTACAATTTCATATTAGCTTCAAATAAACACCATTTTGTTTAAAAACTCCAAAAATTTGGGTTATGAGAAAAGTTACAAATCGATTTTACGAATGAACCGAGTGCGTCTAATGCATTTTTTTAGTAGTCTAAATTCATCACCGCATTATTGTCATTCTAATGAAACCGGTTTGGGCACATCTGTTGGATGGTTTAAATTTCTATAACGGGCATTGGTTGAAGCAATGTTAGTGTTTTATATATATATATAACTAGTGGGCCCGGCAATGCTTCGCTATTGCATATTAACTTGTAATATATTTCACATTTCTTACTATCCTAAATGCTATATAAACGATAATTTATATATTTGTAGGCCTATAAAGAACTTTAAAGACGGTACTTAAGCTCGACAACAATATGTTGAGTTTATTACCTTATGTAACTTATTTAAAGTAACTCCTTAACATGGAAGCTAACCAATTAAGTTTTATGGTTTTAAATTCTAAATATCATAGCCTCTATGACAATAGTCATATCTATAGTGCCGACATGTAGATTAACTTTTTTCTGGCTCTATGAAATAGGGCCCCAAAAAATAAGGCCCCAAAACAAAAATGTTTTGGGGCCTCGCGACTTTCACTGTCTGATATTATTAAAAGACGAATGCGGTGGGGGCACGCCGTAGTCGTAGTCAACTTGGCATCTTTCACTCTCTGGCATTTAAAAAAATCGTAGTAGTCAGCCTTGCAACTCTCACTCTATGACATTATTAAAAGTCGAATGAAGTGGGGGGCACGCCTATTGACCGCAAATGAAAAGTTCGTTTGAAGCTTCATGCTTTAACCATAAAAACTTCTTTTGCCATGTCTTCTTCTCACACGGATCAAGAATACTCCCGAAAACTATTTTTGTATTGAACTCGTATTACCATTTTTTGAGATAATTCGGTCACCAACGTTTGGCTTAAGTAAGTGATGGTCTCACGCGATGTGTGCCATGTTACGCCATCGTGTTGGAACCATTTCTTTTTCGAATAATTTGCAATGACATGATAAATAAAAAAAATCAATGAACGTCCACTGGCTCTAATTCTTCTACCAGTTGGATTTTATATGAATGTAGGCCAAGATCTTTCCTCAGCATTTGCAGAGACCGAGTTGCTGAGAACGGCGTCGGTTCGATAAATTCGAGTCTCCTGTCACACTTACGTCTACAGCGTCGATGGATCATTATATGCACCCTCAACTTCACAAAGGGCTCCATAAGTTTGGCGAACAGAACACGCATTTAGAAATTAAATTTGCAAGATTTGTAAATGTTGTTCTTGTGTAGTTTTTACATGGTGATTTTCCAAAGTATACTGAATGAAAGTCTATCACACTTCATAAGTATGACAGCTAGATTTACACTTATACATATCAGAAGTTCTATACGTTAAAAATACCCCTTACATAGGTTATTTACAAATTTTTGCTAATGACATATTATAAAAATTTTAATTATGTCCCAATCAAACAAAAGGTGTTTTCCAGTATAACTACAATAAATATTGCTTAATATTTCTATCTATAGGATTTTTTACCGATTCGCTCTCCTGAAAAGGTAATTGAAAAATGGTAATAGTATACCAGAATCGAAATCTACGATGAATTCTAAGAAAATTCCACTAAGAAAGTAACTGTCTAAAACCAATTCGTAGTTCGCGCTGAGAAGCATGAAGATTTCAGATGGAGATATTTTTTTAGTGTATGAGCAATTATTGAAAACTTAAGACCGATGGGCCCCAGCTCTAATTTTGACCTACCATTCCGATGTTTGGAGACCAAGACGAAGAGAATGGTATATTTTTGACATTGTTTGGAATCCCGTCCAATATTCTTAACTAATACATAGATTTGCTTCTGTAATACCCAGGGACCGAAAATAACTGTTATTGATCGATTTTACAACTAAAAAAATCAATGTGAAGGAAATGTGCTAAAATTATTTTAAATACACCAATACATTGGTTATTACTCCCTCTGTAGAATTTCGCAATAAACTTTTATTTTGTGATTTTTATTATAAAAGTCCCAAATAACACTTATTTTTGATTTTTATTATATCGCTCATCAAATAAGAGTTATTTTTGATTTATATTCTATCCCTCAATAAATAAGAGTTATTGTTGATTTTAATTTTTTGAGTCTTTGAATAAGAGTTATTGAAAACTTTTTGAAATAAAAATTACGAAGTGAGTTTTATTTTGCCAAACGAAAAATAAAAATCAATCAAAGACTTATATTTTTCAAAACAAAATTTAAAACTCACCTAATGATTTTTATTTCTTCAGGCCTGAAATAAAAGTCTTTTGCTGATATCGTCATTATTGTTTTTTGTAATAAAAGAAATGTATATATGATTTTGATCAGCTCAACGAGACGAGCAAGTTTAGCTAAAAATAATTGGACTAAGGGTTCACTTATAGTTCGCGAACTGTGAGTTAAACATGGCAAAAAAGGGTGCAAAATTGTTTAACCTCGAAAAAAAATTATCTAATTGGCAGGTGTATACCATCTCACGCAACACCGTTTTACAAGTTCGCAAATGCAACTAAATGCATGCTTCATCAATCCTAAGTATTTGCCGGTATTTCAGCTTGAAGACGTTATTCGCGTTAATCCCAAATGATCGTTTCACAAGAGCATCATAGCTTCATTGGGATGCTCAGAGGTACTGTAGAAATCTTTATAGAACTCTTGTCCTTTGAAGCTGATTCTTTATTCAACCAAGAATCATTTGTATTGCATAATATTGTCTTTTGTTCCAAAACAACGCTTTAATACAAACATACTTAGTACATTACGTTATAAGAAGCTATATCCATGCACATACAGTTTCCATCCGATTGTCCGTCCGATTGTGTTTGTTAATTTATAGAAGGGATTTTATATATAAAACAAATCGGTGGTGTAGTTGCAGTCAAGTGAAGAAATTGCTAGTGAGCTAAATATACTTTCAAAAAGTCTTCATGTATAGAAATTAACTATTTCTGGGCATTGGGCCATTTTGAATCTGATTCTTGTTAATTTAAACAAAAATCGTAAATGATATCACAGGTATCTTACTGTTTTTGGGGTCAAGGAATCCATTTTTGACATTTATTTTTAACGCCTAAGGGATCTTTTTTAAATTTTTTTGGGTTAGATCGCATTTATTCTCCGACCAAATGTAATTATCCCCCAGATTCCTTGAAAATTATGAATAACTTAACGATTTGTTAACCGATTTTTATAAACAAGTATGCGTTTTAATCATGACAGTGTGCACTTTCTGAACAATATAATAAACATTAGGATAATGCAAAAAAGTTTTGGCTAAAAACTTCTTCAAAATTAAAAAAAAAACCAAAAGTTACCTACATATATATAGATTTGGAAAGGCCATAGTCTCTCCTTTCCAAATACACAGAAAAATTGAAAATAGGTTTATATTCAACCATTATTCAACTACCTTGTCCAAAATTTGACGCAATTCACTCTAATAACAGAACAAATATGCCTGTAGAACTAAGGAACAAATTTGGTCATTCATATGGGAGGTACAAGAAGGAGTGTGTAAAATGATTCGGTCATCTATGGGTTTGTCTACTTAACTTAAAAATGCTGGCACATTTTCATAATGATCAGTTAAAGTTTACTCGAGTTATTCTGCCCACGACCCATCCAGATAGCCAAACAGACGGACATGGCTCAATGGTCTTAAGAAGGCCTGAAACAATTTGATCTTAAGATACTTGGGGTCTAACACGTTTCCTTTAATGCGTTAAACTTTTATTTGTAACAAATGATATACATATACCTTCATCCCTAAGGGTGATGGTAAAAACCATAGTTTTTCGTTGCATTGTGTAGCTATGAGTTAAATAAGGTCCGAACGTCCCACAATTGTAATTATTTTGGCCAGAATATAAATATTGTTTGCATATCGATTGAACCAAGAGACTTTTATTTGAACAAATAAAAATTAAAAGTCTTCAAGTGAGTTTTATATTTCATCAGAAAAAATATAAGTCTCAGGCTGATTTTTATTTTCGATTTTGATTTGAAAAACTCATTGAATGATTTTTATTTTTGATTTCTATTTCAAAAAGTCTTCAATAATTATTATTGTGGGACTTTTAAAATAGAAATCAAAAATAACTCTTATTTCTGAGCGATAAAATATAAATCAGAAATAATTGTTATTTTGGGACTTTTAAAATATAAATCAAAAATAAGTCTTATGTTTGGAGAGATAAAATAAAAATCAGAAAATAACTCTTACAGAGGGACTTTTATAAATAAAAGTTATAACAGTTACGGTCTCTGGTAATACCTCATTTAGTTTGTTGGAAAGTCAGAATTACGCAGAAGGTCTCAAAAAATATATAAGGTTGTCAAAAAAGTCTTGCGGTATTTCCGCAAGCTTGTCTTTGCAAGCGCGTAGTTCTAGTTGTATTCGTCGCATCGGTTCACGGTAGAGCTTTTTGGAAAGCTCTTTTCATGCGTGTTTGATTTATTGTTGTTTGTTTTTAGTCGTTCGTGAGTTATAGCGTCGCAAAAATGGAGCAAAATAAAAAGAAAATACGGCATATTTTACAGTACTACTACGATAAAGGCAAAAATGCATCTCATGCTGCCAATAAAATTTGTGCAATTTATGGACCCGATACAGTTTCCATTTCCACCGCACAACAATAGTCAGATGCGCCACGGTCCGGAAGGCCTGTCGTCGAAAATTGCGATAAAATCTGAATTGATCGAAAGAGACCGGCATAGTAGCAGCCGTAGCATCGGCCAAGAGCTGGGCATGAGTCATCAAACCGTTATAAACCATTTGAAGAAGCTTGGATTCAAAAAGAAGCTCGATGTATGGGTGCCACACGAATCGCTTCTGAATCGCAACAAAATCGACCCGTTTTTGAAGCGGATGATGAATGGCGTTGAAAAGTGGGTCACTTACGACAACGTGAAGCGCAAACGGTCGTGGTCGAAAAGCGGTGAAGCTGCCCCAGACGGTGGCCAAGCCTGGATTGACGGCCAGGAAGGTTCTTCTGTGTGTTTGGTGGGATTGGCAGGGAATCATTCACTAGAGCTGCTCCCCTATGGCCAAACGGTCAATTCGGACCTGTACTGCCAACAACTGGACCGCTTGAATGCAGCACTCATGCAGAAGAGGCCATCTTTGATCAACAGAGGCTGAATCGTCTTCCATCAGGACAAAGCTCGGATGGGAGGTTCTTTTGCATCCACCGTATAGTCCGGATCTCGCACCAAGTGATTACCACCTATTTCTGTCCATGGCAAACGAGCTTGGTAGTCGGAAGTTGGCCACAAGAGAGTCCTGTGAAAATTGGCTCTCGGAGTTTTTTGACAATAGGGAAGCGAACTTCTATAAGAGGGGCATTATGAAGTTGGCATCTCGTTGGGAACTCGTCATCGTACAAAACGGCGCATATTTAAATCGCATTATTATAACCAATTTTATGAACAATTGAAAATACAATAAAAATACCGCAAGACTTTTTTGACAACCTTATATATCTGAAGTTTTCGGTTTGTGCTCATGTAAAACCAAAAAAAATCTCAATCTGAAACCTTCATGTTTTCCAGCGCAAGTTAGGAAGTGATTATAGACACAAAAATTATTGGTGAAATTTTCTAACAATTCATCGTAGATTAGATTTTTGCGGAAAAAATGAATTTTAAGGACGATCAAACTACTACTATGGCAGCTATAACTGATTATTTTAAAAGAGGTGTGGCACAGCCCACTTCCACGCTTACTGTAATTCATACTGTAACAACAACATATGTAACAAATCATATCTTTATACCTCTGATAGTTCATAAGATATAGCCTTTTTAGCTTTCAAGTTGTATGGGCGGCGCCACGCTCCTTTATCCAATCACAACCAAATACAGCCAGAGGTTATCAACAGGTCATCAGTATCACTTTCGAAAATTTTCGTATATATCGATCTATTAGAAAAACCGTCAGAGCGATTTTTTAAAAGGGGCGTGGCACCGCCCAAATGTAGCCAGGAAATACCTACAGGTCAACTGACCACTTGTTAAAATTTTCGTATCAATCGGTCTATTAGAAAAGCCGTCAGAGAGATTTTTGAAAAGATGGCGTGGCACCGCCCAATTCCACCCTGCCTGTAATTAATAATGCTCCAACATCATCTTTATACCTTTGATAGTTCATGATATACAGTCTTATTAATTTTCAAGTTGTATGGGTGGTGCCACGCCCCTTTATCCAATTGCACCCAAATGTAGTCAGGAACTATCTACAGGTCTACAGTACCTCATGGTAAAATGTTTGTATCAATCGGACTATTGGAAAAGCCGTCAGAGCGATATTTGAAAAAAGGAGCGTGGCGCCGCCCACTTTAAAAAAAAAACTTTTAAACCATCCGAAAGCTATAGCGAACAAAAGTTTTAGCGAGACAACAGTACAGCAATTCATTTTTATGTATATAGATGATCTATACATTTTATATATAAAATACGATTTTTTAAAACATCCCAAACACTATCTACATCAATGATCAATTTAATTTAATAAAACCACGCAGTGTTTTTTTTATCTTAATTGTATTAAAACAAATATATAGCATATGGATTGTAAATCATATGTAATTTTTTGACCATATCAGAGATAAAAAAATTAACAACTTAATTTGCTTAATATTCACAAAACCGGTTTCGGGTTTAAACTACCTACCACATACAAATTACCATTATAACTGGCTCATTCAAACAGTGTTCGCATCAGATAATGCAATTCTAATTGACATTTGTCTAGACGTGTAACATCTGCAACTGCAACGGCGGCAATATATTGTTGTTGTTGTTGTCATCGATGACTTTCTATACATAGCGCCACATATCGCATTGCATCAAGTGCCATTGATTTCAATAATATTCACATTCAGTGATTTTGCTTAATGTTGCTGCTGTGATAGACTCTCGCTCTCTGACTCTTGGTTATCGTATAATGAATCATCTTGATGTGACATTTGACGAGCATCTCGTTTGTTACGTTAATGACGCTTTTATTGATATACTCAGAGAATGAATAAGACATCAAGTAGAATATCTATGTGCATACACACAACGATAAGAGGATGAATAATACATCTTTGGTTTCATCGTAATGCGCTAATGACTAAATTTGATTGAGTGGATATTGCATAGCACATAGAAGGAACCTTTAATAATGTGATTGTTATCATGTTAGTTGTGATATATATATTGTGTGTATATTAATTGGCTTGATAAGAACATTTTAGAGTTTTTTTTTTAATTATTCAATTCAAATATCAATTTGTGCTTGACTTAGCAATGAAAAATTCGAGAAATTTAGTATATGGCAATTATTCTTAATAACAGATTTCGATTATGACGTTCTAGTAAGGAAATTAACTTTTCTAGTTGAAGTCAATACTCAAATTTATGTAACATATTACATACTGGAGGAAAAGTTATTGAACCACAACACAACAGCTCTCTAAGAGACCTTAAAATCTAGAATCGGCCGCAATGGCCTAATAAGCCATTCTCCTCAAATACGAAAACTATAACGAAAACCCAAAGAAATGAAAAAACATATGATGATGATCCCCGAAAATCTTTTAACAAACTTGATTTAAGGATGTGCACCGGAATGTCCTGTCGGGTGTCGTTGACAAATAAAATGTTGACAACACCGCCATACAGGATATGCGATGGATGCGTCTGGGATACACACGACGAAAAATCATACAGCGGTTGGAAAATTCAGTCCATACAATAACATCTTCATTAACGGATCTAGACTGATTAGCTTCGCGTCGACAAGAAACATGATAGTGAATGGAAACACATTTCCGCATAAATATATCCGCAAGGAAACCTTGATATCGTCTGAGCAAAAGACAAAATACCAGATTGATCACTAGGTAATCGATGAAAGGTGGACATATTGGCTCGGATCTCTACCTAGCTGCATAGAAATCTAGACATCACAAAGCTGCATACTACCGAGATATACAATGCCTAATCCAACCAACTCTATCAATTCTTGTAAACCAAACCCCCTAATTCTAGTGTTCCCGAAACACAATAGCAACGATCGTACTGGGAAATGAAAAACCGCTACGGTAAAGCATGTCGCGCATTGGCTGAGAAATTGGTGATACACACAAGACAAAACTGCAGCCAATGGTAACGCGTGCTGTGACGGAACGCTCTAATCTTCGAAAATTACAAGGATAGAGGTGAAGCTCGTAAGTTCTTTCAAAACGTATAAAGCAACGTTTTTAGAACAGGGATCCAAACGTGTAAGGACAGAGACAGAAATATGGTCACGGACACGCGGAGTGTGCTGCACATATGGAGAGAAAACTTTCGTTCAGATCCAGGATATCAAAAAGTACAGGGATAGATATGAAGCCTGATAGTTCTACCAGTAGGTAAAGAGCAAAGGTTTTGGAACAGGTACCCCACCTGTAAGGACAGAGATGGAAATCTGGTCAAGGACACTGAGAGTGTGATTTAAATATGATAAATACACTTTCGTACTCTGGTCATTGGCGAAGGCAGCATAAGTGACGTTCACCACCGAACCAATACGAGGTCAGCACGGCAATTGTATGGCTTAAAAACAATAAAGCTGCTGCAGCCGACGGACGGCGGGTAGATTTTTTATGCCCGACGGCGGTAAGTTGACAACGTGCATGCACTAGTTTATAAACACGAATTGGCTAAAGGAATGCATGCCCGATGATTGAAATCTGCATGTTCTAAGTCCTGTGCTTAAGAAGGTGATCCAAGTGTTGCTACCAACAACCGCGGGATTAAACTTTTATCCATCACATTGAAGGTCCTGTCCACTGTGTAATTTGAAAGACTAAAGCCTATACTAAAGAAGTTGATTGGATCTTATCAATGTGGCTTAGACCTGGTGAACCAACGACTGACCAGATTTTTACACTGTGACATATACTGGAGAAGTTCATGAAATGCATATCGACTCCTAACATCTCCTATTACAAAGCTGCATTCGACAGTCCGATACGACAGAAATTACTAGATGCTATGGCTGAGTTTGGCATCCCCGCGATACTGATACGTCTTTTCGGGATTCCACTGTCTGATACGAAGTCTCTACTGAAAATAGACAAAAATCTGACATTTTCAAGTCAGGCTTCAGACCAGTGCTAGGCATCATCGAACGCACGCACAGAACAGTATAGTGTACTTGTGAGCGGTCGCACAAGAAGCTCCAGCGCTGTTGAATTGTGCTCAGTGAAAATGTTGTGCTCACTGTTGGATTTGTTGGGAATAATTGTTAAAAATTGGTGTTTGCATTTGTCTGTCTACGTGTCTGTTTTTGTGTTGAATGCGAAACAAGCGTGTGTGGTGTTGCTTTCATAATACCCCAGCACAGACAGACTGCTTTGCATCAAATAAAACTTTAGAGTACGTGTGAATTGCCGATAGCGACTGTGTGAAAAAAAAAATATTTCTACCGGTCTCGCAATTCTATGGGATGCCTATCACTGCTTTAGACAAGTAGTATGGCATGAGATCCCTTTTAAAACATCGCGTTTGCCGATGGCATAGATATCTTTGGCCGAAGTCTGTGCGATATTACTGCGGCCTTTTCAAGCTTTGAGATGCAGTCGGCAGATGTGGGTCTGATGATAAATGAGGAAACCAAGTTATTTTTATCAACGAATAAAATGTTGCTTGGGATGCAGGGTGAATGTTGACAACTTTTACTTTGAAGTGGTAAATGGACGATGATTTTGTCTACCTAAATGTCAGCCTGGAAATCAAGAGTGGAACCGCTACTACTATGCGCGAAGCAAGCGATTAAAGGACAAAGCCATCTCTCGACAAACAAAGGCAGGTGGCTTGGACAGGTTTTATGAATGGACTGACAGATAAAAAGAAGATTATAGTCTTTCGATAGCAAAAATTTTCGAAATTACCGAAATTAGAAAAAATTTTTTAGTTTAGCACTTTGGTCCTAAAGTCACTTCAGTTTAAAATAAAATGACGAACTAAAATTCTCGAACCCCACAATCGTTTTATAACCGTTCCGTACTGTACATCTATAAAGATATTAGTATACATTAGTGGTTGTAAATGAAACTATAATGTACACACATACTATGACTTTGTAAATAGTTTTGCTTAGATTTAAAATTTAATTAGTCGTGCGAATGCGAAACTAACGACAGCATGCGATTATCATATTTAATCACCTTTTTCAATTGCAAAGCATTAACTAGTCTGTGATAACACCATAGAGTAGCGCAGCCAAAGCATTGCAGCTCTTATGAAATGGTAACTTAAGTTAAGGTTACTTAAAGTTTATTGCGAAAACTACGAGCAACTATATATAGATTTAAAACAAAAAAACAATCTCAACTTGACTCCAACATCCACAACTAAACCAATGCTGACAGGTATAAGGAACATGATGACGATTTAGTTTCTCGCAAGTTTGAAGTCTACAGCCAGAACATTGTGGAGTTCTGTTAAATATTGTTGCGTTTTTTCTTTGTTGTTGTTGTTGTTTTTTCTCTTCTTCAGTTTTTCTTCGTTCGTGCCGGATACGAAAAACAGCGGTAACTGATTGCAAAGTATACTTGAGAATGTAACCCCAAGCTATTTTCGTAAATAGTTTGATAAATTTAACCAAAATGAAAGTTTGAAACAACCACTTCTTGTCTGCTGCAACACTACACATAGCAACTTTTGAGATTACAAATGTTAAATTTTGCAACAAAAACAACAACAATGAAGAGAACAACAAGAAACGTCAAATGAACAAAATTAGTAAAATGAGCGTAAAATTATTGCGTACACACTGTAATACGTATGTATGTATAGGTGAAACTTGAAAGTAATGCAAATCTTCGATAGCAGTGGTGGGGGAAAGATACTCCTAAGAGCGAGGTAAAATATAGCCAGTGAAATAGAATACCGTAAATGGATTATAGAAAATAAAGCTTCGGTTGAATATTTAAAAAAAAAATGTTTTTGGGAAGCGATGACCGATTTTCTTTTTGGAGTCTTCTGGAATGTTGTGTTATTAGTTATGTTTTCAAATCTTGGCATGAAGGAAACAAACGGGAGTGTGAACTTCTATCAGAGAGTCACGAGATCCTACTCTAGCCAATAGGTCGTTTGATTCGTTCCATGACATCTTGCAATCTTTAAGGACCCAACAGAGGTTGATATCCGGAGGCTTTACCCAAACCAACTTCTCCTTACAGTTTCAAACGAACTATGATTTACATTTCCACATCCGAAATCGGCGTAATCCAAAAGCCTTAGAATATTTGCATGACCATATGTTGATTGATTCATGGCGCCAGTTTGCCTCAGAAACACACCCAAAGTCGCTTTCGGTGTCCTCCTTCCAGCCCCAGTAATCCCCATTAGAACTATTCTTTGGACCTTGCTGAACATATTGAGTAAATTACTCCTATGTACGCTCTTCTATCAAACCAGACATTCATATTTAATTATTGGTCGAATACCGCGGTATACAGCCACATTGTCACCTTTAAGCTGAGTTCCCAGCTTTATCCCAAGGAGTTCCGGCACGCATAAAGAGCATTGGTAACCCCTTTCAGTTTCAATTGCCTGAAAATCTTTTTACCTACAGGTAAAAAGAATCAATTCCGTTTTCTGAGGGTTCACCCCAAACCACATGTCATGACCCATTGCAGCAGCGTTCATAGGGCAGTTTGCATAAGGTCGCACATATTTGGTAGAAATTTTCCACCTATCTTGATGGCCACGTCGTCTGCATGTGGTACACTTTTCGTATCATCATCATTACATGATTTAAGTACTCCGTTTATCACAATTAGTCAAAGAAGAGAGGATATGACTTCCCCTGTGGTGTCCCCCTAGTCGATATCTTTACAACATAGCTTCCACCAAGTTTTGAGCTGAAGACACGGTTTCCCAGCATGCAATATACCCAATTCACAAGCGGTCGTAAGACACTAATACTATCTACAGAGTTTCTTATTGCGCGTGACGTCACATTATTGCAAGCCCCTTCTGTATCCAGAAAGGCAGCCAAAGTAAAGTCACTTGAACTAAGATTGCGCTCCGTACAGTCAAGCACGTCATGAACAGCGCTCTCGACAGATCTTTCAAATATGTTCACTAGTTTAGAAATGCTCCAAGTGTTTTCATTTCATACATATCAATCTATCTCTCCAAAACTTTAAGTAAAAAGGATGAGAGGCTAATTGGTCTATCGTCCTTAGGGGAGGCATGAACGGGCTTACCCGTCTTAGGTATACTTACTTAGCTGACACTTCTTCGCAATCCAATTGGATTTATACCGCACGTAGAAAAAGATTATAAGCGCTGCGATCTTATGTGCTTCTTCTCCAGTTAGTCACACCATGTTCTGTAAGGTTCTGAGTAACCAGGTCTTTCCGATGGAGTTTTGTTCGCCCTCTTTTGCGCCGTCCATCGAGTTCATTGTCGAAGACTTTTGGAGCTGGAGTATTTTCGTCGATACGTACAACATGACCTAGCCAACCCAACCGCTGCACCTTAATGCGTCTGACTACGTCAATGTCAGTGTACAGCCCGTAATGCTCATGATTCATACGACGTCGATACTCTCCGTTAACAATGATGGGCCTACATACATTTTACGGAGTATTTTTCTCTCGAATACTGCTAGAACCGATTCATCTGTTGTGTCACAACCCAGAATTCTGAACCACACATCAAGAGAGGTTGAACCTGTATCTGGCATAGCTGAATTTTGTTCGTCGAGAGAGGGCTCTGTCATTAAAGCGCTTGCTTAGTCCGGAATAGCATTTATAAGCAAGCAGGTTTCTTCACCGGATCTCTAGGCTGATATTATTGGAAAAATTATCTACCACCTCGAAACTATAGTTGTCAACATCCACGCAATTTCCCAAACTAGTAGATTTTTTGTTCTTTGAAACTAAAAACTTCGTTCTGTACTCGTTCACCATTACACCCATTTTCGCTGATTCCTTCTGTAAACCTGAGAAGGCTGCAGTCACATCCCGCAGTTTTCGACCGATGACGTCTACGTCATCAGCGCACGCGAGTATGATGTGGCTTTTGTTGAATATCGTGCAACTCTTGTTTACTGCAGCTTTCGTCAATATCATTCCCATCACTATGTTCTGGGCAAAGTTCCATTCCCGAGAGAGACAGCTATTTAAGCGAAAAAACGGCGGGTGAAGGAACGGAAGAACGAGGATATAGAGCGATACAGGGATAGAGGTTAGACCCGAAAATTTTACCAGAAAATAAAAGCAAAAGTCTACGGTAATGGCCTCCCCACCTGTAAGGACAGTGATGGAAATCTGGTCACGGATACGCAGAGTGTGCTGCACATATGGAGAGAACACTTCCAGCAACTGCTGGTTCCAGAAGGCAGCGCACGTGAAGTTATCACGCCGATTGTCGACGACGGCTTAGATTGCCCTCCACCAAGTCAAGCCGAGGTAAAAAGACCAATATCGCGGCTGAAAAACAACAGAGCAGCCGGTGCCGACGGTCTGCCCGCAGAGCTCTTCAAGTCCGGTGGCGAGGAGTTGATAACGAGCATGCACCAGCTCCTGCGCACGGTTTGGCTTAAAGAGTGCATGCCCGATGATTGGAATGTAAGCGTATTATGTCCTGTGCTGAAAAAAGGTGATCCAAGTGTGTGCTCCAACTACCGCGGGATCAGCCTTTTACCCATCGCATATAAGGTCCTGTCGAGTGTACTATGTGGAAGACTAAAGCCAGTGTTATCCAACCTGATCGGGCGTTATCAGTGTGGCTTTATACCTAGAAAATCAACAACTGACCAGATTTTCACACTTCGGCAAATCCTGGAAAAGACCCAAGAGAAACAGATCGACACGTACCATCTTTTTGTCGACTATAAAGCTGCCTTCGACAGCCCGATACGACAGAAATTACTTGAAGCCATGGTTGAGTTTGGTATTCCAGCGAAGCTGATACGTCTTTGCGGAATGACGCTGACTGACACGAAGTCTTCAGTGAAGATTGGCAAGGACCTTACGGAGCCATTCTATACCAGACGAGGCCTAAAACAAGGCGACGGCCTATCGTGCGATCTCTTCAACATTGTGATGGAGATGATAATGAGAAAAGCTGCAGTAAACACGAGTGGCACTATATTCAACAAAAGCCACATGCTACTCGCGTACGCTGATGACGTAGACATCATCGGTCGAAAACTGCGGGATGTGACTGCAGCCTTCTCAGGTATTCAGAAGGAATCAGCGAAAATGGGCCTAACGGTGAACGAGGACAAAACGAAGTTATTAGTTTCAACGAACAAAGAATCTACTCGTTTGGGAAACTGCGTGAACGTTGACAACTATAATTTCGAGGTGGTAGATAATTTTGTCTACCTAGGCTCCGCCATCAACAAAGCAAATAATGTCAGCCTAGAAATCCGGAGAAGAATCCTGCTTGCAAATAAATGCTACTACGGACTAAGCAAGCGATTCAATGACAGAGCTCTCTCTCGACGAACAAAACTCCAGCTATACCAGATACTGGTTCTACCTGTCCTAATGTATGGCTCAGAATCCTGGGTTATGACACAAGCGGATGAATCTGTTCTGACGGTATTCGAGAGAAAAATACTCCGTAAAATATATGGGCGGATCATCGTTAACGGAGAGTATCGGCGTCGTATGAATCATGAGCTGTACGAGCTGTACACTGACATTGACGTGGTCAAACGCATTAAGGTGCAACGGTTGCGTTGGCTAGGTCATGTTGTACGTATGGACGAAAATGCTCCAGCTCGAAAAGTCTTCGACAATGAACTCGATGGACGGCGCAGAAGAGGGCGACCTAAACTCCGTTGGAAAGACCAGGTTACTGAGAACCTTACAGAACTCGGTGTGACTAACTGGAGAAGAAGCGCAGAAGATCGAAGCGCATATATTATTTTTCTACGTGCGGTATATAATCCACTGGGATTGCATAGAAGTACCAGCTAAGTAAGTAAGTAAGCTGTCTCGCCTGTTTAACTGTCTCCTTGTGCAGTTCCCTAACAGCACGGGTTACAATTGGCTGTACGTTTCCCTTTTAGCAGCATCCTGTTTCTCAGTCGCTATGTGAAATTTTTCGTCGTACCAGGATTCGTCTAAACGCCGTTTTTCATAACCTAGCGCGGTTGTTTCTGCGGGTGCCATGGAATGCGCAATATGCTGCTGTGTATCGGGAACGTCAGAATTATAGGCGTTGTGTCGTAAAAGTTGGGATCAACTTGGGTAGGATCATACTATCAAACGCATTGTCCGCATCCTTATAGCCCGCAAGATATGTTTCCATTAGCAGCTTCAGTGTTTCATCGATGGACTCGGTCCATGACCCATCTGCTCTACGAATGTAACCCCCAAATTTCAGGTCCTTTGACAGAACCCTTCTCGGATGGCATCATTGACACCTAGTATAGATTAACAGTACTTTATCCACGTAGCTCTCTTTGATCTTTTTCATTTTTGAAACTGGTTATATAGGCGTTCCATTTCTGCTCTAATCCCGTTCCTTCGTTTTGTTAAAACAAGTTCTGATAGTTTTTTCCGGGTAAGTGATTTGCCAGGCAAAGGTTAAGAGTCTTAGTCTGGGCATCCACATTTCTATTTACCTCATAAGTTGAACTGCAGATTCCCTCAGATTCCCCCAGTCAGTTCACTGCAGCGGCAATTTTAGCCCGGAATTCCGCCCAATTAGCTTTTCGCGGATTCCTATTTGCATTTTAATATTCCCCAGAGACCCTACAGTTGATAACAATAAAAGTGTTCCTATTTTTCAGAGTTAGGCCAATGACAGCATTCCGTTTTTATTTCTAAAAGTCAGGGTATTCCCCACACTACAAATCTTAAGTACATACTTAATAATAAAATTCAAAACTGACTTACCTCTCGTATTTATATCTTTGCTATCCCACTGCACATGATGAGCATTGGTATTGCATCCAAGAACAAGATAAGATTAGACGCTTGTGAGCTAAAGTAAAGCCTCATCTAGCGGGTCCACCCCTTCATACGGCATATAGACAGAGTAAAGCATCAGTCTAGTAATACGCTTGTGCTCCACACCCACTTTCGTCATATCGCCGGAATTGTATGTCCCGTGCTTGGGAATCCATCACCCAACATAAATCACCGCAAAAACAGTTTGGTTTCTACAAATAGAAAAAAAATGTGTCAGACTATACGAAGCAAAACTAAATATTTGATAAGCGTGAGCATGAGATTAGGAAGCTGTAGCCAAATTGTTTATAAACTCCTTAACAAGTGCTCCCGTAACCCTTCCAACAACTACAACAACAACGCGTATACAAACATAGACGACGGCACCCCAACACTGCAACATCCGACTAAGGACACACTGTGTGTGTGGAGGTGCAAGAGGTAACTTGAAAGGTCACTTTTATGCAAATTAAATCCTGATACTTTCATCACTTCAAGTTTGTTGGGAAAGAAAATTAAAAACACAAATTGAAAAAGGAAAATAAACGAACGAAACTTAATGAAAAATTGTTGCTTAATTAAAAAAAAAAAGACCGAAACAAAAATTATGGGCCACCAAGAGAAGAGAGCACCAAACAATAAACCAAAAGTGTAATCAACGCAAAAACATTCATTATGATTATAAGTGCAGAGCGTTTGATATTTATTTTTAATTTTGTGATTATATACCAAATAAATTAAAGAGCGCTTTAATTGTATTGCAGTACTGAGTTAAAATTAGAGCTCAGACATGATTTGTTTTATACGGTTATTGTATTGTATATTTGCACATAGCTACAATATGTTGTAGCATTAAGCATCTGTCAGTGATTAACAAAAGTTGGTTAATAATGTGTTACGGAATATCAATTTATATTTTCTTACAATTGTAGAAATTCAGTAAAATTGCAGCAGTTTATGAGGGTAATAGCTTGCCGGCGGGCAACTGTATAACATCTTTGCTATATATATGCTTTCCTTGAAAATTTTATTCAAAATTTAATATGATATTCAAGTTGTAGCCAATTGAAAATCTACTAACCACCTCTTTACATCTGTTTATCACAACTAACATCTACAATTCGCCTTGTCATAATGACGCATATGAGTTCTCATCGAAAAGTTAATTTTACTCGTTGGATTTCCCATACCAATGTCGAGTTTGATGCTTGCGAGCATTTTGTAAGTTTTCGCATTTAAAACTATCTTGGGAGACATAAATATCAAAATGCAGTTTCAACTAAAATCTACAATGGTATATTTAGCACTTTTTGTACGACTACCACGACAGAATGCTATGGCTAAAGGCAAATGCAGTCCAAAGAGACATGAAAAATCAACACGAAAAAATTCACAAATTTCAGCGTATAATGGAAACGCTTTCAACTACTAATGTTTATACATACATAGCATTTTGAGAGTGAGTGAACAAAACCACAGCAGCGGGCTTGGCAAGGGCAACACTCCGAGATAGCTACAAAATAAAGTTTCCCTTAGAGAATCACATTGATTCTACTTGATTCGAACAAAGGGAGATAACAGGTCAATTGAAAAGACTCCGGCCTGACACATAGATGGCGGTACTAGAATAAAATCCATATGATTTTATTTAGCCCTAACTTTTCAAAGACGCGTGTATAATTTTAACAGCTGTCGAATCATTAGTTTGTGAATTATTTTTTTGAGTGAAGCAACTTTTGTTATTGTCAAAAAATGGATAAATAGGAATTTCGCGTATTGATAAAATATTGCTTTTGGAAAAAAACACAGTTGAAGCAAAAACTTGGCATTATAACGAGTTTCCGGACACTACCCCAGGAAAATCAACCATCAAGGATTGGTATGATAAGTTAAGAAGTGTTGAAATGAGCACCGAAGACGGTGGACGCCTAAAAGTGGTTGTTATCGACGAAAACATTAAAATAGTCCACAAAATGATTGTGAATGGCCGTTAATTGAAATTGAATGAAATACCAGGCACCCAAACTTAACTGCATGTGTACCTCATATCATTCACAAATTTTTGGGTATGAGAAAGCTTGATGCAAACTGGGTGCCGCGCGAGCTCACTTTTGACCAAAACAAGTCAGTGAAAACGACGGCAAAAATCCATGAATTGGACTATAAATTGCTCCGCATCCACCGTATTCATCAGATCTGTCGCCCAGTGGCTATTTCCTGTTCTCAGATCTCAAAAGAATGCTCGCTGGGAAGAAATTTTCATCGAATGAAGAGGTGATCGCCGAAACTGAGGCCTGAGTGTATCACCCTAGAAGAGAATTATGTTGAATAAAAATAAACGAATTTTGCCAAAAAAAAAAGTGTTTTACTACGGTAGGCCAACTGACCTGTTATGTGCGTTTTGTTATAATAAAACATAACCAGTACAGAAATTTCAGTCTGGTAAACTGACTGATATAAGATATTGTTGAAGTCTTGAGTTATTGAAATTAATAGACTTTAAATTAAAATAAAATTCTTATATATAATTTTTCCCCTGCTTGTGGTGCAAAATCGTTCAAAACTTGACTTATTTATGTGAGAAATATTAATTTTACAAAAAAAGTTATTTTGATAGGGGGTACCAAAAGGGGTGAATCAATACAGTCTTTTTCGTTCCTGACTCAAATTTACATACGCACAACTTACGAAAAATTAGACTGAATTCAACGTATTTACAAAAAAGATATGTATGTAAGACTATGGGGGTGAGTTCGGTCCTTTTTATGGGAGGTACCAGTAGGGGTGTGTCAAATAGTTAGGTTTTCTGAGGTTTTGCCTCCTATAACAACATAAATTAATCGACCAATTTTCATTACCCCCCAATAGTCCGTTTGGGAGTTATGGGAGAAATATTAATTTTCCAAAAATAGGTCATTTTGTACGGGAGGTACCAGAAGGCGTGAAGCGATAAAGTCCATATTCATTCCCGAGTCCTATTTTCATTAGCGAACATCATACTCAAAATTTTAGTGAGTTCAGTTTACTTACAAAAAAGATATGTTTGCCAGACTATGGGGGTCAGTTCGGTCATTTGTATGGGAGGTACCAGAAGGGGTGTGTCAAATAGTTAGGCTCTCTGAGATTTTGCCCCCTATAACAACATAAATTAATCGAGCAGTTTCATTACCCCCCAAGAGTCCTTTCGGAAGTTATGGGAGAAATATTAATTTTCCAAAAATAGGTAATTTTGTATGGCAGGTACCAGAAGGCGTGAACCGATATAGTCCATATTTATTCCTAAATCAACTTTTCATAAGTGAACATCATACTCAAAATTTTAGTGAATTTAGTTTACTTACAAAAAAAATAAATGTATGTAAAACTATATGGGTCAATTAGGTCATTTGTATGGGAGGTACAAGAAGGGGTATGGCGAAGGTTTCAGTTTTCTTAGGGTTTGTCTACTTTCGCAAGATAAATAAACTGACCAAATTTAAATATCCTACGATCGTCCGTTAGAAAGTTATGAAATAAATATAAATTATCCACCAGATACCAGAAGTTTTGAAAAATATTAATACTGGTAAATTTTCATACCGATCCGTTAAGGTTTACTCGAGTTATCCTGCTGACCAGCATCCGGCAAGACAAACGGACATAGCTCAATCGTCTTAAAAATAAAATCAAGATGTAACTTATGATTCAGATATATGCTATGATCACAACATGGTACCCGGTTTAGTAGGTGGGAAATGAAAGTTCATCATTGGTTTTATTGCCTCTTCCATATCATCCTGTCTCCTGCCTATTTCATCGATAATATATTCAGGTTGGACATGAGATTTGAATGGAAACCTTTTAATTGTCGATATGTCATTTACGCTATCTATCTGTTCACAAAAAATTTTCCAGGAGTCTTGTTTTTTTTTCTCCAACGATTAACTTACATTCACCAAGTTCACTACGCTACTCAATGCAGTATACTGCGGTATTTCGCAGCCATGCCCGTTTAAAGATTTTGCGAAGAGTCTGTCCAAGATTCCGTATCTCCCCTGTTAACCAGAGATTCTCCTTGGCACACCTTCGCTCTCGTAGAGAACAACTGTCCTCGAACGATTCAACCACAGTTCTTGTTAACGTTTGCATATATATCATCTATACTTCGTCATTGACAAGTATCCTTTCCTTTTTTCATAACGTCCATGGACGTTACGACACTTCTCTTATGGACATTATGACACAGTAGAAAGTGGCATCTATGAAAAATGGCGCCAAATGAAAAAAAAAGAACAAAAAATACCCCATAATTAAATTTTTTGGAAAATATGAAACATTTCCCAAAAACTTAGAAGCGAAAATTTCCCTAATTTTGAAAAATCACCAAACTAAATTTATGAATAATACCCCAACGATAGTTTTCTCCAACAATATGCCGGGGCCCATGGCCTTATTTGTGGGGCATGGCATCAGGACTGCAACCGTATTTGGGGACCTTAAGACACAAAAAGGTGTCATAAGGTCCATATGTCGCAATACTTGTGGACCTTGTGACATTCAATCCAGTATACTGAGTAGCGTACCTATGGACCTTAACATAAGTACTTGTGACATAATTTTTAACATGATTTATTCCAGAAACCTCGTCCAAGACTATAGGATTTAGTTTAGACATCAGAGCGTTGGTAATCAGTAATTCGCTCTTAGGATTTGTCTATTCCGGGCCCTTATCAGGGCTAGTGATAGCAGCCTTTTTTATTGACACAGCTACTCTGACTTCTCACGAGTTGGTGATTACCTCCTCGCTTTTACACGATAACTAAAGATGACTGCTTTGCAGGCGAGATTGGCAAGACTAGTCTTGTAGTTCTGGTCGGTGCCAGGCACAAGAAGAGTGCTCTCAGGTCCATATTTCCTGCGAATGACATCAAATTTCTCCACGGATAGATCAGCGTTTTAGCTTCAAAGAATTTCCAATATGCACTTATCAAATATTTTACTGTCCCATACTTTTATGGAGACAGTACATTTTGATAACACCGGAAGTTTTTTTTTTTGATCAACTCCATTTTAAGGCCGGCTAAAGGAGAACGGATACTTTCCTTCAAGTTTTTCAGGGTGCCAGCACATTGGTGAAATGCCAGCCTCATCAACATCACACCCAAGCTGAACTCGCAACTCACGCAATCTGTTGGTTGTCTGCCCTGCGAAGACATTGCGAGGTCCACTAACTTTTTTTTGATGACTGCTTTAAAGGCAAAACCAGCCATACCTTCTACCTTCTGTTCTTGGAAAGGATATCCTTGAAATAAAGAGTGTTTCTTTTCCAGTGAAAGACATCGCATATCTCAACGGCCAGTTCAGCATTTTGGCCGCTTCGAGAATACTTTCCACCAAGTTGGGTGAGATGCCAGCCTCGTCAACTTGCCTTCTTCTGTATATTAAACAACGGGGAACTTCTTAAGTTTGTTTAGCTCCTCTTGAGATTCGATCCTTTTTCCTTCAGATATTGAAAGAGAATGCGATATATTTTTTTGAGTGTCCTTGGATTGACTCAATATGATTTCCTGAAGCATCTTACACAACATCCACCTTTTTGCCTCAGGAAGCCGTTTTTAGCTAGCCTTTAGTCGTTTTTAGCTGAGCTATCACTCACCTGCTTCACCTTTCGCTTAACTTCATCTTTTTGGTGTTGTTCTTATCATCTAAGGATCGAAAGTCGGAACCTGACCCAAATTTAACGGCTGATGTTGATTAGAGACCGGCCGTGGCATAGTGGTTAGAACACGCGACTACCATGCGGGAGATCGCAGGTTCAAACCTGGCTCCAGGTATCTTAAAAAAAAAATAAAGAAAATTTTCTTTCACTGTCGGCTCCCCTCGAATGTTGTTGACAGCAACTTCGCAGTATTAAGCGTCGATTCAATCGTCGTGTCTAGTAAGAGCTTCTCAAACAGTGACGTTCGCATTCGTCGATAAACAAGTAGGTGCCGTTAGTTGTGAATCTAAATATAGAAAGCGTGTTAATTCACAACAACGCGAGAAGCTATCCCATACCTCATTCATGGGGTGCAAAGGGAAATTAAGTAAGTTTTTTGTTGATTAGAGCTCTCTCCGAGTACAGCATTCTCTTTCACCCCTACATATTTGTCAACGACATGATGTACAATTGACGCCTTGTCCGACACGTAGGCCAACGTACCCACATCCGTAGTAGTATTTGCTCACGATCGAAGGATGATGACGAACATGACTTATAAGCAGATCAACACTTGCCATCAAAAAAAAAAACTTAATTTATCTTTACACCCCATGAATGAGGTATGGGATAGCGTCTCTGTTTGAGAAGCTATTTCTAGACATGTCGATTTGACACTATACTGCGAAGTTGCCATTGACGACATCGAAGGGGCCGGCAATGAAAGAAAAATGTAGATGACTGGGGCCAGGAGAACACTTGCTGCCGGTACTGGGGTATAAAGTCTATAAATCGTATCTTTAATAATATTAGCCTATTATTTTTCTTCCAGTGCTAACGCCCATAATGAGGCGTGGTAGGTATGACAATATGTATACATATAAATAATCAGCTTCGAATTCTGAGTTGATTTAAAGATGACCGCCTGTCTGTCCCCGTGATTACAGCCGTAGTTGAAAATATATCGATATATCCAAGTGGTGGTTAATTTCTAAGATGAGAAAGATCGGTCAAAAACTGTCCCTATCCGGTCATAAACTATCTATACATATTGCCCCTTTTTGGAGCTATGAATACAGTCATAGTTAAAGACCTATAGAGGTAACATTTTGTAGGACATTATCTAAGCGGACATTGAATTCTAAGATGAGTAGGATCGGTCAAAAACTACTCCCATCTCCAATACAAATTGTCCCTTCTTGGGGTCTGTCGCTATGATTACATTCACAGTTTAAGATCTATCGTGCTGAAATATGGTAAACAAGCTTCTTATATGTAGAAGATAGTTAATTTGGATGAAAACTACTTTCACCTCCCATACTAACTCCCCCTTTTTAGAGGTGTGCGTCTGGGACCGGCCGTGGCATAGTGGTTACTAGACACGACAATAGAATCGACGCTTAATACTGCGAAGTTGATGTCAACAACATTCGAGGGGAGCCGACAATGAAAGAAAATTTTATTTATTTTTTTTTCTTTTAAGACGACTGGAGCCAGGTTTAAACCTGCGATCTCCCGCATGATAGTTGAGTGTTCTAACCACTATGTCACGGCCGGTCCATATGCGATGATGCACAGCAATTAATACTATGAATACTTTCATATTCGCTCTATATAGGCCCCATCCCTACGCCACTGGGTACATTCGCATACCGGTATATATGTGAGCTTAAAAGTTCATATGTTTAAGGTGTAAATTTAAATATTCGTACATCAGTTACACATACAGACAAACAAACAACAACTGCTACATCGAGGGGGTACTTTTATCTAGGAGTGGGCGAATAGCATTTTAGGGTCTAGTAATGGGTTGTCCATTAGGAATGTTAGAATGTTCAGATTTGCCACATAAAAGTCTACACAACAAAAGAAAATAGTTTATATAACATACTTTTAACTACTGCCCAATTACACAGTACAACATTTTTCAGTTCATTAATTCGGAACTTAATTCCAAGAACTGCACATGAAGTAGCCCCAAAAAGAAGAAGTTCTGCATCATTCGTTTTGTCAAGTTACATGCCATAATAATTTAATATCGATTTAAAGTTAATAAGTATCGTATAGGGAAGTTTGTCACGTTTAAGGCTCTTTTGTTTGACATAACTCGAGATCCACTAGTCCGACTTAGCTGGACAAATTTAAAAAAATTAATCTGTTCATATAACGTTTCATTACATAAGCAACAGTTTCACTATTCCTTTCATCAAATGATTTTTAACAGGATTTATTTTGTATCAGTTATAATAAAAATGTTGTACTCTGTGGCGTATGAGTTACGCGGAATATTATTTATGATAATCATACGCCACCATATAACAATATAACAAAAGAGCCTTAAATGTGACAAATTCCCCTATAAGATACCAAATAACTTCAAATCGATATTAAATTATTATGGCATGTAACTTAACACTAACGAATGATGCAGAACTTCTTCTATTTGGAGCAACTTTCACGTGCAGTTCTCAGAATTGAGTTCCATGTGTTGTACTGTGTTATAGAACCACACGCGACTGTGTCTAAAACAAAAATATTTTACTACAATATAAATAAGCGTGAAGAAAAATATACAATGGAAATAAAATTATTTTGTAAAAGTTTAGAAACAGTTAACGCATTTATTTTTAACTCAATTATTATATGTGAAACTGTCAAAATTATAATTTTCATGGACATCGGAAGAGGCTATGGTCTTTCATAAATACAAACTACATAAGTCGTTTACGTCATACAAATGAAAAGTTTTACTTTTATTTGGAAAGTGAAGACTTTTATATTTAAACATGTTAGCCGCCATGTCAGTGTGAGACTATGGTCATATTTTTAAGGACATCATATTTCGTGACGCACTTGACTCATTTTAAATGTTGTCGTAAAAGTTTGAGCAAAGTTTTCACTTTGATATTTAAGTCGGTTAAAATTCAATAATTTGTTTTTTCTTAAGTATTTAATAAACGAATTGTTGGTAAGGACAAAATCAATCATTTGAAAAATAAACATTACAAATTCACGTTACGATATATTTTGAAAATTTGTTCAAAATTTGTTATTTTAAGAAAAAATCGATACATGTTTTTTGTTTCTGTAACATCAAACTTAATTCATCTATAAGATGCAGGTACCTAAACAAATGTTGGTCAAAACTTCTGGAGAATTCTATGCGTACCATTCGATGGAACTATGTCCATGTGGCGATTGACTGAGCGACAACTACCTATGCCACGCTTAATGCTACGATATTTAAATATTGAACCCACTATTGAAATATCCTTGTTTTTTCCCCACAATGGTACCCTGAGAATTTTTACACAGTTGTTGGCGCGAAGTTGGCGTGGGTATTTGTGACAAAAGTCATTCTTTACGCTTTTGCCATCGCTGTACTTTTCCCAAAGTCCGTCTGTGCCAGAAAAAGTGGTGTTACAGCTAACTCTCTCTCACCTCTCCCATCTCCTGATGGTATCGTAAATTTAAATTAAGTCATGAAAGTTGCTGACAGTTAAAATCTTCTTGCTAAAAATTGGATGTGTAACACAAAACTCCAACATGAAATACGAACGTGTAGGTGGTGTCTCGTATATGGAGCACTAGATGTATCTTCGGATATTTCATTTGCTGCATTTTAATGAATACAAAATACAACATTTGAAATGGAATTATTTAAAAAGTGTCCGTGCAACTCTTTTCTATCAGTTGGAAAAAAACTAGCTGAAAGAGTTATCTGAGCTAGTGTCGCTGTGTGTATATATGTGACATTGAGAGAGAATCATGTTTTATATGTATAATGAGTTGATGCTGTACTTGTTACATAATATGTCCGAGTAACCTTTACATCTACTCATCAAAAGGTATCATTTCAATTACAATCTATGGGAATGCCTGGAAAAAACTAACTTTGACTGTAAACGTCAGATCACATATTAGGAAATGAAAACTTAAAATATCATGCAATATTAACAGTGCCTTCTAGTAAATTTTCGAAAATGTCGGTTCCGTTAGTTAGTCAATACGAGCGGCGATAAAAGTAATTCATGGCGGAAATTTGAATCAGATACGGTCAAACGTTGAATTTTTGAAAATCCTATATTTTTACCAATGTTCGATTAAGGAATTGTATATTACTGTCGTGAATATGTCATAGTCAAATGTTGACGTATTTGAGGCCCTTTTTGCTAACTTGGTTTCAAATATTGTCACGTGACGAAAGTCGTCCGTAAATAAATGCCTTCTTCATATACAGTTCTAGCGCTAACTATACAATTATGACCTTTTAACCTCTAACCACCAATAATATATTCGCCCTTCATTTACTACTGAATATCATCAACCAACCCAATCTGCATACACTGTTTCAATTACTCCAAGGGCAAACAATAATACCATCGATCACACGACCACCGCAAAAGACGACTTCTGTGATACACGCGACTGCCACCTATGACACATTCGGCAATCGCCACGAACGGCGAATGAACACAACGACACACATCCAACCAAACGCATTCAAGAATTGACATCAAAAGGACAGTGTTTATCGATGCAGTGTGGTGTGATGTAATTCTCATTACATTGAGAGCTCCACTTACTTAAAAGATCGAACATTTTGCTTGGTAAAGTCGTCGGTGGCTACCGCAGTGAGGTTAATTACTAAGTTGCTCAGTACACGATCTCCTCTGCCCTTCTCATGACAATAATTTATCGAAAGAAATATTTGTATATTTGTTTAATCGGACTTTGGCTTGTTGAACCAACTTTTGTTGGTTAAATCCAAATTTCATTGGTTTAACTCGCCTACGGTCAGTTGAATCGGACTTCGATCTGTTGAATCTCATTACATTGAGAGGTCCACTTGCTTAAAAGATTTTGCATTTTTCTTGGTAAAGTCGTCGGTTGCTACCGCAGCGAAGTTTATTGCTAAAATTCTCTATACCCGATCTCCTCTGCCCTTCTCAGGCAATAATACATTTTTACAAATATTCTTTTGTTAAATCGGACTTCGGTCTGTTAAATTGGATGGTCTTCGGTCTGGTGAATCTTACTTCGGTCTGTTGAATCAGACTTCGATCTGTTGAATTGAACTTCGGTCTGTTGAATAGGACAATGGTCTGTTGAAAAGGACATTGGTCTGTTGAATCGGACTTTGGTCTGTTGAATCGGACTTCGATCAATTAAATCGGACTTCAGTCAGTTGAATCGGAATTCAGTCTGTTGAATCCAATTCCGGTTGGTTGTACCGACTCATCGGTCGACAGATTTCGGTCTGGTACACGAATATACTCCTCGTTCCTGTAGGATTGTATTAGTAATTTGCACCGTTGCATTTTGTTACTTACACTCCGTCAGTTACGATTAGTAATTCCGAGTAACAAAAATCGATTTACTGGAGAATGCAAGCTACCAACACCATCCTGGATTGCGGATACCAAACTGATTTACCAAAGAAAGCCATATTATCGATACAACCACGAGTTGCAAAAGTCGATTTACTGAAGAACGAGAGTCACCAACACGAACCATCGTTGAGGATACGAAGCTAAATTACCAACAACGCCGAATTAACAATGTATTCCTGAATGGCTGAGAAAAACCCGAATGCCCATAAAACTCGAATGATCAAAATAACCCCGCATTTCTGATATAAACCTGAATCATCAACAAACCCGAATCACCAATACCATTCTAAATTTTTGACATTTACCCGAACCACCGTCAAAGCCGAGTCTTCAATCATAACTTGCTGATATTAACCTGAAACCTCGACAAAACACGAATTACCAAGCTGACCACGTACTGCTGACATTAATCGTAACCACCGACGATTCCGAATAATCAGTACGTTGCCGAGTTGCTTTTACGAACCTGAATTATCGAAAGTACCCGAATTACCATGTTCCTGAGTACCAAAACGATCCTGACCTATCTGACCACTACAGTTTTGGGAGTATAGCATTAAGTTGTCGATCACCTCGATCGCGATTATCTTAAAGCGAAACGAGTCCCGAAACCTGTCATTACAGTCAGAGGCCAATCAATTGTTTTCGTATCCAAATTCTTTATCCAGTAGATTATTAGTTTAAATTACACCATCAATCAACAATAGTATTATTTTGCCCTAGTCAGGAATAATCTACTGAGATCTTATTATGTTAGGTTTCGTGGGTCCTGGTGAAAAATTCATGTTTGACCGCACACAAGAACAGCATATTGCTGTGTGTGTGCGTTCGGTTATGCATACAACTACTATTACAGCTATTACACCATCCAACCATAGTATTATTTTGCCCTTGTCAGGATTTGTCCAATCTTGCTCATCTGAAAACTTAACCACCATTTAGAGGATAGAAGCTAGCGTACCGAATTTTAGCTCGATAGCTCTTAAGCTACGACTGTGCAACTATGGCACATCGAACAACTCATCCAACTTGCTTGCAACTCAATTTTGAGTTGCCTGAAGATAATATAAAAACCGGCCACACTCTATGCGCTACTTAAAGTGAATGACATTTATTCAAGGATATTTTCTCTCTTATATACTAAATACACAGTTCATAATCTTTAAGAAAGGCTTTTTCTAACTACTGCACGGTCACACATTTTCCAATCATGACCTTTGCCGACATGTGGTGTGTATAAAAAATATCCAAAATTTGTATGCTAGTCATTAGCGTGAGCCATAAAATAAATAATTTATGACTGGTTCATCTAAGTGGAAATTTAGATTTTTCCTCGTTGTAAAGCTATCAATTCTTTTGATGATAAGTTCGAGAATGTATTTAATGTGTTTACAATGTTGAACAACGACTGTGATCGCGGGGTCAGACCCCAAAAAGGGGCAAGTTGTATGAGCGGTAGGAGTAGTTTTTGACCGACCGGGCTCATCTTCGAACTAAATCCCCTCTTTAAGTATAGTCAAATCGATATCTCTTAAAATAAAGTTATAGTCGCAGGGATATACGGACGGACACCCCCAAAAGGGGTAGTTTGTATTGGAGATAAGAGTTGTTTTTGTCCGATTTTAGTCAATTCAGAACATGACCTCTGCTTAGGAGATATATGTTTCTGCTCTGACTTCTTCAACTACGGCTGTAGTCGCAGAGACAATCTCCAAAAACGGGTAGTTTGTATCAGAGGTGGGAGTAGCTCAAGTTCCTTTTAGAGGACAAAAGCTTGTATTCCAAATGTTAACTCGATATGTCTTAAATTACGGCTGTTATCGCGAGGACAATCGCATTTTTTGGGTTATGTACGAAATCACTTATTTGTATATAATCCTGTATTATATGTGTAGCTAAAATGCACAAATTCGAAATCACTGTGCGCTTTCTCACTTTGAAATCGAAAGTGGCTATCATAACTGTGTGAACGATTTCAATTAACATACAATATAGGTTGTAATATGATCTATATTTCTATTATGTATATAAATAGCTAGAACATCTTGTATACAATTGTCACACACAATTGCACTCACAAAGGCGCCAAATGTACGTACAACAACACTTCCATGAAAGGCACCCCCATGATTATGCATAGTGTAACATTCTGAGATAGTTAGTTTGGCCTATAGATTTTTTTTTTTCATTTTATAGAATATAAAGTGTGTTCCCAGTTCCTCAATGATTTATTTTTTCACAAAAATAATAGAACATTACAAAAGATCTTTAGGTTTTTTTGCCTTTCATACTTTTCGATTTTTAGTGTTTTTTTCTGTTTTTTGTGTTTCAAAGACTTGAACAAACCTTTTATTTACATTACCTACTAAAATTGTACGAATCAAAGAAACAACCCGGACTTACAGAAAACGGAGGAGAGACGGAAACAATTGCATAAAATTGTAAAGGATATACACGAATATATGCATATGTATATCAAACGGAAGGACTACAAACGTAAAGTAGTAGTAGTAGTACTCGTAGTAGGATGTACAACGACAGAAAAAAAAACATAAAGGAGAAGAAGGTCTACCACTATGGCATCCATATTATGTTCAAAGCAAATACTTGCACCGTTTGTTACAAAAAGAAAAACACATTTCCGCAAAACAAATACAAATACATATTTTCTTTTCCATCTCCTCTGATATTTGTAGAAGGATTTCTGTTCAAAAGGTTGTGGTTTCGGAATGAATGAGCCATCTAAGGGTTGGGAACCACACCATTTCAGCCAAAACCCCTAACCCTGCAAATGGCACTGAGGAGGCGGCGGCAACCAGGAAAGGGAATCAGAGAAAAGACAACGACCCGTCGGTTACAAACTCTTGTGCTGGTGGAATCTTTATATTTGCATGATTTAGCACCAAATTGTAATTCTTTTTTTATTGTAAAAGAATATCTGTGTCTCTGTGTGTGTGTCTTTTTTCTTTTGTGAGTTTCAACCTCTGTTTTATTTGGTTGGGTTTGTAACTGGTTTCCATTGCAGGTTACGATGTTACCGCTGCTATTGGCTTAAAAAGTGAATTCTTTTGAGGTAGCAGCAGATAGCTGAGTTTCTGAAAAATTACATTTTCATATTTATTCTCTTAACAATCATTGTCCGTAAAGAATTTCTTGTTTTGTTCGACACTCACACAGTGGGGGAAATGGTCACAAATTTGTGCTTAAATATGGGTGTTAACACATTTAAGTGCTTCGATAAATGTATATCTATCTGCAACAATTAGGAGGCACCGTCTATCTCACTGCCCTGCTTTTCATGACCTGAGATAGGACAAAAGCCGTCACTATCGCGAATTCGGGCGAAGTTTACGGTGAAAGATGAACCCATTTGGACTAACATGGATAATCAGAGGACATTATTTGAGCTGAACTTGTCTAGATTCCATCGAAGGAACATTATAGCTGTAATAACCGGTCATTGGCCGGTTGGCAAACACGCTAAGAGGTTAAAAGTTCCCTACAACAATTTTTGAGAGCATCTTCTATGTCACTGCCCTGCATTAAGTGCGCTAAGATAAGAGAATTTTAGTCATCAGGCACTTATGGATAACACCTGTCTAACCGTAGGCAATATGCGTAATAGTCATACCTTTATCAGAGCAACGAAATGATTTCAGAGTGTAGGCAAAATAGGCGCGAGAATTTAAAATGGTATCACAACGGAACCTATACTAGGACTCAAGTGAGCTTTTCTAAAAGCAGCTGCCAACTATGGTAATTATGGTATTGGCGATGACTATGATTCTATACAATAAATATGTTTTGGATAACTAGTGTTATTATTATTATAGTCATAGCTACGTATTGTTTTCACATATAACTTTTAGTTCAATACAAGCACATTTACGTTTAATACATACAATCTCATGTATATTTTGCATTCGCTAAAAATTTGCCCACTGTGATTCATAATATTTGTTGTGCTCCTTTCATTTGCTCAATGAAATACAATGAACGTTTTGTTCACAAGGGAAAACTGCACCATTTGGGAATATATTTTGAGAATTGAATGTATTAATGCTTAGGGGCAGAAACACTTTAGAAATTTTTGCATTTCGTTTATCATATTAAATTTGAACGAATTTATTTAACTTTTGTTAAGAATAGTATCATCAAAAGTACTGCAATTCCGAAATTTTCCTTTGTTACAATATTCTTATTTGAGATGAAAAAAATACGAATCTATTGACTATAAGGACAAAAGTCATCGTAATACTATTTATGTGTAACATTACGAAATAAGGACAGAAATACTAAGAGGCCTAGCACATTTACCTGTGGAAACGTATCAGTGCCAAATTTCACTATTATGAAATGAGGAAAGAAATATAAGAAACATAAAAGTAATACTAAAAGGCAAAGGACATTATTGTGTTGAAACTAAACGGAATCAAATTTTTTGCATCATTTGGTCAGGTGCTGCTATACACAAAGGAGTTGCTTCGACGTACATAATGTTTTCTTGGCAATTAATAGTAACAGTATTAGAAAAATATTTCAAAAATTAGAAATTAAGGAGGACTTTTTTATTCCAAAAAGCGAAAAACATTTCCTTTTAGATTGATGTTTGTGTAGTCTTTGCATCTGTGTTTGTAATTATATCGAAATTTTTGTACATATATGAGCAGATTCTTCGTGGAAGCTTAATTTGCGTGCTGGGCATATCAATAATTTAATTCTCAGTTATGTCAAGTCAACTTAGCATGTTGTCTATGAAACTAAGTTATTGAATTTAGTTTGCTTCAATTTATATCTTTTTTAAATACCAAGTTAATCGGCCAGGAAATGTAAAATTAGCATATAACATATAATCGAATGTTCAAGTTCGACATACATGGTAGATATATATACAGCTGACGATATACCAACGAGCACCAATGTGTCGCAAAGGGATCTGATGATGAACTCGTAATGAAGTTTGAAACGCGTCATCCTCGTCATTGACTGAATTGGCCGTTAACTCAAACCATAAAAACATACTGATCAGAGAAAGAAGCCGATTCTCTGATTTTGATCTCGATAGCCAATTTGGTGTATAGTTTCAATACACTAAACAAATTGATCACTTATCAATGCGATCATCGTGACTCTCACGAACAACCATGCAAAATATCTATATTATTTATAAACTTTAAACGCGTTTCCTGTAAAACTTAAAGATTGTACTTAGCAGAGGTTAGAGCAGTGATAAGCATCCCATAGCCTCGGGAGGCTGAAAATTGTAAATTTTTTCACAAATATACAAAGGGCATTTCAAACGTACTCGAAAGATTTGTTTGATTCAAAACAGTCAGTCTCTGCTTGAGTGTTATGAAAGCACCAATACACACGCTTGTTTCGCATTCAAAAAAAAAACACTACTTTGCGAGATCACTACATTTTCGCCGTGTACAATTCGACAGCACTGACGCTTCTTGTGCGACCGCACACAAGCACAATATATTCTTGTGTGTGTGCATTCGGATCTGGCTACCAATGGTTTAGGGTTTTTTTAAAATTATATATTTTAAAAATTAACTTGTTGCTTAGAAATAAAAAAACAGTTGAGATAAAGTTATTCCATTAATCTTATAACACCAAGCAACAAAAAGAAAAGGAACTTTGAAAAAATTCTCATTAAAAATGTTATTTCCCAGAACTTAACACATTTCAACCGTGCATCATGGATCAAAAAATTATGTTTTTCAACTAAAATTTAAAATTTTTGTAACAATTAATAAACACTCAAAAATGGTAAAAATTTTTCAGTTAAGCATTTTGCTCGTGAAGTCTGATCTTCTACTTGTTTGGCAACAGTAATGCATCCATCAAACGCCGCCCGTCGATAAGAATTCCAAGCGCTTCGGTCTCTTGAGCTCCTTAGATAGTTCGTCACACCAAGTTAGATAACACCTCTTTTACCCAGTTCATCCAACGAAGTGTTGGTCGCCCCGTCCTACGCTGCCCATTGAGTTCATTGACGAAGACTTTTCGAGTAGAAGCAGCTCGTGGTTCATTCGGCGACGGTATTTGCTGTTAACGTTAATGGGTTCACATATTTTGCAAGGAATTTTTCTCCCGATTACTCCCTGAGCAAGAAAGGTAGGATCAGTGTCTGGTAGATTTGGATTTTTGTTCGTCGAAAGAGGGCTCTGTCATTACATCTATTGGTAAGCACATAGTAATAGCGGTTTACGATCAATACTCATCCCCTGATTTCTAGGCCGATACCACGGAGCATCCTCCATCTCACTGCCCTGATTTTCGTGACATGAGATATGAGGTATGGAAGTTTGCCAATGCATTGGCAAAAGCCGCCACTATCGTGAATTTTGGCGAAATTTACGTTCACATTTGGTATTTCTTTCATAAGTAAAGGGTCCGCCAAATAACTATTTTTGTTTTTGAAAATGCTATAAAAAAACTACCGAATATCCTCCTCTTCAATTTTTATGAACAAAAATTCGCTCAACATGGCCCGATAACGATCACCATTGACTGTAACGGCCACTCCTTGCTCATTTTCGAAGAAAAAATGCCCAATTATGCCTCTGGACGAATGCGACAATTTTGCTTGTTTACATACCCGCCAGAGGACAAGATTTGCGCTGAACCTGTCTACTGTCCATCTAAGGAACATCATAGCTGTAATAACCGGTCACTGGCGGGTGGAAAACACGCTATGAGGTTTAAACGTTCTTACAACAACGAGGAAGAGGAGACCACGAAGCATCTTATATGTCACAGCCCTGCTTTTGGTGACTTATTATGATCACTGCTACATATTGTTTTCAGTCCTAACTGCTTGATTGATAGTTGAGCGTTTACGTTTAATATAAATAATATTTTATTTTGCATTCGCGTAAAAGTTGAGATTATAAATATGATTATTGCGGAGACAAGGTAGACAAAATCATCTACCCTTAAAAAGTTTTTGTTGTCAACGTTCACGCAGCGTACCAAACGTTTAGACTCTTTGTTCGTTGAAACAAATAACATACTCGTATCACCAGAGCTGCTTCTGCTGACTGATTCTTAATTCTTGAAAAGGCAGCAGTAACATCACGTTGTCCTCGATCAATGATATCTATATCATAGGCATACGCGAGCAGCCTGCTACTGTTATTAAGGTGTAGTTTACTGCAGCCTTGTGGATGATCATCTCCATTATGATGTTAAAGAGATCGCATAACAGACTTGATTATTTGCACCAAGACTTGGAGTGATCAGTGTTATCCCGCAAAGTCGTATCAGCTTTGCTTTTAAAAGTTTCTGTCAGTCCGGACTTTTGAATGCTGGTTTGTAACCTATAAACAGATGGTAGGTGTCGATCTGCATTTCCTGGAATATCAAGGGTCTAAAGACTGGTGCAATTAGGTTCAATATGATGAGAGCAAGACAGGTATCATCAGCTTTGTATCATGCTTTGTCAATAAACCGCTAGCTTAGCCCATAGTGGCAGCAGTTTGGCAGATAGCATAATCATCTATCATTTCAAAGTTATAGTTGTCAACGTTCTCCTAGCTTCCCAAACGAGGAGACCCTTTGTTCGCTGAAACAAAAATCTTGGTTATGTCCTCATTTGCTCGTACCACCAGACCAATTCTGCTGACTGCTTGTCAATTCTAGAAAAGGTCGCAGCAACATTGTGCTGACCTCGGTCAATGATATCTATATCATCGGCATACGCGAGCAGCATGTCGCTTTTGTTAAAGATGGTGCTAGTCGTGTTTACTGCTACCTTGAGCATGATCATCTCCATGATGATATTAAAGAGATCGCATGACAGACTATCGCTTTGTCTGAAGCATCGCTTGGTAGAAAATGGCTCCGTTAGATTTTTGCCTATTTTCTCTGAAGACTTCGTTTCAGTCAGTGTCATCCCGCAAAGTCGTATCAGCTTCGCGGGATACCAAACTCGGCTATAGCATCTAATAGTTTCTTTCGTATCGGACTGTCGAATGCAGCTTTGTAGTCGTTAAACAGATGTTAGGTGTCGATCTGCATTTTCTGGAATATCTGGACTATCTGAAATATCTGGTCGGTCGTAGATTAACCGGGTCTAAAGACTGGTGCAATTAGGTTCAATATGATGAGAGCAAGACATGTATCATCAGTGTATGGCGGAGTTGGATCTTAGTTCGTCGAGAGAGTGCTTTGTCAATAAATCGCTAGCTTAGCCCATAGTGGCAGCAGTTTGCGATCAATACTCGTCTCTCGATTTCCAAACAAATTCAAACAAATATCATGGTTATGTCCTCATTTACTCGTATCACCAGATCAGTTCTGCTGACTGCTTCTCAATTCTAGAAAAGGTTGCAGTAACATCACGCTGTCTTAGTTCAATGACATCTATATCATCGGCATACGCGAGCAACATGCGACATTTATTAAAGTCGTGTTTACTTCTAATTAGGTTCGAAAAGATGAGAGGAAGAAAGGCAGCATCAGTGTCTGGTAGAGTTGGATTTTAGTTCGCCGAGAGAGGGCTTTGTCTTTAAATCGCTAGCTTTAGTGGCTAGTGGCAGCAGCTTATGATCTCTTGATTTATATTCTGACGTTATCATTTTTGTTCAAGCCGGAGCCAAGTTAGCAAAATCATCTATCATTTCAAAGTTATAGCTGTCAACGTTCACCTAGCTTCCTAAACGAGGAGACACTTTGTTCGTTGAAACAAAAATCTTGGTTATGTCCTCAATTCTGCTGACTGCTTGTCAATTCTAGAAAAGGTTGCAGCAACATTAAGCTGTCCTCGGCCAATGATATCTATATCATCGGCATACGTGAGCAGCGTGCCGCTTTTGCTAAAGATGGTGCTAGTCGTGTTTATTGCCACCTTGTGCATGATCATCTCCATGATGATATTAAAGAGATCGCATGACAGACTATCGCCTTGTCTGAAGCATCGCTTGGTAGAAAATAGCTCCGTTAGATTTTTGCCTATTTTCTCTGAAGACTTCGTTTCAGTCAGTGTCATCCTGCAAAGTCGTATCAGCTTCGCGGGGATACCAAACTCGGCTATAGCATCTAATAGTTTCTTTCGTATCGGACTGTCGAATGCAGCTTTGTAGTCGTTAAACAGATGTTAGGTGTCGATCTAAATTTCTTGGCTCTTCTCCAGGATTTGTCGTAGTGAAATATCTGGTCGGTCGTAAATTTTTAAGCCGTGCAATTGCCGTGCTGATCTCGTTTCGGCTCGGTGGTGGACAGTCTACTCCATCGTCGATGATTGGTGTGATTTCGTCACTTATGCTGCCTTCGCAAACGAAAAGAGTACGAAAATTTTTCCTCTATGTTTGTAGCAAAATCTTCGTAACCGTAGCCAGATTTTCATCTCTGTTCTTACGGGTGGCGATTCAAGTTAACAAAACCTGTGCTTTTCCCCCTTTTGGTAGAACTTCCGCGCTTTACCTCTATTTCCGTATTTTGCAATATGTTGCTTTCTCTTTCCTCCCATAGACCCTTTTCCGCGTGAAGAGGCATCTCATCGCCCTCCTCATCGAATGCGTTATCATTTGCTGCAGTATTACCTTGTATGAAGCATCCACCTCCTCAGACATTATGCGACATTCATCATCGTACCATAACCTAGTACGGATGCTGCAATAGTGATCATAGATTTCGCAAAATGCAGTGCTTGTGTGTCGGGAACACCAGAATAAGCGGCTTCTGTTTGCAGTATAGTTCGTCACACCAAGCATAGTTTGGTCGCCCCATCCTGCGCCGCCCATCGTGTTTATTGCCGAAGACTATTCGAGCCGGAGCGTTTTCGTCCATTCGTACAACGTGTCCAAGCCAGTGCATTCGGTCTATTTGAACGCGCTTGACTACATCGGTGTCGTTGTACAGCTCATACAGTTCATGATTCATTCGACGACGGTACTCGCCGTTAACGATAATGGGTCCAAATATTTTGCGTAGTAGTTTTCTCTCGAAGACTTCCAGAATAGATTGATCCGCTTGTGTCATTACCTAGGATTCTGCGCTGTAGAGCAAGACAGGTACGATTAGAGTTTGGTAGAGCTGAATCTTTATTCTTCGAGAGAGCGCTTTATCGTTAAATCGCTTGTTTAGCGCATAGTAGCGGCGGTTTGCGATCAATACTCGGCTGTTGATTTCCAGGCTTACATTACTATTTTTGTTTATGGCGGAGCCAAGGTAGACAAAATCATCTACCACTTCAAAGTTATAGTTGTCAACGTTCACGCAGCGTCTCAGACGAGTGTACTCTTCTTTCGTTGAAACAAATAATTTGGTTTTGTCCTCGTTTATCATCAGACCCACTTCATTCGACTGCTTTTCAATGCTCGAGAAAGCCGCAGTAACATCTCGCAATCCACGTCCAATGATATCTATATCATCAACATACGCGAGCAACATGTGACTTTTGTTGAAGATGGTACCATTCCTGTTTACTTCAGCCTTCCGCATGATCATCTCCATTACGATGTTAAAGAGATCGCAGGACAGACTATCGCCCTGACGTTTGGTAGAAAATGGCACTGAAAGATTTTTGCCAGTTTTCACTGAAGACTTCGTGTCAGTCTGTGTCATCCCGCAAAAGTCGAATAAGCTTCGCGGGGATACCAAACTCAGCCATAGCATTCATCAACTTCTGTCCAAATTTCTCAAAATTTTTGATGACGCTGTGGCATAATTGAGGTTCTATGCCGTAAATGTGCCGAATTATCTCATCCTTTAGTGCTTGAATTGTTCCTGGCATATCGGCGTACACTTTTTTCTTTCAAATAACCCCAAAGAAAGAAGTCCAACGGTGTCAAATCACATGATCTTGGCGGCAAATTGACATCACCACCACGTGAGATAACACGGCCATTGAATTTATCGAGCAAAAGAGCTATTGTTTTGTTAGCTGTGTGGCAAGTGGCACCGTTCTGTTGAAATCACATATCGTCAACATCCATATCTTTTACGATAGCGAACACCATTCGCAGTAACTGCCTGACCCGTCTCATTTTGAAAAAAATACTGCAAGATGAAGCCGCCAGCCCATAAACCGCACCAAACAGTCACTCTTTGTGGGTGTATTGGAATGGTCAAGAGGCTTTAGTTCTTGAGTCAATTGCACCTTGTATGCGTATAAATGCAAGTCTTTATTCTCAACGACGACGAGTTGATGTGGACGGCTCTTCAGCCATACTATCGTGAAATGCAGAAAACAAAGTGTGGTTCACATTCAACATCGGACCTTACAATTTAACCAACCTTTAGTATTATAACCCTAAAACCAAATGATAAGATTCGATTACTAGGACTCTTATTACTCACAAACGTATTTTCTTTTACTTGCATAGTGTTACTCTCTTAGGTCTATTGTCTACATTTTGCCCAAATTTGTTGTCTCTCTTTACCAATGCCAACAATTTATTGTATATTTCTTAAACTGTAACATTATTCCTTAAAGATATCGTATAACTTTTTTTTATAACTACACAACTAAAGCTAGTGAAAGACTTACCCACAAAACTATGAAGCAGATGGTTTGTGGGTTACTCTTTCAATAGTACTTTAGTACTTGTGTGTTATTCATATAATCGCCTAAATGCTGCCATAGTATTGTTTCAATTTTGTATAAAACTCACGTTCGCTTGTTGTCAAATGCAAAATACTTTTTATTGAAAACTTTCCAATGTCAATATGTTGTCAGAATTTTAAGTCCTCAAAAACAAAATATAGAAAATATGGCATTATAAAATACTATAGCACGAGTACTACTTACGAAAGCAACGCCACCAACAAATGCAGGCATGGAACATGAATGGATCTAAGGAGTAGCTTACGAGGAGTATTTCGTTTTGAGTTGTTTCTTGTGAAAACAAAAATTAAACTAAAGATATGCAAATAACTGACAAAAGGAAACGAAAGCAAATATTTAATGTAAGAGGATGGTATGATATCATAACTGACAAGAAGGGTATTGTGAGTTAAACTCAATGAGGTTTAATAGTGTTGCAACTGTTAACCATATACCAGGATATGGCAACTATAGAAGGGTCATACTACGAGAATTTTTATGCAATCTATATATATGTATATATATAAACCATGAAATTAAGAATGTAGGTTTCTTTAATGACGTAGGCGCGAACTAAGAAAGTATTTTTGGAAATTCGGACTGCATGGGAGTAAAATGGGCGTGGCACCACCCCATAAAACTGGAATCTTAAAATGGCTGTATCTTTTAAACAATTATAGGTACGAAGTCGAGATTTGGTACCTATATCGGTCGTATAAGAAAAAATACTACGTTTGTGAAAAGTGGGCGGTGCCAACCCCCTTTTTAAAAAAATTATATTAGCCAAATAAATGGACCGATTGCAATTGAATTTTCTATGTGTGATACTGTCTATAGGGCCTCTATCATAGGCTACATGAAAATATAATTAGACAAAGGGGCGTGCCACCGCCCACACAAACCGAAATTTCAATCGGTCATATCTCAAGAGTCATTGGAGGTATGCAGATGAGATTTTCTGCATATGTTACTGATACGAAGAGGATAACCTCCCGCTGGAAAATGGGCGGTGCCACGCCCCTTTTAAAAAATCGTTATTTGGGCGAAATAAATGGACCGATTGCAATGAAATTTTCACTGTGTAGTACTTTTCGAAGGGTCTCTACTATAGGCTAAAAGAAACGAAAATTAAACAAACGGGCGCCCACACAAACCGAAATTACAATGGTTCATGTTTTACGAGCCACGATAAAGATAAGATTTCCAAAATATGTAAATGGTACATAGGACATTACGTCTCGATGGGTAATGGGCAGTGGCACGCCTCTTTGAAAAAATTGTTATGTCGGTCTTATTAATAGTACGATTGTTTAATTAACTGATTGGGTGAAATGGCTGTAGATAGGATGATGCAGTTTTGAGTAGTTGTTCTCTTTTTCGTGTAAACGTCAGCTAAGGATGGATTTTCGAAAATTCGTACTTTAAGGTGTAAAAATGGCCAATAAGGGATAAACCCAGACCAAGACCAGCTTACTATCAAATTGGATTGAAGGTTTTTTCTAAATTCGATATTTCTTAGTAAAAAATATCGAAATGGGATGTAATCATGATAATTTACATGGGCTTGCTGCCTGTGGAATTAGAACGAAGCAAGGAGGGTTCTCGAAAAAAGGCCGAAAATGGATAAAACTGGTACTAAACGGCTTAAGATTTAGTCTTCAAAATTGAAGTGAATATTTTAGTTGTGCGATGTTAAGTAATTTTTCGAAATTCGTTCTTTAGTTATAAAAATACTGAAAATCAATAAAACTGCTACTATCGCCCAGACCAAATAACTAAGGGTAGAGCTACGAAAATGTATTTAGCATTGCTCCCTATAGTATAAGATACTCGCCAGATGGTAAACTGAGAAATTCAAACATTTGGGGGTAAAACAGGCCGAAATTGAATATAACTGGTACCATCGCCCAGACCAAACGGCTAAAGCTATTATCGTATATAGGCATAGAATTAGAGGGGGTACCACTGAATTATAGTTGTGCTGTACGAATGTATCTTTTGAAATTCGAAAGGGATTTAAGCGGTATAATCACTCAGACAAATGGTATAAAGCCACAATCATATAAATGTGTGTCCGTTCGTCTTTTGAAACGTTTGCATTTTATATGTATTGATTACATTCTTAAGAAGTTTTATTGTAGGTACAGGTGAAGCAACGCGAGCCGGGAAAGCTAGTTTTCCACATAAAACAATTTACTTCTGCATCCAATAAATATGATATGTATGAACTCAACCCATTTGCGTGAAACCAAATAGTTCTATTTTTAGACCTAAGTACTTTATGGAGCAACTCTTAAACGACGATACCGAGATTCGACTTTTTTTAAAAACCAATTTATTCAACTAATCGAGTTTTTAATTTCCCTTTACGCCACATGAAGAAGGTATGGGATAGCTTCTCGCGTTATTGTGAATTAACACGTTTTCTATTTTAGATTCACAACAGAAGCTTTTACTAAACATGCTGTCGACAACATCGAGGGGGCCGGCAATGAAAGAAAAATGTAGATGACTGGAGGCGGGAATCTAACCCGGGACCTCCCGCATGGCAGGCGCTTGTTCTCACCACTATGCCAGATAACAACAAATCTAGATTATATGTTCAGTCGCATGTTGTAACCTCATCCATTATCAAACACACAACTTAAAAAATGCTTAAAATTATTTACAGTAAACCAACATACAACCCTCGTAGTTTGAAATTATTGTAGCGAAACTAATATATTCCAAGATGAAATTGTGATTACTTGTTACGACATCAGAGTCAGATTTTTAAATAAACTTTGGCAAATTGTGTTTGTTACCACTAAATTGCCAACAACTGTAAATTTCTCATTAATGTGTCACATAAGTGATCCACATGCTATTATGAATCTTCCTATGACTTAGGGTATGTTATGATATATTTATTTTACCAACAAATATACTAGACATCACAATTTTGTACAGCAAAGCCAAAAAAAATAAATAAATAACAAATAAACAATAATCTGCATATAAACATATTTTGAATACACTCTTTTTGAATCTATAGTGTAAATTCTACACCCTTAAAAGAACGCGGATAGAAGTTCTTATCCACATATACTGCCATTCATAAAAACAAACACTGTGTCACGTAATGTTCGACATCAGCGACTTCATTTCCATGCTTTTGGAAAGAATAGCAGAAAATGTATAAACAAATAGGAAATATGTATGTCGTAGTCTGTTGATGACAAAGATAAAATGATTTCTTAAAACTTCTATCAAAGAAAACAACAACAACCTAAACTTTTAGCAAGAAACATGAAATTTTTAAGAAAATCTTACATGTATGTATGATTGCATGAATGATGTATGCATTATGCGCTAATGTGTAAAGGGTCTTCTATTTAGATTGTCAATAATTAAGACCAAAAATTTTAAGAATTACACAGTGCAACAGTGAAAAAAACACCCGAACGTGACTATATAGGTTCGATAGTACAACCGGAGCTGAGTAAAACCCTAGCTCAGTTTGGCTAGATTGGCTACCAAAATTTTTTTGGCCCTCGTAACTTTTTGAAATCCCTTGGATCCCTTGAAAAAAGGTGAAAGGTGAGTTTTTGGTCATCAGTTTGTACAGTTTTTAATCTTTTAATCCCTCGTTTATTTTCAAAACGTCAAAAATGCGTTTGTTTAACGCCTTATATCCCAAGAATTGATAGAGATATTGATAATATACATATATACTATTTGAACACATAGATTTTAACTTGATTAACCTTAAAAAATTTATATATATAATTGCCCATAATAATCTACTTCGGAATCGAATTTCAAAATTTTTAATAATTTTTTTCAAAAATACTCCAAATTCTACATCAAATATCTCGGCGTCTAAAAGAGATATGGTAAAAGTAAACACATACTATTTTAGGTCTTCACTTCAGCTATTGAACGACTTATTACTACTTAGTCTGTATTCAAAAGAAAAATACTCAGCGGCAATACACTGATTTGAGAACAAATACGAACTTTAACCTCATTGCGGCACACCCTAATGCGTAACTATCGATACAAAATTTTTCACAATATATTCGTATTTTTAGCAAAAACAAATGTAAGGTGAAGCTAGATGACCAACATCGCAGTTAATACATATTTTTAACAAAATTCTAAAAAAGCCATAAAAGAAACACCCTAATGCACTTTGTGAACAATTAAAGGGGAGGAGTATTCCGATCATATTGGTTGTTTACAGAAATTGTTCAGTTATACGATAAGTACGTTTTTGGTAAATATAGCAAGTAAAAACTGTGCACAATGGCCCAAAACTCCTAAAAAAATGATTTGTTTAAAGTAGATAGTGTGTTTTCAGAGTCATTTAATATCCCTAGACTTTCATTTAAAAACCATAGATTGCATGGGTTTGTTCAGAGAAGTTTTTCGGTGTTACTTAAACTACAATTTCACTGAAGAAAGTATGCAAAAAATCTGCACTCCCTACTACATATTCAAAATAGTGAAAAAATTAGAATTTTTTTTCGAAGTTTTTTGAAAATAAACGAGGGAAGTCAAATTTTTTTGGGAAATTTTATTATATAATTTTCTTAAGCGGACTATTAGCTACAACTTAGCTTAAGAAGCGAAAGAGCTAGATTAAAAACTGTACAAACTGTTGGATTTCTAAAAGTTACGAGGGCCAAAAAAAAATTTTGGTAGCCAATCTAGCCAAACTGAGCTAGGGTTTTACTCAGCTCCGGTTGTACTATCGAACCTATATAGTCACGTTCGGGTGTTTTTCAAAAAGTTTAATTTTGTGTCATAGTGTTATAACAAATTTTAAGGATTTTTGTAAAAAAAAAAATTATGTTAAAACATTATTTATTTGGTCCTTTTGAATTTAATTTATTACACCAGTTACAAACAAAACTTGACTGCTAAAAAGCAGTTTGGCTCAGGATGGAATATGGACTTCATCAGGCGACACGTTTGATAACCAATGTTTGGTTAATTTATTTTTCTCCCATAGCTTCCAAACCGACACCTGGAGAATATTTACATTTCTTCAGTTTATTTATGTATCTTGCAAAGTAAGCAAAACCTCAGAAAAACAAACCATTTGACTAGAATAACATACAAAAGGTAGAGAAAATTGTGAGAACCCAATTCGCATTAAGCATATTAAATCGCCTATTCGGACTGAGGAGAAAGACTATGTGTCTTCTATATATATATATTTTTCCCCAAAGTATCGTAGCCTCCTACGGGCTAGAGAGGGATACCCACAAAAAAAGATTCAATCGGTGCGGAATCCTTCTCGTCATCACATACACGGCAGTAGTCTGGTATTGATCTATCCCAAATGCCTGTCAAGCGCCTGATATTGTAGGGGCCTGTTTAAATCCACAGGCCAGTCTCAGTTCACTCCTGCATACGGTTCTGGAAATTCAACATCTGTCAGCTGTTTTTCACATCCTATCCTCTACTAAGCCAAAAATCTTCCAGAGAGTTTTGATCAGACATAGTACAACCTTTTTTGGCAAGTAGATCTGCTGATTCATTATTAGGAATATAAAACTGACCTGGGACCTAACAAAGGCTGACATCCAGAGGCTTGAGTCCATTAAACTTCTCCTTACAGTTCCTTACCAATTTTGATTTACGCAATGTAGAATTGATCGCTTTTATTGCGGCCTGGCTATTCATACAGATGGTTGTCCATCTGCTAGAATCAAATCAACATTCCACAATAGCCTTAGCGACTTGCTGAATGGTTGTCCACACAGATGGTTGTCCATCTGCTAGAATCAAATCAACTTTCCACAATAGCCTTAGCGACTTGCTGAATGGCTAGTACCTCAGCCTAAAAAACGCTGCATTCATTATGTAGCCTGAAAAAGAGACTTAGCTGCAGGTCTTTGCTGTATACATAAGGCTCGTATCTGTACTGTTTTTCGCAGTACAGTACTGTTTTTCGACATCAAAAACTGCGTACTGCTTTTCTCCCTCAAAGTACTGTTTTTCGATACATAATAGAAATATAAACGGCGAACAGCGAATTCATGCAATAATATTGTTTACTTCAAAAATAAGCTTGAAGAAACACTCAAAATGCGTCAAGAGGATGATTTTTTATTCCCAGCTGTAGTAGCAGAAAAGCAAAAACTTATTGACAATGGATACAATTCGATTGAGATGACTGCTGATTTTTTCGGTAATTTTGCCTTCTTTGATTTGAATGCTTTTATACTAATGGAATGAAGTCATAGCCGTTATGAACAAGTTAAGGGAATACAATTTGTACAATGCCAATGAAAATGCGGTATATTTGCACTACCAATTTAGATATATCAAAAACGAGCGACAAAATTATTTAATGGCCTTCTCTCCATTGCACTGTTTCGATGATTGCGAATTCAAAGAAATGGCCACGATCGTCAGCATCAGTGGAGCGAATCTTCTCTGCAGTGAACAAAACTTGGTCGTCAGACTAAACCCGATTAGATGTAAAACATTGAAGCCGATTCTGACCATCAAATGTAATATGAAGTACAAATGCGTTGATTTCTACAATTACCTCAAAACGAAGCCGGCATTGCTTATTCAAATTACTTCAAACGAAAAATACAAAACAACCATCATTTGATTCTGGGAATGATTGTTAATATTTTTTACATATTGAATAAAATATATATGCTATGTAAATGTGTACTGCGAAAAGTACTGTTTTTCCAAATCGATGTACTGCTTTTTTAAAAAAATTCAGTGAAATGTACTGTTTTTGTCCAAAAAAAATATACGAGCGTTATGTATACACCATCTACTGTGCCATTTTCCATATTGAACCGACAGTTACCGGAATTTCAACGTTTACTTTACGGAAATCCACACATTTTTATCAAGAAATCAGTTTATGCCAATCGTCAGTTTCCCTCAGATTGAAAGCCACACGCAGCTTCTTCCTTAATGTACAAGTCCAGGGAAAAAAGGCCCAGGAACACACCCAAAGCCGCTTGTGTTGTGCTTCTTCTAGCTCCAGTAATCCCCATTGCAGCCGTTCTTTGGACCAATTTTAATAAATTACTCTTACATAACCTTCCCACCAAACCCAAACCAGACATTCATATGAGATAATTGGCCGGAATACCGTGGAATACAGCCACATTGTGACTTTCGGGCTGAGTCCCCAACTTTTACCTTTAGAGTTCCAGCACGCGTAAAGGGTATCGACACCCCTATTTAACTAACCTCTCCTCGATATTCCTCAACTCATTTAGCTTCTGATCAAGGTCCTTGGTCTTCGTTGAGAGCTTCAGTTCCACTCCATTCAGTATCGGTTCCCCGAAGTCCTTATAAAACTTAAACTTAATTTCCCTTTGCACCCCATGAATGAGGTATGGGATAGCTTCTCGCGTTGTTGTGAATTAACACGCTTTCTTTTTTTAGACTCACAACTAACGGCACCTACTTGTTTATCAACGAATGCGAACGTCACTGTTTGAGAAGCTCTTACTAGACACGCCGATTGAATCGACGCTTAATACTGCGAAGTTGCTGTGAACAACCGTCGAGGGGAGCCGACAATGAAAGAACAATTTTATTTTTTAAGATGACTGGAGCCAGGTTTGAACCTGCGATCTCCCGCATGATAGTCGCGTGTTCTAACCACTATGCCACGGCCGGTCCCCTTTACCTTATAAAACTTAAACTTAATTTCCCTTTGCACCCCATGAATGAGGTATGGGATAGCTTCTCGCGTTGTTGTGATTTTAACACGCTTTCTTTGTTTAGACTCACAACTAACGGCACCTACTTGTTTATCAACGAATGCGAACGTCACTGTTTGAGAAGCTCTTACAAGACACAGTCCTTATAGCTACGAGTATGCCACAATTTTCTTGTAATCCTCATTAAACGATTTGTGTACTCCGTTTAGTACATTGACCCAAAGAAGAGGGGCAGGTCTCCCCTCTGTGGTGTTCCTAATGCAGCTTTCTTTTCACGCAGCTTCTACCAAGTTCTCAGTAGACGGCATGGTTTCCCAGCATACAGTCACCCCCAAATCATTAGCAGACGTGACAAATTCTCCAGAAAGTTCCTTATTGCGCATGATGTCACATTATTGAAAGGCAGCTCAACTAAAGTCACCTGAATTGCATTCCATAAAGTCAACTGATCTTTCTGCGATGTACGCATGTTGAGAGGTGCTCAGAGTGTGAGGGCTTATGGATGTCCTTACACTCGTATACATGTCAAAAAATCTCTCCAAAACTTTGAGCAAAAACGTTGGGAGTCTAATTAATGTGTAGTTCTTTGGTCCTTTACATAGCCTGATACAATCTCTGAAGATGTCCACCAAAATCGAAGTTTTATCACGCTCAGAGTTCTATAGCTTGATAGGTATAATACCATCCGGACCAGGCGATTTGTAAGGCTTAAAAGTATTTATAGTCCTGTTCTCTTTTTTTTCATCCGGCATATTTTCACAATACCGAATTCATATAGTTTTGCCACATGGGTGGATTCATGCTACCCACCTCATTATCAGCATCTAAACAGCCCGGGAAGTGGGCATCCATAAGGATCTCTTGTGTTTCAGTGCTAGACTCGGCCCATGACCCAAATTTATCCTATTAATATTATAAATGTGAATGTCTGTCTGTTTGTTTGTTTGTATGTTTGTTGCTCAATCACGCCCAAATGGTTGAACCGATTTCAATGAAATTTGGAAGACAGATAGTGTAGTATATGGAAATTGCCGTAGGCTATATTTTTTTTTGTTGAATTTTTTACCTATGGGCGGTGTGGGCGCGGGAAAACTTTTTTTAGAGATAGGGGGATAAAATTTGGTACACAGATATTATTCGGCTAGACGAATATAAATATGCAGACGAAATTTACATTTTGGTTCAGAGGGCGGAGTGGGCGTGGCAAAATATACTTTTAGAGCTAGGAAGATAAAATTTGGAACACAGATATTACTCGGCTAGACGAATATAAATATGCAGACGAAATTTACATTTTGGATCAGTGGGCGGAGTGGGCATAGCAAAACATATTTTTAGAGCTAGGAAGATAAAATTTGGTACAAAGATAGTACTCGGCAACACGAATATGAATATGCGGACAAAATTTTAATTTTGGACTAGTGGGCGTGGAAAAACATATGTTTAGAGCTAGGGAGACAAAATTTGATATACAGATAGTACTCGGCAACGCGAATTTGAATATGCATACTAAATTTTTATTATGGACCAGTGGGCGTGGAAAAACATATGTTTAGAGCTAGGGAGACAAAATTTGATATACAGATAGTACTCGGCAAAACGAATATGAATTTGTGAACGAAATTTTAATTTTGGGCCAGTGGGCGGATGGATATGGCAAAACATATTTTTAGAGCTAGGGAGATGCAATATTATGCATATGGTATGCGGACGAAATTTTATTTTTGGACCAATGGCCGGAGGAGTGTGGCGAAGCTATATTTTACCCCTAGAGAAATACAATTTGGTACAGAGATAGTACTCGGCTACACGAATATGAATATGCAGACGAAATTTAAATTTTGAATCAGGTGTGACCAAACTGTATTTTACCCCCAGAGAGATAAAATTTGGTACACAAATAGTACTCAACAACACGTATATGGATATGCACGCGAAATTTAAATTTTGGATCAGTGGGCGGAGTGGGCGTGTCAAAACTGTATTTTAGCCCTAGAGATATAAAATTTGATACACAGATAGTACTTGATAACACGAATATGAATATGTTAAAAACATCAGTGGGGGGTGACCGAGGGGGCGTGACCAAACTGTATTTTTGCTCCAGACAGATACAATTTGGAACACTGATAGTACTTGGGACTTCATGTTCAAATTTGCAGACGAAATTGTAATTCTCAATCAGTTGTGGGGAAACTGTATTTGATCCCTAGACCGGTGTTATTTGATACACAGATAATAACGATACCAAAAAAGTACAATTTATTGTACTAAAAAATTCAATTTATTTTACTAAAAAGTAAATTAATTGTACAAAAAAGTACAATTTATTGTACCAAAAGTTACAAAAATAACTCTGATTTTTATCAATAAGTAATGTTCTTGAAGCAAAAAGCAAGGGCTACAATTGTTTTTTCATAACTGCATAATTTTTTTAAATTTTTTTGCTGACATTTTTGCAGCATTTTGACCAGATTTTTTTCAGAATTGTGTCATTTAAGTTTAAGGACTATTTACAAGGCGTCAGTTGGATTCATCCAAAATTTTGGCAATATGTCGGTAAACTTTGACAAAACAAAGTTTAGCGACACATCTTATTTACATGATGCTAACACATTTAGAAAGAAAACATTGACATTGATGTCAGTAGTGTAACATAGTTCTCGGCAGTGCAAACATGAATATACCGACATAATATGAAGGAATATGAAGGCGGACATTTTATTTCCGATCTAAGGTTGTATTTGTATACAGGTAGTACTTGGCGCTATCGATATGAATGTTCTGACGGATTTTGTATTTTCGGTTAGTGATATGTTGTTAGCTAGATCACGTTAAGGAGTAACTTGGGGTAGCAAATTGTTTACAGATCGTACAAGTTCGACGCTTAAACTTAGCCCTTTAAGTAAGCAGGCCAAACATATTATAAGTATACGCCAAGTACGCAATAGCGAAGCATTGCCGGGTCTACTAATTATCATTATATTTTGCATATACGTATTAATTTTCACTTTTGAAAAAGATAGTAAAATATCGTAGTTATGAGATCTGCTTCTTCGATTAATAATGTAGTTGTTTTATCTACTGAAAAATATTCTGTAAAAACAGCTTTTGGGATGTCACCATAATATTACATAGCATATACATTACACACATTCGCTTGATATAGGTATTGATTTGTATTGCCTTACATTCAACTTTTACTCCTATATTATATTTTGGAAAAGCACCAACTTTTCCTTAAATATTCTACAGGGCTTATAATTGTTTTTCTTTTGCACCCAAATACATTTAAATATGGTCATGTATAAAGACATACAACTTGAAAACATAGAACAGTAATTCATTCTTTTGGAGTATTTCACTTTCCTAATAGAGACTAACACTAGGTTCATGCACGCAGGCGACATTCGTTGAAATATTATCATTCCATTTGTCACCTAATGTGACAACAGTGACATAAACACGCAAACTCTCCTTTTTTACAGCTTTTGCCAAACGTGTGAAAATGTATGTAATTGTATGCGACTGCTGGTACGAGGTATGTGATATATGTACTCGTTTGTACAAGCACTTGTTGATTTTGAAAATGAAAATTCGAAGGTAGGTAACCTAATCAAAGGATAAATGACGATATAAGTGAACTTTATGAAAGACTGTTTTAGGAGCTTAGTAATAATTATGGATTCAAAAATAGATCGATTAGTTTCATAGAATAAACACTACAAAGTATAAAAGAACTGTAAATAAAAAATTATTATTTTTTTATAAAAAATATCGTAAATTTATTTTTAATTTTTAAAATCTTAGTCAAATTCGAAAACTCTCCCAGATTTCTTAGTTTTAGTTAAACTTTAGTCACTAATTTTAGTTTAATTTTTGGAAACCCAAAAATACTACTATATATTCAATTTATTTATATATTTCCAGAACAGAACGTGGCAAAATATGACTATCCAACATGTACTACGTAGTATTGATAACATCAATACTTAACCACAACTGCAGTTCAGACTAGCACATTTCAAATTGTAAGACATTTTTTGTAATACTCACTTATTTACGGTAGTATTTAGTGTTATTAACATTCGATGCGCTCCTCGTATTTTGTGCAAGAACTGCACATCATTTAAAGTGGATCAGTATCAGTGTGAAAGTTTTCACCTTAGAGTGACGAGTACGATAAATGTACAAATGTTTTCTCGGTGACATTAACATGGTGACATTTAAATTTGCCATCCTTAAGATTGTAAAGGATTCACTTAAATTGCGTCTGTGGTCGAAGTGCCTTAAATTAAGTAAAGGTTGGGTGGGTCACAAACAACAATGAACATTGGTGTATTTCGATATAGACGTTGCCTATGGACGCATCTGTTTTCAACCAATGTAAATTACTGAATAATGGAGTAGTGTTATTGATGTTGGAAAACTCTAGAGAGCCTCAAACTTCTATTGTTTGTTTTTGGGTAAACAATCAATCAACAAGTTCATGTTGCAAAGAAGGTTAAGCCAATGTTGCTGATTTGTAATACAACAAGTTTGTGAGGTCAATGAACGGGTACAAAATTGCCAATAATAGTTAAAAAACCAGTACAGAAAATTCAGTCAAACTGACTGACAGTCAGGTAAACTGACTGATAAATACCATCACCCAATATAAGATATTGTTGAAGTCTTGAGTTATTAAAATTAATAGACTTTTAATTAAAATAAAATTCTTATGTATAATTTTTCCTCTGCTTGTGGTGCAAAATCGTTCAAAACTTATTTGTATAGGAGGTATCCCTATACAGGATTAGAATTTATGTGAGAAATATAAGTTTATTTGAAAAAAGTTATTTTGATAGAGGGTACCAAAAGGGGTGAATCAATACAGTCTTTTTCACTCCTGACTCAAATTTTCATACGCACAACTTACGAAAAATTTTACTGAATTCAACGTACTTACAAAAAAGGTTTGTATGTAAGACTATGGGGGTGAGTTCGGTCCTTTGTATGGGAGGTACCGGAAAGGGTGTGTCAAATAGTTAGGTTTTCTGGGGTTTTGCCTCCTATAACAACATAAATCGACGAATTTTCATTACCCCCCAAGTCCGTTTGGAAGTTATGGGAGAAATATTACTTACTTACTTAGCTGGTACTTCTATGCAATCCCAGTGGATTATATACCGCACGTAGAAAAATATTATAAGCGCCTCGATCTTCTGCGCTTCTTCTCTAAGGTTCTCAGTAACCTGGTCTTTCCAACGGAGTTTAGGTCGCCCTATTCTGCGCCGTCCATCGAGTTCATTGTCGAAGACTTTTCGAACTGGAGCATTTTCGTCCATGCGTACAACATGACCTAGCCAACGCAACCGTTGCACCTTAATGCGTTTGTGTGTACAGCTTATACAGCTCATGATTCATACGACGCCGATACTCTCCGTTGACGATGATGGGCCCATATATTTTACGGAGTATTTTTCTCTCGAATACCGCCAGAACCGATTCATCCGCTTGTGTCATAACCCAGGATTCTGAGCCATACATTAAGACAGGTAGAATTAGTATCTGGTATAGCTGGAGTTTCGTTCGTCGAGAGAGGGCTCTGTCATTGAATCGCTTGTTTAGTCCGTAGTAGCATTTATTTGCAAGCAGGATTCTTCTCCGGATTTCTAGGCTGACATTATTTGCTTTGTTGATGGCGGAGCCTAGGTAGACAAAATTATTTTGTCACCGTTAGGCCCATTTTCGCTGATTCCTTCTGAATACCTGAGAAGGCTGCAGTCACATCCCGCGTCATCAGCGTACGCGAGTAGCCTGTGGCTTTTGTTGAATATAGTGCCACTCGTGTTAACTGCAGCTTTTCTCATTATCATCTCCATCACAATGTTGAAGAGATCGCACGATAGGCCGTCGCCTTGTTTTAGGCCTCGTCTGGTATAGAATGGCTCCGTAAGATCTTTGCCAATCTTCACTGAAGACTTCGTGTCAGTCAGCGTCATTCCGCAAAGACGTATCAGCTTCGCTGGAATACCAAACTCAGCCATGGCTTCAAGTAATTTCTGCCGTATCGGGCTGTCGAAGGCAGCTTTATAGTCGACAAAAAGATGGTACGTGTCGATCTGTTTCTCTTGGGTCTTTTACAGGATTTGCCGAAGTGTGAAAATCTGGTCAGTTGTTGATTTTCCAGGTCTAAAGCCACACTGATAAGGCCCGATCAGGTTGGATAACACTGGCTTTAGTCTTTCATATAGCACACTCGACAGGACCTTATATGCGATGGGTAAAAGGCTGATCCCGCGGTAGTTGGAGCACACACTTGGATCACCTTTTTTCAGCACAGGACATAATACGCTTACATTCCAATCGTCGGGCATGCACTCGTTAAGCCAAACCGTGCGCAGGAGCTTGTGCATGCTCGTTATCAACTCCTCGCCACCGGACTTGAAGAGCTCTGCGGGCAGACCGTCGGCACCGGCTGCTTTGTTGTTTTTCAGCCGCGATATTGCTCTTCTTACCTCGGCTTGACTTGGTGGTGGGCAACCTAAGCCGTCGTCGACAATTGGCGTGATAACTTCACGTGCGCTGCCTTCTGGAACCAGCAGTTGCTAGAAGTGTTCCCTCCATATGTGCAGCACACTCTGCGTATCCGTGACCAGATTTCCATCATTGTCCTTACAGGTGGGGAGGCCATTACCGTATCCATTTGCTCTTACTTTCTGGTAAAATTTTCGGGCCTCACCTCTATCCCTGTATCGCTCTATATCCTCGTTCTCCCGTTCCTTCATCTGACGTTTTTTTCGCCTAAATAGCTGTCTCGCCCGTTTTACTTTCTCCTTATGCCGTTCCCTAACAGCATGGGTTACAATTGGCTGTAGCGTTGCCATATAAGCAGCATCCTGTTCCTCAGACGCTATGCGACATTCTTCATCGTACCAGGATTCGTCTGAGCGCCGCTTTTCATATCCTAGCACGGTTGTTGCGGCGGTTGCCATGGAATGCGCAATATGCTGCCACTGTGTATCGGGAACGTCAGAAGTAGAGGCGTTGTGTCGTAAAAGTTGGGAGAGTTGGTCGGAGTATGCAGTAGCTATCTCTGGGGTTTGCAGCTTCGCGATGTCCAGCTTTCTTTGTGTTTGGTTACGTGCGTTTTTCGCTCTGCTCAATCTTGCGCGAACCTTGGCTGCAACCAGGTAATGATCCGAGCCAATATTAGCACCACGGATCACACGCACGTCCATGACACTAGATGCATGCCTGCCATCAATTACCACATGATCAATTTGATTTTTGGTGTTTTGATTGGGGGATAGCCAAGTTGCCTTGTGGATATCTTTGTGCTGGAATCTGGTTCCACTAACTACCATGTTCCTTCCCGCTGCGAAGCTAACCAGCCTAAACCCGTTGTCTGACGAGTCGGTATGCAGGCTGAATTTACCGATCGATGGACCAAGAACATCTTCCCTTCCTATTTTTGCATTAAAGTCTACCAGAACAATTTTAATGTCGTGGTCAGGGCAGCGATCGTATGTTTCCTCTAGGCGCTCGTAGAATGCATCTTCATTCTCATCGTCTTTATCTTCCGTCGGGGCGTGTACACAAATCAGCGTGATGTAAAAATATTTCGCCCGGATGCGAATGGTGGCTATTCGGTCACTTACAGGGTTAAACCGCGAGACCAGGTGTCGAAGTCTCTTGCCGTCTATGAAACCACATCCAAATTCGTGTCTTTCTGCATGGCAGCTGTAAAAGATGTCACAGTTCTTTCGTCGTGTGCATCCCTGTCCCGTCCATCTCATTTCCTGTATGGCGGTGATGTCAGCCTTTTGGATAGAGGCACCATCTCTGTAAAGAGTTCGGACATTCCAGGTGCATATCCTTAAATCATGGTCCTTATATCGTTTGCGGGGGTCGTCAAGATTTGGGGGGGTTCTTGTTATATTTATTCTCCGTGTTTTCATAATAAATTTTGTTTAAGAAGAGTGGCTTATTAGGCCACCGCTCCCGATCCTAGTTTCTTGGGGCTGCCAAAGCCACTAGGAGAGCCTGTGTTGAGCTTCAGTAACTTCTGTTATCTACTTCCTAAGATGCATCGGTGGTAGCATGCCTATTAGGTTACTCAACTTTTCGCCTTCTAACTCTAGCTAACTTCTAAGCGGTTGCTTTAAAGTCATTGCCCAGGGAATACTTGGTCTAAGACCGGAAGTAGTTAGCTGCTTGGACAGTGCCGCAAAGGAATCGACTCTGGTCACTCCCAAGTAAGTGACAATCAGTAACTTTCAGCCTCTGGGCAAAGTCCCATTAAATATTAATTTTCCTAAAATAGGTTTTTTTGTATGGGAGGTACCAGAAGGCATGGACCAATATAGTTCATACTCATTCCAGAGTCCCATTTTCATAAGCGAACATCATACGCAAAAATTTGAGTGAATTCAGTTTACTAACAAAAAAGATATGTATGTAAAACTATGAGGGTTAATTCGGTCATTTGTATGGGAGGTACCAGAAGGGGTGTGGTAAAGGTTTCGGTTTTCTTAGGGTTTGTCAACTTTTGCAAGATAAATAAGCAGACCAAATTCAAACATCCTCCAGTTGTCCGTTTGGAAGTTATGGAAGAAATATTAATTTTCCAAAAATAGGTACCAGAAGGGGTGGGGCTATTTTGCCCATTTACAATCCCATAAGTTCGTTTCGAAAAATATGAATACTGGTAAATTTGTATACCGATCCGTTAAGGATTACTCGAGTTATCCTGCTGACCAGCCATCCAGCCAGCCATACAGACGCACATAGCTCAATCGCCTTAAAAAGTCCTGAAACGAATTTGGTCTTAAGATACTTGGGGTCTAACTCGTCTCCTTTAATGTATTACACTTTTTTTCGTATCAAATGATATATACCCTCATCCCTAAGGGTGATGCTATAAAAATGGTATATTAGTATGCGATTTACCACGCCTCTCCTTGCTTAAACTTAATAATTTATCAGTACCAATAATGCATTAATGGGATTTCCATATTTGAATTTTCTGATCGTTATTCACTTGGGAATAACCATAACATTTCTTCGAAGGTTCCCAAGCAGTCTACAACTTCCGATAGATCAAGTGTTCCCCGGGCTGTTCCAATGAACTTCCGTTCAGTGGTAGCAAATGTAAGAAGAAGCAATGTTAAACAACCTTAATGATAAAATACCACTAATTCGTCCCAGGATGTATGTAGGTAACAAAAGTTACTGAAACTCAACTCAATGGTTCTTTTAGTATCTATGGTAACCCCAAGACACTAGGATCAAGCGCGGTTTACTAATAAGATACTCTCCTTAAACAAAAAATATCATGAAAACACAAAGAAAAGGCAAGAATAACCCCAAAATATTGACAACCGCCGGAAACGTTTTAATGACCACGATTAAGTGGTGGTATCTTTAAAGATGTTACTGAAGCTCATCACAATGGCTCTCTTAGTGGCTTTGGCAGCCCCAAAAAACTAAAAAAAAGCAAAAACAAGAACCCCCCACTCATATGTAGACGATCCTCGCAAACGTTAAAAGGACCAAGATTTCGGAATGTCCGAACTCTCTACAGAAAAGGTGCCTCTATCTAACTGGCGTATGTCCTCGACAAATACAAGACTGACATCACCGTCATACAGGAAAGGTGATGGACGAGACAGGGATGCACAAGACGAAAGTACCGATACATCTTTTATAGCTGCCTTGTAGAAAGACACGAATTTGGATGTGGACTCATAGTCGGTAAGAGATTTCGTCATATGGACTTGCGGTTCAAACATGTAAGTGACCGATTAGACACTATCCGCATCAAAGCTAAATGTGTTTCTATAACGCTGATTTGTGTTCACGCCCCGAAAAAAGACAAAAAGGAAGCCATTAAATTCTATGAGCGCCTGAAGGAAATATATGGCCGCTGCCTTGGCCATGACATTAACATTTTTCTAGGAAATGTGTTTATATAACGCTGATTTGTATTCACGCCCCGAAGGAAGACAAAAAGGAAGCCATTAAATTCTATGAGCGCCTGAAGGAAATATATGGCCGCTGCCTTGGCCATGACATTAAAATTTTTCTAGGAGATTTTATTTTATTGCTAAAATAGGAAGGGAAGATAGTCTTGATGTAGCAGTCGGAAAGACTACAGACTAGACGACACAACAACACCTTCGATAGCGGATTTAGACTGTTTAGCTTCACTTCGACAAGAAATATGGTAGTGAATGGAAGCGGTTTCCCACACAAAGATATCCACCTGGATATTCCTTGATCAGACGTGCGTGGAAGGAGCGGTGCAAATATTGACTTGGACAACAACCTTTTTGCAGCAAAGGTATGCACGCGATTGAGTAGAGCTAGAAGTGTGGTAACCAAACGTAAAAGAAGCTAGACATGGCATTGCGGCACCCCACCGGGATAGCCAATGCCTACGCCAACTAACTCTTTCAACTTCTGCAGAAACGAGATTAGCACGGCAATTGCTCAACATAAATCCAATAAAGCTATGCATGCTGATAGACAGCCGACAGAGCTTTTAGTACCGGCGGCGATGAGCAGGCAACATGCATATTATGTGTAGAGTGTTCTACGTCCTTTGCTTAAGAAAGATAATCCAAGTAAGTGTACCAACTATCGCGAGATTAGCCTTTTACCCATCGCATACAGGGTCCTTTCCAGTGTGTTATGTGAAGACTAAAGCCCAGCCTAGACAACCTGATTGGACCTTATCAGTGTTGCTTTAGACCTGGTTAACTAACGACCGACCAGATATTCATACTACGACTATTCCTGGAAAAGACCCAAGTAATATAGATCGACACTTGACAATCTATTTATCGATTACAAAGCTGCATTCGACAGTCCAATACGACAGAAACTATTAAATGCTATTGCTGAGTTTGGTATGCCCGTGAAGTTGATATGAGGAGTATTCTGTAAAAATATGCAAAAATCTAATAGAGCCATTTTGTACCAAGTGAGGCTATAGACAAGGCAAAAGTCTGTCATGCGATCTTGTTAACGTAATAATGGAGATGATCATGAGGAAGGCGGCTACAGTTAAAACGGTACCACTGGTACCATCTTTAACAAAAGTCACATGCTGCTTACGTATGAAAATAATATAAGTATTACATTGGTCGTGTACTGCGTGAAGTCACTGCGGCCTTTTCGAGCATTGGGAAGCAGTTGGTAGAGGTGGATCTGGTGACAAATGAGGACAAAAGGAAGTTATTTGTTTCAACGAACAAAGAGTCTAGTAGTTTGGGAAACTGCGTGAAAGTTGACAACTATAACTTTGAGGTGGTAGATGATTTTGTTTACCTTGGCTCCGCCATAAACAAAAATAATAATGTCCGCCTAGAAATCAAGAGACGCACACTGCTGCAACAACGCGCTAAGCAAGCTATTTAACGTCAAAGCAACTCTACCAGACTCCGATCCTACCTGTCTTGCTCCATAGCGCCGAATCCTGGCTATTGACACAAGCGGATCAACCTATTCTGTGAGTCGTCGGGAGAAAAATATTTCGCAAAATATTTGGACCCATCATCGTTAAGGGCGCGTACCGACGTTGAATGAACCATGAGCTGTATAACGACATCGACGTAGACAAGCGCGTTTAAATAGACCAGCGCATTCGGTACATTGTATAAAAGGATAAAAACGCTTCAGCTCCAAAAGTCTTCGGCAATAAACTCGATGGCAAAACTTAGTTAAAAGTACCTCATTATGTTATTGACTATATTATAGGCGACGGTGAGCTGAACATCACTTTCCAATATTTACACATTAGATGGTCAAAATGCACAAACAATTACAATTTCCTTAATCGATACTTTCAAACATCAAATCGATGTATCTCGATTTCTAGGGTAGGGATATAGTGAACCTTTCTCCCCGTAGACATAAAAAGCTACAGAACGATAGTGTCAGCCAAATTGTAGGCTCCTGTAGTGGACCAATTCGAAGATAAAGGTAGAAGAATATTTTTTTTACTATACATGAATATAAGAGGTAAATGAAGGGTTGTGGCTATTCTACCTATTTTCAGACCTATTGATTGTCTTAAGATAATAAAAACCCCCTTCCCTTTAGATAGGGGTATGGAAATCACAATTCATTAAGAAATCGTCTTATTTAGTAAATTTTCGGGGATTGGTCGTGGCATAGTGTTTTGAATACGCGACTACCATGCGGGAGGTCCGTGGTTCGATTCCCGGCTCCAGTCATTTACATTATTCTTTCATTGCCGACTCCCTCGATGTTGAAGACAGGAACTTCGCAGTATATGTGTCGAGTAACTAGGCATGTCTAGTCAAAGCTTCACAAACTGCACGTGAAAGTAGCCCCAAATAGAAGAAATTCTGCATCATTCGTTTTGTTAAGTTACATACTTACTTACTTAAGTGGCCCATTACAACTTACGAACGTGGTTCATAAGTTTGAGGCCTGAAGTACTAAATTTCCCCACGCTTCGGTCTTGTGCGTGTGTTCTCCAGTTAATCCTACCAGATGGTGGCACGTCGCCTACCACTTGGTCCTTCCAAAGGAGTTTGGGTCTCCCTGCTCTGCGCCGTCCTTCAGGTTCGCCTTCAAACACCTTTCTCGCTGGAGCATTTACATCCATCCTGGCAACATGACCCAGCCATCGTAGTCGTTGCATTCTGACTCTTTTAGCTACGTCGATGTCGTGGTAAAGCTCATACAGCTCATAGTTCATCCGATGGCGAAACTCGCCGTCGACACAGATAGGTCCATAAATTTTTCGGAGTTCTTTTCTCTCGAATACTCCCAGGTTTTGTATGTCCGTTGTCGTAAGCACCCATGATTCGACAGCATACAAAAGAACGGGTAAGATTAGCACCTGGTAACGCTGTTACTTAGTATTTCGAGATAAGGTGGTATTACTAAAGTGCTGACGAAGTCCGTAAAAACATCTATTGGCTAGCACTATTCTCCGCTTAATTTCTTGGCTGACATTATTTTTCTTATTGACGGAAGATCCGAGGTAGGTAACCTCATCTACTACCTCAAAAGAATAATTTTCAACGTTGACGCTTCGTCCCCATCGAGAGGACTCTTTGTTCGTCGAAATCATTATTTTTGTATTGTCCTCGTTGACCGCTAAACCCATTTTTGCCGACTTCTTTTCTAGTGATGATAGGACTGCAGTAACGTCTCTCAGATTTCGGCCAATTATATCTATATCATCGGCTTATGCTAGTGGCATGTGGCTTTTGTGGAATATGGTGCCAGACATGTTGACACCAGCCTTTCCCATCACCTTCTCCATAACTATATTAAATAGTGTACAGGACAGGCTATCGCCCTGCCTGAGACCTCTTTCTGTGTTGAATGGTTCAGACTAATCTTTACCAATATTAATCGAGGATTTGGTGTTTTCTACAGTACATCTGCAAAGTCGAATCAGCTTTGCAGGAATACCAAACTCAGACATGGCCTCATAAAGCCTATCCTTATCGGAGAGTCGAAGGCAGCTTTGTAGTTGACAAAGAGGTGGTATGTGTCGATCTGCTTTTCATGGGTTTTTCCAGGATTTGTCGTAAGGTGAATATTTGATCCGTCGTAGATTTTCCAGATCTAAAGCCGCACTGATATGGTCCAATTAGTTTTTCTACAATTGGCTTTAGACGGTCACACAATATGCTTAAAAGGACCTTGTACGCAATTGGTAATAGGCTTATTCCACGGTAGTTCTTACATTCACTACGATCTCCTTTCTTGTATACGATACTTACTAACTTCAAATCGATATTAAATTATTATAGCATGTAACTTGAAAAAATGAATGATGCAGAACTTTTTCTTTTTGGGGCTACATTCACGTGCAGTTCTTAGATTTGTGTCCCAAATCAATGAGCTGAAACACGTTGTACTGTGTATTTAGGCTTGCCAGATTTAAACTTGTAAAATTCTTGACATTCACCAAATATAATCTTGATTGTGAACAAAAATCTTGACAAATAAAAATACTGATACGTTAAAAGTTGTTAATATTAATATATAATAAAAATATAATTTCTGTATAAAAAGTATACAAAACATTAAACAAATCAAGTACTGATATTTCAGTCAGATGAACTGACTGATCAATACTCTCACCTTGTGTATGGCATTTTTTAAGTCTCGAGTTATTAAAACCAAACGATTTTTAAATGAAATTACTTATGTATTAAAATTTTCCAGCTTGTGGAGCGTAAACGGAGATAAGACTCTAGGTCTTATTATTTTCAACGTTTGGAGAAGTTTCTTTTAGAAATTATTGGAAACATATACATTTTCGAGTAATCGGCATTTTTGTACAGTCAACGTTGTCAATTCAATGTTGAATAAATGTTTACCTTGCGCATAATTTCACTAAATTCAGTGTACCTACCGTAAAAAGATGCATGTAGAACTATGGGGCTGTTGCAAACTATCTCAAGATAAGTTAACTGACCAAATTTAAGCATCCTCCAGTTGTTGGTTTGGAAGTAATGGAAGAAACAACAATTTTCCACAAAATTGGTTATTTTGTATGGGACGGCTCAGATGGTGTCGGCCAGTATAGTCCATATTCGTTCCGGAGTTAAATTTTTATTATATGCTTAAATTCAGTGTACTTACATTAGACCATTTCATTTTACCAATTTTTTCGAAAAGTCATTGGGATAATATATTTTCTAATTCTACTTAAAAAAAACAAAAATTTTGGTATATAAAACTTGAAAATTGATCAACGTTTAGGGGTCGCGCAAAATCGTTTAAGGTTTTTGGCTGCAAAAAGGCATGTTTCAAAAATACTGATTAAAAGTTTTGATACGCTTGACCGATTTTAATTAGATTAGACTTGTTTTAAAGGTAATAATATTCCGCACATTTTCTGTGAAGACATCAAAACATTTTAGATAATAGTTTGAGTTTAATAACCCTTCAAACCTAAAAATTTAAAAATTGTAATTCAAAATTTACCTACTTTTGCCCATTAAAAAATTATTTTTTTTTAGTTTTGGCTCTAATTTTTGTATATCTTTAAATGCACAATTGACAAACACTTTCTAACGATACTTTTGATGTATGGCAGTACAATGCAAATGACATATGTTCAGCAGCAGCAATAATAATCAATAGTGATAAAAATTAAACGAAAACTGTGTACTATGTATATTTTTAGTAAGGAAAACGATTTAGGTAATTAAAACGAAGACTTTTTTTTCAAATTGGATACGATAACACCTTTTGTGTTCTTTTTGTATGTTTTATTGCGTTTTTAGATGACTTGTACTAATTAGTTTTGCTGGTTATTATCCTTCGTCAAAGTGTTGTTCACAGTTTTAATAAACCCAATAGCAATCGTTGACAACGCTGATGTTTTTCACAATTTCTTTAATCCGTTTAAAATTCTCATTCTTGGGCCAATTTGACGGGTGGCTAGCAAGAAAACTGCTGTCTACTCCAATAATATTGAAGAATTTCATAATATTTTCTGAAATCATTTTTGTAACATTTCCTTCGCAATCTTGGTCACCAGGATGCTTTAATGCAGATGTAATTTTAATTAAAGTTCCTTCGGTATGCGTGGGGTCGAAAAGCCGAACGCGATGTCACTTATATACCATAAATGCCACACAAAAGTTTTGAGTGCAACATTTGCTATCATTTCATTTGATTTGCGGTATTTTTTTATGATTTTATCAACAAAATGTCGTTTAATGGGGCTTGTGTTGCAAGGGGACACGTAAACCAGCTTTGAACGTAAATTTTGACCACAAAAATGTTGATCTGAATTAATCCATTTAGCTCATCACTAGCGAAATAATAAAAATTTCAGCAACAATTAAAAATTCTATTCATTATATTATACATCAAAAGTATCGTTAGGAGGTGTTTGTCAATTGTGCATTTAAAGATATACAAAAATTAGAGCCAAAACTAAAAAAAATTTTTTTTTAATGGGCAAAAGTAGGTAAATTTTGAATTAAAATTTTAAAATTTTTAGGTTTGAAGGGTTCTTAAACTCAAACTACTATCTGAAATGTTTTGATGTCTTCACAGAAAATGTGTGAAATATTATTACCTTTAAAACAAGTCTATTCTGAACAAAATCGGTCAAGCGTATCACAACTTTTAATCATATAAGTAAATTAGTATTTTTGAAACATGCCTTTTTGCAGCCAAAAACCTTAAACGATTTTGCGCGACCCCTAAACGTCGATCAATTTTCAAGTTTTATATACCAAAATTTTTGTTTTTTTAAGTAGAATTAGAAAATATATTATCCCAATGACTTTTCGAAAAAATTGGTAAAATGAAACGGTCTAACTTACATACAATATATGTATGTAAAATTTTGAGAAGGGGTGTGGCAAACCTTTTGATTTTCTAATTATTTGTCTACTATTACCTTATACCTAATGGTGAGGGTATAAAGAAGATAGTGGGAATACTGATGTTGACTTTTTTAATTTGCGACATAGTTAAATTGGTAAATTTAATACTTCGAAGCAAAAAATGAGAAAAATTACCAATTGAATTACAAATTTTAAAAAAATTAAAAATATAATAATACAAAATCATACATAATTGATTATCAAATCCCTATTTGTTTACTTTTATAATCATTTGTCCTGTTTGTTAATGTCATCGATTAAAAAGTACGAAGACTTTTGGTCCAGTCTGCAGTAATGGAAAATATCGATATTTTATGAAAAGGATCAGCTGGGATTTCAATTTAAGCCTTTTTGATGTATTTTGTATTTCCACTTTTTATTGTAATATTCATGCAACCTACAGCTGCTTTACACCTACCGTGAAATGCTTAAAATCAAAAAATTTAATTTTTGTAGATTGCTCTAATAAAACATGTAACTCTCTCCTCGGAAACGTCGAATGGTCGAATATGGTCAATTTATAAAATACAGAGATATTTTTTCGATTAATATTTTACAAAAATAATTTTAATCAATTTAAAACCGTAATTTTTGCAAAGAAAAAATAATGTTAAAACTTTAATTGCCCCTACCATCAAAACTATCCAACCGATGTAAAAGCTTGTATAGAACTCAATACCTTTAATTGGAGACCAACATTGTTCAAATCGTTGAATGCGTTTACGAATTATTCTCCAATAAGCTGATGCATCTCATAAAAAGTTCGTAATAAAATAAAAAAAAAACATATCTTAAAAACTAGAGGAATAACATCTAAATCTCATATTCGTTAAGAATGCCGAAATCTATAGAAAATTGTTTTTAGAACTCTGCGGCTGAGAAAATATGATGATTTGTAAACTGGTGTTATTAGTGTTGAATAAAGGGAAAAATAGAAGTGTTGATATATTTTCGAACAAATACACTTTGATTTTTACAAAACTTGTGCAAGGATAATAAAACTTTGAAAATAATCTTTACGTTATTTTTTGGTTGGCCTGTAAAAATCTTGACAAAACATATATTTTCTTGATTCTTGACGAGCATTAAAAATTCTTGTAAATCAAGAAAAATTAAGACCGTCTGGCAACCCTATGTGTATTACACTTATATTGCATACAAGGAGAAAACTAAATTTAGGAAACAAGCTTACATCCCATAAAACTGTTAACTGTCACAACTTCCTATAACTCAATTTCTAACAGATACACTATCTGTTTTTGATTTGGAATATTCAAAAATCATACACAGTATTGCCTTAAGCACTTCTATGTTGTCCACAGGGGACAACGAATCTTTCTAAATTTGTGACGATAGTGAGTTTCGATCATATTTGAATATCGATATGACTTACAATGTATTGGCATAAAAGTTCCATATATTGAAAATGTAGGAGGCAACATATGCCAAAACGTGAGGTTTTATGAAAGAGTTAAAAACAAACAAAAATTGTTACAAGTAAAAGTGTACGTGATAAATGTGTTAGTTGGTCTCCGTATTTGACATTTTTAAACTAAAATATTCAAGAATTCATACAAAAATTTATTAAATTTTTTTTGGTATCACAAAAATATGTAAGCAAGTCGTTGTTGTTATCCAAAAAAAACTAAACACACAATACTAACAAGGTAGCAAAGCGTGCTAAGAGTATATATATTTATATAGGTATATGTTTTTCATTTCGCTACACATTCATATATACAGAGTATGTGTGCAGAGTAAGTCCTGGATTCATTATTCATAAATGTTGTGTGTTTTTTTTTTTTTTTTTGTTGAACTTTTCTAGCATTACCAAACAATATATCAAAAACCGAGGATACAACACACATCTATCATGTCACCAATCCAGCTACGTACTAACAACATAAACTTAATGTTATTTCCTTGTCAACTCTAAACCTACTAGAATTTGCAAGGAAGAACTTGTTGTTTGCGCAAGTGTGTGTGTGTGTGTGTGTGCTATAGCCTATGTTGTCCTTATGTACAGTTCTTCATCTATTTTCAAGTGTTATTAATTAATGCTACATTTCATAATGTTAATAAATAAAGAAACACCTGTGTCTGTAAAACAAACACTAACAATTATTTGGCTAAGTTTCTGTAGAAGATCTTTTGCTAACACGTGAATGCATTTGATTTATATAAAGTATTATTTAATAACTAATAACTTAATTGTTATGTTGTAGTGCCTAAGTACACATGTCACAGCATTCATAGTAATTAATAGAATGGCTAAGTTTGTGTGTGTATGTGTGTGTATAAGTGTGTGCTTTAACGTTGTCATAAAAGATAACATTAAGATATAATTTTGATATTATCGAAAGTGTTGACAATTTGAATAATAAATATATTTTGATTTTATTTTACTTGGAGTTAAGGAAGGATTTATAATTTAGAATCTAGCTATGATAAGATTGATCCAGTGGCGTTGGTTAGCAAAGTATAACCACACAATTATGAATTAATTTTTAAATTTTATTTAACTCTGACAAGATTTTTTCTTAGGGGGGATTTATGAAGTCTACTATGCATTCCAATGAGCAGTAATCGACCCATGCCTTAAAAGACAACATAACCCAGGCCAACCCTAAAGGTTGCGGGATTTATACGTTAATCAATGGAAATTTAACCGCTCGGTTTCCTACCATCGCACACTGGTCTCAAGTCATTTTTGTCTATATAAATTTTAAAAAATTGGATTAGCTGTTCTAAATTTTCACAATTGATTGGCACAATACATACAAAATTAGGATTTGTTTGATCAATCGGACCACGCCCACAAACACCTAGCCCATATAAGTCGGCTGTTTTTGCATGCTCAGGTTGCAAATGTGGTTCGATTGCAGCTAAATTTAACAAACATTAATTTTGTTACATACTTTGCCAAATACTTTGTGCTAGTTTATGCCCAAGTACATTGTTTTGGACTTGAAACCTTTAGGTTGTATTGACAAAAAAAAAAATAGTCACAACCTCCAAAAATATTGACAACAACATTATAACCAATACAGATATTTCAGTCAGGTGAACCGACTGATATCTGCGCTCATAATTGCCAGCTTCAACAGAAATTAACCCATCAGTAGCCCCATGTAGAAAAGAAATCCAAGCGTTATCCCCCCCTGGGATAACACAATCAAGCTTAAGCTAACTAGGAATCGGAGTCGACAATTTTGGAAGCAAGTTGCCGCCATTGTCGGCTCTTTCTTCCAGCCAGTGGATACTAAATTGGGTATGACATTATGGGCCATACCCCTTTCTGGTCAAGTGAGGCCTATCCTACCACCTCTGATACTCTATGGGTCTGTAGAACCCGTTTGCAATGCAACTGCACATCGAGCCTAAAGACTCTAACACCAATTTTAGTTTAAACCCCAGATCACGTGATGCCCCCACAAGGGGGCCAAAGACCAACCGATTAGGTTGGAATAAGTCCCGGGGCTTCTGATCCCCACGCTACCGGTGGTAGTTTCCTAGAGAAGATGCTACCAATTTGAACGTAGAATAAAAAGTTCAGACTAAAACTTTTACCTACTCGCAAGTACCAACACTGTAACACCCAAAGTAGATGGATACGGTCGATACTACATTGCAAGGACCCTCACCGGTGGGAGGCGAGGGAAGTTCCAAACTCCTTCCGCTCGACGGTGGTGGACGGCAAATTTATAAGACTAGGCCCTTCTGAACCCCCGTGAGAACCATAAGACACAGATGAACAAGGGCACATGCTGGAGACCTTGCACACGTGAATCCCATGTCACCCACTGTCCCAGAAAAAGGCCTTTTGGTGGGATCTCGTAGAAACAACTACCAGTTTAAACTCCCTACACTTCTGCGACTGCCGCAACGGACAGTGGCAACCGTCATAAGGCAGAACAAGATTGTGGGATCAGCTCGATCCAACAGTCTTACAACTTCAAACACCCTGGAAAGGCCTGCCTCTTCAACAATTATCTCGAAATAGAACTACGTCGCGCAAACAATTCGGAAGCAAACTCTCATCCCACTCACTTCCTACTCTGGTAATCGCTAATCCCTGGATATGTGCAACCAGTCTTCACCCCGTTCTCCGCAGGTGTACGAAGCGCGGTCGGACAGGGTTCTCTTATGCAAAAAGGCATTGAGCGACCCATGTCCTGTTAGTAGAAAACCAAGACAAAGGTTAAAACCAAAGTCAGGGTTCTCCCCAACATACCTAACGCTATAAAAAATCCTATAAGTAGCACGTTCGTTTTCGATCTTACCCAAGCGTGGTTGCCATCTCAGCAAGACACGCTCGTCAAAGAACGCCCTACGCTGAGCCCTACCACTCATACCACTCTCTACTCCCTCAACAAGCCAGTTCAAACCCATGCAGGAATATTCTTTCCTGGACTTGAAATCCGCCGCACGACGAATAATAACGAAGTCCAGCGGGGCAGCTCCTTAAACCCCGCAGGTCTTCCTTCCATACAGTACGGCATACTGGCAAACAAGCCATTAACACCACTCTCTGACACTTGCTGGTAGAGTTGGATCTTTTATCGTTTAGAGAGCGGTTTGCGATTAATACTCATCTCCAGGTTGCCATTATTATTTTTGTTTATGGCGGAGTCAAGGTGGACAAAATCATCTACCACTTCAAAGTTATGTCAATTTACCAGCAGCGTCACAAATGAGTAGTCTCTTTGTTCGTTGAAATACATAACTTGTCTTTGTGATTATTTATCACCAAACCCCCTCCTGCCGACTGTTTTTCAATGCTTCAAAAGGCCGCAGTAACATCACGCTGTCGTCGGCCAATGATATATATTATCAACATATGCGAGCACCATGTAACTTATATTAAAGATAGTACCAGTTGTGTTTACAACAGCCTTCCGCCCGATAATTTACACTATGCTGTAAAAGAGTTCACATGACAGAATATGGTGACGTGCAATAAAGACATAGGTAATAAAGCCATATGGCTTTATTAAACAGGAGGTGTGAAATAAAGCCATTATGGCATTATTTCACATTTAAAATTTTTTTAATAAAATGTATGTAGTATGTTTTTTTGCGCGCCCTAGATGCATAACCAGCACCTTATTCTGTTCATAAGTTGATAAACAACACATTGCAGCGAGAGACGAATGCGGAGGGGGGCACGTACTTAGTATGGTTACTTTGTCTCTCTGCAGACGCATACGCCGTGGTTAGTCTCGTTGCATCTCGCTACTCTCAATCTCTCTCAGTTGCGCGGGACGAATGCGGTGATGGACACCCCCCGCCGCTTACGCAGTAGTTAGTCTTGTTGTGTACATATTTCTTCTTGATACATATGATATGGCCTCATTTCCCAATCGAATGGGAAATAAAGCCATATGGCTTTATTACCTATGGCCTTATTGCACGGCGCCACAGAATATCGCCTTGTTAAAGTCCTCTTTACTTAGTTTCCCTTTGCACCCCATGAATGAGGTATGGGATAGTTTCTCGCGTTGTTGTGAATTAACACGCTTTCTATTTTTAGATTCACAACTAACGGCACCTACTTGTTTATCGACGAATGCGAACATCACTGTTTGAGAAGCTCTTATTAGACACGCCGATTGATTCGACACTTATACTGCGAAGTTGCTGTCAACAACATTCGAGGGGAGCCGACAATGAAAGAACAATTTTTTTTTAAGATGACTGGAGCCAGGTTTGAACCTGCGATCTCCCGCATGGTAGTCACGTGTTCTAAGCACTATGCCACGGCTAAATCCTCTTTTGGTAAAAAAAGTCGTATTAGCTTCGCGGGGATACCAATCTCAGTCACAGCATCTAAAAGTTTCTGTCGTAATGAACTGTCGAATGCAGCTTTGTCATTGGTTGGTGTCGATCAGCTCCAGGATTCTTCGTAGTGTGAATATCTGGTCGGTCGTGGATTTATCAGTTCTAAAACCAAGCTGATAAGGTTCGCTAGAATGTGCTTTCTTATATCATACAAGACAGAACCTTGTACGCGATGGTTTATAGGCTAATCCCGAGATAGTTAGTACACAGACTTGCACTAATCTATGACCGTTCTGTGTCTACGACGACAGTCTACCCTGTCGTGGATGACTAGCGTGATTTCTTCACTTATGCTACCTTCGGCAAAGGGCAGAGTACTAAAGTGTTCCCCCCATATTTGCAGCACACTTTGTTAGCCCGGGACCGGATTTCCATGTCTGACCTTATAGGTGAAGATCCGTGTTCCAAAACCTTTGCTTTTTACATTGTGGTGCCACTTCTGGGCTTCAATTCTATTCCTGTAATTCTCGCCATCCTGGATCTCTGTTTTCTTCCATAGACAGTTTTTTCCGTCACCGCACGCGTTGCCATTGGCTGCGGTTTTGCCTTGTATGCAGCATCAATTTCCTCAGACATTATGTGACATTCCTTATTCCTTTTTCATAACCCAGTACTGTTGTTGCGGAAGTGCCACTGTGAGTCGGGAACATCAGATTTAGGAGGATTTGTTTACAGTTTACAGTAACTGAAAGAGTTGGTAGGAGTAGGCATTGGCTATATCGGCGGTGTACAGTTCAGCGATGTGTTTGGTTACGGGCATTTTCAGCACTACTTTATTGTGTGCGTACCTTGTCTGCAACTATGTGGTGGTGATTCGATTCATTATTTGCATGGCACAAGCACCTACATAATGCTTAATACATGCATTCCTTCGTTTACCACCTGATCTATCTGGTTTTATGTCTTTTGATTAGGAGATATCCAGGTTGCCATGTTATGCAAATATCTGGTTCTACTCATTACCATGTTTCTTGTCGATGCGAAGCCAGATTTTTTACTCTTTTTTCTGACTATTTTACGGTAAGTGCCCTCTAGCAAAGTCGTATCAACTTCGCGAAGATACAAAACTCAGTCATAGCATTTAATAGTTTATGTCGTATCGCAGCTTTTTCATCGATAAAAAAAATGTCTGTATCGATGATTTCAACCTTGTATTTGTTGAGGGCATCCGCCAATTTGATAGAGGCACCTTAAATAATGGTCCTTAAAACGTTTGCGGGGGTCATCTACATTTCGGAGAGATCTTTTCTTGTCTTCATTTTGTCATAAAAGTTGTTTTTTTTCATTTAAGGAGAGTGGTTTATTAGGTCACCGCGTCCTATCACAGTTTTTTGGGGCTGCCAAGCCACTAAGAGAGCCTTTGTGTTTAGCTTCAGTATCTTCTGTTACCTAGTTCCTAAGGCGCATCGGTAATAGCATTCCAGTTAGGTTACTCAACATTAAGCTTTCTCACATTTGGTACCGTTGGAGGGAAGTTCAGTGGCATGGCTGAACAAAGACAGAATCTGGTTATGCTCAAATGAATAACGATCAGAAAACTCACATTAGAAAATCTCCCGTATACTATAGATTCAATTTGAATTTTTTTAATTTTGACTTTGCGTTTGGTATCAGTGTACACCGTGAGAAGCCGTGGCATACATTCAAACGATATTGTATTACACACGTGAATGCACATGTTGTGCCTTTGAAATAAAACAATTTCGTTGATAGCTTACACACAGCTTGTTTATTTCAATGCAACATCAACAGGCCCTCTTTGAAAACCTCTATGTTATGAGGTCAAATCAATGTAAAATATTGATGTAGAATATGGAAATATTGTGGCATTGTGGTAAGAGCAGTATTTTAAATTATTTTGGGTACACAACAAGAATTGTGCTAAATTTTAATTTACCGATTCCAATATAGTTATATGTAACCCCCTTTTACATTGACCCTTTCGCAGTTGCATAGAATTATTCATAATCTCCCTGGACTCCAACGTATATGTTTATTATTATATCACCATAATTACGTCCGGTTTGACATCCTCACGTACTAGTACTCAATTACATTAAACCTGCATAAGATATGTGTGTGCGACACTGCACCACGCAAAGCACATGTCAGGGTGGCAAAAGTTGATAGAGTTAAACCCTTTTGAATACTATTCGATAAAAGTACGAATAGCAAGTACGCAATACTTGTACATTTGATATTAAATTGTAAACCGTGTAAGGATTTGATAAGTTATTTTTTTAAATTGCAAAATATCTTTTTAATGTGTATATTTTGGCAGTCGTTATTCGTGCCAAAAAATTCACAGTTCTATATGTTCAATTAAAATATTTTGGCTTTTAATAAGTTATCATCTAAGTGGCAAAGTACTAATATTTAGTACACAAAGGACATTTCAATTTTCCTACCCCTGGTACACATGCATCCACATGATGTCTCTTGAGTGCTGCAAATCATTGTAATTTCGTCTATTCTACCGGTTGAGTCGACATTTATGTTTGCTTAACTCTCATAATTGAAGTTTATGTGATTTATGCAAATTGTTAATATGACTTTGAATACGAACTAAGCACTACTATTTAGTGTTAGACTGAATGCACGACAGCAACTTTGCTGATTGCTAGAGTACATAGTTGGTGTATAATAAATTAATAGTTTGTGGTATACATATTAACAATAAAGGTTAATATAATATTAATCAGAGATGTATTTAGGAAATACACACGTCTACAGTTATATTTGCCAAATATGCCTAAGGAAATTAAACAACAAATACTATTATACATTTTATGTAAATCATAAAATGTAAATAATAAAGGAAATTGGATTAAAATCAATTATATCATTATATGAATGCATGTAAATACGTGAGGACATTTTGGTTAGATTTATAAATAGGTGAAATCAATGAAATTATTAAAAGTGGAAACCTCAAAAGGTGTTAAGAATATTATATAACTAGCTGACCCGTCAAACGTTGTTCTGCCATACAATTTTTTTCTAGTCAATATTTTTGTTATTAAATGAAACATAACTAAGGCGTAGTGTGTAGAGATTGGACTAATGACAAAAGTTGTGATGTAGCGCTGTAGACGACAACAGGCGATAATACATGGTTAACTATGAGATGTACTAATTTCTAAGGACACATATGGTATATGTCTTAGAGGTAAGTAGTCCAAGAACATAAGAACACACTATATTTTACATCTGTAATTTATCTATATATAGTGGGCCCGGCAATGCTTCGCTATTGCATAATAACTTGTAATATATTTCACATTTAGGTCTACAAAGTACTTTGAAAACGGTACTTAAGCTCGTTAATAATATGTTGAGTTTATTAACTTATGTAACTAATTTCAAGTGACTCCTTAACATGGAAGCTAACCAATTAAGCTTTATTGTTTAAAATTCTCAATATCATAGGCTCTATGACGATAGTAAAAAGTTCATCATCAAAGTTATATCTTTCACACATCGGAAACAGGCATCCCGTTAAAGATCAAAATTCAATTTTTAATTTTATCTGTAGTGGCGTCTGATTACTAACTATCTCTTTGGGCGTAAAAAACACTTTTGTCATGCCCTCTTTGCCTACTGAACGCCACTAAAAATTTCGTTTGAAGCATCATGCCTTTAGCCATAAAAACCTCTTTTGCCATGTCTTCTTCTCTCACATATCAAGAATATTCCCGAATACTATATTTGTATTGGACTCGTATTACCATTTTTTGAGATAATTCGGTCACCAATGTTTGGCTTAACAAAGTGGTGGTCTCACGCGCTGTATGACATGTTACGCCGTTGTGTTGGAACCATTTTTCCTTCAAATAATGTTTAATGACATGATAAATAAAAAAAATCAATTGATCGTCCACTGGCTCTAGTTCTTGAGTGTAGGCCAAGCAAGATCTTTAATCATCATTTGCAGAGACCGAGTTGCTGAGAACGGCGTCCATTCGAAAAATTCAAGACCTGTCACACTTACGTCTACAGCGTCGATGGCTTCTAGTAGCTGCTCATATGGCTGAGTATATGAATATGGCGAACAGAACGCGCATTTTGAAAACAAATTTGCAAACGTTGTTCTTGTGTAGTCGTTACATGGTGATTTTCCAAAGTATACTGAAACGAAGTTTATTACACTTCATTAGTATGACAGAAAGATTTACACTTATACCTACCAAAAGTTCTATACGTCAAAAAAATACCCCATACATAGGTTATTTATAAAAGGTTGCTAATGTTACCCCTAACACACTATACAAATTTAAATTGTGCCCCAATCAAACAAAAGTTGTTTTCCAGTATAACTGCAATGAATATTGCTTAATTTTTCTATCTATAGGATTTATTACCGATTCGCTCTCCTGAAAAGTAATTGAAAAATGCATACCTGTAAAGTAAATTAAAAACAAATCACTGTTTTAGTCAGCGCAGCTACTTTGTGTCCTCAACTGCCTGGTGTACGGACCATTATTTGATACAGTTTAAAAGCCAAATATTGAATTGCGTGGCAATCGATAATTCCTAGATAATTTCACTAAGAAACTATAAGTCTAAAATCAATTCCTAGTTCGCGCTGAGAAGCATGAAGATTTCAGGCAGAGATATTTTTTTAGCAATGAGTAACTATCGAAAACTTCAGACCTATAGGTCGGCTCTAATTTGTACCTACCTTTCCCATGTTTGGAGACCAAGACGAAGATACTTTGGTATACTTTTGACATTGTCTGGAGTCCCGCCCAATATTCTGAAAAATGATTTTTTAAAACTTAATTTCTGTATGCCAACTCTCAGTGGCCATTACTTTTTAACCAATACATAGATTTGCTTCTGTTATAAATCATTTAGTTTGTTGGGAAGTCAGTTTTACGCAAAAGGTCTCAAAAAATACATATCCGAATTTTTCGATTTGTGCTCATTTAAAAACAAAAAAAATCTTTATCTGAAATCATCGTGCTTCCCAGCGCGAGCTAGGAATTGATTTTAGACACAAAATTTATTGGTAAAATTTTTTAACAATTCAATGTAGATTCCGGTTTTGGTTACGATTTTTGTGAATAAAAAATTGGCCCACCTTATTGTTCATATCTCTAGGCGAACAGCAATATACTGTGGAATTTTGACAGTTTTAACCGTTTGTTTTAAAAAGGGTGTAGAACAGCCCATTTCCACCCTTACTGTAATTCATACTGCAACAACAACATATGTAACAAATCCCATCTTTATACCTCTGATAGTTCATGAGTTATGCCCTTTTAATATTCAAGTTGAATGGGCGGTGCCACGCCCCTTTATCCAATCACAACCAAATATAACCACCGACTATCAACAGGTCAACAGTACCACTTGGTAAATTTTTCGTATCAATCTATATATTAGAAAAGCCGTTAGAACGATTTTTGAAAAGAGGGTGTGGCACCGCCCACTTCCTCCCTGGATGTAATTTATACTGCAACAACAACATATGTAACAAATCTCATCTTCATACCTCTGATAGTTCATGAAATATAGCCCTTTTAATTTTCAAGTTGAATGGGCTGTGCCACGCCCTTTTATCCAATCACAACCAAATATAGCCTGGGACTATCAACAGGTCAACAGTACCACTTGGTAAATTTTTCGTATCAATCGATCTATTAGAAAAGCCGTTAGAGCGATTTTTGAAAAGAGGGTGTGGCACCGCCCACTTCCTCCCTGGATGTAATTAATACTTCTCCAACAACATATATACCAAATCTCATCTTCATACCTCTGATAGTTCATGAGATATAGCCCTATCGATTTTCAAGTTGTATGGGCGGTGCCACGCCCCTTTATCCAATCACAACCAAATATAGCCTGAGACTATCTTCAGGTCAACAGTACCTCATGGTAAAAGTTTTGTATCAATCGATCCATTAGAAAAGGCGTTAGAGCGATTTTTGAAAAGGGGGCGTGGTACCGCCCACTTCCATCCTGGCTGTAATTAATACTGCTCAAAAAACATATATACCAAATCTCTACTTCATACCTCTGATATTTCATGAAATATAGCCTTTTTAATTTTCAAGTTGTATGGGCGGTGCCACGCCCCTTTATCCAATTACAACCAAATGTAGTCAGGAACTATCTACAGGGCAACAGGTTCTCATGGTAAAATTTTTTTATCAATCGGTCTATTAGAAAGGCCGTCTGAGCGATATTTGAAAAAAGGGGCGCGGCGCCGCCCACTTTTTGAAAAAATAAAACCTTTTAAACCATCCGGAAGCTATAGCGAACAAAACAAAAAAAAAATTTTGGAAATCGGTCCAGCCGTTTTTGAGTTTTAGCGAGACAACTGCACAGCAATTCATTTTTATATATAAGATGATGTACATAGTAAACAATTTCCGTAGTGACGGCTATAAACCATGTAAGTAATTATTGTGTATGTATAGTCTTCACAGCGTTACTATGTGTGAGAATTAATATTAATATGTACTCGTATTACTGGATATCAGACCGATAGGATTCGGATTTGGTTCTAGGATTTGTTGTTTCTTAGGGAGAGGGTATCATTGTGTAACGCATTAAAGGAGATGGGTTGGGCCCCAAGTAATTTAAAACAAAACTCGTTTCAGGACTCTATAATACGATTGAGCCATGTCCGACTGCCTGGTTGGAGGGATAGTGGGCAGGATAACTCGAGTAAACTTTAACTGATCTTTATGAACATTAATTAAACAATATTCATACTTTGCAAAATATTTAATTTGAGTTTTCTGATCGCTATTCACTTGGAAATAACCAGAATTTCCCTTTGAAGGTCCCCAAGCAGCTCACAACGTTCGATAGATCACGTGTTCCCCGGGTCATGTCACTGAAAATCCATTCAGAGGTATCAAATGTGAGAAGAAGCAATGTTGAGCAACATAAATGGCATGGTACCACCGATGCGTCTTAGGAAGTAGGTAACGGAAATTACTGAAACTCAACACAAAGGCTCTCTTAGTGGCTTTGGCAGTCCCAAGAAACTAGGATCGGATGCGGTCGCCTAATAGGCCACTCTTCTTAAATACAAAACAACTATTATAAAAACGGAACTCTCTATAGAGATGGTGCCACTATCCGATTGGCGGATGTACTAGATAAAAACAAGGCTGACATCAACGCCATACAGGAAATGCGATGGATGGGACATGTATACATACGACGAAAGAACTGTGACATATTTTACGGTTGCTGTGCAGAGAGACACGAATTTGGATGTGAATTCATATTCGGCAAGAGACTTGGATATTAGGTCTCGCGTTTTAACTCTGTAAGTAATCGAATAATCACTATTCGCATCAAGCAGAAGTATTTGTACATAACGCTGATTTGTGTACACAAGACAAGACGAGGACATTAAAGATGCATTCTAAAAGCGCCGGAAGGAGATATATGACCGCTGCTTTGCACATGACATTACAATTGTTCTGGGAGATTTTAATGCTAAAATAAGAAGGGAAGATGCTCATTGTTCAGCATGTGAAAAATTCAGTCAACGCAACAACTCCGCCGATAACGGATTCAGACTGGTTAATTCGTGTTGACAAGAAACATGGCAGTGAGTGGAACCAGATTTCCTCATAAAGATATTCACAAGGTATCCTAAATATACCCCGTTCACAAGACAAACCACCAGATTGATTACCTGGTAGGTATACCTAAAGCGTTATGGACGTGTGTGTGATGCGCGGTGCAAATATTGACTCGGATCACCACCATGTTGCAGCCAAGGTATGTATGCGATTATGCAGTGCTAAAGACGCTCGTAATCAAACGCAAGAGAAGATAGATATCGGAGGGCTGCCTGTTACCGAGATAGCCAAGGCCTACACCAACCAACTCTTTCAATTGCTTCAAACAATCACCCCCAATGGTCTCGACACACTGTGGCGACATATTGCAAATATGAGCACTGCCTCAACGACCATACTGGGTTATAAAAAACCATGCTCACAAAAACCATGGTTTGAAGAAGAATGTCACGTATTGTCTGGAAAAATGAATGCTGCATACAAGGCAAATCAGCAACCAATTGTAAATTGTGCGGTAACGGAACGATATAATGAAAATATGAGAAAGATGAAAGAAACGCCTCTTTAGGTGGAAAAAGCGTCTATGGAAATACGATAGAACGAGAATTTAAAATATTGCACAGATACAGGTGAAGCCTGAAAGTTCTATCAAAAGGTAAAAAGCATAGGTTTTGGAACAGGAATCCCCCACCTTTAAGGACAGAGATGGTAATCTGGTCACGGACACTCAGAGTGAGCTGTAAATATGTAGGGAACACCTTCGAACTCTGCTTGTTGCCGAAGGCAACATAAGTAATAAAATCACGCTAATCATCGAAGATGGAGTAGATTGTCTAGCACTAACCAGCACGGCAGTTGCTCGAAAAATAACTAATAAAGCTCTGGGAGCCGATGCACAGTGGATACGATTTTCGACAAAATGAAAATTTTTCTAGAATAATACAACATAAAGGAACCAAATGAAAAAAAAAATTTACTCGATTTGTCTCTGAAATATATCTTGTAACTGTGTTGAATTATATGAAATTATCTCGAAGGACACTAACACCACACATATATATCTTGAAAGGTAAAAAAAACGTTATATTTTCCAAAATTGTCGCTGGTATTGAACCAAATTTGGCTCGTTTTGTCTCTTATATATCACTGTGTTGAATTATATGAAGTTGTCTCAAAGTTCACGGCCACATCCCAGATATCCTTAAATGAAAAAAACTTATATTTTCTTAATTGTTTGTTGGTATTAAATCAAATTTGGCTCAACTTGCCTCCGATATATTCCTAATAACTGTGTTGAATTATATGAAATTTCTTAAAAGGACACGCCCACAAGAGCCACTAGCCTATGCCGATGTTATAGACATCATTGGTCAAAATCTGCGGGATGTTACTGCAGTTTTTCATAACTAGAAAAGGAGTCAGCAAAAATGGGTTTAGCGGTCAACACGGGCAAAACAAAAATAATGGTTTCGACGAACAAAGAGTCCTCTCGATGGGAACGCACCGTAAACGTTGACAATTATTGTTTTGAGGTAGTATATGAATTAACTTACGTCGGATCTTCCATCAATAAGAAAAATAATGTCTGCCAAGAAATCAAACGGAGAATAGTGCTCGCTAATAGATGTTTCTACGGATTTCGGCAGCACTTTTGTAACACCACCTTATGTCGGAATACTATATTGCTTATCTTACCCGTTCTGTTGTATGCTGCTGAATCATGGGTGCTTACGACAGCGGACATACTAAACCTAGGAGTATTCGAGAGAAAAGTACTCCGAAAAATATATTGTCCTATTTGTGTCGACGACGAGTTTCGCCATCGGATGAACCATGAGCTGTATGAGCTTTACCACGACATCGACGTAGCTAAAAGAGTCAGAATGCAACGACTACGATGGCTGGGACATGTTGCCAGGATTGATTTGAATGCTCCAGTGAGAAAGATGTTTGAAGGCGAACCTGAAGGACGGCACAGAGCTGGGTGACCCAAACTCCGCTGGAAGGACCAAGTGGTGGGCGACGTGCCACCATCTAGTAGGACTAACTGGAGAACACACGCATAAGACCGAAACATGTGGAATTCTTTAATACTTCAGCCCTAAAATTTATGAACCACGTTCGTAATTTGTAATGGGCCACTTAAGCAAGTAAGTAAGTACTTCTAAGAGCAATGTATACCAATTTGTTATTATTCTATGACAACTGCTTCTATTTTTTGCCACAGAATCACGACACTGTGCGGCGATGAGCTGGTCACGTGAATGCACCAGCTCATTAACACGATTTTGTTAAAGGAATGATTGCTCGATTATTGGAATATGAGTGTTCTATGCCCTGTACTTTAGAAAGGCGATCTAAGTGTGTATGTAAACTATCATGTGATCAGCCTTTTATCCACCGCATACAAGTTCCTGTCTAGTGTCTTATATGAAAAACTAATGTTGATCGTAGTGAACATGTTTAAACCTTATCAGTGTGGCCTTAGGTTACTTACTTACTTACTTAGTTGGTACTTCTATGCAATCCCAGTGGATTATATACCGCACGTAGAAAAATATAATAAGCGCCTCGATCTTCTGCGCTTCTTTTCCAGTTAGTCACACCGAGTTCTGTAAGGTTCTCAGTAACCTGGTCTTTCCAACGGAGTTTTGGTCGCCCTCTTCTGCGCCGTCCATCGAGTTCATTGTCGAAGACTTTTCGAGCTGGAGCATTTTCGTCCATGCGTACAACATGACCTAGCCAACGCAACCGTTGCACCTTAATGCGTTTGACCACGTCAATTTCAGTGTACAGCTCGTACAGCTCATGATTCATACGACGCCGATACTCTCCGTTAACGATGATGGGCCCATATCTTTAACGGAGTATTTTTCTCTTGAATACCGCCAGAACCGATTCATCCGCTTGTGTCATAACCCAGGATTCTGAGCCATACATTAAGACACGTAGAACCAGTATCTGGTATAGCTGGAGTTTTGTTCGTCGAGAGAGGGCTCTGTCATTGAATCGCTTGCTTAGTCAGTAGTAGCATTTATTTGCAAGCAAGATCCTTCTTCGAATTTCTAGGCTGACATTATTTGCTTTGTTGATGGCGAAGCCTATGTAGGCAAAATTATCTACCACCTCGAAATTATAGTTGTCAACGTTCACGCAGTTTCCTAAACGAGTAGATTCTTTGTTCGTTGAAACTAATAACTTAGTTTTGTCCTCGTTCACCGTTATGCCCATTTGCGCTGATTCCTTCTGTATACCTGAGAAGGCTGCAGTCACAGCACGCAGTTTTCGACCGATGATGTCTACGTCATAAGCGTACGCGAGTAGCATGTGGCTTTTGTTGAATATTGTGCCACTCGTGTCTACTGCATCTTTTCTCATTATCATCTCCATCGCAATGTTGAAGAGATCGCACGATAGGCCTTCTTTAAGGCCTCGTCTGGTATAGAATGGCTCCGTAAGGTCCTTGCCAATCTTCAAGGCAGCTTTATAGTCGACAAAAAGATGGTACGTGTCGATCTGTTTCTCTTGGGTCTTTTCCAGGATTTGCCGATGTGTGAAAATCTGGTCAGTTGTTGATTTTCCAGGTCTAAAGCCACACCGATAAGGCCCGATCAGGTTGGATAACACTGGCTTTAGTCTTTCACATAGCACAATCGACAGGACCTTATATGCGATGGGTAAAAGGCTGATCCCGCGGTATTTGGAGCACACACTTGGATCACCTTTTTTAGCACAGGACATAATACGCTTACATTCCAATCGTCGGGCATGTACTCTTTAAGCCAAACCCTGCGCAGGAGCTGGTGCATGCTCGTTATCAGCTCCTCGCCATTTGGGGGGGGGGTTCTTGTTTTATTTATTCTCCGTGTTTTCATAATAAATTTTGTTTAAGGAGAGTGGCTCCCGATCCTAGTTTCTTGGGGCTGCCAAAGCCACTAGGTGAGCCTGTGTTGAACTTCAGTAACTTCTGTTACCTACTTCCTAAGACGCATCGGTGGTAGCATGCCGATTAGGTTACTCAACGTTTCGCCTTCTAACTCCAGCTAACTTTTAATCGGTTGCTTTAAAGTCATTGCCCGGGGAATACTTGGTCTAAGATCGGAAGTAGTTAGCTGCTAGGACAGTGTCACAAAGGAATCGATTCTGGTCACTCACAACTGAGTGACAATCAGTGGCCTTAGGTTAGGTTAGGTTGATTCGGCAGCCACGTTGAACACAGCCCACTTCGGTCCTAGTACGAGTCCTGTTGTGATACCATTCTAAGATTTTCGCACCAAATGTTCCCATTCTGTTCGGTCAACGTCGCTGTCAAGTCATTTCGTTGCTCTGATGAAGGCATGGATGTTCCACAAATCCCTTACTGATAGACAGGTATTGTCTAGAAGTATCTGATGACCAAGCTTTTCGTATCTCAGGTCACCAAAAGCAGGACAGTAAAATAGAAGATGCTACGTGGTCTCCTCTTCTTCGTCGTCATTGCAGCTTCTACAAAAATCGTTGTAGGGTAGTTTCAGCCTCTTTGCGTGTAAAGCAATCGGCCAGTGACCAGTTATTACAGCTATGATGTTCCTCAAGTTGACTCTGGACAAGTTCAGCACAAATCGTGTCCTCTGTATATCCATTGTAGACCAAATTTGTTTGGTCGCCGTGCAGGTGGGTTCTCTTGCCCATCTCTCTTCAGCAATGAGGTTCAGTTTCCCCGCACAAGGGGGATCCCAATGAGACCGTAAACTTCGCCCGAGTTCACGGTTGTGGCGGCCCTTGCCAACGTCAGTGTGGCCTAAGACATGGTAAATCCACGACCAACCAGATGTTCACACTACGACAAATCCTAGAGAAAAGACCTAAGAAATGCAGATCGACAACAACCATCTGTTAATCGATTAAAAAGCTGATTTCGACAGTCCGTTACAACAACAACTATAAGATGCTATAACTGAGTTTGTTAACCCCGCGAAGATGATAAGACTTTGCGGGATGGCTCTGTTTAACGCGAAATCTTCACTGAAAACAGGCTTAAAGTAGACAAGGCGATAGTCTGTCATACGAGCTCTTTACCATACTATAGAAGATGACAGGAATGGTACAGTTAACAGGACTGGTACCATCTTCAATAGAAGTAACATTATGATGATATTAAGGGAGGTTAAATTTTAAGGGCCGATGTTGATTTTGACTAAAACACAAATTATTTAGAAAATGGTTAAAAAGCTTTAGTTCCTGATTACATTGCACCTTGTAAGCGTGTAAATTCAAGTGTTCATCAACTACGAGCGTGAGAGGTGCATTGTTGGGCAAGACGACGAGTGGAGGTGTTTTCACATCTCCTACAGACCCGGCTTGCTTAAATTGTTGCACGATTATTCCAATTGTACGCACATTTTCATCATCGGCCCTTACAATTTAACCATTCTTTAGGATAGAAGCTTAAATAGCCACATTCTACCAAGCGAGGCTTTAGACAAGGCAATAGTCTGTCTTGCGATCTCTTTAACACCCTTATGGAGATGATCATGCGGAAGTCTGCAGTTAAAACGCTTGGTACTATCTTTAATAAAAGTCTTATGCTGCTAACGTATGCCGATGCTATAGATATCATTGGCCGTGCTCTGCGATATGTTACTGCGGCCTTTTCGAGCTTCTGAACTTCTCCTACCTTGTCTGCGCTGTATACAAAAAAATACTAAAGTCGGCCTGAAATCAAGAGACGAGTATTGATCGGAAACTGCTACTACTATGCTAAGCTCTATAATCGACGAACAAATATCCTACTCTATAAGACACTGACCCTACCTATATTGCTCTACTACGCACAATCCTGGGTAATGACACAAGCGGATCAAGCTATTCTGGGAGTCTTTGAAAGAAATATACTTCTCAAAATATTTAGACCTATCTTCGTTAACAGCAAATGCTCTATAACGAAATCGACGTTCTCAAGCGCTTTCAAATATACCGAATGCGCTAACTTGGCCCCATTGTCCCAATAGATGACAAATAGCCCCAAGAAAACGTTGAGAGATGGGGAAAAAGATCATTCCACATAAGAATCATCCGTTTTATCCGGACTTGAACATTGACTGCTGAAAAATCCATGAGTAGATCTAGATGGGTGGGAGATGGGGAGATGGGAGTAGATGCGTTACAACAATTACATTGAAATATAGTTATTGTTCTTATTTAATCGCACAATCTAAAGCCAGCTTATGAGGTCCTGCTGTTTCTTCCTTAACAGTAATAAAACAGGTCAAAAGACAAAGTTATTTCGTAATTGTCTTGCTTCCGAAAATCGTTTTTTGTCCATATCTAAAGGCTATTGGCAGCAAACAGACACAAATCGACAGTAAATGTACATAATTTCCAACCTACAGCACATAAGTATGATTCATACAAACAGAAAACAACAAAATTCTAACCAATACTACAATTTTGATACTCAGTTTTTGTTTACGTTCAAAACTTTAGTAGAGTAGTTTTTTTTTCTTTTGTTCTCACGGTCAAATCGATAGTCAGGTGTCTCAACTAGTCCTCATTGATTTCTTATCGAAATTTTAAAAACAAAACCAACAGTTAAGAACAACCTTGATCGCATTCGGAAAAAAAGTTATGAAAATATCTTCGGTCACGAATACATTGAATTTTGGAAATACATTTTCCACTTTATGTCAGACAATAAAACTTTTCCCCATCAATGGAGTTTGTTTACCAATGTCGGTTGGAGTATGAATTTTTTTTCTTCGTCCATTATTTGATATCATCATCATCATTCCATGGTCGTATTTTTTCCACCATCAAAGCAATTTGATTATTTTCGTGTCATGCGGCAAAATAAAACAAAAACAACAACGAAAAAAAAAAACAGAATACAGTAAGTAAAAGACGGGAGCAATAGACAAGCAGACAATTTGTGCAGCTGCAACACAAGATTCATTTTGTACATAGCATGGCCAAGAAACATTGAGAGGAATGAAAATAAATTTATATGCATAAAATGAAAGTCTTCGGAAAAGTTTCTTCTCCCGTTATAATTGTGATGGAGAGGAGGAAAAAGAGCAGAATTATTGCATTCAAGTTTGTTTTCCAAGAAAACCATCCAAGTGCATGTGTTGCCACAGATAGCAAATTTCTTGCTAAGGATTTTTGTGTAAACGGGTGGCGCGTGTAACGAACGACAACAGAAACAACACTTAGAAGTATACATATAGGATAATGGCTGTGCACGAAATCGTATATTTTAGCTGTCGTAGGTATGGTTTTTGGAAAATTCTCTTAAAAGTGGACAATATTAAAATTGAGCAAGAATTATATAACCACAAACAGATCTATGTTTATTTCTAATTCAATTTTACAAATTGGATATCAAAAAGTTAAAAATTCAAATATGTCGTATAGGAAATTGAAATTTAAGTAATTTGAAAACGTTTACAATAGTTTCAACTAAAGGAAAGCCTTCTTTCATGAGTTCAGAGTGCTTCTTTTGAATCCGGTATGCCTTCCTTTTTCCTAATTTCTTCCGTTCATTTTCACATTGCGTGAGATTGGAAGAGATGGCCTTCCGTCGCCGCTTTTCATAAGAAGGTCTTATGGGTGCTTTCTATATGAAGGACTATGGAAGTCCACACACGAAAAAGAAGGACCCTCAAATTATTTAGTTTTATTGAGAGAGCACCGGTTATTTTTACATACATTTATTACTTTATATGTATCTCTCTTTACTTTCACTTATTTTTTTCCAACGACAGTAAACCTTGGTGGAATTTGAACCCACTACCTCGTGATTCTTAGTCAGCCATGCTACTGTCTAGACTATAAAGATGCATTCGAATTGTGTGGTTGAAACTAATGATACACTGTTTTAAGAAAAACACATGAACACCTTCCACGAATATTAATAATTCTTTGAATTTGGAAGACATGCAACATGAAATCCCTCTGCATTCTTTGTAAAGGCCTCTGGCAGGCCTTCATAAAAGTTGCATTCTTTTGAAATGTCTTTGGCAGATCGGTCCATCTAATGCCGGAAGCAGGAGCTATGACTGATAAGTACCCTCACCCTCTGTTTGATATTGCTAAACTCTCGAGTTATTGAAACTAACAAACTTTTAAATGAAATTACATATGTATTATTATTTGCCTACTTGTGGAGCTTTCACGGCTGAAGGTAGGACTTTCGGTTGTACGTGAAGTTACAAAAGGGATGTGGCAAATGTGTCGATTTTATGCAATTTTGTATACTATTACAAAATAATTAAACTGACCAAATTCAAATAACCTGCATATTTCCGCTCGAAAGTTATGGGTGAAATATTAATTTTCCGAAAACGAGTGATTTAATATGGGAGGTACCAGAATAAATAGGGCTATTCTGCCCATTTACAATCTCATAACTACGTTGTGGAAAATATTAAGTGTGTAAAAGTATCAGTGAAGGTTTACTCGAGTCTTCGTACCCACCAGTCAGACAGACCAAATTCGTTAAAATTTTTTTAAAAATAATATTTGTGTAAAATATTCAATCGGAAAGCTGGAAGATATTAAAATCTGGTCAATATAATTACCTTATAATAACAGACGAACTTACAAAAAATCAAAACCTTTTCACATCCCTTCTGTGGGACGCTTGTTACACTCGCACATAGGAGGTGGTCATAAAAATTAAGAGGCCCTTATTTTAACCCCCCAGGCTCCAATTTTGAACTAACATTCAGATGTTTGAAGACCAAGACGAAGAAAATTATATATTTTTGATGTTACTTGGGCTCTCGCCCTACATTCTGAACTTTCGCCGAAGGCAAAAATTCAACTTTCAGAGGCCATAACTTTTTAACCCATCCATAGATTTGCTTCTGCAACACCTCATTTTGTTTGCTTGAGAAGTCAGCTTCACGCAGAACGTTTCAAATTCTACTCATTTAAAATAAAAAAAATTTTTTGCAGAGACCGAGTTGCTGAGTAAGGCGCCGGTTCGAAAAATTCGAGTCCCCTGCCACACTAACGTCTAAAGCAGCGATGGCTTCTTCTGTACGCACGGTACGCCCTTGATTTGGATGAATATTATCTAAAACAGTAAATGTGGTCGATCCTTGTATTGAGTATTAATTGCTCAGATGGATGATAATGTGCACCATAAACTTGACAGAGTGTAAGTCTTGTAAGTGTAAGTCAGTTATGGCTATCAAAAGTTCTATAGCTCTGAAAAAACCCATACATAGATTATTTCCAAATGTTCGGTAATGCTACCCCTTACAAACTACAAAAATTCACATTGCGCCCCCAAGTCAAACAACAGCTGTTTTCCTGTCCAACTCCAATGAACATTGCTTAAATTATCTTCTTCTTCGTAACTAGCAGCAGCCAAGGAAGACAAAATCATCCACCATTTCAAAATTATAGTTGTCAACGTTCACGCAGCTTTTCAGACGAGTGGACTCCTTGTTCGTTAGAACAAATAAATTGGTTTTGTCCTCATTAATCAACACACCCACTTCCGCCGACTGCTTTTTAATGCTGCAGTAACATCCCGCAATCCCCTGCCAATGATATCGATATCATCGACATACGCGAGCAGCATGTGATGGTACCATTCCTTGTCTAAAGCCTCGCTTGGTAGAAAATGGCTCTGTCTGATTGTTGTCACTTTTTACTGCAGACTTCATGTCGGTTAGTGTCATCACGCAAAGTCTTATCAACTTTGCGGGGATACCAAACTAATCCATAGCATCTAGCAATTTCTGCCGTATAGGACTGACGAATGCAGCATTGTAGTCGATGAACAGTTGGTAGGTGTCGATCTGCATTTCTAGGGTCTTCTCCAGGATTAGTCGTAGTGTGAATATCTGGTCGGCCGTGGATTTACCATGTCTAAACCCACACTGATAAGGTCGAATCAGGTTCGCCAGAATGGGCTTTAGTCTTTCACATAACACACTAGACAGGACCTTGTATGCGATGGGTAAAAGGCTAATCCCGCGATAGTTGACTTAAGTTTTCTATTTATAGGTTTTATTATCGATTCGCTTTCCTGAAAAGTAATTGAAAAATACATATTTGTGAAGGTAATGTCGGCGCAGCTAAGATATGTTCTCAACTGCCTGGTGTACGGACAATTGTTCTTAACAGTTTAATTGTCAATAGTCGGCACTTTTTACCAACATGGTTCCAAATAGCCTGTTCATATCTATAGCCGAATTGCAACAAACTGTTTTAATAGGGTCAAACTGTTATTATGGCAGTTATAACGGTTTATTTTAAAAGGCCACGTCCCACAGCCCACTTCCACCCTGGCTGTAATTCATACTGTACCAATAACATATATGAAGAGATGGGATTTGTTCATTATCATACCTATGACAGTTCATGAGACATATCCATTTTAAATTGTACGGGCGGTACCACGCCCCTTTTTCCAAACACAACCATGTCAAGCTAAGGTCATCATCATCGTATCAATCGGTCTATTAGTAAAGCCGTCAGATCGATTTTTGAGAAAGTACTTAGCACTCCCCACTGTCGTCATGACTGTAATTAATACTGCTCCAATACATATATACCAAATCACATCTTCATACCTCTGGAAGTTTTTAATTTTCAAGTTGTAGGGGCGGTGCCACGTCTCTTTATGCAATCACAACCAAATTTATCCAGGGACTATCAACAGGTCATCGGTAACACTATTGGAAATGCCGTCGGAGCTATTTTTTAAAAGGGGTGTGACATTGCCTACCTCTACTTTGGCTGTAATGCTAACTGCATGAACAACATATGGGCAAGTCAGTAACGTTACGCTCGTATACATATTTTGGTCAATATTTTTACAAAATACAATTATTTCTCCCAACTTGAGCGGCACATGAAAGTTGTCGTCATAACTGTTGTTTCATACCCAGACAATTTTCCTGTATCTCGTCTTGTTGTGAAGTTATGACCTTTTTAAGCCGTCAGTAACGTCACCGGATTTTGAAAGTGAGTTTTGAAGTATATTCTATCCAAAAAAAGTGGTCATCTGCGTAAAGTACAAAATAATAACAACAAAATTTACCTTTTTCGCCGACATTGGTGTAATTTCCAACTTCGCCTTGCACGTGCCACTTATGAAAATCATGTAAAATGTCAAAGCAGGCACAAATTTTGCACCGGCATACAGTGCTGCCATATTCTATACATATTTCACATTTTAAATGTTAACAAAATTGTGGGCTTTGTGATAGAAAAAAAAATCTATGTGGTTTCATTTTTCGAGGCCTTGCCGATATATACGAATAGTTCATGAGATGCAGACGTTTAAAGTTTCAAGATGTAAGCTACACCCATTGATCCGATCCCGCCCATTTTTTTTTATTTTGTTGGATCACGAATTCTTGTGACAAATGCATCTACACAAATTTTCAAGGCGATTAGTAATAGAGTCTTCCAGATATTGCGTTTTCAAAAATTGAGTCCAATGGTTCCCCCAATTGATGTATCAAAAATTCAAATAGCCTTTTTTCACCACCGACCACACAGCTACATTCTGTGAATTTCATAAAGATCAATCCAGCCGTTTTCGAGTCTATATGGTACCTAAAAAATGCAAACAAACAATAGTTAGTTATACATAGAGATACTCATAATATGTTTGACTTGTTTACTTAAATTGCTAATTTGAAGCGTCGCACAGTGGAAAATCGTAGAGTAGGACCAGCCCATAATTAATTTTTAAAAAGGTTCGAATTACACCATAATTAATTTTTATCGTAAAGCTAAGAAGTCGAACTTAATAATTTGAAGAAAATATTTGATGTTTGGTCAACAGAAATACTCGGAAATAAGGACCGTATTCCCATCTTTTTACGACAATTTATTACTGGACGTCGGGAGTGTGATGCAAGGTAAAGCTTCTGATCGGTTTAACTTGGCAAACCCAGAGTGATCCTTGCCAATTGCACTTCAAGTCTACTCACAGAGCTCCGTTTTCGGGGTACTACTGCGAACGGAGTACCTCCACGTGGTGACGCCTGGAAACGTGCTTCTGACACCCGTCAGAGCACGGCTAACTGTGAGGGGCGAAACCTAAAACCCAGGCACGTCAGCTCAGAGTGAGCGGTACCCTGGTCAGCGTCTGACCCAGAATGGGCGGCTGCAATAAAATCCTGGCAGGAGGAGAAAACTGCGACGTGGTGCGCTGTGCTTGCAACCCGCCACTGACGTTTATACTATTGCAATGAAAAGAAGTAAGAAAAGAATAAAATGGACCCCCCAAAATGTTGACGACCACCGCAAACGAGTTAAGGACCATGATTTAAGGATATGCACCTGGAATGTTAGAACACTGTATAGACCAGGTGCCTCCATCCAACTGGCGGAAGTCCTCGAAGAATACAAGGCTGATATAACCGCTTTACAGGAAATCCGGTGGATGGGACACGGGTGCTCGCGCATGAAGACGTGCGACATCTACTATAGTGGCCATGCGGGCAAGCACGAGTTTGGATGTGGATTTGTGGTTGGCAAGAGACTGCGACACCTAGTCTCAAGGTTCAACCCGGTGTGTGAACGTATAGCCACCATAAGAGTCAAAACAAAGTTTTTCCACATAACACTTATATGTGCCCATGCTCCGACAGAAGAGAAAAGCGATGAGGACAAAGATGAGTTCTACGAGAGCCTAGAAAATGTATATGACCGTAGCCCGAGCCATGACATTAAAATTGTACTAGGCGATTTTAATGCTAAAATAGGCAGGGAAACCGCATTTGAGCCTACCGTCGGAAAATTCAGTCTGCACACCGAAACGTCGAACAATGGCATCAGACTGATTGATTTCTCTGCGGCAAGAAATATGGTAGTTAGCAGCACTAGATTTGACCATAAAAATATTCATAAGGCAACATGGTTATCTCCAGATCAATTGATGAGGAATCAGATTGATCATGTGGTAGTCGATGGAAGGCACTTATCGAGTGTTCTGGATGTACGAGTGATTAGGGGTGCAAACATTGACTCCGATCACTTCCTTACCGCAGCTAAGGTACGCACAAGGCTAAGCATAGCGAAAAACGTACGTAACCAGGCACAGCGAAAGCTGGACATCGGTAAACTGCGGACCACAGAGGTAGCAAACGCCTACTCCAACCACCTAACTCAACTGCTGCGGAATGCTCCAACCGCTGACAATATAACCTCGCAGTGGGAAAATATAGCCGGCTCCTTAGAACGGGCTGCCAGAAGCGTACTTGGGTACTCAAAGCCGTCTCAAGAAGATGCCTGGTACGATGATGAATGTCGCAATGCCACGAGAGAGACGCTTGCTGCATACAGGGCGAAACTGCAGCCAATGGCAACGCGAGCTGTTCGTGAACGGCACAGGGAGAATAGACGACAGGCAACTCGTCTTTTTAGAAGAAAAAAGAAGGAGCTGAAGAAGAGGCATGATGAGTGCACTGAGTTGCTCCGAAGTAGAGGGGAAGCCCGAAAATTCTACAAGAGAGTTAAAGCGAGAATGCGTGGAACAGGGTTGCCCTCCTGCAAAGACAGCGATGGTCAGCTAGTGACGGACCCAGATAACGTTCTGAAGATATGGAGAGATCACTTTAGAAATTTACTGGATACTGACACCACTCCAGAAGTCCCCGCTCCAATCCATGACGATGGTATTAACTGTCCACCTCCGAGCCAGAGCGAGATACGTATGGCCATCTCCCGCCTTAAAAACAACAAAGCTGCTGGTGCCGATGGTCTCCCTACTGAATTGTTTAAGGCTGGAGGGGAGGAGCTGATTAGGAGCATGCATCAGCTCATGGAGAACATCTGGCAAGAGGAAAGCATGCCCGGGGATTGGAGTCTCAGTCTGTTATGTCCCATATACAAGAAAGGAGATCGTAGTGAATGTAAGAACTACCGTGGAATAAGCCTATTACCAATTGCGTACAAGGTCCTTTCAAGCATATTGTGTGAACGTCTAAAGCCAATTGTAGAAAAACTAATTGGACCATATCAGTGCGGCTTTAGACCTGGCAAATCTACGACGGATCAAATATTCACCTTACGACAAATCCTGGAAAAAACCCATGAAAAGCAGATCGACACCTACCACCTCTTTGTCGACTACAAAGCTGCCTTCGACTCTCCGATAAGGAATAGGCTTTATGAGGCCATGTCTGAGTTTGGAATTCATGCAAATCTGATTAGACTTTGCAAATGTAGCTTAGACAACACCAAATCCTCGGTTAAGATTGGTAAGGATTAGTCTGAACCATTCAACACGGAAAGAGGTCTCAGGCAGAGCGATACACAGTGGTTCCTTTTTGGATTTTGCGTAGCTAAAATCTGTAACTTTGTTGTTTATTATCCGATTGTTGTGAAATTTGGAGGGAACATTATTGAGTATATAATGTAGTTATGTGCAAAAAATTAACTTGATACTTAATTTGTTTTTAAAGTTATTAAAGTTTAAAAATGATGTTTTTTTCTTTTTACTTCCAAGTAATTTTTCTTTTGTTTTCTTTATATGTAAAAAATAAAAATTATTTGCAATCTATTATAAACCAGATTCATAAACGTACTAGCATCATAATTCAAAAAATTTTGTTTATTTATCACCATTTAATTCAACATTTTAATCTTCCCAGTACTTAACATACTTATATATTGCCGTCAACAACATGTACAATCATCATCATTATACTATATCTAAATCATCATTAAATTTATTTATTATATTTTATTTCTGAATATTTTTATTTTGTTTTATTATTATTAATGTTTTCTTCTTAAAATTTACTGATTTTCGTTTAGTAACACATTGTATGGAAATAGGTAGCTACATTTGAAATTGGCCTATATATACTTTAAAATAGGTACTATACTCTTACTTATTTATTTAAGCTGTGGTCGTTTGTCAATTCTGTTCAGATCTTCAACCTAATCAGTTTGTCTAAAACCAGAAACTTCATTAAACAAATAACTACTTATCTTTTCTCTTAAATAAAATAAACTTAAATAAACTGTTCAAAGAATGGAAGAATTTAAGTGTAAAAAAAATGATTTAATTTTGTCTTACATAAATAGCAATAAAAGTGATTATGCAATAAGAATTTACATAGAGGACCATTTTAATCTATGCGAAGAGTCCATCAATCATGTAATGAATCAGGTAACCAGAATCTTGATTCCACATTTAAATACACGTTGGAATATGCGCAAACGAAATAAAACGTTTTTCCTAAGAAGATATGAGGATTGGATGAATGAGGAATTATGCGTAGTGAAAAGAGGGTATATATCATATTTCGAAGAAGCAGAACTTACAAAGAAAAAGAAAAACAGGGCTTTGATTAATGAAACAGGTCTTGATCAATTGCGCAGTGCATATATTCAAGGATTACGAGCTATTTATGAACTAGACGAAGCAGAAATAGTAGAGCTTTTAAGATCGGCCAGCAGAGAAAAAAAGGACAAATTCTTAAAATGTTTAATGAGGAAGAATTTTCCAATGATGAAGCTTTGAGTATTTATATTGAAATGGATTTTTCGAAATCTCAATACATTTTATTGAGAAATATACTAAAGCAAATTTTTTGTTTAATATTACCAACATACAAAAAAATTTTGGAAGCATACAAAATGTTACCATTCCTCTAATGCAATTGAAATAACTAACTGTAGTGCAAAAATAACATCACTTCAGGAGTTTTTAGACCTCACTGTACAAAGAATATTCAATATTGAAAATGTGAAAAAGGTGTGAAAATGTTAGAAAGTGGTACTTGGAGAAAGAACGTTGCGAAAAACATGCCATCGTTTTCTCTATGGAGTAATGAGTTGGTGGGCATGAAACGTTTTTACACACTTTAAATATAATTTATTAAATAAGTATTATTATTAAACGTTTTTTAATTTCACTGAACACTTTCTATTGTGTTGCTTTTAGCGTTATTCGCGTCTATGTTTCAAATGTAGGTACCTATATCCATACAACGTTTCAATAAATGAAAATAAATAAATTTAAATAAAAAAATTATTTATAATAAAACAAAATATAAACATTAAGACATAAAATATACTTAATAAAGTTAATGCTGTTTGGATAACATAAAAACAAATATAACATTCTTCTGAAAATAAACATTTAAGTCATAGGCGTCAGACCGAGTAATAGATAAGCAAATCTCTTGCATATATACGTACAAGTGAACGTCCGATAAATAGAATAATGAGAAATTGTTATTTAAATATTATATACACAATAATTCCGTATGATAATATTTGACATTTAAAAAATATCCTTAATTTTATTGGAAAAACTTGAAAAAATGCATATTCCGAAATATAGTTGTTAAAGTATTTTGTACATATATTGCAGGTTAGCAGGTATTAGCAGCTAAAATTTTTAGGTCAAGTAAGTGAAACATGTGGCAATATGTCTGTACTAATATCTTCGTGGAGGGGAGTGGAGGCAAAATTGTAGCTCCATCTTAAAATCAAATTCTTCAAATTTTAAGACGGATCAAAAAATTGGTTGGAATTTTTTGTTTTTTAATCAATTTTGATAAGAATTTAATACTTTTGTATTTGAAATAAAATTACCTTTTCAACGATGTATCATACGTATGTGTGACTATTGTACTCTTAAAGTTATACAACTTCAAACTTTTAGGTGTTATACGTCAACTTTTTGGATTACACATATATGGCACCTTTAAGCAATGATATTTTCGAAATAAAAATTAAATCTATTAATAAATGTCGTAAATATGTTAATTTGGACATATTTTTACTAAAAAAAACATAAAAAAAGTTTCTTGCAAACACTTTAAATTTTGAATTTATCTACGCTCTTACACTAGCAGGAACCATTGTGCGATAGCCTGTCCTGTACACTATTTAATATAGTTATGGAGAAGGTGATGAGAAAGGCTGGTGTCAACATGTCTGGCACCATATTCCACAAGAGCCACATGCCACTAGCCTATGTCGACGATATAGACATCATTGGCCGAAATCTGCGGGATGTTACTGCAGTTTTCTCATCACTAGAAAAGGAGTCAGCAAAAATGGGTTTAGCGGTCAACGAGGACAAAACAAAAATAATGATTTCGACGAACAAAGAGTCCTCTCGACGAATTTACCTACCTCGGATCTTCCGTCAACAAGAAAAATAATGTCAGCCAAGAAATTAAACGGAGAATAGTGCTAGCCAATAGATGTTTCTACGGACGTCGGCAGCACTTTAGTAACACCACCTTCTCTCAGAATACTAAAAAACAGCTATACCAGGTGCTTATCTTACCTGTTCTGTTGTATGCTGCCGAATCATGGGTGCTTACTACAATGGACATACAAAACCTGGGAGTATTCGAGAGAAAAGTACTCCGAAAAATATATGGACCTATCTGTGTCGAAGGCCAGTTTCGCCATCGGATGAACTATGAGCTGTATGAGCTTTACCACGACATCGACGTAGCTAAAAGAGTCAAAATCCAACGACTCCGATGGCTGGGACATGTTGCCAGGATGGATGTAAATGCTCCAGCGAGAAAGGTGTTTGAAGGCGAACCTGACGGCGCAGAGCAGGGAGACCCAAACTCCGTTGGAAGGACCAAGTTGTAGGCGATGTGCCACCATCTGGTAGGACTAACTGGAGAACACATGCAGAAGACCGAAGCGTGTGGAATTCTCTATTACTTCAGGCCTCAAATTTATGAACTACGTTTCGTAAATTGTAATTGGCCACTTAAGTAAGTAAGTAAGTAGATGTTTCGAGTACTTGTACTTGTTTATAAAGATTTATCAGTATGTATGGTGCAACCCCAATTCATTCACTGATCCGGTACATCCCATACAACATAATATCAACTATTATATTAGAATACCCTCATGTTTATTATTTTATTCAGAATATGCATGATTTCACGAGTAAAATGCATATTTGTTTGTAAAAATTGGTAACACAGTGGTTTAGTAATTCAAGTTTAACGATTTAATCAATTTTTTTTTTCGTATTTTTTTTTTCTCCAGAAAAAATGGGATTTGGGAGATTGGCGATTGCTTGTAAATACCACATACATAGATATTCGCTTACAACACCTGAGTTTGATAGTTGTTCCCCAAATAAAATCTTTGCATTGCTACAGGGTTTACCCACATTTTGTTTCCCATTACAAATGATGCATTTTTCATGCACACCCCTTATTGTGTGAAAAATATAGTAATTTTTCAAAAACAACCACTGGTGCCCGTCTATCCACCGCCCGCTTGAAAGAATTCAATAAGAAAATTGTACAAGTTCTTTTTAAGTTTGTTAGCTATTGTTCCATGTGTCGGTGTTTGTGTCTCTTGGCCAAAAACAGTTACACCTGGTGTCCTTTTTCGTTACTTGTTGTTGGCAACCGGAAAACATTTTTGCAACACAATATTTTGGCAACAATTGCTTTTGTTTTGAGAGTGCTACACAGCTACTTCCTGGTATGGAAAATATGAAAAAAAAGTTTAATTTACGACAACGGAATATGGTTTATTCGTGTGTCCTGTGCATCCAATCTCCCATTCTGGACTGTTGATATTGTCACAGTAGTAGTTGTTGCTGTTTTAGTATTGTGTATTATTTAAAGCAATTAAAACTTTTATTGTTCAGTACAGTTTGTCTAATTATTACTTTAGGTGTTGCAGATACTTGTGCGTTATATTTGTGTTGCGGTTATTGTTGCTGCTGCGTATTGTGACATAAAGGACACCTCGATGCTTGTTAAGGTGTTTGTTCTATTCTCGGAGACATTTGTATGTAAACACAACAAGAGATCTTCTTGGTTACTTGGTTGGTTGGTTTGTGGGTGTCCTTGTATTTATTAATTGTTGTTGTTGTCTGCCTTTTGTTTTTGCCTCACACACACACACACACACTTTGTGTTTAGGTATTGGTCTTTTATCTTAACTTTCTTTTGCCACTAATTAGTTATGTACAAATATTTTGTCACATTTCTGGCAGTTGTTAGATAAATTTTATGGGGGGCCATTTTGCAAAGAGTTGTTGTTTGTTGTTGTTGTTTAAATTGTCAAAAGTTTGCGTTTCTTCGAGAACAGTTATGAGTTTGAAATTGGTATTTAAAAATTTCAAATGATAAAACTTTTTATGGTAGCAATCGGTGTTTGAACAACAAATATTAAGAAAATGCAAATATAAAGTCCTTGATGGTGAATAGAGTGCATTTTATTGAGTTTTCTATATAAGGAGGTCTACATTATGTTATCTATATGTATAAAATGTATACGAAATTTGTCAGTCGACAACTCTTCACTTATTGGATATCATACGTCATACGTCCCACATTGTCGTTCGTATTAATAAAAACATTCCCCCAATTAGACCAAACGCTATTATATTGTCTCCAAAACCATCATGCGTCATTGGTCACCATAAAATGTCGTACATATGTGTCGAATACTAAGATTAATCCCAAATTTTCCTAATTCATCATTATTTATAGTTTGCCCAGAAATTGCACTATGAGCAAAACATTTCATTTATTTTCCAGATTTCACAAAACAAATTGCCCATACATATATCTTCACAAGGAAAGGAAATCGAGCATGACACTTTGTAAGAGGCTTTCAAAGTTAACGACAGCGCTACAGCAAACATAAGGAAGGACATCAACTAATGACAAGCAACAGCAAACAAACCGAAAGGCATTGAAACAAAGCACACAACTAAGGCAATCAGGAAATACTCGTGTATATGTATGCATAAATTTTCAAACAAACTTTTTAAGATGTAAAAAAAAGAAAACACAAGCCAAGATATGTCAATCGTTATGTCAATGTCAAAGCACTACAATGTGCGCTGTAAATGTGTTGCTAAACAACAACAAAGAAATTAATGTCAGAACACAAAAAACTACCACATCATCAATCACTTGCATCGCGTCTTGTTCTTGCCATTATTATCGACTTCTGAGGATGAAAGTTCAGTGTCACTTGCAAATAGAGAAGAAAAAAAAACTACAAAAATCGCTTTAGTGATTTATATCAATTGTCATTTTGTGGAAATATGAAGTTGTATCTATAGGTAGGTGGCTGCTGCACTAACAAGTTCTCTCACATTACATTTTTAAATTTTTGTACACACAATTTGCGCTACAAGTGTACTTATAGTAATACATTATAAATTGATTCTTGTAAACAGATACAATTTGTGCTTAAGAGTGTGAACATTACAGCAGGACCCTGGACGACGAAACCAAATGAATAAAATAATAATGTTTAATATATGGGCATTGGATATCATAACTAGTACAGAAATTTTATTCAAGTGAACTGACTGATAAATACCCTTACCCTATATTTATGAGATTTTCCCAGAATATAACTGAGATGTCGGCTATATCATTTTTGATATATTAAAGGGGGCGTGGCCCGGCCCATTGGACCCTATTTTAGAAACCGCAATATCTGCAGGACTGTTTCTGAAAAATGAAACTTCAAAAGGCTGTATCTCATGAAATATAAGAGGTATGAAGCTAATATAATGTATGTGTTGTTGGTACAATAATAAGTACAGCCATGAAGGAAGTGGGCTGTGCCACGCACAGTGGAAAATTCGAAAATCGAGGTCAAAGTTGGCGCTAAAGCCTGGGGGCCAAAAAAGGGGCCTTTTGGGTTCTATAATGACCTCCCATGTGTGGGTACTCAAATGATGTTATTTTTAAGTTCCTACGGGTCTCCTGGACCGAGTTAGATCCATTTAAATTTCCGGGATATACCAAAAAAAAAAAATTAAAAAAAATGTGAGAAAATCATGGAAAAAGTTTGAAAAATTTAAGGAAATAAATTAAAAAATTCTAAAAAAATAGAAAATCTAAAAACCGCGCGATTTTTCAAAAAAAAAAAAAATCTGAAAAACCCCGTAGAAAATTTAAAAAAATGGGGAAAATCATAGAAAATTAGAAAAATTTAAGGAAATGAATTGAAAAATTCCATAGAAAAATTAAATGTCATCATAAATGTGTGAAAATTTTAAATTATTTTGAATTATTTTTAGGTTTTTAAAGAAAAATTTCAAGAAATATTTAAACAAATTCAAGAAAAAGTCCAAAGAGAAATATTTGAAAGAAGAAAATTGGTTAAAAAAAAAAGGATAAAAGTGGAAAAATGGAGAAAAGATTGAAAAATATTAAAAAAAAAAAATCTATGGATGATGGAGATGGTTGGAGTAGCGCCGGAGGCAAAATTTTATTTTTAAAAAAATCGAGCGATATTTAAAAAAAAAAATTCTTTTTGGTATATTCCGGGAAAAATATTTTTTTTTTTTAGTAAATTAGAGTGAAAATGGATATGTTGGGCGTAAAAGCGCCGGAGGCAAAAATTATATTTAAAAAAATCGCCCTATTTTTTAAAAATTTGTTTTTTTTTTTTTTTTTGTATAATCTGGAAAAAAATATTTTTTTTGTCAATTAGAGTGGATATGGATATGTTGGGTTTAGTAGCGCCGCAGTCAAAAATTATTTTTAAAAAATTCGCACGATAATTGGTATATCCCGGAAATTCAAATGGCTCTAACTCGGTCTCCCGTAGGAACATAAAAATAACATCGTTTGATTCATTTTTCATTCGCACCTGGGGCGTCATAATAGAACCAAAAGGGGCCCCTTTTTTGACCCCCTTGGGCCCCATGGGCCTGAGCGCCAACTTTGACCTACCATTCCGATGTTTGGGGAACGAGACGAAGACAATGGCGTATTTTTTTTTTAATCGGGCTCCCGCCCCATATTCTGCACTTCAGCCTTATTTCCGAGTATTACTATTGACCAAACGTCAAATATTTTGGTCAAATTATTAAGTTTGACTTCTTAGCTTTCCGATAAAAAAAAATTATGGTGTAATTCGAACGTTTTTAAAAATGAATTATGGGCTGTTCTAACCATACGATTTTCCACTGTGCAACGTCCCATTTAAAATAAACTGTTGTATCAGCCATTATAAGAGTTTGATCGTCCTAAAAATTTAACAGTATAGTAGAGATATACCAGGATATTTGAAACCAATTTGGCGGAAAGGGCCGATGCGCCGCACACATACTTCAATATTTGACTATTACATATTTGCGAGAAAAAAAAAATCTTCTTCTTCTTCTTTAATGGCAGCAACAACAGAAATGTATCCATCAGTAGCCGCACGTAGAAAAGTATTCCAAGCGCTTCGGTCTTTTGCACTCCGTAGATAGTTCGTCACACCAAGCTTAGTTAACAGCTCTTTCACCTGGTCCAGCCATGGAAGTTTTGGTCGCCCCCTCCTGCGCCGCCCATCGAGTTTATTGCCGAAGACTTTTCGAGCCGGAGCGTTTTCGTCCATTCGTACAACGCCAGTGCATACAGTCTATTTGAACGCGCTTGACTACGTCGATGTCGTGTACAGCTCATACAGCTAATGATTCATTCGATGACGGTATTCGCCGTTAACGATAATGGGTCCAAATATTTTGTGTAGTATATTTCTCTCGAAGTCTCCCAGAATAGATTGATCCGCTTGTTTCATTACCAAGGATTCTGCGCTGTAGAACAAGACAGGTAGGATCAGAGTCTGGAAGAGCTGAATCTTGGTTCTTCGAGAGTCGCACGTAGAAAAGTATTCCAAGCGCTTCGGTCTTTTGCGCTCCGTAAATAATTCGTCACACCAAGCTTAGTTAACAGCTCTTTTACCTGGTCCATTGATCGGAGTTTTGGTCGCTCCCTTCTGCGCCACCCATCGAGTTTATTGCCGAAGACTTTTTGAGCCGGAGCGTTTTCGTCCATTCGTACAACCCGTTCAAGCCAGCGCATACGGTCTATTTGAACTCGCTTGACTACGTCGATGTCGTTGTACAGCTCATACAGCTAATGATTCATTCGACGACGGTATTCGCCGTTAACGATAATGGGTTCAAATATTTTGCGTAGTATATTTCTCTCGAAGACTCTCAGAATAGATTGATCCGCTTGTTTCATTACCCAGGATTCTGCGCTGTAGAACAAGACTGGTAGGATCAGAGTCTGGAAGAGCTAAATCTTGGTTCTTCGAGAGAGCGCTTTGTCGTTAAATCGCTTGCTTAGCGCATAGTAGCGGTGGTTTGCGATCAATACTCGTCTTTTGATTTCCAGGCTGACATTATTATTTTTGTTTATTGCGGAGCCAAGGTAGACAAAATCATCTACCACTTCAAAGTTATAGTTGTCAACGTTCACGCAGCGTCCCAGACGAGTGGGCTCTTTGTTCGTTAAAACAAATAACTTGGTTTTGTCCTCGTTAATCACCAGACCCACTTCAGCCGACTGCTTTTCAATGCTCGAAGCCGCAATACCATCTCGCAATTCACCAATAATATCTATATTAGACCGGGTCGGTCCCCATACAAAATTTTTTTTTCTCCAAAGTCGAGGGCTAATATTAAAGATCACCTAGGGACAACTTCAAAAATATGCAATAATTTGTGATAATAATACAAACAACATAAAAAAATGTTTTTGTTGATGCTGTAAATACATCTTTTCATACGTAACTTTTTTGTTTTTGAATAAAACTGTATACTTCCAAAGCGAAATGTTCTTGATTTTTAAAGGGCTTTAATCCTAGGTAAAAATATTTTTAAATTTTAGGGGTAGAAATTGCTCTAAATGAGACCATCATTACAAGATGATGTCGTATGTCAGCGACATCTATAGGACAAATGTAGTACTCGTCAAAACCTAAACACCGATGTCTTTGATTTAACGATTGAGCCACAAACAAAGAAACAGTGATAAAATAACGATTTTGGCTGTTTTTCCGGGGGGTGGGGGAGGAAAAAAAATTTGTTTTTTAAGTTGTCTCGAGGTGATCTTTAATATTTGCCCTCGACTTTGGATATTTTTTTTCGCGACCCGGTCTAATCTATATCATCGACATAAGCGAGCAGCAAGTGGCTTTTGATGAAGTTGGTACCATTTCTGCACCAATGCAGTCTTCCGCATGATCATCTCCATTACGGTGTTAAAGAGATCGCAGGACAGACTATCGCCTTGTCTAAAGCCTCGCTTGGTAGAAAATGGCTCTGACAGATTTTTGCCAATTTTCACTGAAGACTTCGTGTCAGTCAGTTTCATCCCGCAGAGTCGAATTAGCTTTGCGGGGATACCAAACTCAGCCATAGCATCCAACAATTTCTGTCGTATCGGACTGTCAAATGCAGCTTTGTAATCGATGAACAGATGGTATGTATCGACCTGCATTTCTTGGGTCTTCTCCAGGATGTGTCGTAGCGTGAATATCTGGTCGGTGGTGGATTTAACAGGTCTAAAGCCACACTGATAAGGTCCAATCAGGTTCGCCAGAATGGGCTTAAGTCTTTCACATATCACCCTAGACAGGACCTTGTATGCGATGGGTAAAAGACGAATCCCGCGATAGCTGGTACACACACTTGTATCTCCTTTCTTAAGTACGGAACATAGAACACTCAGATTCCAATCATCGGGCATGGACTCCCTGAGCCAAATCGTGTTTATAAGCTGGTGCATTCATGTTACCGGCTCATTGCCGCCGGCTTTCAAAAGCTATGCCGGCAGTCCATCGGCTCCCGCAGCTTTATTTTTTTTAAGTCGTGCAATTGCCGTGCTGATCTCGTTTTTGCTCGGTGGTGGACTGTCTACTCCATCGTCGATGATTGGTGCGATTTCGTTACTTATCCTGCCTTCTGGAACGAGTAGAGATTGAAAGTGTTCCCTCAATATTTGCAGCACACTCTGAGGGGATCCCTGTTCCAAAACCTTTACTTTTTACCTTTTGGTAGAACTTTCGGACCTCAACTTTTTCCCTGTAGTTTTCGATATCCTGGCTCTCTCTTTTCTTCCACAGACACTTTTTCCGTCTGAACAGGCGTTTCATCTCCCTCCTTTTATCTTTTTAACGCTCCGTCACCACACGCGTCACCATTGGCTGCAGTTTTGCCTTATATGCAGCATCCATTTCCTCAGACATATCGCGACATTTCGACATGGCTTGTCTGAGCGTGGTTTTTCATAACCCAGTACGGTCGTTGCGGCAGTGGTCATAGAATTCGCAATATGCTGCCACTGTATGTCGGATACATCAGAACTAGGGGGATTTGCTTGGAGTAATTGAGAGATTTGGTTGGAGTAGGCATTGGCTATATCGGTGGTATGCCGCTATGTGATGTCTTTGCATTTGATAACGAGTGTTTTAAGCACTACTTAATCGTTTGCGTACCTTGGCTGCAACTAGGTGGTGATCCTAGTCAATATTTGCACCGCGCATCACACGCACGTCCATAACGCTTGAGTCGTTCCTTCCATCGATAACCAAGTGATCAACGTGATTTCTTGTCTTTTGATCAGGTATATCTTTATGCGGGAATCAGGTTCCATCACTATCGAGTTTTTTGCTGAGCAAATTCAGACTAGTAGAACTTGTTATCGGAGGTGTTGTTGTGTAGACTGAATTTCCCCAGCATATTCGCTTCCCATGTTAGCATTAAAATCACCCAGAACAATTTTAATGTCATGGGCAAAGTAGCGGTCATATATATCCTCCAGGCGCTCATGGAATGCTCCTTTAATGTCCTCGCCTTTCGTTGGGGCCTTGATACGGATAGGGGCTATGGGGTTACTTATAGAGTTAAACCGCGTAAACTAGATATGGAAGCCAAATTCGGGTTTTTTTACATGGCACCTGTAAATTAGACACCGTTCTTTCGTCGTGTACATACCTGTCCCGTCCACCGCATTTCTTGTATGGCGGTGATATCAGCCTTGTATGTGTTTGGATGACATTCGTCAATTGGATAGAGACACAATCACTGTAGCGAGTTCGAACATTCCAGGAGAATTTTTATAGATCATAGTCCTCCTATGGTTTGCGTGGGTCGTCAACATTGGAGATGGGGGGGAGGGGGTTGTTGTATTTTCATAATATCTGTATGGGGAGGAGTATGGCTATTCTGCCTATTTACAATCTCATTACTTAATTTTGGTAAATAATCACAATGGTAATAAGGGTTTGACTATAATATTTAAGTGTCCAAAGTCCTACAAAACAACTGATAACCATTCTTTGGGAAAATTAAAAAAAAGAAACCTGTCATATGTCAACAGCATTTCCCAAAAAATAATTAACAATAACATGCAAAAGTATCGTTAAACTGCAACTGCATAGCAAGTATTATGAAACATTTTGAAACTGTTTTCAAATTCATTCAACTAACTAATTTGGTCTAACTAGCCGATAGACATTTTTCAAACTGTATTCCTCAGGGCAATTGACTAGTTCTTTATGTTGCTCGTATGAGGCACATGGAAGCAAATTCCAGCTAATATAATGCCAACAACATACAAGCAAACACCAGAAAAAAAAAAACATAATAACGTTTGTTTTCATAAAATGTTAATTGATTTTTGGTTGAACGAAACCATTAAAATTCTGTGTACAACATTTCCAACATTGCAAGTACTGCTGCTGGTACGGCCCTTTTGTGGCAAAATAAAGATTGTTGTTAATGTACGTTTATGTTTACCAAACGCAATTTTATTTTGCTCTTTGTTGGGGAGCAAAAAAAAACAAAAATATTGAATGTGCTTATGGTTTCTTTCATTTGCAGCAATTTATGTAGCTAACGGTCAATTCTTTGTTTCTTTTTCAATAATGAAGAGTGTGTGTGTGTTTGGTCCTCTTGGTGCTATAAAATCCATAGCAACGTTCAAAACGTTGAGTAAAACATAAATTCGACTAAGTACGTGGGGGTCTGTAGGCCTCCAGGTTACACTGTGGGGTAGGGTACCTTAAATGGCGTTGTAAACACGCGATGAATTGTTTGGATTTGTGAATTTATAATGCAGCACATTAAAGGAATGTTTTAATGTAGTGTTCAGCAATTAGACAATATGTAGAAAAGTAAAATACAAAGAAGAAAAGTAATATACAAATAAATTCATGCAATAGAAGTTCTCTTAGAAAAAAAACTTGCGAAGTTACCGTCGAGGGGCCCAGCAATGAAAGAAAAATGTAGATGACTGGAGGAGGAATCGAACCCAGGATCTCCCGAATAATAGCCGCGTGTTCTAACCTTCATGCTACGGCCGCCCCAGTCACTTTATTAAAAGCCCCTCTTATATTCAGGAAGGCAGCTAAAGTGAAGTCACCTGAACTTTGAGTGCGCTCCCTAAAGTCAACCACGTAATAAACAGTTCTTCCAGCGATGTACACATGTTGGGAGGTGCTCCAAGTGTGGGGACTTACAAATATTTCTACAGTCAAATTTGATATCACTTTTTTGAAAATGTCTCAGGTGAATAGTAAATGCTCATTTATGACCGATCCACCAATAATAACTCAATTTATTTCACATTACTTACTTACTTAGCTGGTACTTCTATGCAATCCCAGTGGATTATATACCGCACGTAGAAAAATATTATAAGCGCCTCGATCTTCTGCGCTTCTTCTCCAGTTAGTCACACCGAGTTCTGTAAGGTTCTCAGTAACCTGGTCTTTTGGTCGCCCTCTTCTGCGCCGCCCATCGAGTTCATTGTCGAAGACTTTTCGAGCTGAAGCATTTTCGTCCATACGTACAACATGGCCTAGCCAACGCAACCGTTGCACCTTAATGCGTTTGGCCACGTCAATGTCAGTGTACAGCTCGAACAGCTTATGATTCATACGTAGCCGATACTCTCCGTTAACGATGATGGGCCCATATATTTTACGGAGTATTTTTCTCTCGAATACCGCCAGAACCGATTCATCCGCTTGTGTCATAACCCAGGATTCTGAGCCATACATTAAGACAGGTAGAACCAGTATCTGGTATAGCTGGAGTTTTGTTCGTCGAGAGAGGGCTCTGCCATTGAATCGCTAGCTTAGCAGGATTCTTCTCCGGATTTCTAGGCTGACATTATTTTCTTTGTTGATGGCGGAGCCTAGATAGACAAAATTATCTACCACCTCGAAATTATAGTTGTCAACGTTCACGCAGTTTCCCAAACGAGTAGATTCGTTGTTCGTTGAAACTAGTAACTTCGTTTTGTCCTCGTTCACCGTTAGGCCCATTTTCGCTGAATCCTTCTGAATACCTGAGAGGCTGCTGTCACATCCCGCAGTTTTGGTATAGAATGGCTCTGTAAGGTCCTTGCCAATCTTCACTGAAGACTTCGTGTCAGTCAGCGTCATTCCGCAAAGACGTATCAGCTTCGCTGGAATACCAAACTCAGCCATGGCTTCAAGTAATTTCTGCCGTATCGGGCTGTCGAAGGCAGCTTTATAGTCGACAAAAAGATGGTACGTGTTGATCTGTTTCTCTTGGGTCTTTTCCAGGATTTGCCGAAGTGTGAAAATCTGGTCAGTTGTTGATTTTCCAGGTCTAAAGCCACACTGATAAGGCCCGATCAGGTTGGATAACACTGGCTTTAGTCTTTCACATAGCACACTCGACAGGACCTTATATGCGATGGGTAAAAGGCTGGTCCAGCGGTAGTTGGAGCACACACTTGGATCACCTTTTTTCAGCACAGGACATAATACGCTTACATTCCAATCGTCGGGCATGCACACTTTAAGCCAAACCGTGCGCAGGAGCTGGTACATGCTCGTTATCAGCTCCTCGCCACCGGACTTGAAGAGTTCTGCGGGCAGACCGTCGGCACCGGCTGCTTTGTTGTTTTTCAGCCGCGATATTGCTCTTCTTACCTCGGCTTGACTTAGTGGTGGGCAATCTAAGCCATCGTCGACAATTGGCGTGATAACTTCACGTGCGCTGCCTTCTGGAACCAGCAGTTGCTGGAAGTGTTCTCTCCATATGTGCAGCACACTCTGCGTATCCGTGACCAGATTTCCATCACTGTCCTTACAGGTGGGGAGGCCATTACCGTATCCATTTGCTCTTACTTTCTGGTAAAATTTTCGGGCCTCACCTCTATCCCTGTATCGCTCTATATCCTCGTTCTCCCGTTCCTTCATCTGACGTTTTTTTCGCCTAAATAGCTGTTTCGACCGTTTTGCTTTCTCCTTTTGCCATTCCCTAACAGCACGGGTTACAATTGGCTGTAGCGTTGCCCTATAAGCAGCATCCTGTTCCTCAGACGCTATGCGACATTCTTCATCGTACCAGGATTCGTCTGAGCGCCGTTTTTCATATCCTAGCACGGTTGTTGCGGCGGTTGCCATGGAATGCGCAATATGCTGCCACTGTGTATCGGGAACGTCAGAAGTAGAGGCGTTGTGTCGTAAAAGTTGGGAGAGCTGGTTGGAGTAGGCAGTAGCTATCTCTGGGGTTTGCAGCTTCGCGATGTCCAGCTTTCTTTGTGTTTGGTTACGTGCGTTTTTCGCTCTGCTCAATCTTGTGCGCACCTTGGCTGCAACCAGGTAATGATCCGAGCCAATATCAGCACCACGGTTCACACGCACGTCCATGACACTAGATGCATGCCTGCCATCAATTACCACATGATCAATTTGATTTTTGGTGTTTTGATCGGGGGATAGCCAAGTTGCCTTGTGGATATCTTTGTGCTGGAATCTGGTTCCACTCACTACCATGTTCCTTTCAGCCTAAACCTGTTGAATTTACCGATCGAAGGACCAAGAACATCTTCCCTTCCTATTTTTGCATTAAAGTCTCCCAGAACAATTTTAATGTCATGGCCAGGGTAGCGGTCGTATGTTTCCTCTAGGCGCTCGTAAAATGCATCTTTAATCTTAACGTCTTTATCTTCCGTCGGGGCGTGTACACAAATCAGCGTGATGTAAAAATATTTTGCCCGGATTCGAAAGGTGGCTATTCGGTCACTTACAGGGTTAAACCGCGAGACCAGGTGTCGAAGTCTCTTGCCGACTATGAAACCACATCCAAATTCGTGTCTTTCTGCATGGCAGCTGTAAAAGATTTCACAGTTCTTTCGTCGTGTGCATCCCTGTCCCGTCCATATCATTTCCTGTATGGCGGTGATGTCAGCCTTGTATTTGTCGAGGACATCCGCCAGTTGGATAGAGGCACCATCTCTGTAAAGAGTTCGGACATTCCAGGTGCATATCCTTAAATCATGGTCCTTATATCGTTTGCGGGGGTCGTCAACATTTGGGGGGGTTCTTGTTATATTTATTCTCCGTGTTTTCATAATAAATTTTGTTTAAGGAGAGTGGCTTATTTGGTCACCGCTCCCGATTCTAGTTTCTTGGGGCTGCCAAAGCCCCTAGGAGAGCCTGTGTTGAGCTTCAGTAACTTCTGTTACCTACTTCCTAAGACGCATCGGTGGTAGCATGCCGATTAGGTTACTCAACGTTTCGCCTTCTAACTCTAGCTAACTTCTAAGCGGATGCTTTGAAGTCATTGCCCAGGGAATACTTGGTGTAAGACCGGAAGTAGTTAGCTGTTTGAACAGTGCCGCAAAGAAATCGATTCTGGTCACTCTCAAGTGAGTGACAATCAGTAACTTTCAGCCTCTGGTCAAAGTCCCATTCCCAAATTTATTTCACATTAGATAGAAAATAAACATTATATTGGAATTTCAAACCATTACATTGAACTTATTCCCAGAAAACGGCACAAAGCTTAACATCCCTCTATTGAAATACCCATATTCTTTATTAAATGTTAAAAGAAACCATTCCTTTATCCTTCTGCCAGTTGAACTTAGTATTCATTTAAGTGCCTCTGTATATCTTGCTATTGCTGTTGCTGTTCATTTTTCCAATTGAAATAGAATTTATAACTGAAATTTGATATGTACTTAAATTGTGGCGAATAAATTTTGATTTGAAACATTTTTATAGATTTCTACCGTAGTCAATTGGTGTAATTTGAAACAATTTTATGGTCAAATTCTCATACAATGGCTTGTAAATCTTTATAAATTTCGGCGGCGCTATAAATCTTTGCATTTTTATGGGGCTTCTTAACGCATAAATACTCCACAGTGCATAAATAAAATTGCACAATAACCGATATAAAAAAAGAAAAAGTTTTAATTGAAAATACATTTAACCAACCATTAAATGTTATGTTCGGTGTAATACACATTTATTCGCAGTGGTGGTTATTTTGGTAAGTGATTTAACAAAATATCAATGAAGGAATAGATATTTATTAAGGATGAATTGCTATAACATTTGTTGTCTAACATAATATTGAAAAGCAAGGGAATTGACATAAACCAGTCTTTACGTGTCAAATTCTCTCTTGCGATATACGCTTAAAACAAATTTGTGGAAGTGTATGTGGGTGTTTTACCCAAGTTCTAATTATTGAAACACTTTAGTTAATGTTAAATTAGAAAGTTTATTAAAATGTAATTCATGACTTATTTAGATGGTAATATAATGATTGATTTAAACAGAATTCATAAGGCAAAACTAAAAGACTTCTATACATCCGATTACTTTGGCTCACTCAAACAGACTGTTCTTTGGGCTTTTGCCACTGCGCTTTAGAACGTTTCGTCAATTATGTGTCGTGGGCATGTTCGTTCGTCAAAGTGTATGTTCTCTCGCGCAACATGAGTGCGTTGGTGCACTACATCATGTACGCAGGCATGTCCTATCCATGCCCCAATCCCACATGTATAGCATTACTGTGTACAATTTTTAAATACGAAGCAAACCTGGCATACAAGCTATACTTATAATTGGTAAAAATTGTTAATGAGATTTCAAGAATAGAGATTTTGAAGTTTTATTCAAGCGCAAGACCATTTATGCTTATTAGAGAATAAACGAATCCTTATCAGCAAACTTGATTCAATGATTGTGAAATGATAGACTTGATATACACCCGAACCTCATAACTTAATAAGAACTAGGAATAACTGTAAAACTAGCTGTCATTGACTTTTATACCTTACCCTTGCATACTCTTTTATACCCTTTTTATATCCTTAAGGCCAAATCCATTTCAGGACTTTTTAAAGATGATTAAGGCATGGCCGTCTGGTAGGCAGGATAACTCGAGTAGACATTAACTTATCTTTATGATATTAATATTATCCAAAATAAAGTAATGGGATTGTAAATGGGCAAATAACCCCATTGCTCCCATAGAAAATTACCTTTTTTTAAAAAAATAATATTTATCCTATAACATCGAAGCAAACAGCAGAAGGACATTTAAATTTTGTCAGTTAATTTACCTTGTTATAAGAGTCACACCCTCAAAACCAAACTTATTCCAAAGCACTTCTAGTACCTAGTAAAATGACCGGATTGACCCTCATAGTTTTGCATTCATAACTTTTTTGTAAGGCCACTATTCACTTATAGTATGCGAATGTATAGTATAGAATGACGTTTATAAACTTGACTCAGGAATGATTACGGACTATATCGGCTGACCTGTTCTGGTACCTCCCATATAAAATAATCTATTTGTGGAAAAATAACATTTCTCAATTTCCCTTGTGATAACAGGCAAACTTTCAGAAAATCAAACCTGTGACACATCCGCCTTGGTATCTCCCATACAAATGACCAAAAATTCGTCCTTAGTTCTACACGCATATCCACTGAATTTGGTATAATTTTGAACAAGGTTAGCGTTTATTGTACGTTGATTTACGGAAAATATCTAAATGATGAAAATGGTTTACTTTTAATATTTTGCATTTATAGGTAAAACGTACGAAACCGGGAGATTTACCCTATGCATAAGAAATGATGCTTTCTTTTGAGTTTGAATTAGTTCAAAACTTTTTCCTTAGATCTTAGACGGAATCTTAAAAGATCTAACAATACTACTATATGCCCAGAGATATCGTATTGAACTTTTAACATTTGTTGCATAATTCTTAACCACTAAAACCTTTTCTACGTTTCTACTACACTTCTTTCATCGTCTGGCTATACGATCGAAAATCCTATCCTATGGATTGTATACGTTAAAAAATCAGGCAAATAATATAACGTAACTTCATTTAAAAATAGGCTAATTTCAATAACACAAGAGTTAACCAATATCACGCATAGGGTGAGGGTATTGGCCAGCCAGTTCTTCTTCTTCCTATATGGCAGCAACAACAGAAATTCATCCAGCTGTAGCCGCACGAAGAAAATAATTTTAAGCCCTTTGATCTTTTGCGCTCGTCATATCAAGTATCGATATTAGTTCGTCCACCTGGCTTTGGTCGCCTTCTACTGCGCCGACCTTTCGAGTTTATGGACCAAGACTTTTCGCGATGGAGCATTTTCATCCATTTGTACAACGTAAGCAAGACAACGCAATCATTCTATTTGAACGCGTTTGACTACGACGATGTCTTTATACAGCTCTATGTTTATACGACAACGGTACTCATCATTAACGGTGGAACCAACTATTTTAAGAAAAAACAATGTTGTTGTAAACTCCCAGAATGGATTGATCCGCTTGTTTCATTACCCAGGATTCCTTGCTATAGAACACGACAGGTAGGATCAGTTCTTAATTTTGAAAAAAAAGTGGAAAAAATCCGAAAAGTTTCCGATTTCGAGGCAAAAGCAGACAGATGTAAATAGTTAACTAAATAACTATATATATATCGCAGTCTCTTCTTTCCAAAACCGCTGAGATACTTAATTATTCAACCACGTTACTGGCTTTTAAGTGGGTAATGGTACGAAAATCCGGTTTTTACCCGCATGTTAAGATTTTAGAGGCGTTATGGAAATATCAATAACAGATTTTTGTTGTACTCCGCTGCCCCTGCCAGAAAAATAGTATAATTTCCCAGATATATTTTTTTTATCGCATTATGTTTTTTATATTTACGACGGAGCCAAGGTATACAAAACCATCTACCACCTTAAAGTTAAAGTTGTCAACGTTTACGCAGTGTCCCAAACGAATAGACTCTTTGTTCGTTGAAATAAAAAACTTTGTCCTTATTTGTCACCTTAACCACTATTGCCGACTGATTTCCAAAGCTTAAAAAGGCCGCAGTAACATCTCACAGTTCTCGGCCTATGATGTCTATATCACCGACATACACAAGCAGCATGTGATTTTTATTAAAAACGGTACTAGGTTCGTGTTTACTGCAGCCATCCGCATGATCATATCCATTACGATGTTAAACAGTTCCAGTCAGAGACTTTCGCCTTGTTTAAAGCCCCGCTCGGTAGAAATTGACTCTGTCAGATTTTTTGGGTGGGGCACATATTCCTTTAGCAATGATTGCTGCACATACTTGGATCGCCTTTCTTGAGCACAGAACACACAGCTCTCAGATTCCAATCATGGGTCATGTATTCCTTTAGCCAAATCGTGTTTATAACCTAGTGCATGTACAATTCAACTCATCGCCCACAGCCTTAAAAATCTCTTACGGCTGTCCATCGTCTGCCGCAGCTATATTGTTTGAAGCTGTGCAATTGCCTCAGTGATCTCGTTGGTGTTTTTTCGTTGTTGTTGTTGTTGTAACAGCTGGAGAAAGTAGCTGGGTGACAATTTTTTACACCGACTTTAAATTTATCGGCACTTGATCTGGCATGTAAATCCGATTATCATACTATCGTTATTGGTAACTCTGTTGCGTTCCTTTGTGGATAACAAGGTTTATGTCAAGGGATTATTAGGTGTTTTAGTGAGTTTTAACCGCCAAATTCCTCTAAAGATGGCGGCAGCTGGTTTTGTTGATTTATTTTGCGATCTGCATAAACTATTTCCTTTTTCCTTGGCCCTTTTGCAATCTGGATTTTTGTAGTGTAGCATCTAAGCTGAGTTTTGTTGGCTGGAGAACTCGAAAGTATTTGAAAATTAATTTTTTTTATCGATGTTGATTTGGCTAGTGCCCCGGCCGGGAATCACCGGGTATGTTCGGATTGCTAATCTACGTCTCTTCACTGCATTAACTAATCCACGGTTTAATTTCGTCACTTATGCTGCCGTAGGGAATGAGCAGAGTATGAAAGTATTCCCTTAGTAGTTGCAGCACACTCTAACGAATCCACGGTTTAATAGCGTCACATGCTGTCGTAGGGAATGAGCAGAGTATAAAAGTATTCCCTTAGTAGTTGCAGCTCACTCTGCGGGTCTGTGACCAGATTTTCATTTCCGTCCTTACAGTTGGGGATTCTTGTTCCAATACCATTGCCTTCTATCTTTTGGTAGAACCTTCGGGCTTTACCTCTATTCCTGTAATTTTCGATATCGTGGTTACCTCTTCTCTTCTATAAACGCTTTTTCGCCTGAAAAGGCGTTTCATCTCCCTCTCTCCTCATTATACCATCACCCTTAGGGATGAGGGTATATATCATTTGATACGAAAAACAGTGTAACGCATTAAAGGATACGAGTTAGACCCCAAGTTTCTTATGACCAAATTCGTTTCAGGACTTTTTAAGACGATTGAGCTATGTCCGTCTGTCTGGCAGGCTGGCTGGCTGGCTGGTGAGCAGGATATTATTAGAGTAAACCTTAACGGATCGGTATACAAATTTTCCAGTATTAATATTTTTCAAAACGAACAAATGTTATTGTAAATGTGCAGAATAGCCCCACCCCTTTTGGTACCTTCCATACAAAATTACCTATTTTTGGATAATAATTATTTCTTTCATAACTTCCAGATTTGGTTGGTTTATTAAATTTGGTTGGTTTATTTATCTTACAAAAGTAGACAAATCCTAAGAAAACCAAAACCTTTGTCATGCCATTTCTCGTACCTCCCATAAAAATGACCGAATTGGCCCTCATAGATCATACATCATTTTTTTAATTACACTAAATTCAGTCAAATTTTGGGTAAGATGTTCGCTTTTAAAATTGCACTCAGGAATGAATATCGGCTATATCGGTTCACGCCTTCTAGTACCTCCCATACAAAAGACAAAATTCACCCTCATAGCCTTACATATATCTCTACACTGAATTCAGCCAAATATTGCTTAGTTATGTACGGTTATGAACATTTGAATCAGGAATGAATATGGACTATATCAGTTGACCCCAGCTGGTACCTCCCAAACAAAATGACCTCTTTTTGGAAAAATTAATATTTCTCCCATAACTTCGAAAGGGGCACCTGGGGGATAATTTATATTGTAATTAGGGAAAATCATAGAAAACCTAAATATTTGTCACATCCATTCTGCTACCTCCCAAGACTTTAACAATATCTTATACTGGGTGATGGTATTTATTAGTCAGTTTACCTGACTGAAATTTCTGTACTGGTTTTATCGTTGCGTCAGCGCACGTGGTACCATTGGCTGCAGTTTTGCCTTGTGTACAGCATCCATTTCATCAGATATTACGAGACATTCCTTAATGTACCGAACTTGTTTGAGAGTGATTTTTCATAATTCAGTCAGGTCGTTGCGTTCGTGGTCATAGAATTCAAAACATGCCGGCACTGTATGTCGGGGACATGAGAATTAAGGGGCTTGTTTGAAATTATTGAGACAGTTGGTTGAAGTTAGTTGCTTGCCGATGTCTAGTTTTATTTGCATTTGTTTAGGAGCGTTTTAGCTCTACTTAATCACAAGCGCACCTTAGCAGCAAATAGGTGGTGATCGGTGTCAATATATGCACCACTTATCACACGCAATTCCATATCGCTTAAGACCTACGATTACTCAGCGATTACTTACTTACTTACTTACTTAATTTCCCTCTGCACCCCATGAATGAGGTATGGGAAAGCTTCTCGCGTTGTTGTGAATAAACACGCTTTCTATTTTTAGGATCACAACTAACGGCACCTACTTGTTTATCTATGAATGCGAACGTCACTGTTTGAGAAGCTCTTACTAGACACGCCGATTGACTCGACACTTCGAAGCTGCGAAGCTGCTGTCAACAACATTCGAGGGGAGCCGACAATGAAAGAACATTTTTTTTGTTTTTAAGATGACTGGAGCCAGTTTTGAACCTGCGATCTCCCGCATGGTAGTCGCGTGTTCTAACCACTATGCCACGGCCGGTCAGCGATTACCATGTAATTAATATGGTTTCTTGTCTTTTGATCAGGGGATATCCAGGTTGTCTTGTGGTTATCTTTATGCGGGAATATGGTTCAAATCTCTACAAATTATTTGTGCTGAAGCAAAGTTAACCAGTCTGAATCTGTTATCGGAGGTGCTATTATGTAGACTGAATTTCCGACTTCCGCAAACCAAATTCGATTCATGACTTTTTAAGTCATTTGAGCCATGTCCGTCTGTCTGGTGGCTGTCCGGCTGTCCGGCTGGTTCGCACGATAACTTTCGAAAGACGCAACCAAATGTCTTGAAATTTTGCACGAGTTAATATTTCCCCAAAACTACTTACGGTATTGCAAATTGGCTACATGGCTCCGCCCCTTCTGGTACCTCCCATACATATACATCATTCCGCCCACTTTAGAAATCGAGTTATAATATCAATACACCCAACGGGATCGTACCCAAATTCTGTACTTAGTAAAGCTATTACAGGATAAAGTTTTGAAAAAAAATTGGAAGTCTAGCCAGGCCCCTTCTGGTACCTCCCATACAAATTCACCTTTCCGCCCACTTTAGATATGGAGTAATAATATCAATAAATCCATCGCGCTCGTACCCTAATTCTTAATTTAGTAAAGTTATAGCTGGAGAAAAAATTGGAAATTGGAAGTCTAGCGGCGCCCCTTATGGGACCTCCCATACATATGTACCTTTCCGCCCACTTCAGAGATGGAGTAATAATATCAATACATCCAACGCTATCGTGCCCAAACTCTGTATTTAGTAAAGCTATAACAGGATAAAGTTTTGGAGGATAAACCTAGAAGTCTAGACACGCCCCTTCTAGTACCTCCCATACAAATTTACCACTCAACCCACTTTAAAAATCGAGTAATAATAGCAATTTTTTTTATTTTACTGAGGGTGGTGGTATATGTAAGTCAGGTCGCCCGACTGAAACTTTCTTACTGGTTTTTTTCTTCTTTTAAATAATAATTTTTCCATTTAAGGAGAATGGTTTATAAGGAAACCCCCGATCCTATTTTTTTGGGGATGCCACTACCGGTTACAAATATGTACATCTTAAGCAACAAAATGCACCCAATTTTCATATTACACTATGCAACAAATGACGACTTTTTGAAAAATACAAAAACGGGATAGTATAGGTTCGATTCTACTATCGAGAATAACAACCCTATACTCAGTTTGGCGAGATTGGTGACCAATTTTTTTTTATGGGCCCCTAAAGATTCTCAAAATCAGTGAGCCCCATGGAAAAAGGTGTGATCAGTTTTTGTCCAACAGCTAACTCACACTTCGTGATAGCGCTAAACTGTATTCGGCAATAATGTAGCTGGGAGTTTTGCGTACTAACTTTATTAATAAATTATGTCAAAAAGGTTGGTTATTCCTGCCCTTTTTCAAAAAAAATTGAAGAAGAATTTATTATTTTTTCACTTTTTTGAGCATTACTTTGAGGGAGTCCAAGTTTTTCTTTTTTAAAGATAAACAACTTTCGTGAACATATCAATCCAATCTGAACGTGTCTAGGCAACCTAAATAGATCATAAACTCCACGTTGATACCGGTTTTTCGAACCTTTACGCACTTATAAGCCAGTAACGTAGTTGAATTTCAACCGATTTTAAATTTCTTAGTGGATTTAGAAAGAAGAGACTGCGGCCTTTCCAACCATATATATGGTTATATTGGTAACTTGTGAAGTTTGTAGCCCCTATTTTATAAGGACACCCTAATGCTTACTACTTTTTTCAGAAAGTGCACGCTTTCACGAGTTAAACGCATATGTGTTTGTAAAAATCGGTTAACAGGTAGTTATGCTATGTATTTTTTTCACTGTTGCACTGTGTTATTAGGTTAAGTTGCTGCTTTTTTTGCATGTTTTTTGTTTTGTAATATAAGTAACATTTTATGCGATATCATTTATTTTTGACCAATTTCCTACAAGACTATTGTCTACATTATTGACATGACGTATCTTATTATTGCATAAGTATCACTACCATTGCCTATCGAAATCACCACACTTGTCACAGTTTTCCCACTTTAATAAAAATAATTGTCCTTTGCTTTGCACAAACTTCTCCCATTATGCCCTCTCACTTTAATGTGCAATCAAGTGAAATTCTATTAATATTTTCAGCTTGTTCTTTAATTTATTAGCCGGCGAACCAGAAACGTTGATGGAGATGTTCTCTTTGCATGTTTGCAATCAATGAAGGTGGCATTTTATGACCCTGGTGTCGTCTATAATGGTGACTCAAAACTTTATAAATTTTAAGGAGGAGGTGGGGACGGAGACGGTGGCTAGCAAACAATGGCTGTTGAGCGGAAAAACGCGACGTAAATTAAAAAGGAAATGTTGCGTGTTGAAATTGACAATAAAAAATTAAGTAATATAACTTTTATGGGACCGGCCGTGGCATAGTGGTTAGAACACGCGACTACCATGCGGGAGATCGCAGGTTCAAACCTGGCTCCAGTCATCTTAAAAGAAAAAAAATAAATAAAATTTTCTTTCATTGTCGGCTCCCCTCGAATGTTGTTTGACAGCAACTTCGCAGTATTAAGCGTCGATTCAATCGTCGTGTCTAGTAAGAGCTTCTCAAAACAGTGACGTTCGCATTCGTCGATAAATAAGTAGGTGCCGTTAGTTGTGAATCTAAAAATAGAAAGCGTGTTAATTCACAACAACGCGAGAAGCTATCCCATACCTCATTCATGGGGTGCAAAGGGAAATTAAGTTTTTTTTTTTTTAAGTAATATAACTTTTATAGATATCGGCGCCACAGACAGGACGAACCATCCAAGGCAGCGTATTTGCTATTGAAAAGTCGTTTTTGTTGCCTTGAATGCAGAACCTGTGAATAGGAGGACATGAAGAATAATTTGTTTTATGACACTTTCATAGCACTGTGTTTAATTACATCGCTGGCATTTTTATACAATTAGTGTTTGCACAAGTCTTTTTGGTTGGTTGGTTGGTTGGAGGGAAAGACGCATTATATTAATAAATAATAAAATATTTTTTTTTTTGTTTTTGAGTAAACCAATTTTATGGTTTTGGTTTTTTTTGTTTGGTAATAACATTGACCACATTGGTGAAATTCTCGTATACAATTATTTTTATATTAATTTGGCGAGTAGTTGGAAGTTCTTATTACTTTTTTAATTTTGAAATTAAAATAGCATTTTGGTTATGCCCTACTGTAGGCACTTATGGACACCGAATCGTTGGGATCAATTATGAAGTATGAATGTGAACAAATCTTATATAATAAAAATAGAAACTTACCTTTGCAAGGCGAAAGAGGTCCGCATAAGCTGTAAGTACAATAAGAAACAGGATAAAATTAATCATTACTTTAAAATGCAAGAAGTTGTTGTAATATATGCCTGGGCATAATCCAACAGAGTTTTTTAGAATATGCATTTGATATTCTCCTCATATTGACGAATATTTATAACTACTACACTGTGCTTGAATTGGAAAGTTTTTTCAGGATAAAATTAATCATTACTTAAAAATGCAAGAAATTGTTGTAATATATGCCTGGGCATAATCCAACAGAGTTTTTTGGAACATGCATTTGATATTCTCCTCATATTGCAGAATATTTATAACTACTATACTGTGCTTGAATTGGAAAGTTTTTTTTGGTTATAAACGAGGCACTAATCTATAATACTAATTTGGGGTACACAGTTTCCAGAAGTGTTTAACTATGTAAGATCTTGTTTTCAAAACATGTATGTACTTAAAATCGAGTCCATGTAACTATCTTAGAATCTAAGATTTCTTAAATTTGTGGACTACTCTGTACGACGTATACTTTATAAATTGTATTAATATTAATAATACGCTATAGGTACACAATCTACATTGAAAATGAACTGAAAGATTCTATATTTCATAACATAGCAGTCTGTATTCTAAGTGAATTAAATTCATTAAAATTATGTACCTTATCAATTCGAAATAATCTCTGACGTAGGAGTTATAATGTGTCACACTGCCCCTACACTTGTGGTTCCTCCTATACAAATTTGTTGATTCCTCACATTAATTTAAAACGAAATGCGATTTCAAATTTAATTTACTTTAGTTAGTGACTTACCTCAAGATTATGTTACTTTCCATACAAATGACCGTAATAGCGCTAATGTTGTGTTTAAGGTTCATTGAAACAGCCAACTTTTGCACATACAAAAGCTCAGACATGAGAGTAAATATCAATTGCAATAACCACTCCTTCGGATACCGTTAATTATTTCTAAAATAATGATTTTCGGCTTCAACAATTTTGTAGCTTTCAAACAGAGCATCAATTCTCAAGTAGATAACACTATGCGACAGTCAAAATCGGAATGGGATGAAACCAATGGGAAATGTTTAATCGGTCAAAAACAAGTTATACGTGGCCCGGCGTTTCGTTGGATCACGTCTAGGAATCGAGATATATCGATTTGAAGTTAGTAACTATCATACAGGGGAATATCTCACGTTTTAGGCTCATTTGTTATATTGTTATGTGGTGACGTATGAATATCATAAGTAATATTCCACATAAATAATACGCCACGGAGTACAACAGTTTTATTGTAACTGTTACAAAATAAACCCAGTTCAAAATCACTTGATGAATGAAAAAAGGAAACTGTTGCTTATATAGAAAAACGTTATATGAACAGATTAGAGGAATTGTAATTTTTAGTTTTTTTAAATTTGTTTGAGCAAAATCGGACTAGTGGTTCTCGAGTTATGTCAAAAAAAAGACCACCAAAGGTGACATTTCCCCTATATGATAGTTACTAACTTTAAATTGATATATCTCGATTCCGAAACGTGACCCAGCGAAACGCCGGGACACGTATAACTTCTTTTTTACCGATATAACTTTCCCCGGTAGTTTGAACCCTCTCCGATCGCTGACCCCTACCATTTGTCTCACAGTGTAATCGTTGAAGTTCCAAAGAAGATTTATCGATGATCAACAACATAAGTTTTCATATATATTATTACACATTTAACTATTAAACTACCGATTCCTTCGAATATCTGCACAAATATACACTGTGGTGCAAAAATGAGCCAATGTTTTAAAAAAAGTACGTTATTAAATATTTTCTATACTTTTTATTATTTTATTTTCATACTTGTTGCTAAATTTAAAATATGCATCTGTAAAATATGTAAAGCAATAACAAAAACAAAACTTACATTACTGTAAGTACATAAAAACCGAACATTTCCAAAATCAGACCATTGGCACACTTTTGCTCCAAGGTTTTTCTTATCTAAATTTAATAGTTAGTCCTGCATATTTTTACTTTCTTCAAATGATCCACCCTGTTTGGCGTATATTGACAAAGTTGAGCAACATAATATACAGAAATTTTGTTTCATTCAGACAGAACCCACTCCCACAGCTGATTTATACTTTTCTTGGCTCTTTCATTTCTGTCAGCCCTCGTTTTAGGTAAGCTCACAGATTTTCGATCGGGTTCAGATCTGGACTCTGCAGTGGTTACTCCCTGTCCCCAAACACCAGATAACTAAGCCATTCCTTGACAATTTTTACAAAATGTTTTGGGACGTTGTCATATTGTCATACGACAGTCTCTGGTCTACCTGTAATTTGGCCAGGGCTATGGGGCAAATTATCTTGCAAAATGAGAAGATAGTCTTCCTTTCACATTATTCCTTCGCTCTGTATAAGTAGTCCCACACCATCTGGGGTTACACATCCTTAATTCATAACAGAACCGCCTCCGTGCTTAATGGTTTGTGATACATGAGCTAGATTTGGTGTGTTTGATCAATTGGCCCAATAAAAAAATTTCCCAACCGATAAGTATCTATTGATTTTGGTCTCATTTGACCACACGACCAACAAGTTAATCATATATTTAATTTGTATTAGTTAAAACAAATACTCACCAGGTGCCCATCTCAAACCATCTAGCACGGAGGCGGTTCTGTTATGATTTGGGGATGTGTAACCCCAGATGGTGTGGGACTACTTATACGGATCGAAGGAATAATGCGAAAGGAAGACTATCTTCGCATTTTGCAAGATAATTTGTCCATAGCCCTGGCCAAATTTCAGGTAGACCAGAGAATGTCGTATGCCAATATGACAACGTCCCAAAACATTCTGTAAAAATTGTTAAGGGATGGCATAGTTCTCAGGTGTTTGGGGTCAGGGGGTAACCACTGCAGAGTCCAGATCTGAATCCGATCAAAAATCTGTGAGCTTACCTAAAACGCGGGCTGACAGAAATGAAAGAGCCCCGAAAAGTATAAATAAGCTTTGGGAGTGGGTTCTGGCTGAATGAAACAAAATTTCTGTATATTATGTTGCTCAACTTTGTCAATATACGCCAAATATGGTGGATCATTTGAAGAAAGTAAAAATATGCAGGACTAACTATTAAATTTAGATAAGAAAAACCTTGGAGCAAAAGTGTGCCAATTGTCTGATTTTGAAAATTTTCGGTTTTTATATACTTACAGTAATGTAAGTTTTGTTTTTGTTATTGCTTTACATATTTTACAGATGCATATTTTAAATTTAGCAACAAGTATGAAAATAATATAATAAAAAGTATAGAAAATATTTAATAACGTACTTTTTTTAAAACATTGGCTCATTTTTGCACCACAGTGTATAAGCAAAAACTAACTTATGGTCAGTTCCGATCTTAATAGCTATTCCTGAATAACTAGCTATGGTCACCACTACATTGAAAGATTGCAAACGTTGCTTCAATGTTTTATATGTTATAACTTCTTCGTATCGATACGAATTCGTTTGCTCTCAAACCTCCGAGAGAGCTCCCTGCCCCCAGCTATTTATAACCCATTTAACTACAACTTAAAAAAAACTTAATTTCCCTTTAGACCCCATGAATGAGGTATGGGAAAGCTTCTCGCGTTGTTGTGAATTAACACGCTTTCAATTTTTAGATTCACAACTAACGGCATCTACTTGTTTATCGACGAATGCAAACGTCACTGTTTGAAAAGCTTTTACTAGACACGCCGATTGACTCCACACTTATACTGCGAAGTTGCTGTCGACAACATTCGAGAGAAGCCGACAATGAATGAAAAATGTATTTCTTTTTTTCAGATGACTGGAGCCAGGAGTTGAACCAATGATATCCCGCATGGTAGTCGCGTGTTCTAACCACTATGCCACGGCCGGTCCCCCTACAACTCTAACCCTATTTTGTAACCACTGTCATCAACAATTTTCTAAGAAAGGCATTTGCCTTGAAACTAAAAATATGTTTTTACCGTTTTTCAAAAATATTACTGAATATGGGGGATAGGGAATTATCAGTTTTGAAATAGCCAGAGTTCACTCTTTGGAGGTCCCCCAGTAGCTCACAATGTACAATAGATCACGGGTTACCCGGGAAATGTCATTGCACCTTCGATGCGTCTCAGGAATTAGATAACTGACGTTACTAAGACTAAAGACAAAGGCTCTCTACCAACTCAAACGTTATAACATAAGCACTTTTGATTTAAGGATATGCACCTGCAATGTCTAAATTCTCTACTGAGACAGAGCCTCCATCCAACTGGCGGATGTTCTCGACAACTACAAGGCCGACATCACCGCCATACAGAAATGGCGATGGAAGAGAAAGCAATGCATACGACGAAAGAACTTTGACATCTTTGACAGTTGACATGCAGAAAGACATGAATTTGTATGTGTCGGAAAAGACAACGACATCTGGTCTGGCGGCTTTACCCTGTAAGCGACCGAATAGCCACTACTCGCATCAAGGCAAAATATTTTTACATCACACTGATTTGTGTACACGTCCAGGCGGTAGACAAATATATATTATATATTATTCTGGGAGATTATAATGCTAAAATAGGAAGGGAAGAAACTCTTGGTTCAGCAATCGGAAAATTCAGTCTACACAAAAACCAGAGCTCACAATAATTGGTCTCTCTTGTTCTTGTTGTCAGAAAAAAACCACTCATCCACTGACACGACGCGAAACTGTCGCGAAAAAACCCTTAAACTTCGTTCTTCTTTGGCTTGCTCTTTGCTCAACCGACGAGCATTTCTGTTCACTTGATCGGCTCATGGGTTTACTCGAGACCCTTAACTTCGTAAAAACTCGTCAAACGGTCTTTTGAGCATGTATGTGTGTTGCGCGTGTGGATAGGCAAACGTACGCATACACATTTGCACACTTATGATCCCCCTTTCCCCTTTTCTTCTTCTCTCCTCTTTAAAGCATATGACGAAATTTTTAAGGTAACAACACAATGCAAAGCAACAATAAAAATAAAGACCTATTGTGCGGACACTTTGCTTGCTTTGCTCACTTACTGATTCTCAGTAGCTGAGCGACGGAAGGTTCTGTTCGTATCGAGCGGTCAGTAAGAGACCGACTTATGTCTTATGTTCAACCCGAAACCTGAGAGCAAGAACACGAACAAAACGAAAAAAAGGTTGTTGTTCAGACACTGAGCGATTCCGTCTCACAGTAAAATTTGGTTGAGCATATTTTGCGAACTCTGTCAAAAACAGCTCCGATAACGAATTCTGAATTCTTAGCTTCGCTTCGGTATGAAACATGGTAGTAAGTGGAACCAGATTTCCGCATGAAAACACAACCTAGATATCCCCTGGTCAAAAAACATGAAACCAGATAGATCTCGAAGGCATGTCTCAAGCGTAATGGGCGTGCGTCTGATGTGCAGTGCAAATATTGACTCGAATCACCGATTAGTTGCAGCCAAAGTATGCACGCGATTACGCAAAGGAAGCTAGACATCACGAAGCTTCATACCAACGAGATCACAAATGCCTACTCCAACCAAATCTCTCTATTACTTTAAGCAAACCCCCTAGTTCTTATATTGCCGACACACAGTGGCAGCATTCCAGCGGTAAATGAAACGAAGTACATAATTAGTAATCCATAACATCATTATGACATTGTAAGCGAGCGATCTATATACTTAGAATGTCACGCGTTTAAAATGTAAAAGCTATCGTCCACTCATTATGACTCCGGTTGAAATGGCACCTACTGACATCGTCACTTACTTCGTAATCAAGCGTGTTATCAAGCTCGCTTATAACGTAATTGCAACTGAAATGGCATTTACTGACATCGTCGCTTACTATGTAAGCGAGAGCGCAACGATTAAACGTCCTGCTAAGTGTGCTAAATTTAAGGAGGAAAAGAAGCGAGATTATCATCACTGATTGCTACTTAATATAGCTGACATCAGCCATAACCTAATGGGGATATTGCTGGGATATTGCGAATTCTATAACCACTGCCGCAACAACCGTATTGGGTTATGAAAGACCACGATCGTACAAGCCATGATAAGGAATGCCGCGCAATGTCTGAGAAAAAGTAAGACATATATAGAGCAAAACTGCAGCAAATGGCAACGCGTAAGGTGACGGTGCGATATAATGAGAAGAAGGAGAAGATGAAATGCCACTTCTGGCGATTAAAAAGGGTCTATGGATGAAAAGTGAGAGCCAGGATATCGTCAATTATAGGGATAGAACTGAAGTCCAAATATTCTACCAAAAGGTAAAAAACAATGGTTTCGGAAAAGGGATCCCCACCTGTAAGGAAACAGATGGAAATATGGACACGGACACTCAGAGTGTGCTGCAAATATAAAGGGGATACTTTTGTTCTCTGCTTGTTTCCTTACGCACCAAAAGTGACTAATTACTCCAATCATCGGCGATGGAGAAGATTGTCCACCACCTGGCCAAAACTAGATCAGCACGGCTTAAAAATAATAAAGTTATGGGAGCCAATGAACTGGCTCTAGGAATACATGCCTGATGGCTTGAAACTGAGTTTTCTATTTCATGTGCTTAAGAAGGGCAATTCAAGTGATCCAATTATCGCGGGATCAGCCTTTTACCCATCACATACAAGGTCTTGTGTATTGTGTTATGTTAAAAACTAAAGCCAATACTTGCAATCCTTATTGAACCTATCAGTAACCTATCAAGTTATTTGCTTCCAAGAACAAAGAGCCTAGTCGTCTGGGACGTTGTGTAAAAGTGAGAACAAACAAGGGATGTAAACACGACAGGTGAGTCAGTTATTACTTTATTATTCAGTAGGAACTTAAGATTTGTAATGTAAGAAACACCCCGACCTTTAGAAATAGAAATAATCCTGACAAATAGGGACACTTCCATTGTAAGGGATTGGTAGATCTTTCGGGAATTCTCCTTCTCAGGCCATAGCACCATCTACTTTACAGTGGTATGGTAGGGGTAGGCCAAATTGGGTGGAGTTCCGGGCCCAAATTACTGCTGGAGAGAACTTCCTATAGGGAGCCTAGAATACAATTGTTAAGGTGAATAGGAAAGTGGATGCCCTGCCTAAAGTTCTCAACCTTTGCTTTGCTGAGTCTTGTCCTCTCACTTATCCGGGCAAGCAGCATCGCACCCAGTGTGTTGAAGTAAGCAGTTGGAAGGGAGCCTAAGGAAGAGCAACCAGAAGACTTTTTAATAAAGCAAAGAAAATCCAGTTTCAACAATTACAAAAGAGTTATTAAAAGGTCAAAGAGAGCTACGTGGATTAAGTACTGCGAGTCAATACTTGGTGTCAATGATGCCACCCGATTCAGAAAGAACCTAAAGGATTAAGTTTCATTTGAAGAACAGATGGGTCATGAACCGAGTTCAGCACTGACAGACTGAAACTCCTTATGGATATAAACTTCTAGGATGTTTAGATGCCGGTCGGTAGTATGAACACACCACGTCGGTCAACTATATGGCCTTGGATGTTGTGAATAATATGGTGGACGACGAAAATGTGTAGTGGTGAAAGGTGAATTAAGTACTTTTGACACCTAAAAAACGCCTGCTCCAGATGGTTTAATACTTATCATGATGCTAGCCTTTGTGCATGGTATAACTCCGATATTGGTGGACATCTTCAGGGCTTGTATCCGACTATTGTGCTCTAGAGAAATGGGAATGGAGGTTCAAGAGGTTTTTATACCTGATTATGCCTCCCCAAAGGACTACAGACCAAATAATCTGTCTTCCATTTTGCTTAGTTTTGGTGAGATTAGTTGATTTGTATACAAGGACATCTCTGTCACTCTGAGAACCTCTCAACACGCGTACATCTGAGGAATATCAAATACCTAAATTCAGGACTCCAGCTACCTTCCTAACTATAGAAGTGGCTTTCAATAAAGTGACGTCAAGCTCAATAAAGAGCTCTTTGGATAACATTAATGTGTCGTTTTGTCGTTTTAAAAGTAATTGGTGAGAAGCTGTCACCATGACCACGAATTTTGAAGTAGTCAATCGTTTTTACTTATAGTCGAGTGTTTGCAACAATAGCGCAGATAAATTCTACATGTCGACATATTCATGTTAAATGTGATGTTCCACCTCAGTAATAAATTTGTATTTCGCCTTTATGCAGGTCGGTGCAATTACTATACAAATTCATGGCATTCGTAATAGCATCTACATCATCCAGCACATTAGCATATTTTTCAGGCGGCTCCAACAAACGAAAAACAATTGATGTAAGTAATTTCTTGTGTTACAATTAAATATGTAAAAATTACTACAATGATTTTGTTGGAGTTGGAAACATATTATGCATCCATAGATACAAAATGGCTAACCGCCATACATTTTAAATGTAGTAATATTGTACATATGCAATATCGTATGTAACGATTTACATATAATCTATATGTAGTAAAGCAAATTCTAAAGAACTTAAAGATATTCATATTCGAAAGTCATTGCATTAGATGTAAGTGTGCTTATGAATTTATACTAAAGAAGACTACATGAGATATATTTTTGCGTTAGTTTTACTTGAACCATAAGAAAAATAATTCATTGAATGACTTTGTGGTTGCACACAAAGACAATAAGAATATTTGGTTAGCATTGGTTTTATGACCCAAACTCTAACGAATATGAATATTAAAATCTTTTCTATAAAACTAGGAGAAGTACAGAATTTCTTTTTAAGAGTGTCTTGTGTACGTTAGAAAAGTGATAAGGCACAATTTGCGGCTGAATATTAGTGGGTTTCGTTTCATCTTGTCTTCATACGGCTGCTTCCTTTTTTTTTGGATACAACATTTTTATTCTTGGACCTTAAAAACTATTTATGAATTGTTACACATCTGCACCAGTTATTTTTATTGCGAATGGGTTAAACAAAACCCAGGGATATTTGCCACCTTTGTTTAAATCGATCAAATTCTTCTGTTATGTAAGATAAAAATATTGTCAAACCTAACACATATATGTTTTTAATTTTATTGCCACTATGCCGTTTACTCGTATATAATGCAAATGAGACTCCTTTAAATTTCATTAAATTTGCAATTGTTCTACTAAATTTGTAGAATTGTTCTCTAAATAATTTAATACTTTAAATTCTTGTTTAAAATTTTTTTGAAATATTAACCACATTCTATTTTTTAATTGAATAGGTTTTTGAAAGAAATTTAAACAATTAGCACAAAATGTAATTCATGTAAGTGCAAAAAGATAAAAAAAAAAAATATTTCCTGTACATCTTGTACGTATGATATCATCAATAGTGTTAAGTATACAATTTTATAACTAAAAATATTTTATTTGTATTTTTTTTACTTCATAACATAAACATTCCGAAAGGATTGATGTTAAAAGTTTTCTAATATACACTTAACCTTTCAACATAACAATAATGAAACTATTTATGTGCATGTGTCGGTAGAAATTCGTATAATACATTGTCAATTACTTTTTGTTCCATGAAACACACACATATTTTATATTTTGTCCATATTGCATTTTTTGCCATTTCTAAAAACAATATATCATCAAGGAAATTCCAAAGTTATTAAAATGGAACCACTTTGTTTTAAACGTACTAAGTGGTATCAGAGGAAACTTCTTCAAACGTTAGCGGAGGTGAGTACGAAGAAGCTGCATCAGGTACTACAAAGAGTAGATAAGTTTACGTAATGCATGGTAATGGTTGTTCTATGAAAATGTTGTATATGTCATACGCATCTGTGTCCGAAAATAACATTAATTTATAAATCCACAATAACGTTATGTACCTGTAAATAACCAGAGACTTCTGTACTTCTGCCGAAATTCACAAACAGATAGTGAAAGCTAATATCTGTCGTAAGGGAATCAAATAATGCATACACTACTAAAACTGTACTCAAACAGATCTTGTGCGAACACTACTTATTGTAAACAAAGGGAAATCTGATTCAAACGAAGTAAGGTAAAATTAATATTAAAGCACAACTGCGAAATGCTGATGACAATTGGAAATATTGTAAAGGTTATACTTTAAGGTTATGCATCAGAATTTGCGAAAGTTCTCCACATATATTACGACAACATAGCCGCTATACGGAATATGCGGTAAATGAACAAGCACGAGTTCGGACGTGGATTTGTGGTCGGCAATAGATTGCGGTACTTAGTCGAACGGTTCAACCCGGTGTGTGAATAACCACCATTACAGTCAAGACAAAGTTTTTCCACATTACACTTATATGTGCCCATACTCCAACAGAAGAGAAAAACGATGAGGACAAAGACGAGTTTTACGAGAGCATAGACTATGCATATGACCGTAGCCCGAGCCATGACATCAAAACTGTACTAGGCGATTTGGGCAATGACTTTAAAGCAACCGCTTAGAAGTTAGCTAGAGTTAGAAGGCGAAACGTTGAGTAACCTAATCGGCATGCTACCACCGATGCGTCTTAGGAAATAGGTATCAGAAGTTACTGAAGCTCAACACAGGCTGTCCTAGTGGCTTTGGCAGCCCCAAGAAACTAGAATCGGGAGCGGTGGCCTAATAAACCACTCTCCTTGAACAAAATTTATTATGAAAACACGGAGAATAAATAAAACAAGACGACCCCCGCAAACGATATAAGGACCATGATTTAAGGATATGCACCTGGAATGTCCTTACTCTTTACAGAGATGGTGCCTCTATCCAATTGACGGATGTCCTCGGCAAATACTAGGCTAACATTACCGCCATACAGGAAATGAGATGGACGGGACAGGGATGCACACGACGAACGAACTGTGACATCTTTTACAGCTGCCATGCAGAAAGACACGAGTTTTGATGTAGTTTCGTAGTCGGCAAGAGACTTCGACACCTGGTCTCGCGGTTTAACCCTGTAAGTGACCGAATAGCCACCATTCGCATCCGGGAGAAATAATTTTACATCACGCTGATTTGTGTACACGCCCAGACGGAAGATAAAGACGATGAGATTAAAGATGCAATTTAAGAGCGCCTAGAGGAAACATACGACCGCTGCCCTGGCCACGACATTAAAATTGTTCTGGGAGACTTTAATGCAAAAATATAAAGGGAAGATGTTCTTGGTCCATCGATCGGTAAATTCAGCCTGCATACCGACACGTCAGACAACGGGTTTAGGCTGGTTAGCTTCGCAGCGGGAAGGAACATGGTAGTGAGTGAAACCAGATTCCAGCACAAAGATATCCACAAGGCAACTTGGCTATCCCCCGATCAAAACACCAAAAATCAAATTGATCATGTGGTAATTGATGGCAGGCATGCATCTAGTGTCATGGACGTGCGTGCGATCCGTGGTGCTAATATTGGCTCGGATCATTACCTGGTTGCAGCCAAGGTGCGCACAAGATTGAGCAGAGCAAAAAACGCACGTAACCAAACACAAAGAAAGCTGGACATCGCGAAGCAGCAAACCCCAAAGATAGCTACTGCCTACTCCAACCAGCTCTCCCAACTTTTACGACACAACGCCTCTAATTCTGACGTTCCCGATACACAGTGGCAGCATATTGCGCATTCCATGGCAACCGCCGCAACAACCGTGCTAGGATATGAAAAGCGGCGCTCAGACGAATCCTGGTACGATGAATAATGTCGCATAGCGTCTGAGGAACAGGATGCTGCTTATAGGGCAACGCTACAGCCAATTGTAAACCGTGCTGTTAGGGAACGGCATAAGGAGAAAGCAAAACGGACGAGACAGCTATTTAGGCGAAAAAAACGTCAGATGAAGGAACGGGAGAACGAGGATATAGAGCGATACAGGGATAGAGGTGAGGCCCGAAAATTTTACCAGAAAGTAAGAGCAAATGGATACGTTAATGGCCTCCCCACCTGATGTAAATTTGGTCACGGATACGCAGAGTGTGCTGCACATATGGAGAGAACACTTCCAGCAACTGCTGGTTGCATAAGGCACCGCACGTGAAGTTATCACGCCAATTGTCGACGACGGCTTAGATTGCCCACCACCAAGTCAAGCCGAGGTAAGAAGAGCAATATCGCGGCTGAAAAACAACAAAGCAGCCGGTGCCGACGGTCTGCCCGCAGAGCTCTTCAAGTCCGGTGGCGAGGAGCTGATAACGAGCATGCGCCACCTCCTGCGCACGGTTTGTCTTAAATAGTGCATGGCCGATGATTGGAATGTAAGCGTATTATGTCCTGTGCTGAAAAAAGGTGATCCAAGTGTGTGCTCCAACTACCGCGGGATCAGCCTTTTACCCATCGCATATAAGGTCCTGTCGAGTGTGCTATGTGAAAGACTAAAGCCAGTGTTATCCAACATGATCATACTATACCAGACGAGGCCTAAAACAAGGCGACGGCCTATCGTGCGATCTCTTCAACATTGTGATGGAGATGATAATGAAAAAACCTGCAGTAAACACGAGTGGCACTATATTAAACAAACGCCACATGCTACTCGCGTACGCTGATGACGTAGACATCATCGGTCGAAAACTGCGAGATGACAACTATAATTTCGAGGTGGTAGATAATTTTGTCTACCTAGGCTCCGCCATCAACAAAGCAAATAATGTCAGCCTAGAAATCCGGAGAAGAATCCTGCTTGCAAATAAATGCTACTACGGACTAAGCAAGCGATTCAATGGCGGAGCCTTCTCTCGACGAACAATACTCCAGCTATACCAGATACTGGTTCTACCTGTCTTAATGTATGGCTCAGAATCCTGGGTTATGACACAAGCGGATGAATCGGTTCTGGCGGTATTCGAGAGAAAAGTACTCCGTAAAATATATAGGCCCATCATCGTTAACGGAAAGTATCGGCTACGTATGAATCATGAGCTGTACGAGCTGTACACTGACATTGACGTGGTCAAACGCATTAAGGTGCAACCGTTGTGTTGGCTAGGTCATGTTGTACGCATGGACGAAAATGCTCCAGCTCGAAAAGTCTTCGACAATGAACTCGATGGACGGCGCAGAAGAGGGCGACCAAAACTCCGTTGGAAAGACCAGGTTACTGAGAACCTAACAGAACTCGGTGTGACTAACTGGAGAAGAAGCGCAGAAGATCGAGGCGCTTATAATATTTTTCTACGTGCGGTTTATAATCCACTGGGATTGCATAGAAGTACCAGCTAAGAAAGAAGAAGAAGATTTGAATTCTAAACCAGTAAGAAAGTTTCAGTCGGACAGCCCCACTTACATATACCCTCACCCTCAGTAAAACATAAAATTTTCTATTATATTGATAATATTACTCTATCTCTATAGTGGGTGGAATGGTACATTTGTATGGGAGGTACCATAATAAGCGTGGCTAGACTTCCAATTTTTTCACCAAAACTTTGTCCTTTTATAGCTAAACAAAATAGAGAATTTTGCACGATCGTGTCGAGTGTATTGATATTATTGCTCCATCTCTAAAGTGGGCGGAGTGGTACATTTGTATGGGAGGTACTAGACTTCCAGTTTTTTTCTCTAAAACTTTATCCTACTATATAGGCGTGGCTAGACCTCCAGATTTTTTTCAACAAAACTTTATCCTGTTATAACTTAACAAAATACAGAATTTGGTCAAGAACACGTTGTGTGTATTGATATTATTTCTCGATTTCTAAAATCGCCGGAATTGTACATTTGTATAGGAGGCACCAGAAGGGGCGTGGCCATTATACCATATGCAATAACGTAAGTAGTTTTGGAGAAATATTAACCTGTGCAAAGTTTCAAAATATTTGTTTTCATCTTTCGAATGTATCGTGAGTACCAAACGGATAAACAGACGCACACAGCTCAAACGACTTAAAAAGTCATGAATCGAATTTGGTTCAAAGAAACTTAGGGTCTAAAGTGACTCCTTCAATGTGTTACACTTTTGGGTCGTATCAAATGATACCTTTTACCCGTAGGGTGAGGATATCCAAATTAGTTTGTTATCGTTTGCTTGCATTTTTTCTGTACCGTATAGACTCGATGGCCATCTCCCGCCTTAAAAAACAACAAAGCTGCTGGAGCCGATGGTCTCCCTGCTGAATTGTTTAAGGCTGGCGGGGAGGAGCTGATTAGGAGCATGCATCTGCTCATGGAGAACATCTGGCTAGAGGAGAGCATGCCATGAGATTGAAGTCTCAGTCTGTTATGTCCCATATAGAAGAAAGGAGATCGAAGTTAATGTAAGAACTACCGTGGAATAAGCTTTTTTTCACACCAAGCTTAGTTAACAGCTTTTCACCTGGTCCATCCATCGGAGATTTGGTCGCCCCTCCTGCGCCGCCCATCGAGTTTATTGCTAAAGGCTTTTCGAGCCTGAGCGTTTTTGTCCATTCATACAACGTGTCCAAGCCAGCGCATTCGGTCTATTTGAATGCGCTTGACTACGTCGATGCCGTTGTACAGCTCATGACTCAATCGACGACGGTACAAACAAGGGTCCAAATATTTTGCAGAGTATTTTTTCTCTCGAAGACTCCCAAAATAGATTGGTCCGCTTGTGTCATTACCCAGGATTCTGCGCTATAGAGCAAGACAGGTAGGATCAGACTTTGGTCCTACCTGTATTGTAGACAGCTCTAGGAAGAGCTGGATCTTTGTTCTTCGAGAGAGCGCTTTGTCATTAAATCGCTTGCTTAGCGAATAGTAGCAGCGGTTTGCGATCAATACTCGTCTTTTGATTTCCAGGGTGACATTATTATTTTTGTTTATGGCGGAGCCAAGGTAGACAAAATCATCTACCACTTCAAAGTTATAGTTCTCAACGTTCACGCTGCGTCCCAGACGAGTGGAATCTTTGTTCGTTAATACAAATAACTTGGTTTTGTCCTCGTTTATCACCAGACCCACTTCAGCCGACTGCTTTTCAATGCTCGAAAAATCCGCAGTAACATCTCGCAATCCACGTCCAATGATATCTATATCATCAACATACGCAAGCAACATGTGACTTTTGTTGAAGATAGTACCATTTCTGATTACTGCATCCATCCGCATGATAATCTTCATTACGATGTTAAAGATATTGCAGGACAGACTATCGCCTTGTCTAAAGCCTCGCTTGGTAGAAAATGGCTCTGACAGTTTTTTGCCAATTTTCACAGAAGACTTCGTATCAGTCAGTTTCATCTCGCAAAGTCGAATTAGCTTCGCGGGGATACCAAACTCAGCCATAGCATCCAACAATTTCTGTCGTATCGGACTGTCGAATGCAGCTTTGTAATCGATGAACAGATGGTAGGTGTCGAGCTGCATTTCTTGGGTCTTCTCCAGGATTTGTCGTAGTGTGAATATCTGGTCTGTGGTGTATTTACCAGATCTAAAGCCACACTGATAAGGTCCGATCAGGTTCGCCAGAATTTTTTTTGTTTTTTTTTCTTTATTTGTTTTTTTTATTTACTGCAACTAGTTATTAATAACTAACAAGCAATTTTTTTCGGACTTATAATTAAATTTTACATTATTTTATATATAATATTATTATGCGAAACGTTCGAGCAGGTGACATTTAAATATTAATAAGATCTGAAGGCTTCCTTCTTTGTAAACGGCGTACAACGCCGCTGGGATTTATTAGGGCCGATGCTTCAGGATTAACATGTATCAGCAGACGACTGTTGTGCCTAGTGGCAATGTTACCAATTTCATGTTCAACTGGATTTATTCCAAGATCCCTCTGCAGATCTTCGTTTCGTATATACCAAGGAGCATTGACTTTACATCTAAGTATTTTGTTCTGTATACGCTGGATGATGGCGATATTGTTAGGCGCAGTACATCCCCATAGTTGGGCTCCGTATGTCCATATGGGTTTAATCATTTGTTTGTAAATTAACAGCTTATTTTCAATGCTTAACTCTGACTTTCTACCTATAAGCCAATTCATTTTTCTTAGTTTCAGCTGGAGTTCTTTACTTTTGATTTTAACATGCTCACTCCAACGAAGTTTAGCGTCTAGTGTCATACCAAGATATTTAGCAGTATTTGCATAAGGCACTTGATGATTATTTATTAATATTCTTAGATGTTGATGGCTTTTATTTGTAAAATTTATGTGCGTGGATTTTGAACTATTCAATTTAATGTGCCATTTAGTTGTCCATTCAAGTACTGCGTTCAGAGCAGCTTGTAACTTTTGGTTTGCAGCTTCCTCCGTCGATTCTACTGACAGTATTGCCGTATCGTCAGCAAAGGTTGCTATTAAAGTACCTGATGTTGCTGGTATATCGCTAGTATACAGAACATAGAGTAATGGACCCAATATACTCCCTTGAGGCACCCCTGACTGAATTTTATTCAGTTCAGAGAATTCATCATCAACTTTCACGCGAAACAATCTATTTTCCAGATATGACGACAGTAAGGTGCAAAGCTTTTTTGGTAAAAGGGTGTGTAACTTTTTAACCAAGCTAACATGGCAAATTTTGTCGAATGCCTGCGATACATCTAAAAACAATGCTGAACAGACCATCTTTTCCTCAAGGGCATTTTCAATTGTATTTACGATACGATGGACCTGATCAATGGTAGAATGTGCGTTTCTAAAACCAAATTGATGCGACGGGATAGTGTTATTTCGTTGTAATACTGGAGTGATTCTGGACAGAACTATTTTTTCGTACAGTTTGGAAATAATAGGCAGCAGAGATATTGGCCTATATGATTTTACATCTGTCTGTGGTTTACCTGGTTTTGCTACCATAATTATCTCAGAAACTTTCCAAAATAATGGCACGTACTGAAGTTTGAGGAAAGCGTTGAAAATTTGAGCGAGTTTAATTATAAAGTTTATAGGTAATTGACTTAATACTTCCGCTGTAATTAAGTCAAATCCCGGGCTTTTCTTCCTTTTTAATTTATTAATATGATAAATGACTTCATTCGTTGTTACTTCTGCCATATCCTCTTCGTTGTCGTTAGGAAGAATATCCTCATCTTCAACATTTCCTGGAGCGAATACTTCCGACAAGTGTGACGCAAATAGTTCAGCTTTTTGTTTATTTGTTTTTGCCCATTGACCATTAAAATCTCGGATAGGAGAGATATGTGTTGTAGGTCGTTTAATAAACTTGGTTGCCTTCCAGAGTGAATAATCGGTATATTTGTCGTTATTTAGTCCTTTTAAATATCTAGACTTTGATTCGTTTCTAAACTTTTTTATTTCTGAACTTATTTTAGATGTAATTCTGTTAAGTTCCGTTTTATGGTTAGGAAATCTTGTTTGTTGCCATCTTTTATTAAGTTTTCGTTTCATAGCAATCATGGTTATTATGTTTTTAGGATACGAATTGGAATATTGTCTTTTTAGAGGATTGGGTGTACTTTCCCATGCAGCCGTTTGTATTGTTTTAGTTATTAATTCAACTTCTTCTTCAAGTTGGTATATTGTAGTGGGCTCACAACTAGGTAATTCTTTGTTCGTCAGAATTGTTTTAAAATATTGCCAGTCGGTATGCTTATTTGTCAAAGTAAGTGGTACATTCTTCTCCACTGCATGTTCATGTAGAGTTAAAAAGACCGGTGAATGGTCCGAGTTTAAATCGTAGCCACACCTAATTTCCAAGCATGGTGCCGATAATTTATTTGTGACGAAAAAGTCGATTAGATCCGGTGTTTTGTTTTGGTCCGTAGGCCAGTATGTTGGTGTTCCAGTTGAATGTACTTCACATCCAGTTGACCTTATTGCATTTAATAGTTCATTCCCTTTTGGGTTGTTTAGCCTGGAGCCCCAGAACATATTTTTTGCATTAAAATCTCCGCCCATTATAAATCTGATCTTATGTCGCTGAATTAAGTTTTTGTACATATCGCATTTGATTTGATGTCGAGGTGGACTATATACTGAAGTTATCTGTAGATCATGTGTGTGTGCAGTGAGTATAATGGAAGTTGCCTGAAATTCTTGGGTACTTAATTTTTCTTCTTCGTAATGCTTTATGGACTTCTTGATAATAACAGCACTACCTCCTCTAGCAGTATTTTGTGGGTGTATGGTGTGGTATAAATCATAATTATTAAATCTAAGAAAGGATTCTTTTGTGAAATGTGTTTCAGATATAAGACATACATCTACATTATTTTGCTCCAGAACTATTTGAAGCTCCTTTTGGTGCTTTGCTAGGCCATTTGCATTCCACAACATAATTTTAATCATGAACTCTATTTGTGTGTGATTTGTTCAAGCTTCGTAAGACGATTTTCTATTGACTTCAGGAACTGTTCTTGATTATTAAGTTTAACTAGAATTTCCGCCAATATTTCGCTTTCCTGCTGGCCTCTGACAACGGAAGAATAAGTATTTACCGAAGATGTAGTCCTTTGATGGGATAGATTCGAAGTTTGACGAATGAAAGTTGTTTGGGCGTTGTTATTTTCCACTTCGCCAGAATGGGCTTTAGTCTTTTACATAATATACCTGACAGGATCTTGTATGCGATGGGTAAAAGGCTTAGCCCGCGATAGTTGGTGCACACACTTGGATCGCCTTTCTTAAGCACGGGACAAAGGACACGCAGATTCCAATCATCGGGCATGCACTCCCTGAGCCAAATCGTGTTTATAAGCTGGTACATGCATGTTGCCAACTCATCGCCGTCGGCTTTTAAAAGCTCTGCTGGAAGTCCATCGGCTCCCGCAGCTTTATTATTTTTAAGCCGTGCAATTGCCGTGCTGATCTCGTTTTGTCTCGGTGGTGGACAGTAGACCGTATCACCTTACAGGCACACAAAAAAAAGTTCTCCGTACACCAGCGAATATGAGGCATTGTTCCAAGGACATTTCAGAAAAAAAATTTTTTATTTTTTTTGCCGCACGTAGGGGTCGCCTTTTTAGTTTTTTCGTTATATCTTCCATATTAACAGTCCGATCTTAAAGCTTGATATAGCGAATTTTTTGTCTCGGCGAGGCCAATATTTTTGCTCTTAGGTCCATTGACCTCAAGTGCACCGTTCTAGTACTTACCCCCCAAATCTAATTTCCTACCACCCTAATGTGACACCCTAATGATAGAAATTTATAGCTCGCAAAAAACCATAAAACTTTTGCGAAGAAAGTATCTCGATAAATACAGCACAACTATCTAAAAAATGCTTTTATAAATTCATTGTTGCCGATCGTAGGGGTCACCTTTTTAAGTTTGTCATAGCTTCAGTATTTACACTCAGGTATTAAAGTATGATATATCGGTGTGTTTGTCTGTGGCAGACCAATTTTTTTTAATTCAAAAGTTTTGATCTCAAATTACCTTTACTACTGACAACATTTTTCCACCCTTAAAATGTTATGTTATCGTTGATAACGGATGGATAGTGCGTTTAGATGGCTATATGGATGCAACTGGATGCATTCGTCAAATATTCGGTCCACAAGTTGTTAAGTTTATAAACTTCAAATGTGACTCTTACTTCGCCGAGGGTTTTGTTCATGTACTACATGAATCTGCCATGGCGGTCACCGACGAGCAACGCATGGGCCACATTTTATCTAAACCCGAGAGCCGTCAAAAATATAGCCAACTTAAATAACGTCGAGGTATGATCGACTAAAATTTCATTTATTTTACTTTGCTTTTTGTTGCTAACTCCTTGTTGTGTAATTTGAGGTATGATATTAAAGGTTTCTTTAGGTCAAAGACTTTTGAATTAAAAAAATTGGTCTGCCACAGACAAACACATCGATATATCATACTTTAATATCTGAATGTAAATACTGAAGCAATGACAAATTTAAAAAGGTGACCCCTACGATCGGCAACAATGAATTTATAAAAGCATTTTTTAGATAGTTGTGCTGTATTTATCGAGATACTTTCTTCGCAAAAGTTTTATGGTTTTTTGCGAGCTATAAATTTCTATCATTAGGGTGTCACATTAGGGTGGTAGGTAATTAGATTTGGGGGGTAAGTACTAGAACGGTGCACTTGAGGTCAATGGACCTAAGAGCAAAAATATTGGCCTCGCCGAGACAAAAAATTCGCTATATCAAGCTTTAAGATCGGACTGTTAATATGGAAGATATAACGAAAAAACTAAAAAGGCGACCCCTACGTTCGGCAAAAAAAATAAAAAAAATTTTTTTTGAAATGTCGTTGGAACATTGTTTCATATTCGCTGGTGTACGGAGAACTTTTTTTTTGTGATACGGTCTAGTGGACAGTCTATTCCATTATCGATGATTGGTGCGACTTCGTCACTTATGCTGCCTTCGGGAACGAGTAGATATTGAAAGTGTTTGAAGTTTGACTCTCACTCTTAGTGTCCGTGACCAGATTTCCGTCTCTGTTCTTTTAGGTGGGGATTCATGTTCCAAAACCTTTACTTTTTACCTTTTGGTAGAACTTTCAGGCCTCACCTCTATCCCTGTAGTTTTCGATATCCCAGCTCTCTCTTTTCTTCCACAGACGCTTTTTCCGTCTGAACAGGCGTTACATCTCTCTCCTTTTCTCTTTATAACGCTCCGTCACCGCACGCGTCACCATTGCCTGCAGTTTTACCTTGCATGCAGCATCCATTTCCTTAGACATTTCGCGACATTCATTATCGTACCAGGGCTTGTCTGAGCGTGGTTTTTCATAACCTAGTACGGTCGTTGCGGCAGTGGTCATAGAATTCGCAATATGCTGCCACTGTATGTGGGGAACATCAAAACTAAGGGGTTAGTTTGGAGTAATTGAGAGAGTTGGTTGGAGTAGGCATTGGCTATCTCGGTGGTATGCAGCTTTGTGATGTCTAGCTTCCTTTGCGTTTGATTACCAGTGTTTTTAGCACTACTTAATCGTGTGCGTACCTTGGCTGCAACTAGGTGATGATCCGAGTCAATATTTGCACCGCGCATCGGACGCACGTCCATAACGCTTGAGACATGCCTTCCATCAATTACCACATGATCAATCTGATTTCTTGTATTTTAGTCGGGAGATATCCAGGGTGCCTTGTGGAGGTGTTGTTGTGCAGACTGAATTTGCCGACTGCTGAACCAAGAGCATCTTCCCTTCCTATTTTAGCATTAAAATCTCCCAGAACAATTTTAATGTCATGTGCAGGGCAGCGGTCATATATCTCCCCCAGGCGCTCATAGAATGTATCTTTAATGACGTCGTCTTTGTCTTCCGTCGGGGCGTGTACACAAATCAGCGTAATGTAAAAATATTTCGCCCGGATGCAAATAGTGACTATTCGGTCACTTACAGGGTTAAACCGCGAGACCATGTGTCGAAGTCTCTTGCCGACTATAAAACCACACCCAAATTCTTGTCTTTCTGCATGGCAGCTGTAAAAGATATCGCAGTTCTTTCGTCGTGTGCATCCCTGTCCCGTTCATCTCATTTCCTGTATGGCGGTGATGTCAGCCTTGTATTTGTCGAGGACATTCGCCAGTTGGATAGAGGCACCATCTCTGTATAGAGTTCGGACATTCCAGGTACATATCCTTTAATCATGGTCCTAATATCGTTTGCGGGGGTTCTTGTTTTTTTCTTTTCCTTGTGTTTTCATAGTAATTGTTTTTTAAGGAGAGTGGCTTATTAAGCCACCGCGCCCAAACCTAGTTCCTTGAGCTGCCAAGGCCACTAAGAGAGTCTGTGTTGAGCTTCAGTAACTTCTGTTATCTACTTCCTAAGACGCATCGGTGGTAGCATGCCGATTTGGTTATTCAACGGATGTTCAGTGGCATTGCCTGGGGAATACGTGATCTTCCGGACGTTGTGAGCTGCTTGGGAACCTCCAAAGAGAGCTTCTGGTTATTCTCAAATGAATAACAATCATAAAGACTCAAATTAGAAAATTCCCCATTCCCCACTATACTTGTATTATTAACAAACAAAGTATAAGCAACAATTATTAACTAATTTCCAAGTGTATAATAAAATTAAATAGCGGAAACACCAACTGGTGGCCATTGACCAAACACTTCGTTGCCACTAATACCTGTTGCCGATGGTTCAAAGCGGAACTATATAAAAAAATTTAAAACTAGTCTGGTAAAATGGCAACCACGCAAAAGAATTTCAACAACAAATATTAACTAACTTTGATTTAATCTCTTAACCGTTTCACGCTACACACTAGTAATGCCACAAACTTCATATGCTAACACAGTAAAGACAACAACACCAGTCATCAGTACTATTGTGACCGAGGAGAACATTATTCGGCTTCGACTACAAAAGTATCTACAAGATACTTTCGAGTAAAAACTGACAAGCCCAAAATAAAGAAGAGTTGCAAAGAGAAAAAAACAAACAATATGAATACGATTGCTCAGGTCAGAGTCAGTCAGTCAGTCTTTGAGAAGCGGTGCCTGCAAAAACACACACATAGAGTAGTATTAAGGTAGAAAAAAGTGAATAGTGATAAATTAAACAACAACAAGAAAAAAAACAAATTTAAAATATATAAACAATTGTTTATATAGTGACATACAAAATCTTGTGACTATTTAAAAAACGAATCTGTTTTGTCAGTAAATATAAGAAAAAATTTACAGTGTTTAAAGTTTTGAGGTTTTTTTTGTATTTTCTTTTTTCATTTCTCTTTTTGTATATTTTTTTCGCCTCTTTTATGTTGTTGTTCTTTGCCTCTTTTTCGTTTTGTAGGCATACACTGTATGTGTGCGTGTGCTCGCGTGCATTTTGAGAATCAAAACATAAAACAGCTGTCATTTGAGTCAGCCGCTTAGTGGAGTGGAGCATGTATTCACAATAGCCCATGGGAAATGCAAGAAATGTCATATTGACATTTCTCTTTTTTTGGTCTTTCCCTAACCACCTCTCTGGCACTACAGTCGTCTCTGTTGCTCTCACGCCACAGGGATTCGAACTACATACACATAAATTATCTGTGTAAAGTGCGTTCGACCAAGGCGGCTTTGTATCTGAGAGCCAAGAGAAGATGAACGGATGGATGGCAAGGCAAGGCAAACCTTTTACTGCCTACACTACCGTTTGTCTGTATTGTAAATTGAACAAAGCACGAAAGTAGACGCATCAGCTTACAAGCGCAAACGGTGACGACGGTACGCGTTCTGAGGCACAAACATGTAGATAAATGAAAATAAGTGAGGAAAATTTATCAAAAAAAAGAAAAATAATTTTAAATAATAAGAAAAATTATAAGGCCTAAATCTACAAAGTGTTATTGAAGTGATATACAAAACGGAGAAATATAAAATTTTAATTCAATGCGAATCGGAAAAGTTTTTTGATTATATTACATGGGTGTTCGTCTGTCGTCGTAGTCGCTGTGCCCTTTTTGTTTCTCCCTTGCGTTTCTTAAGTTCTTCCTCTGTGTAATTTTGTTTCGCTTGTGTTTTTTTTTCGTGCCCATTTTATTTGGCTGGTTCTCCGTGAGGTTTACTGCCTCCTCGCCTCCGCTGGGATAAAATGCCCCTGTGCCAGCCTGTGCGCTTTGTGTGTGTGTGCGTGTGAATGTGTTTGTGTATTTTTAATGTTGGTGTTGGTTCTTTTAGAGCATTCAATGCCAAATATCCTTGCGAAAATGAGATAGCCTTTGCTGAAGTGAAAATTAGTGTAAGTGAAATGGCAACGCCAGCCACCAACAACAACAGCGACAACATCATATAACAAAGATGATTTCAAGCCAACACCAACAACAACAACACACATATATCAAATTGTATACATTTATAATGAATATAAATAATAAATAAAATAACAACAACAACAAAATATCAAAAAGCATACAAATAAATTCTCTTTAAATGAGTAAATAAAGTGAGTGAAACGAAAGTAAAAAAAGCAAAAAAAAATATTGTATTATCAAATTCCATGCATTGTTAGGGGTGTTTTCCCCGCCGCCGCTCTGCCTTTAGTCAGCCCAAAAGTGGTGTTGCAAAAAAAATATGAAAAGAAGTGAATGAGTAAATATTGAAAAACGAGCCTGAACATATTTGCTAGCACCACCACCACCACCCGGCCGCTGTAGTCATCAACAATAGAACCTCTCTATGGCACACTCATTACCCTTAATAACACCAACAACTGCAAAGTGAATGATAAGCAGTGGCAACATTGTCAGCAACAACAACAACAACATCGACTAATTGTCAACATTAACAAATTAAACAACATTTGATTAATTTCCACTCTTCGGGGCCCACGAACATGTTAACCCTATACCCAGGGAATTCATTAACCATAACAAGTCAACGATACACCTCTTCGGCCCATCAACATTGCCACCACCACCTTCACCATCAGTAGCAATCAAGCAGTCATCCAGCCATCTATATAAAGTACGTCATCATTGGTAGACGACTTTTAGCTTACAAAAGCAGCAGCTTCTGCTCTGCTGTTGTGAACAAAATCAAAGGTAAATATGTCATGAAATATTCTGCTAGTAATTTTTCCTTTACTATTTCCATTTTCTTTTCAACTTAATTAACTTTTTCGATACTATCAATATTTCATTCAATCATTGTTTTTTTTGTTATTTTTATTTATGTTTTTTTTTTTGAGGGAAAATCTCTTTTCTTTTCTGTAATGGCCATAGCCAACCGCACCTTGTTTTTACCTTTTTAATGCTCTGTATATTGTGATATATAGCCATATTATAGCCATTTTCTTCTGTAGTAAATGTAGACCCCCCCCCCCCCATTCCCTTTCTCAATGCATACTCTTCCCTCGTCGATGATGTGAAAGATACTTATAACCAGTTTGTCCTTCAGTTTGTTGAGATTTGTTGCGAAATTTAAGTGAACGGCAGGCATTATCAAGTATATAAGGATGAAGAGCTTAGGGAGAAAAGTGGTTTTTAATGTGCAGCAAGCGAATGACATTCGCAATACATATACAAACAACATTTTGAACTGCAAGAATAGGACTTGGCCGAACTGTAAAAATTTGAGTTAAATGAAAGGTCATCAAAACATTATACAGCAGCGAGAAATGATGAAGAGATAAACATCTTATTATATGTTGGAAATGTTCTGAAGGAAAATTTTTTTTATTATAACGAATTTAAAAGTATACGGAACGTAGTTCATAAATTTGAGGCCTGAAGTAATAAAGAATTCCACACGCTTCGGTCTTCTGTGTGTGTTCTCCAGTTAGTCCTACCAGATGATGGCACATCGCCTACCACTTGGTCCTTCCAACGGAGTTTGGGTCTCCCTGCTCTGCGCCGTCCTTCAGGTTCGCCTTCAAACACCTTTCTCGCTGGAGCATTTACATCCATCCTGGCAACATGTCCCAGCCATCGAAGTCGTTGGATTCTGACTCTTTTAGCTACGTCGATGTCGTGATAAAGCTCATACAGCTCATGGTTCATGCGATGGCGAAACTCGCCTTCGACACAGATAGGTCCATATATTTTTCGGCGTACTTTTCTCTCGAATACTCCCAGGTTTTGTATGTCCGTTTTAGTAAGCACCCATGATTCGGCAGCATACAACAGAACAGATAAGATAAGCACCTGGTATAGCTGTTTCTTAGTATTCCGAGATAAGGTGGTGTTACTAAAGTGCTGCCGAAGTCCGTAGAAACATCTATTGGCTAGTACTATTCTCCGTTTAATTTCTTGGCTGACATTATTTTTCTTGTTGACGGAAGATCCGAGGTAGGTAAATTCGTCGACTACCTCAAAACAATAATTGTCAACGTTCACGGTGCGTCCCCACCGAGAGGACTCTTTGTTCGTCGAAATCATTATTTTTGTTTTGTCCTCGTTGACCGCTAAACCCATTTTTGCTGACTCCTTTTCTAGTGATGAGAAAACTGCAGTAACATCCTGCAGATTTCGGCCAATGATGATCGGAAAAAATTTTACGAAAGGAAAATCAGGAGTGGGACATTTAGTGGTTTCTGCGAACTAATGCAATAACAAGAGAATTTTAATTAAATTTGTTATAGTTGATTGACTTTTTAGTGGCTGCCCGAAGATATTCTGGGGTTATGGCCAGTAAAAAAATCTATTCGCATCATGCTACTGCTCCGGGAAGGCTATAGATCGTATGTTCTTATACCCTCGTGTTATGGATGATGGTGTATATCATTTGATACGAGAAAAAGTGTAATGCATTAAATAAAACCTTAAGATCTTAAGACTAAATTCATTTCAGGACTTTTTAAGAAGAATTAACCATGTCTGTCTGTCTGGACCGGACCGGCCGTGGCATAGTGGCGACCACCATGCGGAAGATCGCAGGTTCAACTCCTGGCTCCAGTCATCTTAAAATAAAAAAAAGTAAATACATTTTTCTTTCATAGTCGGCTCCCCTCTAATGTTGTCGACAGCAACTTCGCAGTACAACGTCAGAAGCTATCCCTTACCTCATTCATGGGGTGTAAATGGAAATTAAGTTTTTTTTTTAGTTAAAGTCTGTCTGGCTGGTGGGCAGGATAACTTGAGTAAACTTTACCTGATCCTTTTGAAAATGATCAGTATTAATATTTTCCAAAACAAAATAATTGGATTGTAAATGGACAGAAAAGCCCTAACTCCTTCTGGAACCTCCCACACATAATGACCTATTTTTAAACTCTCACACTTAGGGATGATGGTATATATCATTTGATATGAGAAACAGTGTAACGCTATAAATGAGGCAGGTATCTTAAGACCAAATTCATTTCAGGACTTGTTAAGATAATTGAGCCATGTCCCTCTGTATGGCTAGCTGGTGCGCAGGACAATTTGAGAAAATCTTAACTTATCATTATGAAAATGTAACAATATTAATATTTTCAAAAATAAAGTAATGAAATTACACTATGACACAATTTGAGGGTCATTGTCTCGGGGGTGAACCAAACCAATATCAAACGATAGCATTTGACCTCAGTAACAAAACCCTAAACTCCATTTTGCTTTACTACCACTACGTCACAAATTTGAAAAATCCTCTAAAAAAATATATTTGGGGTATTTCATGTCTTCGGAGACCTATATTAAAACATTTTGGAAAATATATTCTCGGAACATTGAAACCCTCTAGCTCCCACCCATATGGGATATTTTTGGCCCAATTCCGAAAAACTGTATAAAGTCAACTTTGGGGAGAGGTCAAGGCTTACATTCTTCGATATAGAAAAATTCTTCGAAGACAAATAACCTCTACGAGTCAAAGGTTATAAAAAAAACAAAATGAAATGTTTAGAAGGCTAGAGTGTAACAAGCTTTTTCGGGAGTAAACCAAACCAATATCAAACGGAAGCCTTTGACCTCAGTAATGAAACCTTAAACTCCAATTTGCTCCACTACGTCACAATTTTTTTTCCGTGATTTGAAGTTTGATTTTTTTTGGTAAAAAGTCGAATCAAAAAATTTGATTAATCATCATGGGCGTCGGGAGTGTGATCAATTGACAAGGAATCAGATTGATCATGTGGTAGTCGATGGAAGGCACGCATCGAGTGTTCTGGACGTACGAGTGATTAGGGGTGCGAACATTGACTCCGATCACTTCCTTACCGCAGTTAAGGTACGCACAAGGCTAAGCATGGCGAAAAACGTACGTAACCAGGCACAACGAAAGCTGGACATCGGTAAACTGCGGACCACAGAGGTAGCAAACGCCTACTCCAACCACCTAACTCAACTGCTGCGGAATGCTCCAACCCCTGACAATATAACCTCGCAGTGGCAAAATATAGCCGACTCCTTAGAACGGGCTGCGAGAAGCGTACTTGGGTACTCAAAGCCGTCTCAAGAAGATGCCTGGTACGATGATGAATGTCGCAATGCCACGAGAGAGACGGTTGCTGCATACAGGGCGAAACTGCAGCCAATGGCAACGCGAGCTGTTCGTGAACGGCACAGGGAGAAGAGACGACAGGCAACGCGTCTTTTTAGAAGAAAAAAGAAGGAGCTGAAGAAGAGGCAGGACGAGTGCACTGAGTTGCTCCGAAGTAGAGGGGAAGCCCGAAAATTCTACAAGAGAGTGAAAGCGAGAATGCGTGGAACAGGGTTGCCCTCCTGCAAGGACAGCGATGGTCAGCTAGTGACGGACCCGGATAACGTTCTGAAGATATGGAGAGATCACTTTAGAAATTTACTGGATACTGACACCACTCCAGAAGACCCCGCTCCAATCCATGACGATGGTATTAACTGTCCACCTCCGAGCCAGAGCGAGATACGTATGGCCATCTCCCGCCTTAAAAACAACAAAGCTGCTGGAGCCGATGGTCTCCCTGCTGAATTGTTTAAGGCTGGCGGGGAGGAGCTGATTAGGAGCATGCATCAGCTCATGGAGAACATCTGGCAAGAGGAGAGCATGCCCGGGGATTGGAGTCTCAGTCTGTTATGTCCCATATACAAGAAAGGAGATCGTAGTGAATGTAAGAACTACCGTGGAATAAGCCTATTACCAATTGCGTACAAGGTCCTTTCAAGCATATTGTGTGAACGTCTAAAGCCAATTGTAGAAAAACTAATTGGACCATATCAGTGCGGCTTTAGACCTGGCAAATCTACGACGGATCAAATATTCACCTTACGACAAATCCTGGAAAAAACCCATGAAAAGCAGATCGACACCTACCACCTCTTTGTCGACTACAAAGCTGCCTTCGACTCTCCGATAAGGAATAGGCTTTATGAGGCCATGTCTGAGTTTGGTATTCCTGCAAAGCTGATTCGACTTTGCAAATGTACCTTAGACAACACCAAATCCTCGGTTAAGATTGGTAAGGATTAGTCTGAACCATTCAACACGGAAAGAGGTCTCAGGCAGGGCGATAGCCTGTCCTGTACACTATTTAACATAGTTATGGAGAAGGTGATGAGAAAGGCTGGCATCAACATGTCTGGCACCATATTTCACAAAAGCCACATGCCACTAGCCTACGCCGATGATATAGATATCATTGGCCGAAATCTGCGGGATGTTACTGCAGTTTTCTCATCGCTAGAAAAGGAGTCAGCAAAAATGGGTTTAGCGGTCAACGAGGACAAAACAAAAATAATGATTTCGACGAACAAAGAGTCCTCTCGATGGGGACGCACCGTGAACGTTGACAATTATTGTTTTGAGGTAGTCGACGAATTTACCTACCTCGGATCTTCCGTCAACAAGATGAATAATGTCAGCCAAGAAATTAAACGGAGAATAGTGCTAGCCAATAGATGTTTCTACGGACTTCGGCAGCACTTTAGTAACACCACCTTCTCTCGGAATACTAAGAAACAGCTATACCAGGTGCTTATCTTACCTGTTCTGTTGTATGGTGCCGAATCATGGGTGCTTACTACAACGGACATACAAAACCTGGGAGTATTCGAGAGAAAAGTACTCCGAAAAATATATGGACCTATCTGTGTCGAAGGCCAGTTTCGCCATCGGATGAACCATGAGCTGTATGAGCTTTACCACGACATCGACGTAGCTAAAAGAGTCAGAATCCAACGACTTCGATGGCTGGGACATGTTGCCAGGATGGATGTAAATGCTCCAGCGAGAAAGGTGTTTGAAGGCGAACCTGAGGGACGGCGCAGAGCAGGGAGACCCAAACTCCGTTGGAAGGACCAAGTGGTAGGCGATGTGCCATCATCTGGTAGGACTAACTGGAGAACACACGCAGAAGACCGAAGCGTGTGGAATTCTTTATTACTTCAGGCCTCAAATTTATGAACTACGTTTCGTAAATTGTAATTGGCCACTTAAGTAGTAAGTAAGTATGTGTAAAAATACATTTGGGATAGTTCATGTCTTCGGAGACATACATTAAAATTTTCAGGGGAATATTTCATCAGAATATTTGAACCCAATAACTTCACCCGTATGGGATATCTTAGGATGAATTTTGAAAAACAGCTTAAAAGTCAAATTTCTCAAAATGTTTAATATGAGTGGCAGATAGAATGCTAAAATGTTCCGAGGAAATACTCTCCGGAAAATTTTAATGTAGGTCTCCGAAGACATGAACTATCCCAAATCTATTTTAACACATGATTTTTTTTTTATTTTACTGTTGACCAAAAAAAATCAAACTTTAAACCACTGTAAACAAAAATTCTGACGTAGTGGAGCAAAACGAAGTTAAGAGTTTTGTTACTGAGGTCAAATGCTATCGTTTGATATTGGTTTGGTTCACTCCTATAAAGGTGTGTTGTACTGTGTTATAAATGTAGAGCATAGGCTCAACTCTTTGGTACCTCCAATAAAAAGTAACCTTTTTTGGAAAAAAAAGTTTAGAAATATCCATAGGATTTCCTAAGGATTTATCTAAACCTGACCTTTGACCTCTTTGGGGAGCGGGACGGCTAAAGTAAATTTAAACTTGTAATAACAAACAAACCCTTAGAAAACCAAAGCCTTTTGCCCTTCTGGTACCACCCATACAAATAACCGAATTGAATTTACATACTTATCTTTTTTGTAAGTACATTGAATTCAGCAGTATTTTACATGTGCGCTAGGGCAGCAGCGAAACGTATGGACGGACCGACATGACGGACATTTCAGTAAGATCGTACAAATATTTCCCGTGTCCCAAAGAGTTCAGCGAAACGTATGGACGGACCGACATGACTGACATTTCAGTAAGATCGTGCAAATATTTCCCGTGCCCCAAAGAATTCATAGGTCAGCTTCTTAGAAAATCCTATGTTTTTCCTGTTTATTCGAAAAATACCTTTTTCCAACAGTTCAGTTTGCGAACACATGATTTAGTAAAAAAAAACCGGTTTCGTACGGTTTTCCGAAATTTATAAAGTAAAAACCAAATATGAAATTAGATACCCAGTAGGAAGTGTCTGCAAGACATCCTCAAGGATAGGTGCTCGACCATAGTAAATCGTTGATGACATTTAGAGGACCGTCCACACAAATCGTCGACGAAATTTTCATACAAGTGTCCGCTTTGTCATGCACGACCTGATGAGCGACAATGTCGATCAAATTTTCGTTGATGCCTATACAAGCGACTTGTCGCCCACACAATCATGCACGACCTGATGGGTGACAATGTCGGTCAAATTGTCGTTAATACCTATATAAGCGACACGTCGTCTACAAAATCATACACGACCTGATGGGTGGAAATGTAGGTCAAATTGTCGTTGATGCCGATATCTGCTTCGAATTGTCATTCAAGCCATATTAGTATGACTTTGTATATACATTGGTGCCATTTTAAAAGATGGATTTTAAGCTGTCTTTTTTAGCTTTTTATTATTACGACTAATTGTTAATACTTTTGGAAATCTACTGACCAAGAGAAAAGTGAAGGATATAAACTGATATACCGCATTTACATTTATTCGAGATTTCAAACTATAAAATTGCTGATGTTTACTCGTCCGTTTAATAAATTAAAAATTTCTACGTCAGATTCCATTTTTTTTTCGTTTGATTTTGTCGAATGTGCTTGATGCACGACAACATTAGTATTTTGCCGGTAAGCTTGTCGCCAACCGAGTGTTTTGATGACAAGTACAACAACATTTCACATTTTTCTTCCTTAGATTTTGTTGATTGTGTTAGATGCTCGACAATATTAGTATTTTGTCGGTCAGCATGTCGTCAACCGAGTGTTTTGACGATAAGTACATACATATTTCACATTTTGTCTTGAGGACAGCGTTGACGACAAAGTCGTGAATGACGGAACTTCCTACTGGGAAATACTCGTTGTTACGTAGAGTAAATAAATAGAGTAAATACCGAATTTACCATTTCGGTATTTACCCTTGTCCCATCACTACCCAGCAGCCCTTTGTCTAACAACTGAGGAAAAGCCTAACTTAATCGTTGTGAAAGTATGTATTAATGACATTTTAACGGTTAAATGTTGTAGTAAGCATATAACTGAAAAATTGAAACTTCACCTAGAGTTTCTGAAAGTCAGTTCATCAGATTGATATTTCTATTAAATTATCTTATAATATCTGCGTAGTACGACCACTAATAAATTTGCTCAAATGTTCAAATTCGTAAATGTATATTTCCCAACTTACTTAGAAACAGTATTTACCATTTAAACGCATCCAACCGACATGCATACATAGTTGGCCAAAAGTATCTTACTACCTTCTCCCCAGTTTGCAAAACTAATTTGACTTATACTATTTACTATTATATATTTCTACCAAAACTTAGATATTAAATTTTCTGTAAATTCATCTTCTGTATATGAATTCATAATCAAATAAATATAAAATGCCAGCTACAAACTTATATTATATTCATGCCAATAGAGTTGCTTACAATTTCTCAAGTGTTATTAAATGAAAATAGTAATAAAAAAACAGTTATGAATATATCAAATGTGTATGGGAAATATGAATACATACCTAAGTATTTATATGAATGTTTCCTCACCAAATACGATAGTAGTAGTTTTCATATTTTTTGGAGTACTCTCCAGACATTCAGCCAACCGGCATTTCTGCGCTTTTGCAACTAACTATGTAGTAATTCGCATAGGATGGAGTAATATCCTCAAGTCTGGAGTGTAAAAAGCGGAAAAAAGAAGCAAAAAAAAACAACATAGGGAACCTAAATGTACGTAAAACGTACGAGCAGAAAAAGCAAATGTGAAAAAATCAATAAAAAGGCAACGTTGAGAACAGACGAGCTGAGGGACGGACATGCATAAAAATGGACGGACAGACAGACAAACTCATAGTCAGACAGACAATCGAAAAAATATGAAAAGAATGCTTAGGCAGTGATAATGAAAAAGAGATTGTATATAATGGCACAAGCATTTTCCCTTTTTGCAGCAGCAGCAACAGCAACACACATACATGTTTACAAAAACAGCCAAAGGATATGATGAAATATGAGATAAATGTCAAAGGTTACAGCGAATAGCGATGCTGAAATTGTTGCCAGAGAAATGAAATGAGAAAATGTCTTTTCTGAAATAACTTTTACATAATTTAATTAAATGCATGAATGAAACATTTGCTCCTCGAGTCACATTGTGAACGATAACATTTCAATATTTTATGAATGTGAGTGAGTGAGTGATTTTTTGTTTCGCCTTTTTGTGCATTAAAGAGTTGTTGTTGGTGTGTTTTTCGCGTTTTGCTTTTTTCTGCTGTACTCACTATATTCAACGGATTTCCTGTTATTTAAACTCTTAGCCAGACAAGACAGACACCGAGAGCCTAGCCCGCTGGCTTGGGTGGCTTCTTTTTGGTGCTGCTGCTTCTTTTTTAGGGTTTTCGGACGGCAAGTCTCCGGCTGTGTGAAGTCTAGTACGTTCTACTCCAGACATCAATTACAATACGACCAACAACGATGACGTCTATGACAATGACTCTACAACGGTAGAGTAAAATAGTAAAATTTGTGGTGCAGTTGTATGTCGACGATGTATTTGTTTCTTTGGTTTGGTTCATTATCATTATAATATTTTATGGTTTTTCCATATTTGTCTGTGCGGTGCAATGTCTGCAGTTTGCATACACAGATACAATATATAAATGTTTTTTCATTTATTAGTAAAGTTTTTCATGTTGGTTTTAAAAGATCTCAGAACATTTTGTTTGTTGCTGCGCCATACATTAGATTTTGTTGTAATTTTGTGGTGAATAACTAAACTTAATTTCACTATACACTCCATGAATGAGGTATGGAATAGCTTCTCGCTTTGTTGTGAACAAACGGCACCTACTTGTTTATCGACAAATGCGAACGTCACTGTTTGAGAAGCTTTTACTAGACATGCCGATTATCTCAACACTTATACTGCGACGTTGCTGTCGACAACATCGAGGGGGCCGGCAATGAACGAAAAATTATGATGACTGAAGGCGGGAATCGAACTCGGAATCTCCTGCATGGTAGTCGCGAGTTCTAACCAGTATGCCACGGCCGGTCCCAGGTGAATAACTTTAGTAATGAAAAAAAAAAACTTAATTTTCCTTTACATAAATAAGGTATGGTTGCTTCGCGCGTTGTTGTGAATTAACACGCTTTCTATTTGAGATTCACAACAAATGGCACCTAATTGTTTATCGACGAATAAATTGTTCTTGAGGTTTTAATGCTAAAATTAGAAGGGAAGGTGCTCTAAGTTCAACTGTCGGAAAACTCAGTCTACCTTACAACACCTCCGATAACGAATTCAGACTTATTATTAGCTTCGGGATCGCAAAATCTGGGTGAAACCAGATTTTCGTATAAAGACCAAAACACAAGAAACCAGATTGAAATCTTATTAATCGATGGAAGGCATGTCTCAAGCGTTACGGACGCGCGTGTGATTCAAGATAGTTGCAACCAAGGTACGCCCGCGGTTAAGTAGTGTTAAAAACCTTTATAACCAAACGCAAAGAAAGCTAGACATCACGAAGCTGCATACCACCGAGATAGCCAAAGCCTACTCCAACCAACACTTTCAATTGCTGCATGTTAACGCTCCTAATTCTGATATTCCCAACACACAGCAGCAGCTTATTGCGATTTCCATGACCTCTGCAGTAACGACCGCACTGGGTTATGTAAGAAAACAGAAAGCCAGGACATTGTAAAGTACAGGAATTGGGGTGAAGCCCGAAAGTTTTACCAAAATGTTTAAAACAAAGGTTTTGAAACGGGGTTCCACACCTGTATGGACAAAGATGGAAATGTGAAGGGAACATTTTCGTACTCTACTCATTCGCGAATGCAACATAAGTGACGAAATCTCGACAATCATCGACGACGGAGCGATATAATGAGAAAATGAAAAGATAAAGCGCCTCTTCAGGTGGAAAAAGCGCCTGAAGAAAAAAAGAGAGAATCAGGATATCGAAAATTACAGGAACAAAGCTGAAGCCCAAAAGTTCTTCCAAAAGGTTAAAGCAATGGTTTTGGAACAGGGATCCCCACATGTAAGGTCAAAGATGGATATTAAAAGGGAACACTTTCGAACTCTGCTCGTTCCCAATGACAGCATACTTGTAAGCCAATTATCTGCGACGAAGTAGTTTGTCAACCGATGAGCCAAAACGAGATCACGGCAATTGCACGACTTAAAAACAATAAAGCTGAGAAGAACGATTGACTGCCGGCAGAGATTTTTAAGGCTGGCAGCGATAAGCTGACAATGTGCATGTACCATCTTATTAACCCAAATTAATGCATGTCCAATGGAATGCATATCCAATGATTGGAATCTGAGTGTTCTGTGTCCTAAGCTTACAAAAGGCAATTCAAGTGTATGCACTAACTATCGCGGGATCAGCTTTTTACCCATCGCATACAAGGTCTTGTCTAGTGTGTTTTCTTAATGAACATAATTGGAAATTATTGAGGTGTGGCTTTAGACTTGGTAAATCCACGACCGATCAGATATTCACACTACGACAAATTCTGGAGAGGACCAAAGGAATGCAGATCGATACTTACCATATCGATTACAAAGTTGCATTGAATAGATCGATACGACAGAAACTAGATGCTATTGCTGAGATTGGTATTCCTGCGAAGTTGATATGACTTTGGGTAATGACTTTGTTTTCATCGTTCGGCTTAAGATTTAAGATCTACTCTATTACAGCTAATAGAGTTTGTTTTACAAGAGATGTGTGAAATGTGTCACATAATCCTGGCAGGGCGGATAGCTATTTCGATAGTTGCCAAAATATCATCATCAGGACCCTTTGCTGAGATTTCTTCACACATCATCACAAACTTAAGTGTTAAAAGCTTCAAGAAAGCATCGAGAAGCTTAAACACACCGGTTCGAAGATGGCATCAACAAAAACCACACGTCATCATAATCCACACAAGCTCTTGTCTTTGTATTTGTCCATTGGACAAAATTGCATTGTTTTTCTCTTGTTTTTTTTGTCGATCTATGCATAATGTGAATTTTTCGGTTTAAGATCAACTCTATTATTGCTAATAGAGTTTGTTTTACAACTAACCGACGTGTAGTCTTTAGTGAAAATGGACGAACATCTGACAGAGCCCTTTTAGACCAAGCGAGGCTTTAGACAAGGCGATAGTCTGTCTTGCAATCTCTTTAACATCATAATGGAGATGATCATACTGAATGCTGAAGTAATCACTACTGGTACCATCATAAATAAAAGGCACATGATGACTGACTGACTGACTGATGACTGAGGAATGTTACTACAGCCTTCTCAAGCATTGAGCAACAGTTGACAGAAGTGTGACGTTGAATGCGTTTTGACTACTATAACTACTAGATCGCAAACTCCTTATCCTATGCGATAAGTAAACTATTTAATGACAGGACCCTGTATCGACGAACAAAGATCCAACCCTACACTGATCCTACCTGTCTTGCTCTGCAGCGCAGAATCCTGGGTAATCTGGCAGTCTTCGAAAAAAAAATAATTTGCAAAATAAAGGGTTTTCCAATAAGATGTGTTATTTTGGTATCCAAAGAAAAATGCCATTTTTTGAGATAAATGATCGGATGTTTGTTTCGTAATAAAGACGGTATGCCGTTAATACTGAAAAACAACATCAGCCAAATGGCCACCATTAGCACGCTTACAGGACCATATCCTTTTCACGAACCTATGTCCTCGATAGCCTCACGAATTTTATCTTTGGGGTCTTGAATCGACCTTGAGCTGTTAGCTTATCTTTCACGTGGCCCCAAAGAAAGAAGTCGAAAGTTGATAAATCACAAGATCTGGGTGGCCAATTGTGATCACCTTTTCGAGAGTTAACACGGTCCGGAAACTTTTCCTGTAAACCATCAATGGTTTCGTTGCTTGCGTGGCACGTAGCGCCGTCTTGTTGAAAGTAAACGTTGTCCAGATCAATACCATCCAACTCCGACCATAAAAAATCATTTATCATTTCTCGATAGCGAAATCCATTCACCGTAGCTATTGATCCAACCTCATTTTTGAAAAAGTAAGGTCCAATGACCCCGCCGGACCATAAACCGCACCAAACAGTCACACTTTGAGGATGGAGAGGCTTCTCAACAATAACTCTTTGGTTTCCCAAGCCCCCCTGATGCGAAAATTATGCCTTTCTTATTTTATTTTATTTTATTTTGAATAGAAGTTTTTCTATAGAAGTTTGTAATCCTTGACATCCGTCCAAAGTTGAATTTTGAACAGTTTTTCAAAATTGGGCCAAAAATGTCCCTAACGGGTGGGAGCTAGAGGGTTAAAATGTTCCGAGAAAATATTCCCCTGATTGTTTTAATATAGGTCTCCAAAGACATGAAATACCCCAAACGTATTTTTACATATGATTTTTTATATTCATTGATTCAACTTTAGACCAAAAAAATCAAACATGTAACCACTGTAAAAAAAAATTTTGTTACTTAGGTCGTTTGATATTGGTTTGGTTCACCCCCGAAAAAGTGTGTTGCACTGTGTAATCAGTTCAGAAAATATTTTATACCCTATGATAATTCCTAGACATTTCACGGTAATTTCAAATGTACTCGTATTCTTGACAACTAAAATGTGTTGAAGAAAAATAATGTTGTTGCTATCAAACTTTCCGCCTGACCACTTCTTGCTGCTTATTTTGTTGGCAACCATTGCAAGCAACTTAACTAACAAATGCAAATTCTACACTCCATACCAGTACATTTTCTTATATTTTCGCATCATGATACGTTTTTTTTATTGTCTTGTCTTCGCTGCTGTAATGCTGATCAGGACAAAGTCCGGGTCATAATGAGGATGCTGGTGATTTTATGGTTGTTATTATTATTGTTGTTTTTGCTATTAACGTTGTTATTTGTTGCGGAGCCAGTTACTGGCTCGGGATGTGGTCTGGTTATCAGCAACGTGGCAACAACTGTGAAATTCCTAGAATTCATAATTAGTCAGACAAAGAAGAGAAACGATGAGTGCTGGGTGAGTCTGTGATGTTGCGAAAGTGCAGTATCACAATGGCTTTGTTTTGCAACAGAAAGTGACCAGATGTCAGAAGGATATGGAGAAGGAGTGTTATGGCAAGCGATATAATTGTTATGGGGTTTTTAAGGGCATGTGCTTACAAATAGAAGAGAGGAATTTAAAGTTTATAGTAATTATTTTGCATACTAAGCAGTGGCAACAGGAATTTATCCATCACTAGCCATATGCATAAAAGAATTCCCAGCGCTTCGGTCTTATGCGCTCCGTAGATATTTTGTCACATCAAGTTTAAATAACAGCTCTTTCACATAGTCTATGCAGCGAAGTTTTGGTCGACCACCTACTACGCCGACCATCAAGTTTATTGCCGTAGACTTTTCGAGCTGGAACATTTTCATCCATTCGTGCAACGTGTTCCAGCTAGCGCATTCGGTCTGTTTGAACGCGCTTGACTACGTCGATGTCGTTATACAGCTCATGGTTCTTTTGACGTCAGTACCCATCATTGAAAGTAATGCATAATGCAGTAATGTAATGCATAGAATTGGAAAATTATTGAGTTACAAGGTAATATCCTTGGATCATCATTAAAATGAAAAGTCATGGAAACTTACACCAATCCGTTAAATTTAATATTAATATTAAATCGAAAGTGGTCAGAGCCTGACCGACATCTCTCAATGAGATATCTAGAATAAGATAGTACTGACCAGGGGGATACCTAGACACAGCGGATTTGAGGGCAACTTCAAGGCGTATAAAGAGACCAGGCTCAACCAGGCCAGTCTTAGCCCTGCCAAAAGAATACAATATGTAACACGAAGCGCTTCGCCTACATGTCCACATGTAAAAGCACTATCGGAAATCTAACGTTGAGAACAGCAAACGAAAGATGGAAGCATGAAGTAACCTATAGGAAAGATAGAAAGTTATTGCCTAACCTGTCATGCAACCTTATATCAATCCAGTAAATCAAATACACGTTTTTTTCGTACTCATATTTAGCTGGTCACCTTTTTATTAACTCCACTTTGTTTACTACATTTTGCAATGTTTATACTTTTCACTTACTTACTCCTCTTTTTTACATTTATTCGGCATTTCATATGATGTCTTTGTTCTGTTTAAAGGTTCCTATAACGGTGCCATTGCTGCCGCTACTCGGGTTGGTGTAGTAAATGTTGTTGTTGAGGTTGTTGTGACTGATGATGTATCTGTTTCAACACTGCAAACTCACTGATAATGATGATGATGACACTTATACCGTCTGCTTTTATAATAATAATAATAATAATACTATGCAACAACAACTACAACAACGAAAGCGTAAAAAAAGAGAGCTAAAAGTGTTGAAGGCTGATTTCTTGTCTGTGGCTAAATGATGAAACGTTTTTACATTTCACGTTTGAAATGACTACTGGTGAAAAAATAACAAGTCTACAGAATATCTCATCAGTCATTTTGGTTAGGAGCTGTTAGTGGGAAACGAAAGGTTTATGTTAAAAATTTACGTAGCTGTCGAAAAGAAGTAGAAAATTCGTTATGCCATTTTTGGAATTAAAGTACTTAGATTCAATGTACTTATGTGTAAATAGTTAAATAATTATTAATTGTAAAAGTATTTACAATTAAAAATTACGTATTCGATGTAAAAAAATAAACATAAAATAATAATATATTAATTACAACCTTGGATTCTTTAAGAACTAACTGATTTTATTTGTCAACTTGCATACACCAAGGGGAAATCGACAGAAACTGCTCTTCATGCAATACTGTATCCCATAGAGAAATCATTAGAAATGAAAGAAGTACCTCTAGTAGCCTAATGTAAATATAGCATTTAGCAATATCAAACCCCTCTGCATAATGACAGAGCTTAACAGCCTACGGACCAACTTAAACATTAGCAAAAAGATCCGCAACATGCTACTTAAGAGAACTATCACATCCAAGTTTGTAAATCACAACCTCAACAGAAGGGTAACAAGATGTAGACCACAAGGAGGAGGAACCTAACGTGCTCAAACACTTGGAGTCGGAAGGGTGCACGGTGGTAGCATACGCAAGAAGGATATACGAGTAGCACTATGTATCTCGGAGAAGAGACTACCATTCCTAGACCGAAAGTTGCAAACTATATCAAAATCTTAGCGGACTGCTCAGCCAGCAAGGGAATGATTGCAAATCCATATAAAAGAGAATTAGTACTGTTTATTGGGAAACAGAAAACTCCCACCCTATCCATCTGGGCAAGAAATAACTTAATTTCTCGAAACGTCAAACTACCTAGGTATTTTTTTTAAAAAGGAAACTAAATTGAAGACAACACATAGAAAGCAGATCCAACAAGGCACGTGCAGGAATGCTATTTGGAAACTGGGGACTCAAACCAAAAGTAAAACTTAAGAATTACAAAGATCAAGTTCCGATAATTGGATCATGTTCAACGATCCTCCTGTCTCCTAAATACCAGATGTATAAGGTCGACGACCCTGTAAGGCACCCTACACGGTACATAATCTACTACCACCTCAAATCAGCCTAAACGATATAGGAAGCTGGAATCCATCTCTCTGTCACTTAAGGATCCTCAACCAACTCCATATCTCACCTGAAGCTGACTACATGCTTAGTACACGGAAATCGAACAACCTCTACGAAATCAGAACACCCTCCAAAAAGAGTGGACAAATATCTAAAACGCTGTGTTTGGAATTCTTTGAAATTCTTTACTGATAGGTCCAAACTGGTCGGATACGGTATCTACTCCGCGGATTTAAGCCTAAGTATAAGATCAATGATTATAGATTTTTCAAGCGGAAATACGCGAGGAAATTATAACTGGGAATATTCTCTCGTTCTCGGACATTCTAGCGACGGTAAATAACCTCATCTCCAAATCAAAAGTGGTCAGGGCCTGCCGGGCATCTCTTAACGACATATCCAAGAATAACAGATTTCTGCTCAGGTGAATGTCTGTACACAGAGGATGTGAGGGTAACTGCAGGGCGTTAAAAAATACAGGCAAGCCCTCAGCCTCAACCCTGCAGGAAAGCTACATGGAATACACAGCGCTTCTTCTATATGGCCACATGTAAAAGTACTATCGGTAGTCTAACATTAAGAACAGCACTTGACAGATGGAAGACTGAGGGAACCTTTAGGAAAGCCAGGTAAACTGGGCTGAATACAGCCCTAAACGTACATCGAATATAATAAATTTCGAAAGAGAGCAGATTGGGATGCCTAACGGGACATGCTAGACACGCGAACAGAATGGGATTTGCAATAAAAGCGAGTACATCTAACGCGGGACAGCAGAAGTAAATCACCCCACCGACCATCCCTACGGGAAAATGAACCGGAACAGCACCAGTCACGGGACCGGTTCCCTGGGGTGCATGAACCGGTTCTAGTTCCGGAACTTTTGTATGTAGAGAACCGGTACGTTTTGTATGGGGTTGGCCACTAAAGTGTCAATTGACACCTAAATGATACTTTGTGATGTATCTTGAACCGGTTTAACAGTACAAGCCTTACGACAGGTTCAGTAAAAACCAGCAACTTATCTATGATATCTGTTTTTTGTTAATATGCCCCAAAATAAGACGGAAAAATTAAATAAAACTTTTTGATAAATTACTTAGTTGTCTTGGGTTAAATTATATATGTATAAATATTTTATATTTTTCTGACTTTTCTACTTATTTATAAACAACGCCGCAGAATACTACAGATCAGACAAATTGACTTTTGGTGACAAATACCCTCTTCACGCGTCCTGAGATAGGTACACTCAGGTAAATTAACACCACTTTTCCCGAAGGGATATTATATGTGACTGGAAACCCTAGGAAATCTCCAATATACTATAGACGGAATCTACCAAACCGCTGAAAGAAACTCATAACGCAATCAGGCACCACATACGCTGACGGAATCAGTTGAACGGATGCTACGAACACCCATGGGTATCACCACGAATCCATAATAGCCTAAGAGATTCTCTCCCTTCAGGAAACGATGCCGAAAGTTGCATCTTGTTGCGTTTACGCCTCATTCGAAAGGAGTTAATTCTTCATTCGCTGATACTAACAACATAGACCCACTTTGTCTGATACCTTCTGAATACCTGAGAAGGTTGCAGTCATATCTCGCAAATTGAATCTTATTTACTACAGCATTGGCTTAGAAAAGTCCTTCACAAAACTCCTTGTCAATCAAGCTCATTCCGCAAAATCGTATGAGCAGCGGGGGAGTGCCGAAGTTTGCATTGGATTCAAGTTATTTTTGTCATTTCATTAGGCTGTCGAAGGCAGCCATATGTTTGACCTTATAAAAATTGGCTTTGGATAGCTACTACGATGGGCTATGACCTGTGATTTGGGGGGTGAACTCTCAGAAAACAGGATTTGTTCTCTTTACCCTTAGACATAACGTCGAAGTCTTCAGACCACCGCAACAGAATGGTGTCGAACTTAAGATCTCAATGGAGGCCAAGTACATAGGTGTTGTTATCGATCATAAGATAACGTATCAAGGAATATCGAGGAGAGGTTAAAAAGGGGTGTGAGTGCCATTTATGCGTACTGGAATCTTATAGGTATAAGCTAAGAACTCAGCCTGAAAGTGACAATGGGTATGTATATTGCAGTAGTTCGGCCTATTATTGCACATCTATTTCTGATTTGGTGGGAGAGCCTAAATACGAATAATTTATTGAACACTCTCAACAAGGTCTAAACGGGGGAATGAAGATTACTGGCGTTAGACGAAGCACAACGCAAGCGGCTTTGGATGCATTCCTGTGCCTTCCGTCTCTGGACTTGTACGTCAAGGCCATTGCGTGACGAGGGGCTATCAGATTGAGGAAGACTCTTTTCATCTGCCAACTCTTACTGATTTTGTTGTTTTCGTAAAGTAGACGATAAATTTCGGGACCGGCCGTGGCATAGTGGTTAGAACACCCGACTACCATGCGGGAGATCCGTGGTTCGATTCTCGGCTACAGTCATCTAAATTATTCTTTCACTGCCGGCCCCTTCGATTTTGTCTAGTAAAAGCAAGTAGGTGCCGTTTTGTTATAAATCTGAAATAGAAAGCGTGTTAATTCACAACAACGCGTTACTCAGTCAGGGGTATAAAGGGAAATTAAATTTTTTTTAAGGCAATGTATTTCGTGAAAACTCGGAATGACGGCGGGACTCCTTATGGTGACTCCATTTCTGTCTTAACGGACGGATCAAAGAGGGAATATGGCACAGCGGCTGGTGTTAACAGCGAGGACCTCCAGCTAAGTCTCTCATGCTAGCTACGTAATTAATGCAGTGTTTTTCAGACTGAGGTACTGGCCATACAGAAAATCGCAGGGACTATTGCGGGATAAAGAATCGGCACTATGAGACGGTTAACCAACTGTATGGATATTCAAGATGCAATAAAACCGATCAATTCTACATTTTGTTAATTAAAGTTGGTGAGGAACTGTAAGGAGAAGTTTGATGGACCAAAGCCACTGGATGTTAGTATCTGTTGGGATGCAGGACATTGCGAGAACCCTGGTAATAAACCGGCCGACTTATTGGCCAGAGGACTTTGGCCAGAGGAGGCTGTACTACGCCTGATAATAACTCTCTGTGAAATGTTCACCCTCCCACTTCAAAGTTGGTGAGGAACTGTTAGCAGAAGTTGGATGGATTAAAGCCTCCCACTTGTTACCTTTTACGCCTAGTGGAGAACTAGATGTAGGAAACAGCAAGCAGACATTGGACCTCAAGAAACGATTATATAACTGCTATGTAGCAGATCACTACCGAGGTACATGGTTGGCCTGTGCAGGGGTGATTTAATAATATTCTTTGTAATTTTAACTGGCCACTTTATTATCAGACACAGGTATATGGGATAGATCCATACCGGACTACTGACGAAGAGGGAACGAGACGATAGAGCATCTTCAATGTGCTGTCTCGCACTAGTCCGTTGGAGGCCAAGATAATTAGGGAAAGGTTATATACAGGACCTATAGTCTCTCTCCTCAGTCGGAGTATGGCCAATATGATTGGGGTTTTCCACGGTTTTCTCTTCTTTCTTCAACTTTCGACTTGCTACTTCTTTAACAGGCAATTATAATGGATCAACAGATCCCGGTGTGTATTGTAATCAGATTTCTAACAGATTATACGTGTCCACAACCTAATCTTATCTACATAAAAGTAATAATATAATATATGTCTTCATCTATATATCCCGTCCATATTTTGGGTAAACCCTTCTTCCAGCACTTCTCTCATACATTGAATCATTAAAACTGAGTGTGATTGAATTTATGAATAACTAAAACACTTCTTGGCTATTACGTTGTCTCTGTTATGAATTTTCGAAAGGCATTCTCCCAAGTTCCATATTTTCTCAAGAGTTCGTTGAACCCTACCAAAACAGCTAAAGTCTTTGATGGTGGAGGCAGTAGTAGTTGTGCTCCACCACTCTCTAATCATTGGAGTTGGTCTATTTTCTTATGTACTCATCGTATATACATGTAACTGCTTTCTTTAACGTTTATTTTGGCATTTTCTATACAATTTTCAAAATTCAACTTCCACTCTAAACATCCGCCTCTCCTCACGACTACCCCATACAAATTACCATATTAAAGTAAACAACATTGAAGATTTTTTTCTATTCACTTTGTTTTATGACTTGTTTTAGTTGTCTTCTCACTATGTTCGTTCATTCATTCATCTTCAAATGCACTCTAGTTTAGAGATTGAATGGAACAGGGGCTGCTGCATGGTTGGCCGACTGGCTGGCTTGGCGGCTGGTTGACTGCTACTCCAACTTCAACTTCTACAAGTCAACAATCATGCTGACATGTTACTTGGGAAAAGTAATAATTAATGGTCTGTTAAATATTGTCGTTTATTAAACTCCGTACAATCTGGATTTGTACAACGGTATCTGTTGTGGATTGTGGCAAATAGTTGTACCAACTTGGAGCCATTGACATGTACCAGTGCATACATATGAGTACATACATACGAGTACATATGTATCTACATCTACGTTGTATGTTTGCCAGCACATTTGGTGGGTGTCATTTAGAGTTGGAATAAATCAGATTATAAATTACTTTCAGTTTGGGCGCTCGTAACATGTGAGTGAGAAATATGTGAGTAATAGACATTTCCTTGTATCTTGGCATCATATGTCTGGGCATTTCTCAATGGTCCAATGTAAAGTTATAATACCAAGCTGTCAGTTGGGATTAAAGGTTAAAGGCAACGCCAACGAGAAATGTCAATAGAAATAATGTGTAAAATGATTTCATTAAGAAAATGGGACACAGTTGTAAAAGAAAATTATATTATAACGCAAAAAATGATAGTTATAGGCTTGTTATTTCCTGTATTTGTATATTCGAGTGAAATGAATGTTCACTGTACGAAGCAGAGAATTATTAAGAAATATTTTAGATAATGACTTAAACTCTGGAATATATTAAACTTATAAGATCAGTGGTAGGCATAACCGAAGGCACGCACACAACAATATGGTGTGATTGTGTGCAGTCGCGTAAAAAGAGTCTGCGCTGTCAAATTATACACGGAGAAGATGTTGTGCTCTCCCAACAATTGTGCTCTCATGCTATCCCAAAATAATAAATAGTTAAACACTGTTACTCTGTCTACTCTTGTGTCTGTTTTTTGTTGAACTCAACACAAGCGTGTGTAGCGTTGGTTTCATAACATTCAAGCAGTGACTAAATCTTTTCAATCAAACAAAACTTTCGTGTCCGTGTGTAAAAAACCTTTACTGCCAGACTCGCGAGGGTATGGGATGCCTTTTTTGTTAGTTACAACCTAAACAAAGAAAAATAGGACCTTTTACGGACTATTGAAAATAGCATATTTTGTCAACCCATTGACAATATTCAAGGAATGGGAATTTATTTGAAAGGACAACTCCTCACATAGAAAAGAATTCCAATAGTATTTTGTGCGTTCTTAAACCAACTTATTATAAAAAGATTTGATAGTGTTTCAATTATAAAAAAATAACTTTACGAGCTAGAATGATTTCGTACACTCGCATAACAGCATTCCTGTATGTGGATATGGCTAAACAGCACATGCATATTTACAGCGGAGACCTGCAATTAAGCCTCTCTTTCAGGCTACACAATGAATGCAGTGTTTTTCAGACTCATTTAGAAAGCCGCGATGACATATTATGGGATGTGGAATTTTTACTAGCAGTCGGAAAACCATTTGTGTGGATAGTCAGGCTGCAATAAAAGCGATCAATGCTACGTTGTGTAGATCAAAATCAAAAAGGAGAAGCTGTGTGAACTAACGCCACTGGATGTCCGGCTTTGTTGGGTCCCAGAAGGCTGAACTATGCCCGATCATGACTATCTGGAAAATGTCAACCTTCCCATATGTAACCTCTTTGGCCTAGATGTGGACTGGATGTGGAAAACAGCCAGCATATGTTGGATATCCAGAAACGAATGTATAACTGCTAGATGGTTGCAGCCCCGATATAGCAGACATGGTTGGCCTGAAGTAATTTAAGACTGTCCTGTGGAATTCTAACTGGCTACTGCACTATTAGGCACTTGACAGCCAATTGGGATAGATCCATTCCGGAATGCGGTGTGTGTGTGAGGACGAGGTCGAGTCCGAGACGATGGAACATCTTCTATGTAGCTGTCTCGCTCAAGCCCATAGGAGGATAACCATCTGTGTGGAAAACCAGGCTGCAAAAAAAAGCGATCAATTCTAAATTTTGTAAATCAAAATTGGTGAGGAACTGTAAGAAGAATTAGTATGGGCTAAAGCCTCCGGATACCAGCCACAGGCTGCAAAAAAAGCGATCAATTCTACATTTTGTAAATCAAAATTGGTGAGAAACTGATGTTTTGTTTGCCCACTCCTTCGTCGTCCATCGAGTTTATTTCCGAAGACTTTTCGATCTGGGGCATATTCATCGTGTCCAAGCCAGCGCACTCGGTCTATTTGAACACGTATAACGTATAACGACCTACGTCGATGTCGTTATACAGCTCAAAGTTCATTCGAAGTCGGATCTCATCTCCCAGAATAGATTGATCCGATTGTGTCATTACCCAGGATTTTGCGCTGTAGAGCAAGACAGGTAGGAGAGAGAGAGCTCTTCGTCAATAATTCGCTTGCTTAGCGCGGTTTGCGATCAAAACTCGTCTTTTGATTTGATTTGAAGGCTGAGATTATTTTTTTTGGTTTATGGCGGAGCCAAGGTAGACAAACTCATGTACTATTTCTTAGTCATAGTTGTCAATGTTCACGCAGCGTCCCAAACGAGTAGACTTTTTGTTCGTAAAAGCAAATAACTTGGTTTTACCCTCACTTACTCGTACTCTGAGACTCACTTCTGCTGACTGCTTCTCAATGCTTAAAAAGGCCGCAGTGACATCCCGTAGTCCTCGGCCAATAATATCTATATCATTGGAATACACGAGTAGCATGTGATAATACAAGTCGTGTGTACTGCAGTCTTCCGCTTGATCATCTCCGAATCGCCTTGTCAAAAGTCTCGCTTGGTAGAAGACTTCGTGTCGTTCAGTGTCAACCCGCAAAGTGTCATCCCCAGTTTTGCGGGGATATAAAACTCAGCCATAGCATCTAATAGTTTCTGTCGTATCGGCCAGTCTAATGCAGCTTTGTAAGCGAAATACAGATGTTAGGTGTCGATCTGCATTTTTTGGGTCTTTTCCAGGAGTTGTCGTAGTGTGATTACCTGGTCGGTCGTGGATTTACCAAGTCTTATGAAATACTAATAAGGTCCAAACTGGTTCGCTAGCATGGGTTTTAGTCTTTCACATAATACATTAGGCAGGACCATATAGGATATGACCAAAAGGCTGATTCCGCGATAGTTGGTACACACATCTGGATCGCCGTTCTTAAGCACAGGGCATAGAACACTCAGATTCCAATTATCGGGCATGTATTCCTTGAGCCAAATCGTGTTTAAGAGCTCATCATAGTTCTATCACAATTACTCACAATTTTATCTTGGTTAAAGAAAATATGACTTTACAGTTTTGTTTCTAGAATTAAAACAAGTTTAACAACATATCAAATATGTAAAGAATATGTAATTGTTTTAATATTTGCCTTTGTTGGAACAAAGATGTAGGAAACTTATTGGCATAGTATTGCATATGCTTCGTAAGCCAGAATCATTGCAGTAATAATATTTAACATTTAAAACATTACACGACATTCTAAAGGTAGAAAATATAAAATCAGGCAGTAACATTACAAATTTAGAAAATCGCAACACATCGGATACTTTTGAAAATAACACATATCCCTGCAGGACATTTGCTACAGTACCCTTACATATCTTAAAGACTTCCACCCACACTTTACTTTCAGTGACAAACAGCAACAACATGTTTTGATTATGTCGAAGGAAAAAAAACCAAATTACTGACACATACGAATACACACACACACACACAGTGGCAATAACCGTCATCTGTCTGTGCAAACATAGAAAATCCTTTGCATACCGCTTTTCGACTTATCTGCCAAGCATTTAACACAATCTCTGGGTTGGTGACAACGCACCGTTTATAATCGCCAGCACATCACTCGCCGGCATCGTCATCAACAACTTCATAGTCATCATCGTTCGCAAACATAAACGAGGTGACAAAAATTCTGATTTGAATAGGCAGCCATATTTTGTCACAGGACAAGCAACAACAACACACAAAGAAATTTACTTCTTAAACCCTCTACGTCGTACATACCCATAGAAGCCACACAACTTTAATCGCACTGGCTGACTACCTGGCCGGCGGTTAGAGTTTGTGTGTTAGCTGCGTGAGGCTGTCTCTCTGTCTGTCTGTCTGTCCTTCTGTTAGAGCGGCAGTTGGTACTTATGATAATAAGATGGTCATTATGCAGAAAATTTCTACTCACAAATTGTTCCGTGCCTGAGACTGAAGGTGCATTGCATAGAAGTTTGTGTAGAGGAGGGAAAAGAAACGAGGTAAAAATGACTACTTATAAGGCACAACACGGATGGAAATCCTGCGAAAAACTAACGTTCATATAAAGACAAGAGATTAAGAGTATTTTTTCTGTTTTTTTTTGTTTACCTGGCATTGTCCTTCACTGGTACTTTGTTTGTTGGAACATCATGTGTTTTATTGTTCCCACTTTCGTTGTTGTTTTTTTTTTCGATTTGAGTACCCGTTGTTTTAGAGAGTGGTGGAGTGGTAGTGGGTTTACAAGATAGCCAGTAAGAACGCTATAAACTAGCACAAGCGTTAAGTGTCCTAAAGGTCTTTGTCCACAAAGTGTTTGTCCTTTAAGCGCCTTTAATTTACGAGCCAAGTGGTCATTGAGGGTTAACAGAGCACAATGGGGGAATTTGGAAGAAGCTTGTGTAAGAATTTAGTATTTCTGTTTTCATTAGAGTGCAACGAATTGGCGCACATATGTTATAACGATTGGATAATTTCGCATTTTTATGATCAAAATGTCAAAGCAGTCGGGATAGAAGAAATATATTGACATGTTGTTCTGCTTTAAAATGTAACTGTCCTTAAAAACTGGGATTTCATTAGTATTGTAGTGTAGACTATGAGAAAATGAGGCCAATGCTCGAAAGGAAATTTCATACTTTCATACCCCATATGGACTCTTGGATTAACGGAGCACCCAGTGTAGTGGGATACGTGCATATCTTCACGGATATGTCTAACGAATTGTTAGGGGAATGTGGATACCTGAGGAGTCGAGTCAGAGAGTTAAAACAACGCTCGTACAATAGGTTTTTCTGAGCCACATTTTGCAGAACAATTAAATGTTGTAAAGACCCTTTTTTAAGATGGAGATACCGTTTTTGAGATATCGTAGAATTTTCTGAGCCTCGTGTTTGTAGAACATTTGAATGTTGTAAAGTCCCATTTTAAAGTCGTTTGCTGACATTACTCGAAATAAGGACGAAAAGGTCACATCGAGATAGAGAATTTAAATGTTCCATAAGAAAAATCCTCGTTAAATTGCATTGAAGACATCTGATAGCGAAAATGCACTAAAAATTTTTAAGACGATTCTGCGAGAACGCAGCGGAGATGGTCAAAAGGTTCCAATTGTGTACATGCGGGACAGAGGTGAATAAAAGCAAATATATATATCTTTTGTCACTGTTCAAACTTATGATAACAATACTTTTGTCAGTCTTGACAGAAAATTATATGATATGCAGACATGTTGCATGCGGCATGAAAGTCATGGGAAACGACTTCTTTAGAAAATTATTATATTGAGGTATAAAAAGCATCCAGAGAAATCTAAATGTCCATCACTCTCAAGGTGAAGAATGACAACAATAGGATCATCCTTTTTTACGGACCTCATCAATTTCAATGTATACTTCTTCTTATTTACCGGGAACAAAAGATATTCATCCATTACAAGCCAGTGGGTCCAAGGTGGGCAAAATCATCTACCACTGCAAAGGTTAAGTTACGTTCACGCATCGTTCCAAAGATTATACTCTTTTTTCGTTGAAACAAATAGCATTTATCATCAAACCCACTTTAGCCGACTGCTTCTCAATGTATAAAAAGGCCGTAGTAACATCTATCAGTCGTCGTCTGTCTGCTTAAAACTTTCTCACACTACAGTCGGTGCTCTATTGATCCATTGTGATTGCCCGATAAAGAAGGAAAGGGAAATAGGAAAGTAAAACCAGTAAGAAAGTTTCAGTCGGGCAACCCGACTTGCATATACCATCACCCTTAGCAAAACAAAAAATTTTATATTATATTGATATTATTACTCGATTTCTAAAGTGGGCGGAGTGGTACATTTGTATGGGAGGTACCAGAAGGGGCGTGTCTAGACTTCCAGACTTTTTCTCCATAACGTTATCCTGTTATAGCTTTACTAAATACAGAATTTGGGCACGATCGCGTTAGGTCTATTAATAATATTAACCGATTTCTAAAGTAGGCGGTACCAGATGTGTATGGGAGGTACCAGAAGGGGCTTGTCTAGACTTCCAGACTTTTTCTCCAAAACTTTGTCCTGTAATAGCTTTACTAATTACAGAATTTGGGCACGATCGCGTTGGGTGTATTGATATTATTACTCCATCTCTAAAGTGGGCGGAAAGGTACATTTGTATGGGAGTTACCAGAAGGGGCGTTTCTAGACATCCAGATTTTGTCTCTAAAATTGTATCCTGCTTAAACTTTACTAAATACAGAATTTGTGCACGATCGCGTTAAGTCTATTAATAATATTAACCGATTTCTAAAGTGGGCGGTACCAGATGTGTATGGGATGTACCAGAAGAAGCGTGGCTAGACTTTCAGTTTTTTTTCTCAAAAGCTGTATCCTGCTATAGCTTTACTAAATAAAGAATTTGAGTACGAGTGCTTTGGATTTATTGATATTATTACTCTATCTCTAAAGTGGGCGGAAAGGTACATTTGTATGGGAGGTACCAGAAGGGGCGTGGCTAGACTTCCAATTTTTTTCCAAAACTTTATCCTTTTATAGCTTTACTAAGTACATAATTTGGGTACGATCCCGATGGGTGTATTGATATTATTACTCGATTTCTAAAGTGGGCGGAATGATGTATTGGTATGGGAGGTACCAAAAGGGGCGGGGCCATGTAGCTCATTTGCAATACCTTAAGTAGTTTTGGGGAAATATTAACTCGTGCAAAATTTCAAAACATTTGGTTGCGTCTTTCGAAAGTTATCGTGCGCACCAGCCGGACAGACAGACGGACATGGCTCAAACGGCTTAAAAATTCATGAATCGAATTTGGTTCAAAGAAAACTAGGATCTAAAGTTACTCCTTCTATGTGTTACACTTTTGGGTCGTATCAAATGATACAAATAGTATAGAAATAAAAAACGTCTACGTATAGATAATGAGGGAAGAGAGGATCGTGGAGAAACCATTACAAGATGTACGTAAGTCCATCATCTTGACCCAGTTAATCATGGAAGGCAGTTACTTACTTCCTCTGAGGAAAGAGACACTAGGTCCTCTATATAACCTAGACCCAAGTATCCTTGTCTCCTATGGGCTAGAGGGGGACAGTTACAAATAAGATGTTCCATAGCTTCGGACATCTCCTAGTCTACAGACTCACGGCAGTAGTCGGGTATGGACATATACCATTTGTCTGTTAACCGCTTGATATTGCAGTGGCCAGTTAAAAATTACACACTGGCCAACCATATTGTTGGTATACTGCGTAAACTTCACTTTTAGTGTTTTTGAGTTACTGATGATCAAGTGTTTATGGCCGCCTCTGTTTTGATACAAATACTAGAAGACATAGACTAGAGGGCATAGACTATGCCTTTGGGGACACATTTGCATCATTAAGTCCATTTCAGAAAGAAGTGGAGTTCATCAGTTTAAGTAGTATACAAACGATATTCTGCCGAAGGGATCAGCTAAATTCGGGCCACACTCATCTAACAGGTATACAATCGGTTCTGTAGACCCATTCATTCCACATACAGTCCTTCACTAAGCCAAAAAGGTAACAAATGGTCTGATATGATCAGGCATACTACAGCCTCCTCTTGCCAATAAGTCTGCTGATTTCCTTTTTGAGATATTGCACTGTCCCTCGATTTTATGTAAACTTACATTCAGAGGCTTTATCCAATCCAACTTCTCCTTATCGTTCCTTACCAACTTTGATTTGAACCATGTATAATTTTGAATGCAGCTCGGCTATCCACACAGAGGTTGATCCGCCTGCTAGTATCGATTCCACATACGAAGAGTCATCACCTCATCTTGAAAAAAAAACTGTATCATAAGGTAGCCTGAAAGAAAGGCTTGGCTGCAGGTCCTCGTTGTATACACCAGCTCTTGTGCCATGTCCCGCCGTGATTCTATTCCGATCCCGCCGGAACTTAAACGGCCACTTCGGGAAAATCCACACGTTTCATGAAAAATAAAATCAGTAAGAGGGAGCTGATGAAAACAGTTTTCATTTCCCATAAGCTGGAGAATATTCGCATGACCATGTGTGGATTGGTGGCAATCACCATCTTCAACCAGTATAATAGCCCCTTAAACCGCACTAGCCTTGACGAACAAGTCCACCCACCAAAAGCTCGGACATTGGCTGATATCCGACACATCTGTACATTGTCTGAACTCTTTTCCTTCAAATTTTCCTACGGTTTACATTCACAGCTGAGTAGGTCAGACATCCTGTCAACCACTTCCTACGTTTCTAGTAACGATTTCGGTCAGATTTCGGATCCGATATCGGAAGATATTTTCCTACCGAATTCACATATTTCGTAAGATATCGATCCGACATGTTGATTTTCCCTTCAGAATTTCCCTCGATTTACGTTCAGAAATCGTTGAGACGTCGGTACGACATGTCGTACATACATCAGATTTTCCTCAGCTGCGTTGGTCAGACTTCGTGTCAACACTCCATACGTTTTTAGTTACGAATTCATTCCGAAGACTTTGACGGAAGACTTTTGCCATATCGGAAGACTTTGCCGACTGTCGTACCGATTTCTGACCGATGTCTGAACGCTTTGTTTGCTGGGCAGGGGCGGAAAGCACAGGAACACATCCAAAGCCGCTTGCCGTTGCTTCTTCTAGCCCCAGTAATCCCCATCGCAGCCATTCTTTTGGACCTTGCTGGGCATTTTCAGTAAAATACTCCTGTTCCTCAATGTTCCTTGATCAATTAAGCTTCTAATCGAAAACAATACCTAAATACAAGACCTCCTAAATACTAGACCTCCACGCCATTCAGTTTCGGTGGTCTGAAGTCTTTGGCCTTATGTCTACGAGTAAATAGAACCAATTCCATTTGCACACCTATCATAATGTCCATAGATCATGATCCTTGTTTAATGATTTAAGAACTCCCTTTATCACAAAGAGCAATAAAAGAGGAAACAGAGCCCCCACTGTGGTATACCTCACGCAGCTTACGCCAAGTTCTGAGTTTACGACACGGTTTTTCAGCATGCAATCCATCAAATTCACCAGCGTTCGTGACACATTAAGTTTCTCCAGAGAGTTTCTTATCGAACACTAAAAGGAGGGACACGTCGACAACGCAGAACTATGTAAATGAAATAAAGTACCTATTTCGTAATCCATGACATCAGTATGACATTGTAAGCGAGCGATCTAAATACTTAGAATGTGTAATGAAATAATATTGTCCACTCATTATAAATCCGACTGAAATAGCACCTACTGACATTGTCACTTACTTCGTAATCAAGCGTGTTATTAAGCTCGCTTAAAACTCCGCCTATAACGTAATTGCTACTGATACGGCACTTACTGACATCGTCGCTTACTTTGTAAGCAAGAGCGCATTGATTAAACTGTCTATGACTCTCCTATGCTAAATTTAAGGGGAAATATAAGCGAGAGAATCATCACTGATTGCTACTAAATGTAGCTGACATCAGCGATTAAGTAATGGCTATTTTTAACGCTGTTTAACTGTTTGTAGAGAGGCCAACTGTATATAGAAAAAAAACATAAAGGCATTACAGCTAAAAATTAAACCCAGCATTAAATGAAACGAAGTATCTATTTAGTAATCTATGACATAAGTATGACATTTTAGGCGAGCGATCAAAGTACTTAGAGCGTCACGCGTATGTAATGTAAAAACTATTTTCCACTCATTATAAATCCGATTAAAATTGCGCCTACTGACATCGTCAACTTACTTCGTAATTAGGTGTGTTATCAAGCTCGCTCAAAACTCCATTTATAACGTAATTACAACTGAAGTTACACATACTGACATCGTCGCTTACTTTGTAAGCGAGAAAGCACCGATTACACAGCCTATGACACTCCTATGCTAATTTTAAGCAGGAATATAAGCGGGAGAATCATCACTGATTGCTACTAAATATAGCTGACATCAGCGAATAATTAATGGGTATTTTTATCGCTGGGTAGCGGCCAACTGTTACACTTACTGACATTGTGGCTTACTTTGTAAGCGAGAAAGCACCGATTACACAGCCTATGACACAACTATGCTAAATTTAAGCAGGAATATAAGCGATTGCTGATTGCTACTAAATATAATGTTCCTTCACAGTGCACTGGTATCTGCTGCGAGTGAAATAAACTGAAGGGTCATCACTTGGGCTTTTAATAAGGAATTTTGAAATAATTTAGGTTTCAAAGTTGAGATTTTTTAAAATTGTATTTCTCTCCTTTTTTTAACAGCTTTTATTTTATGCTAACGAATATTCTTATTTAAACATGCTGTGGTAATCTTATACTACTGTTGCTGCCTCTTACAAATATTTTTTACAAATATTACAAATATTTTTTTAAAGCATTAAGCCTCTTACGATTATTTTTCGACTGGTCATTAAATCTACTTATACTTTACACCCTTTTCCACATTATTTTCCCTTCAAGACTAATAGATATATAGTAATGGTCATACCAAATCCTACCCAAATAAGAGTTTCGTTGGCGTTAATTACAAAAACCTCTTTCAGTTATTTAAATACACCTTTTCGTTATATTTAACATTCATTTACTTAATTCTCACTTAAGACGTAGAAAATGTAATTACTCTCTGCATAAAATAATGTTACAGTTATCAAAATATTCTGAGTTATTTTTAATTTTTGAAAAAGTATCATAATTTGCAACTTTTTAATACTCATTTACATCAATATATACAATTACAACATATTTTTGTCCTTTCACCTTACAGTTAATTATGCATAGTGGTATGTTAATACACGTATGTGCATTTTCTCCCCCACACTGTTCATACTTTGTCATTGTGTTATATGTTCATTCATTTTTCTTTACCTCCTTCTCATCACAAACCTACGCACACACACACACACCCATACTCACTAACATCATCCTAAGCATGCCCTTTATCATACATATTGCATAAGTTTTAAGGATATGCTAAAAATTCGAGTAAAACATTGAGTAACAACTTTTGGATAGCAGCGCATAGGAATTTAGTTAAAATTTTTTACATCTTCAACTGTTGTGTATGTGTTTTTAGTGAGGACTTTAATTTTGGCATTTAGTTAAATTGCACCGAATTTGCGATTTTCTTTTTTTGTCAAATATACTACATGCTGTTTTTCTGTATACTCACTAAGTTTTGAATCTGAAATGTTTATATTTTTGTTTTTCCAACTAAAACACAGCAAGCGAATGTTTCAAGTCTTAATTGAGCCAATTAAAATCGAGTGGCAGCGTGAATTGGTCGAGAAAAAAAAGCAGATTGCAAACATACCAACAGGATTTCTGTGTAATTGAAAACGGAGCGATTTTGGGTAATTTGTTAAGAGGCGGAAGGAAAATTAGTGAATTGGTGGAAAATGCCAAATACTACACGGGAGATCAGTTTGAATTTAAGGTTTTGTATAAATTGTTACATGTTGTGAATTTTTTTGTTATGAATGAAAAAGAATAATGGTGGATTTTCTGAATTAAGTTTTTTGACCCTTATATACTTGGCAATAAACAGAGTCTCTCTTTGGAGATTCCTAAGCAGCTTACAACATTCGATAGATCACGTGTTCCCCGAGAAATACTACGGAACATCCGTTCAATGTTGAGCAACATTAATGGCATGCGACCACCTAAGCGTCTTCGGGTGTAGGCAACAGAAGTTACTGTAGCTCAACAAACAGCTCTTTTAGTGGCTTTTGCAGCCCCAAGAAACTTGTTTTGGGCGCGGTGGCCGAAAATAAAATAAAAACAAGAACCCCTCCAAATGTTGGATACCTACGCAAACGTTATAAGGACAATGGTGTAAGGATATGTACCTGGAATGTACGAACTTTCTTCAGAGATGGTGCCTTCTTCCCATTGACGGATGTATTCGACAAATAGAAGTCTGACATTACCGCCTTACAGGAAATGAGATGGACGGGAGTTGGATGCACACGACGTAAGAAATGTGGCATCTTTTAAAGCAGCCAAGCAGTAAGACACGAATATGGATGTGAATAGAGACTTCGGCAAGAGACTTCGACATCAGGTCTCGTAGTTTAGCCCTGTAAGGTGACAAGGCGAAATATTTTTACATTACGCTGATTTGTGTCCGCGCCTTAATTGAACACAAAGACGAGGACATTAAAGATGCATTCTGTGACAGCCCGAAGAAAATATATCACCGCTACCCTGCACATGACATTAAAATCGTTCTGGAAGATTTTAATGTTAAAATAGGAAGAGAAAATGCTCTTGGTTCAGGTTGGTTAGCTTCGCGTCGGCAAGAAACATGGTAGTGAGTGGAACCTGATTCCTGTATAAAGATATATACGAGGCAACCTGAATATCTCCCGATTAAAATACAAGAAATCAGACTGATCACGTGGTAATTGACGGAAGGCATGACTCAGGCGTTATACGTGGTACAAATTTGACTCGGATAACCACTTATTTGCAGTCAAAGTAAGCACGCGATTAACACAATAACACCTCCGACAACGTACTCAGACTGGTTAGCTTCGCGATAACAAGAAACATGTAAGTGAGTGGAACCAGATTCCCGCATAAATATATCCATAGATCAACTTGGATATCCTCTGATCATAAATCAAAAAATCAGATTTATCATGTGCTAATCGATAGAAGGCACGCGTCAAGCTTTATGGAAGTGCGTGTGATGTGCGGTGCAAATATTCGGCCTTATTCCCGTAGACGTCGTCGACGCAAAACGACGTCGTCTTGTGACGACGCTGTAAAATCGGTATTCTCGTAGTCGTTTTCGATAACTATCGGTTACTATTGACACAAATTTGGTATTCAGTAAGGAAATGTGACGACGACGTTGAATCGAAACGACTCTGAATCTGTCGTCACAGTTGTTAGTAACGACTTGAAACAATTTGAAAGAATAACTTTAGTTTTTGTAAATTTAAAAAAAAGGTTTTGTTTAATGACGTCAAGAATAACAATGTCGAGTAACAAATAGGGGCTTGGAAAAAAAACCCTCATAGGTACAAGGATTTTGCCTAATTTTAAGGGGTAATGTAAGAAAATTGGTGAAAAACAATTTAATTCCTTTGGAGCGCCTTTAAGAATCCTTTGCGGTTGTAGTTATGAATCTGGTCTTCTTTATTTGTAGCAAAAATTTTGATATGGGTTCCATCGACATATCCAATTACTGCAGTAAATCCTGTTTTGTTAAAAAAAATTTAGTTTATGCTTCCGATTTGTCGTCTTCAGTTACTTCCAATTGTATCCAAGGTGGACAAATCACCTCTCTAATGCATTCAGACAGGAATCTTGCAACTACAGGCTGCACTTACACTTAGGTTGTAAGGCCCCTGTCCAAAGGACCTCGATGTTGCTGACAACTTAATTATGACTGAAACATATGTCCTGAGTTCACTTTTCATGATAGGAACTATTTTATAGGAACGATTACGTAATTAAATGCTGCCTTATTAAGACTTAAGTAGTTCTCGAATCTAAAAAAAGTTGGAAGGCCGGCTAACAGATAACCTCAAATTACGATTTTAACACCGATGAACATACTCGTTATTTGGCAAGTTTAAGATCATCGGATCATAGTCGAAGTATTATCCTTTCCAGTATAAGATTATTTTTACTTTCCTCATCGCTTGAATCTGAATCGGACACAAAAAACATTTCTTCACAACAGAAAATAAAAGTCAAAATGAATCAGCTGATGTACAAATGTTACATCAGCTGTTGTTATTTCTTTCATGTTATCGATTACTAGTCGACGTCGTCTCATAGTAGTTACAGAATACCGAAATAGCATTGATGTGACAACGATGTTGACTCGAAGTGATGTTGACATAAAACGACGACGATGTCGACGACGTCTACGGGAATAGGGGTGATTGACTCGAATAACCACCTAGTTGCATTCAAGGTAGGCACGCGATGAAGTTATATTAAAAACGTTTGCAATCAAACACAAAGGAAGCTAGACATCACAAGGCTGCATACCACCGAGATAACCAATACCTACTCCAACCAACTCTCTCAATAAACTTTAAGCAAACGCCCCAGATACTCGACACACAGTGGCAGCATATTGCGAATTCCACTGCCGCAACGGCCGTGCTGGGTTATGAAAAACCACGCTTAGACAAGCCCTGGTACGATGATGAATGTCGCGAATTGTCTGAGGAAATGGATGCTGCATACAAGGCAAAACTGCAGCACTCACGCTCTTTAAGGCCTACGGCGACGAGCTGCATGGACATTGCACCTGCTTGTATCGATTGTATCTATCGTGTTATGTGAAAGACTAAAGCCCATCTTATAAAATCTGATTGGACCTTATCACTGTGGCTTTAGACAACGACCGATAAAATAATCACATTACGATAAACCTTGGACAAGGCCCAAGAAACGCAGATCGACACCTATCACCTGTTCATCGATTACAAAACTGCATTCGACAATCTGATACAACAGAAACTATAAGATGCTATGGCGGTGTTTGGTATCCCCTCGAAGCTGATACTTTGCGGAATGACACTGACCGACGCGAAGTCTTTAGGGAAAATAGGCAGAGTCGGGCTTCAGATCAGTGGTAGGAATCATCGAATGTGCGCACAAAACAATACGGTGTGCTTGTGTGCGGTTGCACAAGAAGCTTCAGCGCTGTTGAAATGACACGGTGAAAATTTTGTGCTCATTCTTAAGATTGTTGATAAATTTCTCTGTCTATACTTGTCTGTCTATGTGTCTGTTTTTGTATGTTAAAATTTTGTGTTGAATGCGAAACAAGCGTATGTGGTGTTGCTTTCATAATACTCAAGCAGAGACTGACTGCTTTGAAGTACGTGTGAATTTCAGAAAGAGTCTGTGTGAAAAGAACAACTTCTACCGGCCTCACAATTCTATGGGATGCCTATCACTGCTTTACACAAGTAGTTTGTCATGATATCATCTGCCGAGAACTGCGTGATGTTACTGCGGCCTTTCAAGCAGTCAGATGAAGTGGTCTGGTTGAAAAACGAGTATACTCGTTTGGAACGCTGCGTGAACGTTGACAACTACTACCTTGAAGTGGTAGATGATTTTGTCTGCGTTGCCTGCGCCGTAAACAAAAATAATAATAATTTCAGCTTGGTAAATCAAGAGACAAGTACTGATCGCAAACCGCTGCTACTATGCGCTAAGTAAGCTATTTAATGACACAGCGCTCTTTCGGAGAACAAGATCCAACTCTTTTAGACACTGATCCTATCAGTCTTGCTCTACAGCGCAAAATCATGCAGATTTATCTATTCTGGTAGTCTTCGAGAGAAAATTACTTCGGGAAATATTTGGACCCATCAAAAATGATAGTACCGTTGTCCAATGAACCACGAGCTGTATAAAGACATCGATGTAGTCAATTGCGTTCAAATAGACCGGGACTGCTGTTGCTTTTTCGACTCCCAAACTTCAACTTTTGTAAAAGGAATTCAACATAATAATGCCCGGTCGCGTCTATACCTAAATTGATCGCTACCTATTGTCAAATCCATTTACTGATTAATTTCCAATGCTTGAGAAGGCTGCAGTAACTTTACATTACACACTCTTTGTACAGATCAAAATTAGACTTTTTGGCAGTTGCCACAAATATTGCGTACGTTGTTTTGAAGATGTTCGCTGAAATTTCATATTGGTTTTTTATCACACACACATTTTTTATACTTTCAGACTACAACTAAAAATTTAATTTCATTCTTTTCTACTTGCGGCTACTGATGGAAGAATTTCTGTTGCTGCTGCCAACAATTAATAAAAACAAATACTTTGCCGTGATTTAGTTGCAAATATTTATGACCGCAAGAATAATACTTTGTATATTTATAGTGTAGATAGGAAAAAGGCGTTTCACTTTCAAGGTTTTTTTTAATCAGAAAACATTGTAGTGGTTTTCGGGTTACCAAAAAAACTTTTTGCTCACTTATAAAAAAAACGGGTATTTGAAATTGTTATTAAGTATTTTGTCTATTTCCGATAGCTATGACTGCTCAGAAAATCATTTTAAACTAATAGCCATAAGATCGTAACACAGTACAACACATGATTTTGGGATTCAATTCTGAGAACTGCACGTAAAAGAAGCCCCAAATAGAAGAAGTTCTGCATCATTCGTTTTGTCGAGTGACATGCCATAATAATTTAATATCGATTTGAAGTTACTAAGTATCGTGTAGGGGAATTTTTATGGTGGCGTATGATTATCATAAGTAATATTCCACGTAAATCATACGCAACGGAGTACAAAAGTTTTATGGTAACAGCTACAAAATAATCTCAGTTCAACATCATTTGATGAAAAGTGAAACTGTTGCTTACGTGGGGAAACGTTTTATGAACAGATTAAAGGAATTGTAATTCTTTCTTTTTTTAATTTGTTTCACCTAAATCGGACTAGTGGTTCTCGAGTTATTTCAAACAAAAGAGCCTAAAACGTAACAAATTCCCCTATACGATACTTACTTACTTCAAATCGATATTTATATTATTGTGGCATGTAACTTGATAAAACGAATGATGCAGAACTTCTTCTTTTTGGGGCTACTTCCACATGCTGTTCTCAAAATTAAGTCCCAAATCATTGAGCTAATAAATGTTTTACTGTGTAATTCAATAAATATTATAATAAAATAACCATAAGTAAATAATAATAATAAGTAAATTATCGACGGAAAACTTGTATCAGCAACCGGCAATTTGAAATCAAAAATAAACTATTTGTAAACTATTTAGAATTTCCTATTGCCGCCTAGATTAAATTGAAAATTAAATTGTTTTCCATCAATTGCCAACATTGTTTACACCAGGAAACAAACGTTACATACAAATTTACATGTGCACGCACATACATACTACATAGTTTTGTTTTTGAAAGAAAACAATTTCCAAATAAATTTAACAACACCGAGCACAAGAAAATACGTGCACACAAACAACAACAACAAACTGTTGAGGAAACAAATAAATTACGTTTCGCACAAACGATTTCGATTTCAATTGAATGGGTCGCATTGTATGGCCGTTTGAATGTCTGGAATCTCAAATAAATTTAATGCGGCGCTGATAGTATATTGCCTCTGCATGCTTGGCACTCGTCGCTCCAAGATTTTGCCTGTCGATTATTTCATTTGAGATTTGGTTTTTTATTTTTTTTGGACCCAACATCAGAAAGAGGCAAAGATTTTTTTCTGTTAAAGATGCGGTCAATGGCTTTTTTATGTGTTTGTTGTCTGTGAGTACTTCAAATTGAAAGAGATGTTCTCTTTATATGGTTTGAAAGCATAGAAATCTCATCACTCGGTTTTATTTATGATAATGACGTTAATGATTGTAATGTTTATATTAAGTGTTTTCATTTCAATTTCGCTTTTTTTTTGTTGTTGTTGTCATTATTATTCTTCGTTTTGTTTGTGTATGTTATTAATATTTTTTTTTGTTATTATTGGTTTGGTTAACGCATTATGCCACAAAGCATAAGTATATTACGGCCATCTTTGCTTTCAGGCTTTTAAGTTTTTGCTGGCAAAAGGGTTGTGTTGAAAGGAATGAGAGATTTTTGTCTGTAATTATGGTCGTAAAGATCCTGGTGCGAATTTCGATAATGTCGGAACTTTAAATCGATAATAAATTATTATGGCATGTATCTTGACAAAACGAATGAAGCAGAACTTCTTCTTTTTAGGGCTACTTGCACGTGCAGTTATCAGAATTGAGTCCCAAAATCAAGTGTTGTACTGTGTTATTTTATCTATCCTTCTCTTTCTTAACTGTATTAAAAATCTTTAATTTTCGAATTTTGTCTTACCAACTGAGAATACCACCAAATTGCATTTGTTGCTGTCCCTCACCTCCACCATCTCAAAAATCATCACTTTTTCATATCTTTCACTTCTAAGATATTTATATTTAACACTTTACATTTACGTAACGCATACAACGTATAAGAGACTTCTTCATCATTTGTATTTTTATAACACTTGAGTATTATTTTTGTACGTAAAGTGTCCTCCAGTGTGATGATTTGTTGTTGTTTCTGTTTTTTTCTTGTAGCTTTCTTCAGTTTCATTATTCTTGCATCTTTCTGTTTTTTTTTTTTTCTAAATGCAAATGAATAACTTTTTACTGCTGTTGTTGTTGCTGTATCTCATTTTATTGCGTGGTTGGCTGTGGTGATGATCCAAAGACAAGTTTTTTGTCCTCTTCTATTTTGTCATCATCATTATCATCAACATTTAGTATTAAGTTTATGCTGCAACTTATTTCTTGACTGGAGGCCGGGCCAGCAGCGTCTGTGTGTAGAGTGGTGGCAAGCAACGAGTCCACACACACACACGCACAGAGAAAATACAACCTCATACATAGCGTCCAAAAAGAAGCACAAGACACTTGTGTGGTTTCCTTTCTATTTTAAGAAAAACTAATCACTTTTCGTCTTTTTTTCCCCCGGAAAGCTTTGGTAATACGAAAGAGAAAAAAAACTATATAATAATAACAATAAACAAGAGAAGCACTCAAGTTGTATTTTTATTGAAGAACTAACAAAAAGGAAAGTTTAGAGAGGCAAAGAAGTACTTTAAATGGGACCCAGGTCATTCGTATAGTTTGAAGAGTTTTTAACTATGACAAATAATTGAATGTGAAAGGAAGTAAAATTAAACAGATCTAAAAAAAAAATAAATAAATCAGCGAATTATTTAAGACACCTTAAACTACGCAGTACAACATTTTTCAGCTCATTGATTTGGGACTCAATTCTACGAACTGCACATGAAAGTAGCCCTAAAAAGAAGAAGTTCTGCATCATTCGTTTTGTCAGGTTACATGCCATAATAATTTAAGATCAATTTGAAGCAAGTAAGTATCGTATATTTGTTACGTTTTAGGTTATTTTGTTTGACATAACTCTAGAACCACTAGTCCAATTTAGCTGAAGTAAATTTAAAATATTAAGAATTACAATTCCTTTAATCTGTTCATATAACGTTTCCCTACATAAGCAACAGTTTCCTTTTTCCATTCATCAAATGATTTTGAACTGGGTTTATTTTGTAACAGTTACAATAAAACTGTTGTACTCCGTGGCGTATGATTTACGTGGAATATTTCTTATGATTATCATGCGCCACCATATAACAAAAGAGCAGTGGTAACATGACAAAAGAAATGAAAACTTCTTCTTTTTGGGGCTACTTTCACATGCAGTTTTTAGAATTAAGTCCCAAAATCATGTGTTATAGTTATATCGTTATAGTCTGAAAGTATACAAATGTGTGTGATAATGAACCAATATGAAATGTCATCAAACAACTTCTAACTGCGGCCTTCTCAAGCTTTAAAAATTAATCAGTAAATGGATTTGGCGATAGTTAACAATCATCTCTAAGTATAGCCGGGACCTAACAAATAGGTTGATTTTCTTTTAAAGTATCGTTTACGCAAAATTTGAACACAGTAAAATTGATACTGCAGCGGTCCTAGAAAACGAAGGAAGAATGTTTATCCATATGTTTGGACCAGCTAATGTACCGTTATTCTGCATTTACTCACTTCAATATTGGTTTAAGTTTGTCGGAAACATAAGTGATGGAAATGCGTAATCGGGAAATTAGTGTACAGAAAATGTAAAAAAAATACAACTTGCAAATAGCTAAATCTGTGAATATTTGGCTTTTAAACGTTAGTAGGTTAGCTTATTTGTTGAAATTAAGAAAAACCAGTTTGTCGCAGTTAAATGAACTAAGGTCTAGTACTTAGGGACCGGCCGTGGCGAAGTGTGAGAACACGCGACTACCATGCGGTAGATCTGTGGTTCGATTCCTGGCCGCCGTACGTGGAAAATAATTCCAAGCGCTTTGGTCTTTTGTGTTCTATAAATAGTTCGTCACACCAAGAATAGACAGCAGCTCTTGGACCAGGTTATCCAAGAATGTTTTGGTCACCCACTCTTGCGCCGCCCATTGAGTTTATTGCCGAAGACTTATCGAACTGCAGTATTTTCATCCATTCGTACAATGTGTCCAAGCCATCTCATTCAGGTCTATATGAACGAATGTTAACGAAATATTTTACTAAGTATAATTCATTTCCAGCGTATTCGGTCCATTTGAACAAATGCCATGTCGTTATACAGCTTATAGTTAACGTGGATGAGTCTAAATATTTAACTAAGTATTTTCTCTCGAAGTCTTCCAGAATACGTTGATCAGCTTGTGTCATTACCCAGGACTCTGCGATGTAGAGCAATACAGTTAAGATTGGTGTCATTGGTGTTCGTCAACAAAAGGCTTTGTCAATAAATCGCTTGCTTCGCCCATAGTAGCAACGGTTTGCGATCAATACTCATATCTTGATATCCAGGCTGATATTATTATTTTTGTTTACGGCAGAGCCAAGGTAGACCAAATCATCTACTACTTCAAAATTATAGAAGTCAAAGTTCATGTAGCGTTCCAAACAACTAGACTCTAACCAGCGGCGAAAGTTAGGACCTAGAAGGCCTAATAGAACGCCCTCAAAAGCAGTCAGAAGACCTGCGCTCTGCATTCATTCTTCCTTTCCAAATTACATAGGGTGTCGTTGGGAGGCAAGATCTTCCATCGTCCCTTCCTATAAGAAGGTCTGGTGGAAGGCCAGCATACACATGAGAAAAGAAGGACTAGAAAAATAAAATAAAAATATTCAGTAGATCGCCCTTAAAATTGTTTAGTGTGTTATTAGATATTTCTCTCTTCTATATATTTCTCTCTATACTTACATTTTTTTTCTAACGACAGTAAACCTTGCTGGAGTTTGAACTCACTACCTCGCGATTTTTAGTCAGCCATGCTACCATCTAGCCTATGAAGATGCATTCGAATTTTGTAACTAAAACTATGAGATATTCAAACGTCATATTTTCATGCCTGCTTGCAGTAGGCCTTGCTAATTTCGCCGCTGATTTTGTTCATTGAGACAAGTAACTTGGTGTTGTCCTCATGTATCACCTAAACTACTTCTACCGACTGCTTCTCAATGCTTCAAGAAGCCGCAGTAACATCCAGCCAAGGATATATATATCATTGGTATACGTGAGCCTATGTGACTTTTATTAAAAATGGTACCAGTCATGTTTACTGCAGCATATATCATGATCTTCTCCATTAGTATGTTCAAGAGATCGCATGACAGACTATCGTCCAGTCTAAAGCCTCGCATGTAAGAACATTTGTCTGTCAGATTTTTTCCTATTTCCGCAATATCGTACCAATTTTGCGGTGATACCAAACTCAGGTCGATTGCAGCTTTTAAAACGGTTAACAGGTGGTGCTGCATTCCGCATAATCATCTTCATTATGATGTTAAAGAGATCGCATGAGCAGTATTCATTGCCTCAGAAATTAGGCGACATTCCGAATCGTACCAGGGCTTCCCAAAATGCTGCCACTGGGTTCCGGAAACATCAGAATTAGGGGTTTGTTAGAAGTCATTAAGAGAGTTGGTTGAAGTAGGCAGTGACTATCTCGGTGATATGCAGCTTTGAGATGTCTAGTTTCCTTTGCGGTTGGTTATGAGGGGTATTAGGTTCTACCTTATCGACTGTTGAACCAAGATCATCTTCCCTTTCCAGAAAAATTTTAATTTCAAGACCAGGGCAATGGCTTATAAAATCTCCAGACGCTCATAGAATGCATCTTTAATGCCCTCGGGGTACGTACACAAGTCAGCGTAATTTAAAAAAATTTTGCCGCGATGCGAAGAGTGGCTATTCAGCAACTTACACGGTTAAGCAGCGAGACCAGATGTCAAAGTCTCCTGCCGACTTTGAAACCACATTTGAATCAACATAAAAATTCGTGTCTTTCTACATGGCAGCTGTAAAAAATGTCACAGTTCCTTCATCGTGTGCATCCCAGTCCCGTCCATTGCATTTCCTGTATAGCGGTAATGTTAGCCTTATATTTGCCGAGGACATCCGTCAATTGGATGGAGGCATCATCTCTGTAGAGAGTTTGGCCATTCCAGTTGCATTTCCTTAAATCATGGTCCTTGTATCGTTTGCTGGGATCGTTAACATTCAGGGCATTTCTGCATTTAGAATTTCTTCGTTTTTTTTAAATAGTTTTTTTAATTGCAAGAGTAGGTTATGAGGTCACCTAGGTTCTTAAGGCTGCCAAAGCCACTAACAGAGCCTTTGTAATGAGCTTCAGTATCCTCTGTTACCAACTCCCTAAGACGCATCGGCATAGCATGGAATTCAGGTTGCCCAACATTACGCCTTCCTACATTTGCTACCACAGAACGGCTATCCAATGGCTCTGCACGGGGAATACGTAACGACTCTCGGACGTTGTGAGCTGCTGAGAGGCCTCCAGAGAGATATTCTGCCTAATCCCAAGCAAATAACGAGCAGTAAGACTCAAATTAGGAAATTCTACATTCCCAGTCAGTTCTTTACTTAATTTCCTTTTACACTCCTTGTATGAGGTATGGGATAGCTTACCGCGTCGTTGTGAATTAACACGCTTTCTATTTTAGATTCATTACAAACGGCACTTACTTGTTTATCGCCGAATTCGTACGTCACTGTTTAGGAAGCTTTTACTAGACATGCCGATTTACTTGACACTTATACTGCTAAGTTGCCGTCGAGGGGGCCGACAATGAAAGAAAAATGTAGATGACTGGAGCCGGAAATCGAACCACGGATTTCCCGCATGGTAGTCGCGTTCTCGAACCACTGTGTCACGGCCGGTTTCGGGTCGGTTCACCTGACTGAAATTTCTGTACTGGTTTTGATTTTTTTCTTATCTAATTCAATCATAACTCAAAACTTCAATTTGAATTTTTGCACGCACCTACATATACCTGCATATCACGTATGCAACTATTGGAAAATTTGTTTACGACATCACTTGAACACAAAAGTTCACTTTAAAACTGTCAAAACTACGAAACTGAAATTTACCCTGAAAAAAAAAACTTCGATAACCATATTTTCCTTAGCCAAAAGTTTGATATTTAACTAACTTCACATAAAAATCAAATATTGCAAAGTAACATTTGGTGCAAAATTGAACAGAGAAACTTTTATGATTTACCCCAAAAAAAAAGTCTGCGTTCAAAATTTACAAAAAGAAAGCGGGCGAGGGTTCACTGACTGTGAATGTTTTCTCATGCTTTTATGAGCCTTCCAAAAAAAGATTCATACGCCATGTGGATGTGGTAGATATGAGGGTATATACGCTACAAACACACACACATTTATAGAACACTAACTACAGAACATTCAAAACCTTACAATAATAAAAGGACGTGAATAAACTAGGTAGTTTGCTTTGCAACGTATTGTGTGAACGTAGCAGCTTGCCATGGTGCTGCCTCCTCATAGTATAATCCATCAAAATTTGATTTTCCACATTTGTGTTTTTTATGCTTTGCCCAGGTATTGTTGACTTTTCAGTTTTTAGTTGTTTGTGGCTATATGAATTTGTTTTATTCGTTTTTTTTATTTTGGGGGGAATTTGTATTTTGTTCACTATGGAAACTCCTTTAATGGATTTATATTTTAGGGTAGGTGGGGTTTTCCTTTTTCCTTATTTTTTGGTTTAAAGTGTAAAATGTTTTTCTTATTAAAGTTGTTTATTAATTGGAACGCCTTCAAATCATGCAGTTGTAAATATAATAATATACATATTTGTATACATAACTGTTTCTCTATTTTGTTTCTTAAAGTTTTCACAATAATAAGGCAATCGTAGTTCCTTCACCAACTCGAACTTGCAAAGGTCAAGCTTAAACTTTTCTTTAGTACGTTGTGAGTTATTGTGCGTTCGTATTCCTTTACAAGATTTACTGTAAAGTAGTAGTATTACTGTAAAGTAGTGAATGCTTTATAATGAATTTTACATCTATTTTTTTTCGCGTTTGTGTATATTTTTTCTTCAAATGTCTTAATTAGCTAATTAAAACCCAAGTTAATAACAGCTTCAGTTGGTATTTGCGAAAGGAAAAAGAACAAAACTCTAATTGTTTTTAGTTTGAAAGAAAGCATGTACGTAATAGTAGTAGTACATCGAACTGGAAATGGGTACGGTACATAAATATTTCACCATGTGATGGTACTTGCAATGGGTTTGGCTAAGTACTACAAAGTAAACGTAGAGGCATAGGTTAGGAATAATATATAAAAAATGTTTTTCACTACAAAATGTGTTATTTTTTATAGCGGCCAACATAAGAACCAGATTAAGTATATATGCTCTTGTTTGACGTGAATCGTGTATCGGTGTGAATTTTACATCTACATTGGTCCTTATGTCTGGTGAAAACACTATACACACCATGCCTGAATGACGAATGGGTTGACCTAAAATGGCAACAAAATTGTATATTAAAAATCCACTTGAATCAAAATCCTAGCTGATCCTTTTTTAAAGATAAAAGGATTTTTCGTTTTTTTCCTCTTTTTTGCGCTTTTTTTTAGAAGTGAAGTTCTTTGCCCCATGATCGTGTTATATCTCATTGGAAGCGTACGAACTTCAGCTTTAAGACACTTCTGACCAAATTTATGTTTTCTGCACTAAATTAAGCATTGCGGAAAAAAACTAAGTCTTTATTTTTATTTTTCCCAAAAAATTTTATATTTTCCTCACACCTTGCCTAAATGATAAATAGTTGACCTAAAATAGCAACAAAAACGATTAATGGGATTTTGTTGGGAGTAAATTGTACATTAAAAATCCACTTGAATCAAATTCCTAGCTGATCCTTTTTAGAAGATAAATGGATTTTTTGTTTTGTATCTCCGTTTTTTGCTGTTTTAGAAGTGACGTTCTTTGCCCCATGATTCCGCCATCAAATCATAAAGATAATATATCGTGTTATATCTCATTGAAAGCGTACAGACTTTAGCTTTAAGACACTTCTTACCAAATTGACGATAGTCATATCTATAGTGCCGACATGTAGATTAACTTTTTTCTGTATGTGGGGCGAAAACCCACTTCTTTTACAAATAGGAAACAGACATTCCGCTAAAAATCAAAATTAAATTTGTATTTTTACCTGTAGTAGCGGGAACCGTCCCCAGCAACGGAAATATTCAGTTTGACGTTATGACTTCCCACCCCATTCCATCTTCGTTTCTAAATTACATAGTGTGAGATTGGTGAGCTAGGTCTTCTCTCTTGCTGCTCAAAAGAGACCTTCTCAAGGGTTTTCAGATTAATAGCTTCATTAAGTCTCATATGTCAATCATTCCGAAGGTCTTATTAGAAAGAACTCTGTAATGTAATAAATAAATAGACTACCTTAAGAAGTTCTCCCGTGGAAGGCCTTCAAAAGGCCGTAAAAAAACATTCTTCAGAATGTTTTCCCCAGAAAGCAAAAACAAAGACCTTAATATACTTACTTCAGAAGGTCTTTAGCAGAAGGCCTTCAGAAGATCTATTCTATTCTTCAAAAAGAGTCGTGGTAAATTTTCATTTTTTTTATAATTCTTTATTTAAAAATTATTTAAATTATTTACAAAATAAAATAATAAAATAAAAAATTTCACATCCTCTATATTTTGTTAATATTAAAATAATATTTATTTTTTATTTTTTTTTATTGTGGCTCGGCTCATCACTTTTATTAGGTAAATTTTATTACTTATAACAATAACAAAATAATTTTAAACTGATGTCGCTGGGACCCTTGTGGCTTCTTTGATGAACACAAAACAACTAAATGCAAACTAGAGATCAAGGGAGCAGACAAAACAATGTAAACAAAAAACTTGATGGAATTTCGTCTAACGGGATTATAACTGACAAAAATTTGTTGTTGTTGTGACTGTCTACCTTGTGTTACTTTGCCTCTTTTTAGAATTTCTTCTTTACATCTTCCACCAGCAATAAACGAAATGTGTCACAAATGCTTCTTTGTATCTTTTTGGATTCAAAAAATAGGACTTCAAAGCTTCAACTATCGAATATTGCATACTTATTTACTATCCTAAAGAATAACTACTAGATCTCTATTTAAAGCAAGGAATCAGACCGTGTAGCAAGTGCTCTGTTGCAAATAATTGAAGACCTACTTGATTTTCTCTTAGCAGAACTGCTAGATTTCTGCTAAAAGTTGCGAATGAGAAGTTGTAACATATGCTCTTTCGCTGTGATTAGAAGACCTTCTCGATTGTTCCCATAGGCAATGAGAAAGGATTATTAAGAACGTTTTTTGAAAAGAAGAAGTAGGGATTTTAGCATTACTCATCAAAGTAGGTCTTCTGGTAGGTGTAGAAAATCCAAAAGAAGACCTACAGAAGGTCGATTTTTGGTAAGGCCTACCAAATTCCGTTGCTGGGTCTGTATACTAACTATCTCTTAAGGCGTAAAAACACTTTTGTCATGGCTTCTCCGCCTATTGACCGCAAGTGAAAATTTCGTTTGAAGATTCATACCTTCAGCCATAAAACCATCTTGTGCCATGTCTTCTTTTCCCACGGATCAAGAATATTCCCGAATACTATCTTTGTATTGAACTTGTATTATCATTTTTTGAGATAATTCCTTCAACAAACGTTTGGCTTAACAAAGTGATGGTCTCACGGGCTGTATGGCTTGTTACGCCGTCGTGTTGGAACCATTTCTTCTCCCAATGATTTGCAATGACATGAGAAATAACAGTTGGATCTTATATAGATGTAGGTCAAGATCTTTCCTTAGCATTTGCAGAGACTGAGTTGCTGAGAACGGCGTCGGTTCGATAAATTCGAGTCCCTTTCACACTTACTTCTACAGCGTCGATGGCTTCCATTAGCCGCTCAGATGGATGATTATGTGCACCGTAAACTTGACAAAAGGCTCCATAAGTATGTCGAACAGAACGCGAATTTTGAAAATAAATTTGTAAACGCTGTTCTTGTGTAATCTTTGCATGGTGATTTGCCAAAGTATACTGAAAGAAAGTCTATCACACTTCATTAGTATGACAGCTAGATTTACAAATTTAAGAAGTTCTATATGTCAAAAAAACCCCATACATCTTCATACCTCTGATAGTTTATGAGATATAACCCTTTTAATTTTCAAGTTGTATGGGCGGTGCCACGCCCCTTTATCCAATCACAACCAAATATAGCCAGGAATTATGAACAGGTCAACAGTACCACTTCGTATGAATCGGCCTATTAGAAAAGCCGTTAGAGCGATTTTAGGAAAGAGGACGTGGCACCGCCCACTTCCACCCTATCTGTAATTATTACTGGTCCAACAGCATATATATCAAATCTCATCTTCATACCTCTGATAGTTCATGGGATAAAGCCCTTTTGATTTTCAAGTTGTATGGGCGGTGCCATGCCTGTTCATCCAACCGCAACCAAATATAGCCAGAGACTATAAACAGGTCAACAGTACCACTTGGTAAAATTTTCGTATGAGTCGGTCTATTAGAAAAGCCGTTAGAGCGATTTTTGAAAAGGGGGTGTGGCACCGCCCACTCTTAGAAAAAAAATTGTGTTTAAACCTTCCGGAAACTATAACGAACAAAACAAAAAAAAACTTTTGAAAATCGGTCTAGCCGTTTTAGAGTTTTAGCGAGACTAACGGACAGCAATTCATTTTTGTATGTATAGATTTTCGAAAAAAAAAAAATTCCTGTCCTATTTTTATTCGTAATTCAACGTTCAGTAAACATCTACGGGGAAATATTATTTCCCAAAAATTTACTATTTTGTATGTGAGGGCATTGTTCAAGTTTCGATGTTATGAGGGTTTATATCAAATTCAAAGGTTACTAAACTTACAAAATTTCAAAATTTTTCAGTTGCCCTTTGGAGGTCATAAGTGAAATATTATTTTTTCCAATATAGCCCGTAATCATTCCTAAGTCATTCAGTGTACAGAAGGGATGTGGTAATCGTTTCGATTTTTTCACCTTTTTTTATAATAGGAGATCAGTGTCATCTACATTTTCCTTTTATTGCCGGCCCCCTCGATGTCTTCGACAGCAACTTTGTCGTATAGGTGTCGAGTCAATCGGCATGTCTAGTAGAAGCTTCTCAAACAGTGACGTTCGCATTCGTCGATAAGAAATTAGGTGCCGTGTGTTGTGAATCTAAAATAGAAAGCGTATTAATTCGCAACAACATGAGAAGATATCCCATACTTCATTCATGGGGTGTAAAGGGAAATTCAGTTTTTTTTTATTAATCTAACAAAGTTTAAATATCATGCCGTTTCCCATTTCAAGTTTACAGGAGAAATATTATTTGTCTGGGAGGTACCAGTAGGGACGGTAATATTATGACTATTTACAATGCCATAGCTTCATTTAGAAAACTGTTAACGATGGCAAAATTTCATACGGATCAGCAAAAGTTTGCTTGAGTTATCGTGCCCACCAGCCATCCAGTTAGACAGACGGACATGGCTCAATCGTCTTTAAGAGTACTGAAACGATTTGATCTGAAGATACTTGGGTCCAACAAGTCTCATACCTAAGGTTGACGTTATACAAAAAGATCACGATCACGATAACAATAGTTTTAACCAGTTCTCATTAAATTCAATCAAAGATTTAACATCCGAAACTCTTTTTATGCCATCATCCCGAAGAGGGGTGTTGTGATCTTTCTAAGTAGTAGTAGTAGCTTTATTTATTGATCCTTTATATTAATATGAAAAATTCCAGAATTTCAAAATTCTGTTTTTTTTTTGTAGTAACTGGCAATGTTTAAGAAAATTTTAAATATCCGAACGATTCACCCTCCTTGTGATGCAAATTGTTATATTTTACTTTCCACAGATGTTAATAATTGTTGAGGCAATAATAAATTAATTATACTTTTTCTATAATTTTATCTTTTCAGGTAAGCCATCATGGACATAATTTTTAATGCTAATACTGGTGAGATATTATAAAAGCGATATTCAAATAGGACATTTGATAAAATCCGGCATAGATACAATCTATCTCCTTTTAGAACTTAACCTTCGATTAGAGGACAGATTTCTGCTCGACAGCAGTGAAACCACAGTTGTAATCGATAGGTGTGAAACTACGGTTTGTATGGGAGGTGGAAATAGTTTTTGAACGTTCTTGCTCATCTGAGAACTAAACCTGCGCTTAATGAATAGAAGCTTGCATACCAAATTTCAACTCGATGTCTCTTAAACTACGGCAGTAATCGCGAGAGCAGACACACGGCCACCCCCAAAAAATGGGAATTAGTATAGGAAGTAGCAGTAGTTTTTGTCTGATCTTGACCAACTTAGAACTTTACCTCCGCTTAGGGGATAGAAGCTAGCTCTAAAACTACAACCGTAATCGTGGCGACAGACAGACAAACGGACATCTTGTAATCGATTTTTTGTCCAATCAAGCTTGTTTAGAACAAAACCTACGCGTACAGGATAGAAACTTGCACATCTAATTTTAGCTCCAAAGCTCTTAAACCACGGGGAGTTTGTATGGGATGTTGATGTAGTTATTGACGGAACCTGCTCTTTTTAGAACTTAAGCACAGCTTAGAGGATAGAAGATAAAACGCTGCTGTAATCGCATGCTCCAGCTCCTGTGCACGGTTTGGCTTAAAGAGTGCATGCCCGACGATTGGAATGTAAGTATATTATTTCCTGTGCTAAAAAGAAGGTGATCCAAGTGTGTGCTCCAACTACCGCGGGATCAGCCTTTTACCCATCGCATATAAGGTCATGTCGAGTGTGCTATGTGAAAGACTAAAGCCAGTGTTATCCAACCTGATCGGGCCTTATCAGTGTGGCTTTAGACCTGAAAAATCCCCAACTGACCAGATTTTCACACTTCGACAAATCCTGGAAAAGACCCAAGAGAAACAGGTCGACACGTACCATCTTTTCTTCGACTATAAAGCTGCCTTCGACAGCCCGATACGGCAAAAAATCTCGAAGCCATGGCTGAGTTTGGTATTCCAGCGAAGCTGAAACGTCTTTGCGGAATGACGCTGACTGACACGAAGTCTTCAGTGAAGATTGGCAAGAACCTTACGGAGCCATTCCATACCAGACGAGGCCTAAAACAAGGCGGCGGCCTATCGTGCGATCTCATCAACATTGTGATGGAGATGATAATGAGAAAAGCTGCAGTAAACACGAGTGGCACTATATTCAACAAAAGCCACATGCTACTTGCGTACGCTGATGACGTAGACATCATCGGTCGAAAACTGTGGAATGTGACTGCAGCCTTCTCAGGTATACAGAAGGAATCAGCGAAAGTGGGCCTAACGGTGAACGAGGACAAAACGAAGTTATTAGTTTCAACGAACAAAGAATCTTCTCGTATGGAGAAACTGCGTGAACGTTGACAACTATAATTTCGAGGTGGTAGATAATTTTGTCTACCCAGGCTCCGCCATCAACAAAGCAAATAATGTCAGCCTAGAAATCCGGAGAAGAATCCAGCTTGGAAATAAATGCTGCTACGGACTAAGCAAGCGAGGCTCTGACAGAGCCCTCTATCGACGAACAAAACTCCAGCTATACCAGATACTGGTTCTACCTGTCTTAATGTATGGCTCAGAATCCTGGGTTATGACACAAGCGAATGAATCGGTTCTGGCGGTATTCGAGAGAAAAATACTCCGTAAAATATATGGGCCCATCATCGTTAACGGAGAGTATCGGCGTCGTATGAATCATGAGCTGTACGAGCTGTATTGACGTGCATTGACGTGGCCAAACGCATTAAGGTCATGTTGTACGCATGGACGAAAATGCTCCAGCTCGAAAGTCTTCGACAATGAACTCGATGGACGGCGCAGAAGAGGGCGACCAAAACTCCGTTGGAAAGACCAGGTTACTGAGAACCTTACAGAACTCGATGTGACTAACTGGAGAAGAAGCGTAGAAGATCGAGGCGCTTATAATATTTTTCTACGTGCGGTATACAATCCACTGGGATTGCATAGAAGTACCAGCTAAGTAAGTAAGTAATCCCGAGACAGACTGACGAATATCCTAAATGAGGGAGTGTTTGTAGAGGAGGTAGGAGTAATTTTTGCCTGATCTTTCTCTCCTTACAACTTAACATCCGATAAGAGAACATAAGCTTGCAAATTTCAGCACGACAGCACTTAAACGATGGCTATAATCGTTGGGACAGACAGACGAACATCTTTAATCGACTCCGAATTCCACGCTGATCCATATACACTTCACTACGCACGAGCACGGGGCGAAGGATATATTTATTTCGCTCTTCCATTTGTAACGTTCATAAGAAGACGTGGTAGTTATGACAATATGTGATATATACAAATGATCAGCGTCGAATTATGAGTCGATTTGAAGATGCCGGTCTGTGTGTTTTTATGTCTGTCTGTCCTCAACAATCACCATGTGGAATAGACTTTTTTGAGAAACAAAAGGCTTTAACTTATCAAAGCACCCTCCTTTACTCCATTTCAAATTATGGAAAAAACTTGCTCTCCTTCTATTATGTTTAGAGAATATTATTAATATTTAAATGTACCTCTAAACATACATTACACATTTTTTGACAATTTGGAACTTAGGGTATTCTACAAATTGACTTTCTTCAGGCGCTCTCTACTCACTTTTCTTTATACAGCTTTGTAAGTTTTGTCTTACACGTTATTTTGTTTTCTTCTTACATGTTTTTGTTGTTGTTGTTTTTACATGTTCAAAAGTTTCTCCCTCCTTTGTGATGTTTTTCATCTGCTTTTGCCTCTGTAATTACTTTGTTATACTACACTCTTATTCATCAGTTTCAAGCCAAACACCAACAGCGGCGACGACGTCGAAAGGCGGAAAAATGATGAACAACATAAATCCAGCGACTTACAAATACAGCCGCTGCTGATGTTACTGCTGCTGATGCTGCTGCTACAGTTGCTCATGGTCAATGGCCGCATGAGGCATTACACTTTTAATGGACGTCATACAAGACCACAATGCCAGTTGCAACACAACAACATAGGCCCACCGCCAACACCGCCACCAGCCACCACACAGTCACAGGCAAATGTGTTTTAATCTGGTTTTTATGTTGGCTTTACTGTTTTTCATTTTTTGGATTTTTTGTTGTTGTTTTTTGTTGCATTCTGTGTTTTCTCCTTCACCGGTTTTTCTGTGCACGCCTTCTCATATGGGATGTCGGTTTTAATACGACATGACAGGCGAGAGGCTTCTGAAATGTTGATGATGGTAATGTCATTGTTGTTTGCATAATATTCGCATGAAAAATCCAGGCGACATCGAAACGGAAAAGCGGAAAAATACCGTTTATTCTTGTCATAAGACAATGTGATTAAACGGCGTGACTTCTGGTATTTGCTGGACGAAAGAGTCAGCCTACTCCTTCTGCTCGACTATGTAAAGTGTTGCGTTCTTGAAAATCTGTATAAATTTCAAATTTTTTTAAGAGTTTTCTTTTGATTTTCGCTTTTCTTTGTATTTAAGTTAAAAGATGTCATTGCGAATAATTAAGACGACTACTGAGAGAGAGTCCTTAGACATCCTTTGACTTTTATGAAAATTAGAATGTTTTTACGGTCAAAATTATTGAGAAGACTTTAAGATAGTTAAATTGTAACTGGAATGTTGTTGTTGAACTTAAATAATAACAAAGTAGAAATAAAACAATTTGGCTTTGTTTATTCGAGTATCTTATAACTTACTTATTAACTTAAGTGGCCTATTACAATTTACGAAACGTAGTTCATAAATTTGAGGCCTGAAGTAATAAAGAATTCCACACGCTTCGGTCTTCTGCGTTTGTTCTCCAGTTAGTACTACCAGATGATGGTACATGGTACATGGTCCTTCCGACGAAGTTTGGGTCTCCCTGCTCTGCGCCGTCCTTCAGGTTCGCCTTCAAACACCTTTCTCGCTGAAGCATTTACATCCATCCTGGCGAAATGTCTCAGCCATCGAAGTCGTTGGATTCTGACTCTTTTAGCTACGTCGATGACGTGGTAAAGCTCATACAGCTCATGGTTCATCCGATGGCGAAACTCGCCTTCGACATAGATAGGTCCATATATTTTTCGGAGTACTTTTCTCTCGAATACTCCCAGGTTTTGTATGTCCGTTGTAGTAAGCACCCATGATTCGGCAGCATACAACAGAACAGGTAAGATAAGCACCTGGTATAGCTGTTTCTTAGTATTCCGAGATAAGGTGGTGTTACTAAAGTGCTGCCGAAGTCCGTAGAAACATCTATTGGCTAGCACTATTATCCGTTTAATTTCTTGGCTGACATTATTTTTCTTGTTGACGGAAGATCCGAGGTAGGTAAACTCGTCGACTACCTCAAAACAATAATTATCAACGTTCCCGGTGCGTCCCCATCGAGAGGACTCTTTGTTTGTCGAAATCATTATTTTTGTTTTGTCCTCGTTGACCGCTAAACCCATTATTGCTGACTCCTTTTCTAGTGATGAGAAAACTGCAGTAACATTCCGCAGATTTCGGTCAATGATGTCTATATCATCGGCTTTTGTGAAATATGGTGCCAGACATGTTGACACCAGCCTTTCTCATCACCTTCTCCATAACTATATTAAATAGTGTACAGGACAGGCTATCGCCCTGCCTGAGACCTCTTTACGTGTTGGATGGTTCAGACTGATCCTTACCAATCTTAACCGAGGATTTGGTGTTGTCTAAGCTACATTTGCAAAGTCGAATCAGCTTTGCAGGAATACCAAACTCAGACATGGCCTCATAAAGCCTATTCCTTGTCGGAGAGTCGAAGGCAGCTTTGTAGTCGACAAAGAGGTGGTAGGTGTCGATCTGCTTTTCATGGGTTTTTCCAGGATTTGTCGTAAGGTGAATATTTGATCCGTCGTAGATCTAAAGCTGAACTGATATGGTCCAATTAGTTTTTCTACAATTGGCTTTAGACGTTCACACAATATGCTTGAAAGGACCTTGTACGCAATTGGTAATAGGCTTATTCCACGATAGTTCTTACATTCACTACGATCTCCTTTCTTGTATATGGGACATAACAGACTGAGACTCCAATCCTCGGGCATGCTCTCCTCTTGCCAGATGTTCTCCATGAGCTGATGCATGCTCCTAATCAGCTCCTCCCCGCAAGCCTTAAACAATTCAGCAGGGAGACCTTCGGCTCCAGCAGCTTTGTTGTTTTTAAGGCGGGAAATGGCCATACGTATCTCGCTCTGGCTCGGAGGCGGACTATAAACACCATCGTCATGGATTGGAGCGGGGTCTTCTAAAGTGTTATCTGCATCCAATAAATTTAAATCTCTCCATATCCTCAGAACGTTATCCGGGTCCGTCACTAGCTGACCATCGCTTTGATTTGGGACTCAATTCTGGAAACTGCATGGGAAAGTAGCCGCAATAAGAAGAAGTTCTACATCATTCGTTTTGTCAAGTTACATGCCACAATAATTTAATATCGATTTGAAGTTAGTAAGTGTCGTATAGGGGAATTTGTCACGTGAATGACCAGTTATCACAGCTATGATGTTCCTCATGTGGACTCTGGATAAGTTTAGCACAAATCGTGTCGCCGTGCAGGTTGGTTCTCTTGCCCATCTCTCTTCAGCAATAAGGTCCAGTTTTCCCGCAATGAGTTGTTTCCCCCTTGTAAGAGGGATCCCAATGAGACCATAAACTTCGCCCGAGTTCACGGTTGTGGCGGCCCTTGCTAGCGTATCGGCCCTTTGGTTTCCATATATGTCCCCATGTCCTGGAACCCATGTTAGGGTAACCGTCGAATGTCTCGCTATCTCCTCCAGAGACGACCGGCATTCTCGAACATTTCTCGAAGTGGTGTACACGTTCTCTAGGGATCTGATAGCCGCTTTACTATCATTAAGAATATGAATATTGCCGTCCAATATCCCAAGATACTGAATTTTCTCTACGGCTATTCTAATGGCCGCTATTTCGGCCTGAAGTATGCTACAGTGATCTGGTAGCCTGATTGATAGACTCAGATTCAACTCTTCCGAAAAGATTCCACAGCCCGCTCTTTCTTTAACTTTTAGTAATACTGCTAAGGATTCCTGATTAACATCGACATCCTATTAGTAGTATTATTTCATTTGTCTGTCTTTTCTTAATCAAAACATACACAATTCACTATTAAGATTACTTGAAACATTTAATTGAAAACCATCTGCCATACAGTGAAAATTTAATGGCCAGTGAGTCATATTATTCACCACATCCAAATGAATTATGTCATCTCTTGTACAGCAACAACTATGCCCTAAAACTAGAAATTTTCATATGACCACAACTTTTGACTACATATAAAACTTAACATCCTATATCATATTTGACACAATATACTCATAATACTTTTCCCTTAATTGTAATTACTAGCATCATTTTGATGCAATTTATTTCCTTACAATTAAAATTTTATTAAGTTTTTAATTTCATTTTATATACTCGTATGTTGTATTTAGTTTTATTATTACCAATATCAAAAAGCAATATTTGTTTCACACCCATTGAATCAATGTCACTTGTCAACGAACGAGTGTAAATGTGAGCATTGACACAATTGTGGCAATTAGCGCTGTCACAGCTGCCACATGTGGTATTAAATTACCATGGCATTGCTGCTGGCGCTCACATAGTCACTGCTGACTACAAATATATATGTACATATAATAATATTAAACAATCCCCAAAATGGACCAAAACATATGTGAATCAAAAATATTTATTATGTATTATGTTTAAATAGGGTGGTTGGTTGGTTTCCTCGTGAAATTAGATCAACATATTTTATAAGCCATAAATAATGTTAAACATTGATGATATTTTTATTATGCATTCGTTGTGAAACCAACCATTGGAATAGTAGGAAGAGAGTTTGTAATGGAAACGCAATGCTTATGTAGAGAATTTAGAAAATTAATGCAAAAGCATGTGCGCATTAGGGCGACGCAATTGACATATCGGAAAACAAGGGACTGTGAAGATTTTATTAATTCGTATACATTTGAAGTGCAAAGACGCCAGCAATAAAGATTTTAATTAAAAATAAGAATTAAACTCTACGAAGTCCCAAAGATACTTTCATAAGATCATGTAAAGTCTAACAATTTAAAATGTTGTCGTTAAGGGGCCACTTAGTAGAAACACTGGAGAATTGTAAATATCAAAAAAAAGATTAGTTGGATATATGGATAAGGCACTACATAAAAATACTTGAAACATCGACACCACCCTGCACTATCATATGCTACAGCGCCCATCACATAGTTAGGTCAGATACATAGTCCGTCGCTGGGGGAAGTTGATAGCACTATAAAGGCAATTGAACACCACAAATCGCCAGGAACGTATAGCACTGCAGCAGAAATGACCGCAGTATTAATGCTATAATTATTCTAACCCTAGTGGACGAATTTTGGAGCACTGAATGTTAACATGACGAGATAAAGGAAGGTATCATTGTCAAAATTAAAAAAAAAATATCTGAATGCAATAGCTAGAGGGGAGTCACGCTTCTGAGTATGGTTAACAAACTGATAGCCACATTATCTCAAGTAGACTAACATCTTATCTGAAGCCAGAACTTCACCTACATCAAGCTTATTTTCAACCCAGAGTAATCTCTGCCAATTACAATTCAAGTCTACTCACTCGTGGTAGCACTGCGGACGGAGTGCATCCACTTGACGACGCCTGGAAACGTGCTTTTAACAACCGTCAGAGCACGGTTAACTGTGAGAGCCGAAACCTAACTCCCAGGCACTTCGGTCTAGAGTGAGCATCGAGTGTTTTAGACGTACGAGTGATCAGGGGTGCTAACATTGACTCCGATCCCTACCCCTTACCGCAGTTAAGGTACGCACAAGGCTAAGCATGGTGAAAAACGTAGGTAACCAGGCGTAACAAAAGCTGGATATCGGTAAACTGCAAACCGCAGAGGCAGCGGACACCTACTCCAACCACCTAACTCAACTTCTATGGAATGCTACGACAAAATAACCTCACAGTGGCAATATATAGCCGACTCAATAGAACGGACTGCGAGAAGGGTACTTGGGTACTCAAAGCCGTCTCAAGATGATGCCTGGTACGATGATGATTGCCGCAATGCCACGAGAGAGACGGATGCTGCACACAGGGCGAAACTGCAGCCAGTGGCAACGGGAGCTGTTCATGAACGGCACAGGGAGAAGAGAAGAGAGACAACTAGTCTCTTTAGACGAAAAAAGAAAGAGCTGAAAAAGAGACAGATGAACATTTTAGCAATCTACGGAATACGGACGCCACTCCAGAGCACGCCGCATCAATCCATGACGGTGGTATTAACTGGCCACCTTCGAACCAAAGCGAGATACGTGTGGCAATATCCCGCCTTAAAAATAAAAGAGGGGCAGGAGCCGATTATCTCCTTGCTGAATTGTATAAGGCAGGTGGGGAGGAGCTGATTAGGAGAAGGCATCAACTCATGGAGAATATCTAGCTAGAGAAGATCATGCCCGGAGATTAGAGTCTCAGTGTGTTATGTCCCATATACAAGAAAGGAGATCGTAGTGAATGTAAGAACTGCCGTAGAATAAGTCTATTACCAAATGCGTACAAGGTCATTTCGAGCATATGGTGTAAACGTCTAAAGACAATTATATAAATTGGACCTTATCAGTGCGGCTGTAGACCTTCTAAATCCACGACGAATCAAATATTCACTTTACAATAAATCCAGATCGACACCAACTACATATTTTGTCGACTACAAAGCTGCCTTCGACCTTCCGATAATGAGTTAGTTATATGAAGCCATATCTGAGTTTGGTATTCCTGCAAAGCTAATTCGACTTTGCATATGTACCTTGGCAAACACTAAATCCTCGGTGAAGATTGGTAAGGATCTTTTTTAACCATTCAACGCAAAAATATGTATAAGGCAGGGTGATAGCTTGCCCAATAAGCTATTTAGCATAGTTATGGAGAAGGTGATGAGAAAGGCTGGTGTCAACATGTCTGGCACCCTATTCCACAAAAGCCACATGCCAATAGCCTATGCCGATGATATAGACATCATTGGCCAAAATCTGCGGGATGTTACTACAGTTTTCACATCGCTAGAAAAGGAGTCAACAAAAATGGGTTCAGAGGTCAACAAGGATAAAAAAATGATTTCGACGAACAACAGTTCTTCCGATGGAAAGACACCGTAATCGTTGACAAGTATTGTTTTGAGTTGGTAGATGGCTGGGTCATGTTGCCAGGATGGATGTAAATGCTCCAGCGAGAAAGGTGTTTAAAGGCGAACCTGAAGGACGGCGCAGAGCAGGGAGACCCAAACTCCGTTGGAAGTACCAAGTGGTAGGCGACGTGCCACCATCTAGTAGGACTAACTGGAGAACACACGCACAAGACCGAAGCGTGTGGAATTCTTTAGTACTTCAGGCCTCAAACTTATGAACCATGTTTGTAAGTTGTAATGGGCCACTTAAGTAAGTAAGTAGATAAATTTACCTATCACGGAGAAAAGTATGAGCTGTATGAGCTTTACCACCACATCGACGTACTTAGCTAAAAGAGTCAGAATCGAACGACGGCTGGGACATGCCAGGATGGATGAAAATGTTTCAGCGACAAAGGTGTTTGAAAGCGAAGCTGAAGGACGACGAAGAGCAGGGAGACCCAAACTTCGTTGGAAGGACCAAGATTAACAGATGCCCACCCTCAAATAGGGGCAGTTTTTATGGAAGTTGTAAGCTGTTTTTAACCGTTTTTCCGCGTAGAGAATAGAAGCTTTTATACAAAATTTCAGCTCGATAGCTCCTTAACAACGTATACAAAACTTAATTTCCCTATATAGCCTATGAATGAGGTATGGGATAGCTTCTCCCGACGTTATGAATTAACACGGTTACTACTTTTAGATTCACAACTAACTGCACTTACTTGTTTATCGACGAATGCGAGAGTCATTGTTTGAGATGCTTATACTAGACATGCCGATTAACTTGACACTATACTGCTATCTAGATCAACTTCGAATTCAACTTCCGCTTAGAAGATAGAATGTTGCATACCAAATTTCAGCTTACTAGCTCTTAAAATACACCTTAAGAGAGAGTTTATATGGGAGATGGCACTTGTATTTGACTCATCTTGGCACATAACCTCCGCTCATCTTCGTACTAACCCCCGCTTAGAAGATAGAAGATTGTATACCAAATTTCAGACAGGTGGACGGACATTTTTAAATCGACTCATTGTTCGACGCTGATCATTTATATATATATATTTGTAGATCGTACCTACCACGTCTCCTTATGGCAGTTACAAATGGAAGACCAAACTGAATATACCCTTCGGCGCATAGTGAAGGGTATAAATATGATGATATCATAAATCGTTAAGAATTTGCCCAAATATATAAGTTTCTAAAAATTAACTTATTTTTGATTTTTAATGGAAAAAAATGAAGTATGACGCCATCCCACTAAGCTAATCCTTTGTCAAGTCTACTAAAAGCTTCACAAACAGCTGATGTCAAGATACATCGTTAAATATTAGAACCCACTTGTGTGAGTTTAAAAATTACAGCGTATTAAACAGTTAAATGTGTGAGTGTTAAACATCTTATAGCCTCGCGAGGCAGGCAATCGTCGGTTTTTTCTCACAAACACGATCGGCTATTTACATGTACTCGAAAGTTAAGTTTGATTCAAAACAGTCAGTCTCTGCTTAAGTGTTATGAAAACAACACCACATACGCTTGTTTAGCATTTAACACAAAAACAGACACTAGTACAGAAAGATAAACAATATTCAACTATAGCTGGGAGATCATAAGAACACTATTGTTGGGAGAGCATTACATTTTAGCCGTCTACAATTCGATAACGCTGACGCTTTTGCGGCCGCTTATCATATTGTTGTGAGCGCGCGTTTGGTTATGCCTATCACTGGTTTAACATCATGCAATGCAAAGGGAAAATATAAATTTTTTTGGTTTTGTATGAAATGTTGACAGAAAAAGGTCTCATTAAAGTGTTTGTCGTCTTTTAGGTATGATATTCTGGTCATCTGAATGTCGTCATTTGAATTTAACTTAATATTTATACCATCACCCTAAGGGATGAGGGTATATATCATTTGATACGACCCAAAAGTGTAACACATAGAAGGAGTGATTTTAGACCCTAGGTTTCTTTGAACCAAATATTGGAAGGCTAGCCACGCCCCTTCTGGTACCTCCCATACAAATGTACTTTTCCGCCCACTTTAGAGATGCAGTAGTAATATCAATAAATCCAAGGCGATCGTACCCAAATTCTTTGTTTTTGTAAAGCTATAGCAGGATACAGTTTTTGAGAAAAAAACTGGAAGTCTAGCCACGCCCCATCTGGTACCTCCTATGCACATCTGGTACCGCCCACTTTAGAAATCGATTAATATTATTAATAGACCTAATGCGATCGTGCCCAAATTCTGTAGTTAGTAAAGTTTAAGCAGGATAAAGTTTTGGAGAAAAAATCTGGAAGTCTAGACACGCCCCTTCTGGTACCTCTCATACAAATGTACCACTCCGCCCACTGTAGAGATGGAGTTATAATATTAAAATATACTTGGCACGATCGTGCCCAAGTTATGTATTTTGTTAAGTTATAACAGGAAAAAGTTTTGGAAAAAATATTGGAAGTTTAGACACGCCCCTTATGGTACCTCCCATACAATTGTACCTTTCCGGCCACTTTAGAGATGGAGTAATAATATCAATACACCGCTTGCGTTCGGGCCCAAATTCTGTATTTAGTAAAGCTATAACAGGATAAAGTTTTGGAGAAAAAATCTTGAAGTGTAGACCCATCTGGTACTTCCCATACAAATGTACAACTCCGCCCACTTTAGAAATAGGGTAATAATATCAATACACTCGATACGATCGTGCCCAAATTCTGTATTTTGTTATGTTATAACAGGATAAAGTAATGGAGAATAAATCTGGAAGCCTAACCACACCCCTTCTCGTACCTCCCATACAAATGTACCACTCCGCCGACTTTAGAAATCGAGTTATAATATCAATATAATAGAAAATTTTTTGTTTTACTGAGGGTGATGCTATATGTAAGTCGGGTTGCCCAACTGAAACTTTTTTTAATGGTTTTTATACAAAAATGAACGAATAGACCCAGAGTCTAATAGAGCCGGCAACGTGTTCGTAATTTTTAAAAAAGGAATGGTTTCAAAAGTTTTTTCGACACAGTCTAGATTAAGCTAGTTAAAGATTTTCATAAAACGTAGCACATATCGCTGGTTTTGTGCAAGACCGTCATAACTCAAAAAAATCGTTTCGGAGATAAACGCGTTTAAAGTTTTTTAATTTACACCCAACTTGTACGAAATGGAGGAATTCAAATAGCATTAACAAGCATTTTTTACACAACATGGAGTACGATGAAATGAACAATTCTACATCATTAACTCAAAAATCACTTTTTTTGAGTTATGACGGTCTTGCACAAAACGAGCGATATATTCAAATATAGTCAAAAATGTTAACGCCTTAAACTGATCGTGAGAACTTGAACGCCACAATCAGATGTCACATTCGAAAGTTATTCCGTCATGAAAACATCTAGCCGTTAGAAGATTCCACCTCAAACGAACGCTATTGTGACGGCAGGAGAGGAGAATACACATGTAAAATTTAATCGAAATCGAAGGGGACCGAATTTAAATTTTTTTTTGGGTCGATTTGTTGTAGAATTTCCCGAGTACTTAAAAAAGCTAATCATGATTTTTTCTGCAATTTGCCCTGCAGTGTATCCGCATTTACTGCCTTCGATTTCTGATAACAGTGGCATTGCCTCCTCCTTCGACCAAATTGTAAAGCTTTCTTTGTATTACGTCCTCAAATAGTTTAAAATTAAATGATTTTACTGTGCAAATATTTTCCGGTTTCTTTGCGTTTGCCAACCACAATCATTAAATAAACAAAATTTGATATTAAACATTTGTTAGAAATGGACTTTCATATAATTGTTTGCTTAAAGTATTCGCACAAAAACACTAATAGCCTAATGAATGAAAACATTTGTTGCACAAAACACAAATTAGGAAGTGGGAATTGTTTCATATTTAGCTAGACATTGAAAAAAATACCAACATTGTGGCTAATGGGAGTGCAAACATATAAATTATTACTAATAATCTTTATGCTAAACAATAACTACCAAAAACAAATACATATAAATCAAAACATTAAAACAAAAAACAATAACAACTTGTAAAATACATTTATACATTTCCATCTTTACTACACATCTGTTGCCTATACATTTATCACTCTCTAATTCCATGCACACACACACACCCTTGGTACTTGACCAGTGACAATTCTTTACACATTCTAAACATATTTATTTACCTCAATTATCATCATGATTCATTAAACAATGGATTTTTGTGTTGTTGAATGTTTCATTCAATTTCAAATGTTGTTTTCAATTTTGAATTTGTGTGTTTTTTCTTTATCATGTTTTGTTTTGTTTTTTTTGTTCTACAACAAAAATACTCAATTATCTTAGAGGAAAACATGCAAATCCTTCTTTTAGTTATTGCAAAATGTACAACAGGCATACTATGTTCGTTTGTAAATGTTTTGCATGAAAAATGCATTGTTATGCATATTTCATTTGTGTGCAGTGTGTTTTTTTGTTCCCCCCGTATCTGTTTGCGTTTTTGTTGCTTTCCTTTTTTTTAAAAGAATTTCAATAAAAGATATAAATTTCATTGTACACTTACTTACATTCGTACATATACATCCACATATGTATGTTACATCCATCCACTATTTTGTTGTTATCAGCAACGACAATGGCATCAGAGCCTTTTGTTTTGGTATTATGCGATGATATCTGTTCTGTAATACATGAAATGACACACATTTCTCTATTGATGATACACTGAAAGAAACAACAAGAATGTTTGCCAAGGGATTAATGTCATGGCGAGAAATGGAATTGAGAAGGGTGGATTGCATTAGTTCGAAAGATACTAAGTAAGAGGTTTTATCTTAATAGTATAAGTGTACTAGTGTATTCTAATCGTGATTAGGTTTTGTTATTACAATTGTTTACATGAATAGATTTTTTACACATACATAGATACTCTAAGGATATGGGTTAAACATTTGATAATGGTTTAAGGTTCCTTAAATTTAGCAAAATATAGGATTTCAAAAGATGTGGGTTAAACATTTAAAAGCGTTTTTCAAGTTTTTATAATGAACTTACTGTTGGATACTAAAATTTATTTGTAGTATTCATAAAATAGTAGTAAATATTCCTTAAAATTATCAAAATTAAAGTGACCCAATTTTTCCAGTTGCCACAATCAAATGAGCGATGCACATATGTAGTTGTTGATAACGTTTGTAACAATTACGAAATCTAAGTCGTCCATAAGCTAAATTTTGCCATACAAGAGGTGAAAGCATCTCTACAAATATTAATATTTTACAATATAATTATAACCATAAGGATCTTGATTTCAGGATGTGCACCTGGAATGTCCTCTATCCATTTAACGGATGTCCTCGACAAATTCAAGGCAAGTGTATAGATAACATATATAAAGTCCTCAACTTGTCTGTGTCCACTCACATCATACTAGAAGTCTGGAAACTGGCCAAAGTGGTCCCGGTTTCAAAACCTAAGAAAAACGTAAGACAGGGGAAATTGTAAAGACCGATGTGTCTGTTGTCGCTGGTAGCAAAGACACTTGAGGTACATCATCTCCCTAGTTTAACACGGCATTTACCAATTCCGAAAACAACACAGTACAACCACTGCATTAACCGCCATAACCACAAACATAAGCTAAGGTCTTAATCAAAACATAACACATGTGAGCGCACTATTATGCGCACGAAAGCATTCGACACGGTCAGTCACACCATCATCTTCGGAGACATTCTCGCCCAAACTCCATCAAGAAGTGATTAGTGTATTATATGTGTGGTCGTCTGTCGTTTATGGAGTTTAGAGAGAGCAAGTTTAAGGGTCGTAGAGTTAAACAGGGTGGAGTTCTCTCCACGACTCTGTTTAGTTTATATCACTCGTAACTCCCATCCCCACACCAAGAAATAAAGACAATATCATAAGCCGACGACTGCACGATTATGGCCAGGGGCCACAATATTGCCGAGCTTTGTTGAAGGTTGAACGATCTTAACCACTTTATCACTGCAAGGAAGTCATCGGTTGTCATATTGTCATACTGCTGAAACTAAATTTATTGTCGGCGAGGTAAGAATTCCGAAGGTAAATCACCCCAAAATCCCGGGAATAACATTTGACAGAATCTTCTCGTAGTCGGCGCATGCAACAACAACATGCAACTAGTTGCGCAGTAGGAACAAGGTCCTCAAGTCGCTAGCCGGCAGCACTTGGGGAAAGGATAAGGAGACCTTGAACACTACTTATAAAACAATTGGCCGGTCTGTGCTAAATAACGATGCACCTATGTTAGCCCCAAGAGTGAACGACACGTAGTGGAAACAGATCCAGAGCTGCCAGAATGCAGCTCTAAGGACTGCAACGGGTTGCCTACAAATTTCCTCATAACTCCAACTCAAAGTTCCTGACATTCTTGGAACATACTCAAATGCTGGTGAAACAGTTTCATCTCGTATGTCATCGGATAGGCCATCTGAACCACCATCTTGCGGAGATAGATGCGCCTCCCAGACATGTCAGATAAGATATTCTTAATAAGAGGGATATTCAGCAATATGATTTAGAACGCCTAGATCCTTTCACATACAGAGCAACTCCCTCAGGACATTCACACACAAACAGTCTATCAAACATCTGAAAGCTACGGAATGAATGTCCTGTTGGGAGGCCGTCCTCCAGCTGTAGCAGAAGAAGAAAAGAGCCTGTCGAGAAGTACGTGAGTGATACTGGCCCAACTACGATCAGGATCCTGTAACCCGGCTTAACACGTATTGGTCGTGAATCGTGAATCCGGCAATACAGAATTCATTCATGCCCAGCATTTGGGGAAGGCTTATATGTTTCTCTCCACCTCTACAACTTCACAGCAAAACCTACCCGTCAAAGTCCAACCTTACTCTAGAACATCCCAAATGAGGCAGCTAAATTCCTACAATTGGATGTAAATTAGTCGGGCAAAGATTGAAAGATACTTTTATATTTGTGTTGCCCGCCCTGATGGAAGACAAAGACGAGAACATTAATGATGCACTCTATGAGTGCCTGGAGGAAATATATGACCGCTGCCCTGCCCATGATATGACAATTGTTCTGAAAGATTGTAATGCTCAAATAGGAAGCAAGTTGCTCTCGGTTTAGTCTAATCAACAACACCTCCGATAAGGAATTCAGACTGGTTAGCTTTTCGTCGGCAAGAAACATGGTAGTTAGTGGAACCATAATCCCCCATAAATATATCTACAAGGCAGCCGGGATATCCATTGATCCAAAGACAAGAAACCAGATTGATCACGCTTATAATATTTTTCTACGTGCGGTATATAATCCACTGGGATTGCATAGAAGTACCAGCTAAGTAAGTAAGTAAGTAAGTAAAAACACTCGTAACAAAACGCAAAGGAATCTAGACACCACAAAGCTACATAACACCGAGATATCCCATGCCTCCAACCTAATTTCTCAATTACTTCAAACGAATCTCCCTAATTTTGTTGTTATCGACCCACAGTGGCTGCATATGGCGAATTCTATAACCATGGCCGCAACGACCGTACTAAGTTACGAAAATCCATCCTCAGACAAGCCCTGGTACGATGAGGAATGTCGCGAAATGTCTGAAAATAAGGATGCTGCATACATGGCAAAACTGCAGCCAATGGCAACGCGTGCAGTGACGGAGCATTATAAAGAGAAGAGGAGGGAGATGACACGCCTCTTCTGGCGGAAAAAGCGTCTATGGAAAAAAGAGAGAGCCAGGATATCAAAAATTACAGGGATAGAGGTGAAACTCGAAAGTTCTGCCAAAAGGTAAAAAGTGAAGGATTTTGGACCGGGGATCTCCATCCCAGAACGGATACGGAAATCTGGCCACTGACTTTCCCGAAGCCAGCGTAAGTTTCGAAATCGTAAAGGAGTAGATTGTCCACCACATAGCCAAAACAATATCAGTATGACAATTGCACGGCTTAAAAACAATAAACCTCCGGGATCCGATGGACTGCCGGCTGTGATGAGCTGGCAACGTGCATGCACCATCTCATAAACACGATTTGGGTAAAGAAATGCATGTCCGACGTTTGGAATCTAAGTGTTCTTTGTCCTTTATTTAAAAAAAAGGGCAATCTAAGTGTGTGTGCCCCCAATACCGCGGGATTAGCATTTTACTTATCACATACAAGGTCCTGTCTGCTAAAGCCCATCCAAGCGAAAATGATTTTTCCTTATCAGTGTGGCTTAAGGCCTGGTACCCCGACTGACCAGCTATCCAAAATACGGCAAATCCTGGAGAAAACCAAAGAAATGCAGATCGAATAAATACGCAAATATCCGACTGAACCATTTTCTACCAAGCGACGCTTTAGACAAGCCAACAGTCTGTCATGTAATCTCTTTAACATCATAATGGAATGGATCATGCTGAGGGCTGCAGTAATCACGACTGGTCACGTGCTGCTCGCCCCAACGGACCAGAGAGAGCCACCAGTGGACGGACCTTATTCTGGGTCTGCGGTTGCAAAAAAAAAGTGAAGACAATATAATCTTTACGAGCTCCGACCAAAGAGTCTAAAAAAGGCACCACGGGCGATCGGGGGCCCAAGGTAGCCTAAACAACTACCTTCCTGTCCGAATGGATATGGAACAGCTTGTTCTGTGCCTCGTGGTGGTTGTCGGTTAAAACTCAAAGTTACACAAGTAGACTTAGAGTTTGTCATCCGAGAGAAATGAAACTGGGTGTCCCTTGATACTATACGGCACTCGCATCGCTCACTGTGCATCAAACAATCTCTTGGTCGAAAACATAACTAAGAATTTTAGATAGATTCGAATCCTTAACGAGGGTGCATATAATACCGCAGTAAAAGATGTACTTGGCAATGGTAATAATTCTAATATGCGAAAGGAGAATATAAATGTTTGTATTATCTTTGAGATTATAAGATAGATGTCATACCTTATCGAATCTTAAAATTAAAGTGTCTGTGTTAGCACTTAAATTTGTTAAATGCTTGTATTTCGGAACCCCCGAAAGGGGTGGGAGAAATGTAAGTGAGAATATTGTATAGCTGGAAACTAGCCCGCTGACGTTAGTAGAAGGAAATGCTGGGTATCGTTGGAAGCTAGCCTGACGGAGTGTTAATTCACTCGCCAATGGTAGCTGAAGGGATACAGTCTATTGTTTTGATATTTGGTCTATATTTGGATTTGGATATGTCAGATGTAGTCCGGTCGGATGGTGAACCTCGGTTCCTAGCTGATGGCGGCTTGGGCGTCACTTGTGGCGTGTTGGATGTTGAGGGGATAAGGTTTGACTGAAACAACAAGTACATGTACTGTCTTGACAGAGTCCTGGGTAATAACATGCGGCTACTGATGGATAAATATCTGTTGCTGCTGCCAAACAAGAAGAAGAATGATAATAATATCAATTTAAAATTTAATTAGAGTTCCATTTTCTGAAATATGTTCTAATGAGAATAAAAAAAAATTATATTTATCATACTAATCAGTGCGATCATCAAAAAACTTTGTATAAAAAATTTAATTCTATTATCAGGCTGCAGCAAAAAAAACGTTTGATCCGAACCGTTGTAATATGTATATTATTTCTTTGGGTGTATATCATTTCTAGGACAATTATAAGTCAAAGTACTTACACGGAAACCTATACATGCGTGCATTATTACATGTGTGTACATAGAAATGTACAGGACGAAACTAAGGGGTGAATGTAAAGGACCAAAACAACTCACAACCCCATGAAAACAGAGTTACCATGGGATAGCTCGACGGCCATCCCCAAAATGGGGGAGTTTGTATGGGAGGTGGGAGTAGTTTTTTTCCAATATTGGCCATCTAACAACTTAACCTCCGCTTAGATAATAGAAAGCTCTCAAACTACGAATGTAATCAAGGGGACAAACAGACGGACATCTTGTAATCGAGTTTTTGTCCAAAATTACTCAGTTTAGAACTTAACATACGCTTAGAGAATATAAGCTGTCGTACCAAACTTCAGCGCAATATCTCTCTGAAATCACGGGGACAGACTCAAAATGTGATCAAAACCCAAAATTTTACAGAAGCTGAATAGATGGTGGGCAGGATAATCGCCACATCTAGTTACAAATTCTCAAACAGCTAACGTTCGCATTCGTCTACAAAACAAGTAGGTGTCGTTTGTTGTAAATCTTAATATAGAAAACGTGTTAATTAAAAATAACGTCAAACGCTGTCGCATACCTCATTCATGGGATATAAAGATAAATTAAACTAAAAATACTACGCCTCTGTTTTTACTTACTTACTTAATTTGCAATCCCAGTGGATTATATAACGCACGTAGAAAAATATTATAAGCGTCTCGATCTTCTGCGCTTCTTCTCCAGTTAGTCACACCGAGTTCTGTAAGGTTCTCAGTAACCTGGTCTTTCCAACGGAGTTTTGGTCGCCCTTTTCTGCGCCGTCCATCGAGTTCATTGTCGAAGACTTTTCGAGCTGGAGCATTTTCGTCCATGCGTACAACATGACCTAGATAACGCAACCGTTGCACCTTAACGCGTAAGACTACGTCAATATCAGTGTACAGCTCAAGATTCATACGACGCCGATACTCTCCGTTAACGATGATGGGCCCATATATTTTACGGAGTATTTTTCTCTCGAATACCGCCAGAACCGATTCATCCGCTTGTGTCATAACCCAGGATTCTGAGCCATACATTAAGACAGGTAGAACTAGTATCTGGTATAGCTGGATTTTTGTTCGTCAAGAGAGGGCTCTGTAATTGAATCGCTTGCTTAGTCCGTAGCAGAATTTATTTGCAAGCAGGATTCTTCTCCAGATTTCTAGGCTGACATTATTTGCTTTGTTGGTGGCGGAGCCTAGGTAGGCAAAATTATCTACCACCTCGAAATTATAGTTATCAACGTTTACGCAGTTTCCCAAACGAGTAGATTCTTTGTTCGTTTGAAACTAATAACATCGTTTTGTCCTCGTTTACCGTTAGGCCCCTTTTTGCTGATTCCTTCTGTATACCTGAGAAGGCTGCAGTCACATCCCGCAGTTTTCGACCGATGATACGTCATCAGCGTACGCAAGTAGCATGTGGCTTTTGTTGAATATAGTGCCACTCGTGTTTACTGCAGATTTTCTCATTATCATCTCCATCACAATGTTGAAGAGATCGCACGATAGGCCGTCGCCTTGTTTTAGGCCTCGTCTGGTATAGAATGGCTCCGTAAGGTCCTTGCCAATCTTCACTTAAGACTTCGTGTCAGTCAGCGTCATTCCGCAAAGAAGTATCAGCTTCGCTGGAATACCAAACTCAGCCATGGCTTCGAGTAATTTCTGCCGTATCGGGCTGTCGAAGGCAGCATTATAGTCGACGAAAAGATGGTACGTGTCGATTTGTTTCTCTTGGGTCTTTTCCAGGATATGCCGAAGTGTGAAAATCTGGTCAGTTGTTGATTTTCTAGGTCTAAAGCCACACTGATAAGGCCCGATCATGTTGGATAACACTGGCTTTAGTCTTTCACATAGCACACTCGACAGGACCTTATATGCGATGGGTAAAAGGCTGATCCCGCGGTAGTTGGAGCACACACTTAGATCACCTTTTTTCAGCACAGGACATAATACGCTTACATTCCAATTGTCGGGCATGCACTCTTTAAGCCAAACCGTGCGCAGGAGTTGGTGCATGCTCGTTATCAGCTTCTCGCCACCGAACTTGAAGAGCTCTGCGGGCAGACGGTCGGCACCGGCTGCTTTGTTGTTTTTCAGTCGCGATATTGCTTTTCTTACCTCGGCTTGACTTGGTGGTGGGCAATCTAAGCCGTCGTCGACAATTGACGTGATAACTTCACGTGCGCTACCTTCTGCAACCAGCAGTTGCTGGAAGTGTTCTCTCCATATGTGCAGCACACTCTGTGTATCCGTGAGCAGATTTCCATCATTGTCCTTACAGGTGGGGAGGCCATTACCGTAGCCATTTGCTCTTACTCTATCTCTGTATCGCTCTATATCATCGTTCTCCCGTTCCTTTATCTGACGTTTTTTTTGCCTAAATAGCTGTCTCGCCTGTTTTGCTTTCTCCTTATGCCGTTCCCTAACAGCACGGGTTACAATTGGCTGTAGCGTTGCCCTATAAGCAGCATCCTGTTCCTCAGACGCTATGCGACATTCATCATCGTACCAGGATTTGTCTGAGCGCCGCTTTTCATATCCTAGCACGTTGTTGCGGCAGTTGCCATGGAATGCGCAATATGCTGCAACTGTGTATCGGGAACGTTAGAAGTAGAAACGCCTCTGTTTTTACTTCCCCCAAATGTTACACCCAACACAAAGCCACCCGTATACAATAGATCACAAAAGTTCTACAAATTCTACGCATTGTTGAATCCTGAATTCCTATTGCTAAACGAATTCATTATCTGCTATTGTTGCAGGTCAAATAACTTTGGAACGAAAAAATCTTTATAGTGAAAAGAAATTGCAAATTGCTCAAAACAAATCTGTGTGCATTTTATGGCATCTTATTTAAGACTAACGAAGAAAATAAAAGAAAAAAAAACTATACAGAGAACTTAACAACGCTGTTATCGTTATTTATTCTGTATTACATTTCAAGTTAATTTTAAAAGCATAAAACAACATCAACTATATTTTGTAATAATATTTCATTTCAAGTGCTTTTAATACTACAACGCGGCAAGGGTTCAGAATCATCGGAGCAAAGAGCGCTCTCTGGGTTCATTGTATTTCTGCGTGAAAATGTAGAACGAAAGCAGTTAACTTACTTATGTCATACAATGACTTCCCGTAAAAGCTGCAATACTTTGGCATCACAACATTTCCGCACGATTGAATTTATGAGAAATGTTGCAGCAATATTTTTGTATTATTTCTGTGTTGTTTTTGTGTTTTTTTGTTTCTCTATTTTTTCTGCTGAACGCAACAGCAGCAGCCGAAGCATAAACTATTGTTAAGCTTTTGTGGTCGAATGGGTGGAGAATTGTAGTAGAAAACTCTCTGTGCCTGTAAGTCTTTCATACAGGCAGGCACCACAGGATTTCAAAGTAGGGGTGGTGGTGGTGTTGGTATGATTGGGTGCTGTCTGAGATATATGAGTCATTCCATATAAGCAAAAGGAAAACATTTTTCAAAATTTAGTCGATACTTAGTAGCTTGGAGCAGCTATATTATGCAAATTTTTTACCCAGGCACATTAACAAATTGCAATCAGACTAAAAGCTTTGACATTTTTATTATTTGAAACCATTACTCCATTACTTTTTAATCTGTAGAACATTGCCGTGGCATGATTAGAACACGCGAACACCATGCGGGAGTTTCCTGGGCCTCCAGTCATCTACATTTTACTGTCACTGCCGCCCCCTCGATGTTGTTGACAGCAATTTCGCAGCAAAGTGTCAAGTCAATCGACATATCTAGTAAAAGCTTCTCAAACAGTGACGTTCGCATCTGTCGATAAACAAGTAGGTGCCGTTAGTTGTGAACCTAAAAAAAGATAGGGTGTTAATTCACAACAACGCGAGAAGCTTTCCCATCAAGTTTTTGTTTGCAAATTGCTAAAAAAAAAATGTCTTGACATCGAAAATTAGTGTAGTACATCATTTCCTCTCGGAGTGTCTCATATGGATTTCTAAAGCTTAACGCAGATACCACAACAAATGATGCACAGGGTAGTAGTGAGACAGCATTAAGATGTACTAGTTCGCTAGTAACGATTTTTGTAACCAAATCCTACTTAATGAACGTGTATTGTAGATAGAGCAAAGGGATGACTAGAGCGCTAGTTGCACTAAAGACAGAAACTCCAGAAACGATACAGCAACATGACGAAAGATAAAAAACTTGTTCAGCCAACTTGCTACGATTAGGAAAGCGCCAGAAAAAAAACAAAAGATTAAACTTCTTTTTGTCTACCGAAATGCATCTTTGAGAGCTTAAATTGTTACATTTGGGTAAGAGGTTTATATTCTATACTAAAAAAACTGCAGTTACATCAAATTGAAAGGCCTGCACATGTAGGTCAGATTAAGGTTTCAATTGAAAAAGTTAATAGGTATGCGAAAAATTTGTTGATTATAATTAAGGGTGCCGATTAGACGAATAGGTACACTTTATCAAAGGCTTTTGAATTTTGACCCAATATGGACAAAGAAACACTTTACATATAAGCAAGGAACATACATAGAGGAAAAAATTATCTACCATACATATAAGTAAGCAGCATCGTGGATTATATGCCCACTTCTGAGATCTAATATAAAGAGTTAGCTTTGTATACCCTTCATCACGAACACGCTAGAAGCGAAGGGTAAATACACAAGGAGACGGGGTAGGTGTGGAAACATATATATATATATATCTATATATATAAAAATGAAATGGTCCACGTATGTCATACCATCACTTGAGAACGGCTGGAGCGATTTGGCTAATTTTTCTTTTATTCGATTCGAAATTTTCCGTAGATTGTTTGTGTTGAAAAAAATCAATTCCAGGTGGCGCTACGGTGGATTTATATCGAAAATTTGAATGCATGTACCAATTCAACTGAAATTTAGAATTGATATTCGTTTGATCATGAGAAAACATTTTATGTACAAATAGACCCGGTAGGTGGCGCTGACTGAAATTCAGAATCTATGTTTGTTTGATCATCACAAAAAATTGTATGGACAAATGGACTCGGTAGATGGCGCTAGGGTTGATTTATATCAAAAATTTGAATGCATGTACCAATTTAACTGAAAATTAGTATTTATTATTAGTAATTGACCCGGTAGGTGTCGCTGGGGTGGAATTATAATAAAAATTTTAACGAATTAAACAATTTGACTGAAATTTTTAATGTATATTTGTTTTATTATGAGAATTTTTTTTGTATATATGGACCTACAGTTGATTTGGCTGGGGTTGAATTATTTCGAAAATTTATATCGATTGTCCGATTTTACTTAAACTTAAAATATATGATTTTTTTGGCATGAGAAAAATTTGAATGTATGTTTGGAACCAGTTGCCGGTGTTTAGCTTATGATACACTTAATTTTTGGATGACATTTAGTCACTTAGTCACTTTTTGTAACATCACAGTTGTTCAGAAGTCTATATATATAAAAAAGATGTACATTTTGATGCCACCACTAATTGTGAAAACGGTTGACCCCATTTGTCCCAAAATTTCAGTGAATGTTAAGGATTGGCTGTAGATGGTCATCCAGACCGCAAAAAGGCTTAAAGATGAATGACTAACTTTTATAATGGCGCACTTCCTACTGAATTAGAGAGCTTCACAAAGTGTTTTTCCCCATTTCAAAATTTTAGGGGACAATAACGAAAATAGGAATAACTGTTGATATCACCCAGACCATACGGTTAATGGAGTTGCTGAGCCCAATGAATGCATTTTTGGAAATTCGTACTCCTTAGGATAGAAAGATACAGTCATCCAGTACACCAGCGCAGAAAGTTATATGTCAGAAAATCGACTTAAAAATGTGGTTTTAGATTATATGCCTATCAATAAGTAAGTTTTCATCACATCATGGACGACACTGCTGATCCGTTTTAGCAATTCTTATAATAATATATAATAATCTTTAAGATATATGAATAGCAGAATTTGTCCGGAAAAACCTCGCCCTTTAAATTGAAATATTTTAGAGGTAAAAAAATAAACCAATCCTATCCTATCCTATCCTATTAATATTATAAACTAGATGGCCCGGCAGACTTCGTCCTGCCTCCAAATTTTTGTAAAATATGTTGAGTGTAGTTGAAATCTAAAAACGATTGGTTTATTTTTTTACCTCTAAAATATTTCAATTTAAAGGGCGAGGTTTTTCCGGACAAATTCTGCTATTCATATATCTTAAAGATTATTATATATTATTATAAGAATTGCTAAAACGGATCAGCAGTGTCGTCCATGATGTGATGAAAACTTACTTATTGATAGGCATATAATCTAAAACCACATTTTTAAGTCGATTTTCTGACATATAACTTTCTGCGCTGGTGTACTGGATGACTGTATCTTTCTATCCTAAGGAGTACGAATTTCCAAAAATGCATTCATTGGGCTCAGCAACTCCATTAACCGTATGGTCTGGGTGATATCAACAGTTATTCCTATTTTCGTTATTGTCCCCTAAAATTTTGAAATGGGGAAAAACACTTTGTGAAGCTCTCTAATTCAGTAGGAAGTGCGCCATTATAAAAGTTAGTCATTCATCTTTAAGCCTTTTTGCGGTCTGGATGACCATCTACAGCCAATCCTTAACATTCACTGAAATTTTGGGACAAATGGGGTCAACCGTTTTCACAATTAGTGGTGGCATCAAAATGTACATCTTTTTTATATATATAGACTTCTGAACAACTGTGATGTTACAAAAAGTGACTAAGTGACTAAATGTCATCCAAAAATTAAGTGTATCATAAGCTAAACACCGGCAACTGGTTCCAAACATACATTCAAATTTTTCTCATGCCAAAAAAATCATATATTTTAAGTTTAAGTAAAATCGGACAATCGATAAAAATTTTCGAAATAATTCAACCCCAGCCAAATCAACTGTAGGTCCATATATACAAAAAAAATTCTCATAATAAAACAAATATACATTAAAAATTTCAGTCAAATTGTTTAATTCGTTAAAATTTTTATTATAATTCCACCCCAGCGACACCTACCGGGTCAATTACTAATAATAAATACTAATTTTCAGTTAAATTGGTACATGCATTCAAATTTTTGATATAAATCAACCCTAGCGCCATCTACCGAGTCCATTTGTCCATACAATTTTTTGTGATGATCAAACAAACATAGATTCTGAATTTCAGTCAGCGCCACCTACCGGGTCTATTTGTACATAAAATGTTTTCTCATGATCAAACGAATATCAATTCTAAATTTCAGTTGAATTGGTACATGCATTCAAATTTTCGATATAAATCCACCGTAGCGCCACCTGGAATTGATTTTTTTCAACACAAACAATCTACGGAAAATTTCGAATCGAATAAAAGAAAAATTAGCCAAATCGCTCCAGCCGTTCTCAAGTGATGGTATGACATACGTGGACCATTTCATTTTTATATATATAGATTACTCCATCTCTAAAGTGGGCGGGAAGGTACATTTGTATGGGAGGTACCAGAAGGGGCATGGCTAGACTTCCAATTTTTTTTTCCAAAACTTTATCCTGTTATAGCTTACTTAATATAGAATTTGGGTACGATCCCGTTGGGTGTATTGATATTATTACTCGATTTCTAAAGAAGGCGAAATGATGTATTTGCTTGAAAGGTAGCAGAAGGGGCGGGGCTATGTAGCCCATTTGCAATACCGGAAGTAGTTTTGGGGAAATATTAACTCGTGCAAAATTTGAAAACATTTGGTTGCGTCCTTAGAACGTTATCGTGCACACCAGCCGGACAGACAGTCTTAAAATGTCATGAATCGAATTTTGGGGTCGTATCAAATGATATACCCTCCTACCCGTAGGGTGTGGGTATAAAAATGCAAGTACCCTATTTTCACCACTGACACAGTTACATTCTGTGAAAATTTCAAAATAGGATCCAATGAGCGGGGCCACGCAGAAATGATATATCAAAAATGCAAGAACCCTATTTTCACCACCGACACAGGTTCATTCTGTGATAAAACACAAACTCATTTTCTTATACATAGATTTGCCTTTGACATATTTGAGACGCAGCTTAAAATTTTCCGTTTTTTTTTATCAAATTTTGAACATAGTTATTTTATAACAATTGACGCAATATTTCGCTCGTATATTACCCAAAATCCAAAGTTGAATTTCCGCTGCCAGGCATCCCATAAACTCGCGAGGCGAAGCTAAGTTTGATGCAAAGCAGTTAGTCACTGCTTGAGTGTTGTAAAAGCACCCTTCATATACATTTCCATTCACAAACACTTATTATTTGTGTATGCGTGCGTTCAGTTTTGCCTGACACTGACAAAAATGATCGGCGTCGATTTCACAGACGGTTTAAAGATGTCTGCTCGTCTGTCCACGTGATTGCAGTCGTATTTTAAGAGCTATCGAGATATGGTATCCAAGCTTCTATTATTTAAGTGGAGGTTACGTTTTAAGATGAGCAATATTAGTGAAAAACTGCTCCCACCTTCCATACAAACTCCCCCTTTTTGGGGAGTGTCCGTCCGTAGTTTAAGATATATCGAGGGAAAATTTGGTATGCAAGCTTAAATACTCCAAGCGGAAGTTAAATTCTAAGATCAGCAAAATCAGGCAAAAACAATTCCCACCTTCCATACAAACTCTACATTTTTTAGGTCTGTCCCCGCGATTACAGCCGACGTTTAAGAGCAATCGAGCTGAAATTCGCTATGCTTGGTTCTACCCTCTAAGTAATGTTCTAAGATGAAAAAGTTTGGTCCAAAACTACACCCACCTCTCAAAAAACCCCTATTTTTGGAGGTATTCGTCTATCTGTCCCCGCGATTACAGCCGCAGTTTAAGAGCTATCGAGCTGAAGTTAGGTAAACAAGCTTCCATCCCTCAGATCGGGTAACAACTACTCTCTCCTTTCATACAGATTAACCTATTTTGGGAATGTCCGTCTATTCGTCACTGCGACCACAGCCGTAGTTTAAAAAATATCGAGCTGAAATTTGATATTCAATTTTATATTCTCTAAGAAAAGGTTAAGTTCGAAGATGAGCAAGATTGGACAAAAACTGTTCCCACCTCCCATATAAAGTAACCCTATTTGGGGGTGACCGCCTATTTGTCCTCGTAACTACAGCCGTATATGAAAATATCGAGCTGAAATTTGGTATGCAAGCTTCTTTCCTTTAAGTGAAGGTTAAGTTTTAACATAAGCAACATCGGGCAAGATCTATGCCCACTTTCTATACAAACTCACACTTTTTGAGGGTCTGCCTTAGTTTACAGCCGTAGTTTAAAAGCTATCAAACAGCAATTTAGTAGGAAAGCTTATATTCTCTAAGTGGAGGTTAAGTTGTATGATGAGCAAGATCGGACAAAAACTACTCCAATCTCCCATACAAACAGCACCTTGTTTGGTGGGTGTCCGTCTCTCTGTTCTAGCCATAGTTTAAGTGATATCGAGCAAAAATTAGGTACATAAAAGCTTTATCACACAGGCGGAGGATAGGTTAGAAAATGAGTAAGATGGGGCAAGAACACCTCTCATACTAAATCACTTTTTTTGGGGGTCTGGTCTACCTTCGGTATTACATTCGTGTCTTAAGAGCTATCGAGCTGAAATTTGATATGCAAGCTTAAATCCTCTAAGGAAGGGCAACTGCCCAAATGAGCAAGATCGGACAAAATCTACTTCCACCGCCCATACAAACTCCCGATTTTTTGGGGTGTCTGTCTGCCTTTCCATTTGATTACAGACGTACTTTAAGCGCTATCGAGCTGAAATTTGGTATGCTACCTTCTATCCTCTAAGTGGAGGTTCTATGATTAGCAAAATCGGGCATGAACTACCCCCACCTCACATAAAATCGCCCCTTTTTCATTTGAATTTTTTTTCTTATTTACCCCTATCATTTTTAAACGCTGATATATTTTATTAATGTTTTTTCTCCCTTTGCAATTCTTTCAGCTGTCATTTCAACCAACTCATCATCAACATTATAAGCAACAGCAGACAACACCAGCTAGCAAATTTGATGGACTTAAGAGCGCATCAAGAATAACATAACAAATTCCCAATGAGGAATAGTATTGAGATATTCATGTAAGTAAAGATATTAAAAAACAAACAAACAAATAAATGCAAGAGCAAAAGCAAAAACAAAATTGCATTCGCATTTTCCACTTTAAGAAGCTTAAGGTTTTAAAATATTCAACAAAACTGAGTGAGCGAGTGAGTGAGTGAGCGAGCGAGTCAGTGGGTGAGTGATGTTGACTTAATGCTATTGACGACAAGTGTTTCGAATTGCAGTGCAGAGTTGCGTGAGTGCCCTCGAGTTCAATAAACTGTGGCAATAACTTAAGATTTCCTTTATTGCAAGAATTTAACATTTATGTTGGACAAACACTAGGGTGGTATGATAAATGTTAAGAGTAGAAAGGTGGAAAATATAGAGCTTGGAAAAATTGTATTATTATTATTAACTCACGGGTATTGGAAAAAAAGTAATTTATAGAGTAATTTGAATAATGTTGGTGGTAGCGCACAATGGGATGGATTCAAACATATTTGTGCAAACACTAAAAGGAGTAGAAGTTGGCATCGAACATTGAAAATAATGAATATGTTAATGTTTAGAGGCTTTTAGATTTGGGGATATCCTCATGACGTTTTAAATATCACCAACATTTTTTCTGATGTTCCCGACACACAGACAAACCCTGGTAAGATGAGGAATGTCGCGCAATGTCTGAGGAGAAGTAAGCTGCAAACAAGACAAAACTGCAGCCAATGGCAACGAGTGTGGGGAAGGTGTGATATATTGAGCAAAGGAGGGAGTTGAAACGCCTTTTCAGGGGAGAAAAGCGTCTATGTACGAAAGGAGAGAACCAGGATATCAAAAATTACAGGGATATATGAGAAGCCAGAAAGTTCTACGAAAAGGTAAAAAGCAAAGGTTTTGGAACAGTTATCCCCACCTGTAGGAACGGAGACGGAAATCTAGTCACTGATATTCAGAGTGTGCTGCTAATATGAAGGGAACACTTTCGAAATCTATTCGTTCCCTAAGACATAATAAGTGGCGAAGTCAAGCCACTATTCGACGAAGAGTTGATGCCCACCACCGATGTCAGAACTGCATTGCACGGCTTAAAAGCAATAAAACTGCGAGAGCCGATAGACTGACGGCAGAGCTTTTTAATGCCGGCAGCTAGCAACTTGCATGCACCAGCTCATAAACACGATTTGGCTCAAGGAATGATTGGAATCTGAGTGTTCTATGTCCTGTTCTTAAGAATGTCGATCAAAGTGTGTGTAGCAACTACCGCGAGATAAGCCTTTTACTTATCGCATACAAGGTCCTGTCTAGTGTGTTATGTGGAAGACTAAAGCCAATCTTAAAAAACCTTGTTGGACCTTATCTGTGTAGATTTAGACATGGTACTCGTAAATCCGCGACCAATCAGATATTCCCAAGGCCCAAGAAATGCAGATCGACACCTATCATCTGTTTATTGATTACAAAGTTAAATTCGACAGAAACCATTACATACTATGGCTGAGTTTAGTATTCTCCCTTGTCTGATACGACATTGCGGGATGTCACTGACCGACACGAAGTCTTCAGAGAAAATAGGCACAAATATAACAGAGCCATTTTCTACCAAGCGAGGCTTATCACAAGGCAATAGTCTGTCAAGCGATATACATATTTCACATCAAAGCGGCAGTAGACACGACTGGCACCATCATTAACAAAAGCCACATGTTGCCCGCGTATGCCGATGATATAGATATCTTTGGCCGAGGACTGCGGGATGTTACTGCTTTTTCGAGCATTGAGAAGCAGTTGGCAGAAATGGGTCTGGTGATTAATGAAGATAAAACCAAGTTGTTTGTATTAACGAACAAAGAGTTTTCTCGTTTGGACAACTATGACTTGGAGGTGGTAAATGATTTTGTCTACCTTGGATCCGCCGTAAACAAAATAATAATGTCAGCCTGGAAATCAAGACAGGAGTATTGATCGCAAGTCGCTGTTGCTTTGCACTAATCAAGTGATCTAATTGCAAAGCCCTCTCTTGACGAACAAAGATCCAACTCTACCAGACACTGATCCTACCGGCATTTCTCTACAGCCAAGGTCTGCCGAATAGACAAGTGGATAAAAATGCTCCATCTCGAAAAGTCTTCGGCAATAAACTCCATGTGAGGCGCAGGAGAGTGCGACCAAAACTTCGATGGATGGACCAGGTGAACGAGCTGTTTTCTGTCTACAAAGCGCTTGGAATTCTTTTCTACGTGCGGCTACTGATATATAAATTTTTGTGGCTGCTGTCACTAAAGAAAAAGAAGAAGAATACTGCTTCTTGGTATCCAGAGATAAGGTAGTGTTGCTAAAGTGCTGCCAAGGTCCGTAAAAACATCTATTAGCGAACACTATTCTCCGCTTTTTTTCTAGATAGACATTATTGTTCTTGCTGACAGAAGATCAGTGGTAGGTAAACTCAAATACTACCTCAGAGCTATAACTTTCAACGTTGACGGTGCATTCCCATCGAGAGGACGTATTGTTCGTCGATATCATTTTGTTTTGTCCTCTTTGACCGATAAACCCATTTTTGCTGACACCTTTTTAAGTGATAAGAAAACTGCAGTAACATCTAGCAGATTTCTGCCAATGATGTCTTTATCATCGGCGTAGGCTAGTGACATGTGGCTCTCATGGAATATGTTGTCAGACATCTTGACACCAGCCTAAGTCATCACCTTACCCATTACTATTTATTTTAAAACCAATCGCCCTGACTGAGACCTCTTTCCGTATTGAATGGTCAGAGATATCCTTACCAATCTTTAGCGATGATTTAGTGTTCTCTATGGTGCATCAGCAACGGCACTTGCAATTCTTTTCTACGTGCGGCTACTGATGGATCAATTTCTGTTGCTGCTACCAAATAAGAAGACGAATTGTGGTAAAGGAAATATATAAAATATCGAATAATGGCTATTCGAAGGAAGGCTTCTAAAGATTAATGCCTCAAAGAGTACCGTCATAGTATAAATCTTGAGCTACATGGTCATCGTCATCGACGTAGTCAAGCGCGTCCAAATATATGAAATACGCTGGCTGATACATGTAGTGTAGAAGGATAAAAGCTCTAGCTTGAAAAGTCTTTGCCAATAGACTCGTTAGACTGCGCAGGAGTAGGCGACAAAAAAGACGAATTGTGTGGATCATGGACGAATTGAATAGTGTATATTCGAAGGAAGGCTTCTTAAGATTTATGCCTCAAAGAGTACCGTCATAGTATAAATTTTGAGCTACATGGTCATCGTCATCGGCGTAGTCAAGCGCGTCCAAATATATCAAATACGCTGGCTGATACATGTAGTGTAGAAGGATAAAAGCTCTAGCTTTAAAAGTCTTTGCCAATAGACTCGTTAGACTGCGCAGGAGTAGGCGACAAAAAAGACGAATTGTGTGGATCATGGACGAATTGAATAGTGTATATTCGAAGGAAGGCTTCTTAAGATTAATGCCTCAAAGAGTACCGTCATCGTATGAATCTTGAGCTACATGGTCATCGTCATCGACGTAGTCAAGCGCGTCCAAATATATCAAATACGCTGGCTGATACATGTAGTGTAAAAGGATAAAAGCTCTAGCTTGAAAAGTCTTTGCCAAGAGACTCGTTAGACTCCGCAGGATTAGGCGACAAAAAAGGCGAATTGAATGGATCAGGTTAACAATTTATTATCGACATGTGGTGCGACGATTTATCTATGCAGTGCATAAGATCGAAGCACTTGACATTTTTGCATAGGTACGGCTATAAATAAATGAATATCTTGGTCGCACTTAATAATCCTGGTTGTTATAGACAGCACCTTGCTGTAGTACTAATGCTAATGTTAAAGCTTTCCTTTAAAATTACAAAACCTAAATTATATCATAAACTTCCAAGAACATGCTGAATACAAAATAACTCTTTCAAAATTTAGAGTTATCTGCCTTAACCCAACAACAATATCGGTCAAGTAATGCTCACCACGCTATACTCATCACGATACCCTTGAATATAAAATTTAAACATTGACTTGTACATCACTAAAAACGAAAGTTATCAAAGAGTTTAATGAACGCCACAATTGATATTGATGTTCTTTGATTGTTTTGCGTGTCTTCAATGTGACACGCGCCATCATTACCTGGAGAGTACATAAATCACTTTAAAGCCGCGTTCGATGACGACAACAAATCTTAAGCGCAGCACATACTACAATATCGGTGTTAAAATTGTTCATTATCATTGTTGTTATCGTGTTACCGTTCCTTTGTGTAATGTGCATAAACAATAAACCACAGCAATAATACCTTTTTTGGTTCAATCATTCGATATAAATATGTATGCACATACATACTAGTATGTATTTGTATACACATATATGTACGTACAGAGCATATTTTTCGCAATCGCGTATAAAATACAAACGCGTCACTGTTAGATTGAAATTGTGGTGTGGGCTTTTGAAATTGGTCATGGCGATTGCCATAACAACTCTGTAGACTTGGTATGGTGGTGTTGGTGTTGGTGCGCGCGAGAAGACTTGTGGCAACATCAACAATGACTAATTGGGTGTTGCAAGCAATTATTTTCATGAATATGAATTTTCAAATAATTGAAATGGTTTTTTTTTTTGCAATTTATATAAGGAAGGTAGATTAATGTCATAACCATGTTAGTTAGTTAGTTTGTGTATGTTGTTTTGTTTTAAGAGAAAATATATGACTGATCTCCTAGGAGGAATTTATTTCACATGATGGCAACAACATTTTACTCAAAGCAGTTTTTTATGGAAATGTCAATACATGGAAGTGGTCATATGTACTGAAAATACAAAGGTCGCGGACGGAAATTTTGAAATTAAATTAATAAGAAATTTGGAAATAGTGAAAAATTAGTGAAAAACCTAACAGCTCTTCGGGTCGCAGCTGATGAGCGTATGAGTATGCCTGAATTTTGTTTTATCCGAAAAGGACTTGGTTTTTCAAATACTGAGACTCAGTTCAAAGAAATTCGAAACAATATTATCTAATAAAACAATTTGAGCCGAATAACTACATCTTTTAAAAAAAAATATTTTAATGGCTATTAGTGAGACATTAAATTCTTGCGTATATCAAACAACATCATGTAAATCCATCAATTGTCTATATTATCTCTAGTCATCGACTAAACACTTTCCCTTTGAGCATACAAATCATACAAACTTGCAACATTTCAAAGGCGGCAAAAACGCTTAACTTGCCGCCATGTGAATGAATGTAAATACATATATATACAAATTGTTGTATGTCAAGATGTATATACGTACACAATGATGATGAGTCTTTTGTTCAACTGAAATGAAGTGTGATGCGACATTAATCAGTATGCGTGGCGAGTATCAACACTTTAAGTCATAATTGGGGTGCTGTACTGGAAGTCTGTCTGTCTGTCCCTCTGTTTGTTCGCTCGTCCATGGCTGTCCGTCTCTATGTCTCGTATGTGGGGGGGATCATGAATGGATATGGTTTGTATTCACATAAATAGGGAAATATCCATTCATTCATTTATCCAACATATAGACAACATATAAGTACACTTTATGGTAATATTATACAATGTCTTTATATGTGTTTTGTTGTGTTTTTTTTTAGAATAATGTGTTGTATGTGCATTGTGTATAGAGGGGTTAAAAAGTTAGTGTAAAAGTTAGGATGAATCTGATATAGGCCATCAAATGTTTTAAACTCTATAAATTAGTCGGATCTGAGGGCATAATTCCAGCGCAGTTACACAAAGCGTTATAACTATCTTATAGTTATATATATACCACATATTCTCGTCGATCCTATAAGGAACATAAAACTTACTTAATTTACCTTGGCACACCACGAATGAATCTCGCGTTGTTGTGAATTAACACGCTATCTAGTTAGATGCGCAGCATACGGCACCTACTTGTTTGAGTAGCTTATACTGTAAAGTTGCTGTCTACAACATCTAGGGGGTCTACAATGAAAGGCAAATGTAGATGACTGAAGCCGAGAATCAAACCACGGATCTCACGCATTGTACTCGCGTGTTTTAACCACTATGCCACGGTCGGTCCAAGGAACATAGGGCCTCAACAAATCTCGAGTATATTTTTCTATATTGTGCTAACGTCTTCACTACGCCCAAAGATGTGCTTATTGATGTAATTTCCGATTCAATTTGTCTCTTCCAAGTACGTGCTGGAAGTCCTCTTCTTCCGTTGTCTTGTGGGTTCCATTCTAAAGTAATTCTTGTGTTATCATCCCGTGGTGTTCTTAGAGTATGCCCAATCTAAAGCTATTTTAGACTTTTAATTTAATTTCTGTGCATATAGAAAGCCTCACTTATTAGCATATAACACTCCGATTCCAATCATCGGGCATATACGCCTTTAGAGCCGTTGCATGCACGTTGCCAGCTCATAGTCACGCGCCGTTAAAAGCTCATCCGGTAGTCCATCGGCTCCCACAGTTTAATTGTTTTTAAGTCGTGCTGATCACGTTGTAGCTCGGTGGTAGACAATCTACCGCGTCGTCGATGATTGACGTGATTTCGTCACTTGTGCTGCTTTCGGAAACAATTAGAGTTCGAATGTATTTCATCCATACCTACTTGTCCTACATGCTGGTCCAGCCGTCAGACTATTGGCTCCAGCTGCTTTATATTTTAAACCTAGCAATTTCATGCCTGACATAGTTTTGACTCGGTAGTGGACTCTCTGCTTGTCCGTATTAGATTTCCATCTGTATTTACAAGTCGGGATCCCGACATTGTCATTTGCTTGTTAACTTTTGGAACAACTGTACGTTTGTTGTGGCAGCTGTCATAGAATTCGCAATTTGCTACCACTCTACGTTAGGAACATCAGCATTAATGGGGTTTGTTTGCAGTAATTGAGAGAGTTGTTGGAGTATGCATTAGCTATCTCGGTGATATGCAACTTTGCGATGTCTATCTTCTTTTGCGTTTGGTTACGATTGTTTTTAGCACTACTTAGTCTTTGGATGCAACATATTGGTGATCCAAGTCAATATATGCACCACTCGCGTCCATAACAATTAATTTAAGACATCAAAACGTAAGTAATTTTCCTTTACATCCCATTAATGACGGTATGGGATAGCTGTTGCTCCATCCCGATCATAGTTGTGCCAGGGCCACTCTTGTCTTCCGTCACAGGGTTTTCTCTGTTTCGGCAACAGGTTGTGGGCGACCTCCAAGAATGACATTCATACGGTAATGTGAAAAGCTGCTGCATACGAGGTGCGATCCAAGGGATCCTGCACATAGTTGCGTATGTTATCCTCGTATACTCGAAGGTCCTTCCTGACATGCCTCATGGGAACATCCAACTGTGTGATGTTAAAGTTGGGATGACTCCTCCAAAAACATCCTAGGAGGAACTGTTTGGTCAAAATGGTATTATGTTCCTTGACTCGAAGAACCTTCGTTTTCTTATGTAGATGGTGTTTTGTGGTTATCTGCATGCAGCCCGTTTCAGTTCTTAGGGCGCCATTTTAACAGCTTTAAATATTTCTCCACTTGGTATCACTCAGCGAAGGAGACCACACTAGAGCGGCATAGTTAACCACTGACCGGCCAATTGTTTTGTAGGTAGTCAAAAAGGTTTCTTTGGCCATTCCCCAAGTGCTGCCGGCTAGCGCTTTTAAGGACATTGTTCCTACTTCGTAGTTAGTGCGTAATTGCAGTGATGTGGGCTGAAGAGGTAAACAGGCTGTCAAAGGTTACCTCTAAACAAGTTGGGTGATTCACAGTCGGTTTTTGGAAGCCATCGACTGCGACGCATAAATTTAGGTTTTCCTCCTTTGTCCAGGTGGTGAAAAGTGTTGCTGACGACTTCGCCGGTGGTAGTGTCATGTTGCGTCCAGTGAAGAAATTATGTAATTTTCCGAGATATCCGTTCCCACGATCTTAAATCTCATCAATATTATGTCCCGTCGCCATAGGGTATCACATCTACACATTTTGGATGTTTGGGGGAGTTTATAGAGGAAGAAGTTAAGCAAAAGGGGGGATAGTACGCCGCCCTGTGGTACTCATTGTTTAACTCTACTGTGCTTTGAGCACTTGTCTCTAAACTCCTCGAACGACCGACGACCACTTATATAGTTTGCACTACATCTCTTCAAATTATTGGGCATGGTGGACTGCGGGTCAAGTGCTAATAGGAGCATCCTTTCACAGCGCCTCTGCTGATTTAAGCTCTGTAAGATCTTAGTGGTTATGGCGGTTAATGCAGTGGTGGTGGTATACATTTTGCGGAATCCATGCTGGTGATGCGATGTTGTTAGGTGGCTAGACACCTGGGGGAGGAGGAGGGCGTTTAGAGTCTTCGCGACTGGTGACAGGAGGGAAATCGGCCTGTAGGATTGTCCCTCTGTCTCGTCCTTCCCTGGCCCATTTTCCAGGCATCGGGTATTATTAGGCTACTCATTGACAGGTGAAAAACCATTGTCATGTACTCGACTACCCGCTCGCTAATGTGTTTTAACCAGAGCTCGCAAAATATGCTCAACCAAATTTTAGTGCGCGGTCTGCTCACTTAAAAGACCGAAACAAATGAGACGGAATCGCTCAGTGTCTGAACAGCAACCATTTTTTCGTTTGTTCGTGTTCTTGCTCTGAGGTTTCGGGTTGAACGTAACACATGAATCGGTCTCTTACTGACCGCTCGATACGAACAGAACCTTCCGTCGCTCAGCTACTGAGAATCAGTAAGTGAGCAAAGCAAGCAAAGTGTCCGCACAAAAGGTCTTTATTTTTATTGTTGCTTTGCATTATGTTGTTGCCTTAAAAGTTTCGTCATATGCTTTAAAGAGGAGTGAAGAATAAAAGGGGAAAGGGGGATCATTAGTGTGCAAATGTGTATGCGTACGTTTGCCTATGCACACGCGCAACACACATTCATGCTCAAAAGACCGTTTGACGAGTTTTTACGAAGTAAAGGGTCTCGAGTAAACCCATGAGCCGATCTAGTGAACAGAAATGCTCGTCGGTTGAGCAAAGAGCAATCCAAAGAAGAACGAAGTTTAAGGGTTTTTTCGCGAGAGTTTCGCATCGTGTCAGTGGATGAGTGGTTTTTTCCTGACAACAAGAACAAGAGAGACCAATTATTGCGAGCTCTGGTTTTAACATCAGCATGGGTATGCCATCCGGTCCAATCGCCTTGGATGATTGGCTGCATTTATTGACTCTGGGACTTTAAAAGTTGTGTAGGGTAGTAATATGTCCGAAACTGGAAGGTTGTGAAGTTTGCAAACAACACTTCGACTTTGTCCACTTTGTCCCCTTTTTAAGCCAGGGAAGAGGCTTGGGTATAGGGATGACTCTACCCTTCTTCCAGGCATCGGGTATTTTTAGGCTACTCAGTGACGTATTGAAAACCATTATCAAGAATTCGACTCCCCGCTCACCATGGTGTTTTAGCATCAGCATGGATATGCCGTCAGATCCAATCGCTTTGGGTGATTGGCTGCAATTTATGGTCTGTAAGACTTCAGAAGGGGTGTAGGGTTGTGGTATGTCCGAGACTGGAAGGTTGTGAAGTTTGCAAACAACGCTTCGTTTCGCCTTGTCTCTCTCTGGGTGCTCAATAAACTTGTTTGTTATATTTATCGGCATTTTCCGTTTATGAACATGGTGACGGCAAACAAAACGTTGTTAATACTACCAGATAATTCACCCACGTTTTTGCCGAATTTTAAATTAGACTATTTTGTCTTTAATTGCTTCATTAATGGTAGTTATAATTAACTAGTAGCAATTAATTGTTACCATAAATGTTTATACAAAACCAAAGTTACTATTTTAACAATGACAATAGTATGGTTTCTCATGCCAACTACTTTACTTTTGTCATACTCTGTATAAATATGTTAATGTTATCATGCCGCTTGTTCGGTGGTGTCTGATTAATTGTGAGCACAATGCCCAACTGCAGGAACGTGATGTTGATTAGATTGTCCAATTTGTTTGCAATCCAAAAGAACATTTGGCTAGCCAAAGAGGGGAGAGGTGACTGCGGGTCCAAAACTCAATTCACTCACAATCAAATTAAAGTGGGCATGTGCGGCGGTATTATCAACATATTAAAAGCAAGGTGCGCTTTATGGTTATTAATGCTTTAGCTCGTATATTATGTTTGTTTGACTGGTTCATGTATTTTTTTTTCTCTTTTTCCATTTCGAATTTTTTGCATGAATGAATTTGTGTTTCGGATATGCGGAAATGCAATCAATTGCACATACGGCATACCGACAAATGGATATATGGTAGACACACTCACACACAAGCACACACCTTTTTCCGTGTGACATGATTTCAGTTCTATTTTGTATCGACATTTTTGTTTCTTTTATTCCAATTGTTATTTTTTTCAGAGGGAGTTGGTTTATGTTTATTTATCAAATATTTTTATTTCATTAGTTTCATTTATTTTACTTTTTTTATTGAAAAAGATGGATTGAGTTGCACTATTTTTGTAGCAAAGAGGAAATGAGTGGAGTAGATAATAAATAACACATAAATTCTGTTAATGAAAAGACCCTTAACGTTTATAGTTTCGTTTTAACGTTGATTAATTGACTATTTGAATGAAATGGAAATGAAATTGTGAACGTCACTGTTTGAGAAGCTTTTACTAAACATGCCGATTGACTCGACACTATACTGCGAAATTGCAGCGACAACTTCGATGGTGCCGCCAATGAAAGATAAATGTATATGACTGGAGCCCGGAATCGATCCACGGATCTCCCGCATGGTAGTCGCGTGTTCTAACCACTATGCCACGGCTGGTCCTTTTGACATGCACATTCCCAAAACATGAAATTTATATAACTTCGTACATCTACTATGTATTAGTCCACAGGCAATATAACTCAGCGGCAAATATTTACGCTTATGATTTGCTTAATTTTTATTTGATGTGAACAAGATTAACAGATCCCCAGAGTTTTGGTGCACACACTCACACACATCTTGTACATACAAATATTTACAAACATTTACATTGTTTACGCAATTACTTTGGCGTTTGCTACCTCACTACTTCCTTGCCCGCTGCCTTTTTACCTCAAACAATAATTGAGGCGTGAAGCTCAACGTCACAGTTACAGCGGTAATGATGTTTGGAGGATTTCATTTCGCTAACCTTGATGCGACGATGCGAACGAACATTTATCAGGGACTCCATTTACAATCGTTCACATGTTGTTGATCATATAATTTGTTAACATTAACTGTTATTACAGTCACAACGTCACAGTTTGTTGTTGCTTAACTAAAGTTAATAGCAGTGTATATGTACGTACAGTACATGAATAAAAAGTTAGGTACGATGGCATATTTCATTAGGTGATATTCGTATTATTCGTATTCGTGCCTAATCCTTACGGGAAAATGAACCGGTACAGTACCAGTCACGGTACCGGTTCCCTGGGGTGCTCGAACCGGTTCTAGTTCCGGAACTTTTGTATGTAGAGAACCGGTACGTTTTGTATGGGGTTGGCCACTAAAGTGTCAATTGACACCTAACTGATACTCTGTGATGTGTCTTGAACCGGTACAACAGTACAAGCCCTACGACAGGTTCAGTAAAAACCAGTCACCTTACTATGATATCTGGTTTTTGTTTATATGCCCCAAAATAAAACGGAAAAACGGAAAAAATTAGACTTTTTGATAAATTACTTAGTTGACTGACTGATCACTCCCCAGCCCAAACGACTAAAGCTAGAACATTTAAATTTGGGTTATAGGTTCCTTTTATGGCTTAGGCGCGCACTAAGAAGGGATTTTTGTAAATTCGGACTGCAAGAGGGTAAAATGGGCGTGGCACCGCCACATACAACTGGAATTTTAAAATGGCTGTATCTTTTAAACCATTGTAGATACAAAAGTTGAAATTTGGTACATATATCGGTCGTACAAGAAAAATTACTTTTTTTTGCGGCAAGTGGGCGGTTCCACGCCTTTTTTAAAAAAATTGTTATATTTTCCACATAAATGAACCCATTGCAATTACATTTTCTTTATGTGATACTATCCAAAGGGCCTCAATCATGAGCTACATAAAAACTTAATTAGACTAAGGGGCGTGGCACCGCCCAGACAAACCGAAAATTCAATGGGTCATATCTGAAGAGCCATTAGAGGTATGAAGATGAGATAATTGCTACATATGTCATTGATACAAAGAGGAATACGTCTCACTGGAACATGGGCGGTGCCACGCCCCTTTTAAAAAAATCGTTATCTGAGCGAAATAAATGGACCGATTGCAATAAAATTTTCACTGTGTGATATTATTTGTAGGGCCACCGTCATAGACTACATGAAAACATAGTTAAACAAAAGGGCGTGCCACCGCTCACACAAACTAAAATTTCAATCGGTCATATTTTATGAGCCAGGTATGAAAATGCTACATTAATAAATGGAACATGGGGGATTAAGTCTCGCTGGGAAATGGGCGGTGCCACGCCCCTATTGAAAAAATTGTAATGTGGGTCATATTAATATGTATTGCTTGACTAAGTGATTAGGTGAAATGGCTGTAAATTTTGTTGAAATTTTGGGTGGTTGCTCCTTATTTTGAGTAAAAGTCAGCTAAGAATAGATTTTTGAAAATTCATACTTTGAGGTATAAAAATTACCAATAAGGGATAAATCTTACACCATCACCCAGTTCAATCGAATAATGCTATAAACGCGAAAATGCTCACTATCAAATTAGATTAAAGGTTTCTATAAAATCCGATATTTCTTGGAAAAAACAATTAAAAAGGATAACAAATGTTACTGTCGCCCAGACCAAACTGCTAATTATATAATACAATATTATGGATAAATCTGGTCAAAACGGCTTAAAGTATAGTCGCAAAAATTGAAGTGAATATGTTAGATGTGCGATGTAAAGTTATTATTCGAAATTCGATCTTTAGGTGTATAAATACCGGAAAAGGGATAAAACTGGTACTGTCGCCCAGACCAAATGCCTAAAGTTAGAGTTACAAAAATGTATATAGAATTGCTCCCCTTTAGAATTAGAAAGCCATGAGATGGGGATTGTTAGAAATTCGAACATTTAGGGGTAAAAAGTCCAAAAAGGGAAAAACTGGTACCATCAACCAGACCAAACGGCTAAAGCTTTTATCGTATATGGTATGGTACCAGTCCATTTTAGTTGTGCGATACGAAAGTATATTTTAAAATTCGTATTTCTTTTCTTTGCAGTTTACCTGTACTGCTAAAATTCTTAAGAAGATCGGGTGAAACAACGCGAGCTAGTTATATATAAATATATTATATTATTCCGACTTTTTTACTTATTTATAAACAACGCCGCGGAATACTACAGATCAGTCAAATTGACTTTTCTTTAACACTTTGGAACCAGTTTGGTGACACATCACCTCTTCACCCGTCCTGAGATAGTTACACTCAGGTAAATTAACACCACTTCTGCCGTAGGGATGTTACAAAAAATAACACAGAAGAGATATTTTTAAATTTATCAAATTTAATATATTGCCATTCATAAACTTATTCTGAAACCAATTAATCGCGCTTTACCACGTCGATGTCTACATACACCTCATGATTCAATACGCCGACATTCTTCGTTTATGATTATACTGCGCTCCTAAGATAGAAAGTCATAACTCCATTTTAGTAGTTTTAAGATATGTAACTTCTGCGTTCTATATCTTTCGAGGACACGATTTTGTACGATCGGTCTTAATTGGTTCCAGGATACGCCGAGGTTACTCATTTCGCTTTGGGTGGAGGGTCGCTGTGGTCTTCCACGCCGACGACCTGCCTGATAAAAAGGATTCCATTTAAGTGCTTGCTTAGCCACGTTGTCATCATTTTGTAAAGTATGTCCAATCCACTGCCACTTGGGCCTACGAATTTCCGTTACCAGTGGTATTTGCCGTGATCGCGACAACAGTTCTGCATTTGAGATGGTACGGGGCCAGAATATGCGAAGTATTCTTCTAACGCAGCGGTTGACAAAAGTTTTAAGCCGATTGGTAATACTGCTTTTGAAGTTGTACATCCATACGGAAGTACAGACTTTACACATGCTTCGAAAATTCACAGTTTTGTATGGAGGCTGATATTGTTACTTTGCCATATTGGGGCCAGTATACCCATATATATATAAAACAATAGTTCAGGAGCTTAAGGGTTTCCGGCATACTGATAAGGTGTACGCACCAGCTTGATTGTACAATTTGGCTAGAATAATGTATGCCCTATGATTTGATCCACAGCGTACTATATCCCCTGCACAAGAAAGGAGATTCTTGCGCATTGTGGAATAGTTCAAAATCTGAGTCGGCGAGATAATAGGGCCTTATCAATGCGGTTTTATACCTAGTGAAACCACCATCGACTAGACGTTCACACTACGCCAAATCCTGGATAAGAATAGTGTTTAAAACCGAAAACCGTCTAACCGAAATCGTATGCTGGATTCTTCAAAAACGCTTATTTCGAATACCCGGTTTAACCGGTTTTTTGATGTCGGTTAACCGATTTTTCAAAATTGATTATTTCAACAGATTATTGCAAGGTTCTAGGCAAGTCGGTTTGTAAGGTTGTTTATTAGAGTGGATCACTTTTTTTCTCGACCAAGCAAGTAATCTACTATGAAAATTTGCCTAAGAAATCATGGGTCTAAAATCAAAATCTAGCCCCCAGTTTTTAACGAAAAACTTCTCGTCTTAGTCTTGATTTGGATTCATCTGACCGTATAATTTTGTGTGGTTGGGAAGAATAATTCATGTGCTAAAATATGGTGGCGGTGGGGTGGTTTCAAATGACTGCGAGTCATGGTCAAAGGTAGTGGGGAAGGGGAAAAATAATAATAATAAGCCCCGTAACTGCCTCGGAATCGCCCCTAGAGGGTTAAAATGTGTCCAACCCCCAGTAATTTTTTTCCTACAAACATTCCTCGCCCGCATCTTCACCCCCTAAGTAGGCTCCTCATATAGGCATCATATTTTTATAAAATGTTCTCCCATTGCTCTAAATGTACCCCTAATGTATTACTGCCGCTCCCCTGGTACCTCCTAAATGGGTTAAATCGATTTTCATATGTTTTCAAATTTAATTTTATATTTTGATTTATATTACAATTTTTGAAAACCGCACGAAACCAGTTATCATGATTTTTAACTTAATCAGGTATTCCAAAACCGAATTATTGGAAAAAGGTAAAACCGAAACCGGGTTTCTCAAAAATTAAAGTATTTGAACACTATAGATAAGACTCAAAATAAAAGCAGATCGACACATACCACCTATTTGTCGATTACAAGCCCGCATTCTACAGTCCCATACGTTCAAAGGTTTTTCATGCCATGTCAGAGTTTGGTATCCCTGCAAAACTACTACGACTTTGCAGGATAACCTTAAATGACATACAATCCTCAGTTATGACTTTTGTACAAAACTAGGTTTCAGACATGGAGACCGACTATCGAGCGAATGTTCTAACATCCTGCTGGAAAAGGACATATAGAATGCAAAGGTAAATATAACTGGCACAACACATGTTGCTTTCTTATGCTGACGATATTGACATCATGGGTCGGATATTGCGAGCGGTATCTGCAACTTTTAACACATTGAGAATCGCCTGCGAAAGTGGGTATAGCAGTGAACAGTGGTGTCAACGCACAAGACGTCCAGAAGACTCGGGTAGATGGTGGATGTTGACAACTATAACTTTGAAGTACTCATAAAAAGTTGAACATAACTGGCTAATAGATAGGACTAAGTGAGCCACCTCTCGTCACTCAACAAGTCACTGATACTATCCGTACTGTTATATGGTTCAGAAATATAATAACTAGCGAAAGCAGATGACACAGTACTTGGAGTGATTAAAGATGCTCCAGGTAATAAAAACTTGTAACTGCGACACCTTACGTGTCCTTATTCGAGAAACGTCAGAAAATGAGACTTTAGAATATTCAAATTTTGCACAAAAAATTCTGCTTGGGGTGCTTCAAGACCAAAAATCGATATGACCAACTTTTAGTAATCATTTTGTCTCTTTTCAAAGCACTTTGTGAATAGCGGCCTAAATAAGCCAGTATAAGTTAAAAATATCGATTTCCTTAGAACACCCGAGTAAAATTTTCTTAGGAAAATTTTTTTAGAAAATTTGAATGTTGACAGTTTCCCTTTGAGGGTCCTTTTTCACTGAAATAAGGACGAAACTATCACGTGAGGAGTCGAGAAAGAGAGTTAAAATTTTTTACAAAATGAATCCTTATTTAATTTAATTGAAGACATCAGGTATCGAAAATACTCTAAAACAATAACAAACATAGATTTTTAGAAGCTAATTCAAACTATTATGGGTTAAACTGAAACTAAGGCTTTCATTCCGTAAAGGAATTTGTTGTACTGTATTATTTATGCAATTCATACAATGAAATCTTTATTTTTGGACGTCAGATGATGCAAGCTTGATGTAGGTTGCGGAGACATTTTTTACTGACACGTTTTCTGCAACATGTATTATTAAGAAATTTAATGAGTGTAAATCTACTCAGTGTGGTAAAGACTCCCACATGTCATGGGAAGCAAAAGAAACAAGTATCTTCCTTTGTACGAATAATAGGAAGACTATTTGTTTACTGGGGGGATGGGACTTTGTCCAGAGGTTAAAAGTTACTGATTGTCACTCACTTGGGAGTGACCAGAAGCGATTCCTTTGTAGCACTGTCCAAGCAGCTAACTACTTCCGGTCTTAGACCAATTATTCCCCGGGCAATGACTTTTAAGAAACCGCTTAGAAGTTAGCTAGAGTTAGAAAGCGAAACGTTGAATAACCTAATCGGCATGCTACCACCGATGCGTCTTAGGAAGTAGGTAACAGAAGTTACTGAAGCTCAACACAGGCTCTCCTAGTGGCTTTGGCAGCCCCAAGAAACTAGGATCGGGCGCGGTGGCCTAATAAGTCACTCTCCTTAAACAAAATTTATTATGAAAACACAGAGAATAAATAAGACAAGAACCCCCCGCCAAATGTTGACGACCCCCGCAAACGATATAAGGACCATGATTTAAGGATATGCACCTGGAATGTCCCAACTCTTTACAGAGATGGTGCCTCTATCCAACTGGTGGATGTCCTCGACAAATACAAGGCTGACATCACCGCCATACAGGAAATGAGATGGCCGGGACAGGGATGCACACGACGACATCCTGCAGCTGACATGCAGAAAGACACGAATTTGGATGTGGTTTCATAGTCGGCAAGCGACTTTGACACCAGGTCTCGCGGTTTAAACCTATAAGTGCCCGAATAGCCACCATTCGCATCCGGGCGAAATATTTTTACATCACGCTGATTTGTGTACACGCCCCGACGGAAGATAAAGACGATGAGATTACAGATGCATTTAACGAGCGCCTAGAGGAAACATACGACCGCTGCCCTGGCCACGACATTAAAATTGTTCTGGGAGACTTTAATGCAAAAATAGGAAGGGAAGATATTCTTGGTCCAACGATCGGTAAATTCAGCCTGCATACCGACACGTCAGACAATATGTTTAGGCTGGTTAGCTTCGCAGCGGGAAGGAACATGGTAGTGAGTAGAACCAGATTCCAGCACAAAGATATCCACAAGGCAACTTGGCTATCCCCCGATCAAAACACCAAAAATCAAATTGATCCTCCGCATTAAAAAAACTTAATTTCCCTTTGCACCCCATGAATGAGGTATGGGATAGCTTCTCGCGTTGTTGTGAATTAACACGCTTTCTATTTTTAAATTTACAACCAACGCCACCTACTTGTTTATCGACGAATGCGAACGTCACTGTTTGAGAAACTCTTACTAAACACGACGATTGAATCGACGCTTAATACTGCGAAGTTCCTGTCAACAACATTCGAGGGGAGATAGAGAGATAGTAGTCGCGTGTTCTAACCACTATGCCACGGCCGGTCCTGCGCATGGTTTGGCTTTAAGAGTGCATGCCCGACGATTGGAATGTAAGCGTATTATGTCCTGTGCTGAAAAAAGGTGATCCAAGTGTGTGCTCCAACTACCGCGGGATCAGCCTTTTACCCATCGCATCCTGCCGAGTGTGCTATGTGAAAGACTAAAGCCAGTGTTATCCAACCTGATCGGGCCTAATCAGTGGGGCTTTAGTCCTGGAAAATCAACAACTAACCAGATTTTCACACTTCGGCAAATCCTGGAAAAGACCCAAGAGAAACAGATCGACACGTACCATCTTTTCGTCGACCATAAAGCTGCCTTCGACAGCCCGATACGGCAGAAATTACTCGAAGCCATGGCTGAGTTTGGTATTCCAGCGAAGCTTATACTTCTTTGCGGAATGACGATGACAGACACGAAGTCTTCAGTGAAGATAGGCAAGGACCTTACAGAGCCATTTTATACTAGACGAGGCCTAAAACAAGACGACAGCCTATCGTGCGATCTCTTCAACATTGTGATGGAGATGATAATGAGAAAAGCTGTAGTAAACAAGAGTGGCACTATATTCAACAAATGCTACTCGCGTACGCTGATGACCTAGACATCATCGGTCGAAAACTACGGGATGTGACTGCAGCCTTCTCAGGTATACAGAAAGAAGCAGCGAAAATTGGCCTAACGGTGAACGAGGACAAAACGAAGTTATTAGTTTCAACGAACAAAGAATCTACTCGTTTGGAAAACTGCGTGAACGTTGACAACTATAATTTCGAGGTGGTAGATAATTTTGTCTACCTAGGCTCCACAATCAACAAAGCAAATAATGTCAGCCTAGAAATTCGGAGAAGAATCCTGCTTGCAAATAAATGCTACTACGGACTAAGAAAGCGATTCAATGACAGAGCCCTCTCTCGACAAACAAAACTCCAGCTATACCAGATACTGGTTCTACCTGTCTTAATGTATGGCTCAGAATCCTGGGTTATGACACAAGCTCCAGCTCGAAAAGTCTTCGACAATGAACTCTATGGACGGCGCAGAAGAGGGCGACCAAAACTCCGTTGGAAAGACCAGGTTACTGAGAACCTTACAGAACTCGGTGTGACTAACTGGAGAAGAAGCGCAGATGATCGAGGCGCTTATATTTTTCTACGTGCGGTATATAATCCACTGGGATTGCATAGAAGTACCAGCTAAATAAGTAAGTAAGTATTTGTTTAAATAGTCCTTGGATATCCCTCAATTAACCACCTTTGTCATGCCTAGCTTTATTTTCGCAAATTTATAAATAACAAACAATTGAAACCTTCGAAATCATTACATTCGAAGTCATACAATTTCCACCGTCTGCTGTACTGTTCATTGCTGTATTATTCGTACTCTGTACAGTTGACGTCATGTTGACATTTTTAATAATTTTAATGGACAGCATTTGTTTACATCGTATAAGATACAAACATTTGCATAGTGCCAACACATATGTACATAGTTATGTATGTAAATGGATATGTTTTCATCATTTCTGTTTCTGGCTTACTCGTCGGCAGTCATAAATTTAATTCTCTCTATTAAACTCTTTCTTTGCTTCTACTGTGTGCCTTTAGCCAGTAAGTGGTTACCATGACCAATGTTGGTGTTCATGCCCAGTTTTGTTTTTGTATTTTTGGCCAAGTGCGAGTGTTACTGTCAGAATGTCAGTCAGTCAGCATGACTGTGATGGAACGTTGACGACCACCACCATATCCCAACGGATATGGAGACAAAGGCAATAAGGAAATATATATGCAGCGTTTTTGTTAAATGGTGAATAGTAACATATTTGAGCCCACACATAACATGAATCGGATATGGGAATTACATTGTCTGTCAAAAAAAAAAAATTAAATGTGAAAATGAAATGGATATAAATTTTATATACATATTCACTGTTTACATCATTTACGACAAGTGACACATGCAAACTAGATGTTTTGTATTAAGGGATGCCCGAATAATGGAGCACTATTTTTGTTTATATATTCATTGGATGGGATTTTAAATATAACAGCATCTGAAAAGTTTGTGATGAAAACTGGTATCGGATTTGTCAAGTTTTCTTTACTTAATGTCATTTACAAATTGGCAGGATATAAAGTATTACACAGTACAACATTTTTCAGTTCATTGATTTAGAAATCAATTCAAAAAAAAGAAGAAGTTCTGCATCATTCGTTTTGTCAAGTTATATGCCATAATAATTTAATATCGATTTGAAGTTAGTGGGAATCGTATAGAGGAATTAGTCAACTTAAGAATTACAATTCCTTTAATCTGTTCATATAACGTAACCCTACATACGCAACAATTTCACTTTTTATTACATTAACTGATTATGAACAGGATTTATTTTATAGCAGTTACAATAAAAATCTTGTACTCCGTGGCGTATGATTTAAGTGGAATATTACTTATATTACTTATGAAAATCATACGCCACCACATAACAATATAACAAAAGAGTCTAAAACGTGACAATTTACCCTATACGATAGTTACTAATTTCAAATGGATATAAAATTATTATGGCATGTAACTTGACAAAACAAATGATGCAGAACTTGTTCTTTTACGGTATATTTTTATTAGCAGTTCGCAGAATTAAGTCCCAAAAGCATGTGTTGTACTGTGTAATTAACTAAACCATACAACAAAATAATGCTTTATCTCTGTTACAAATTAGCTCTTTTATTACAATTATCATTAATGAAGTGTTAACTATCAATGCAATCCCAATTACTTTTCATTTATTCCACTCGTATTGTTTATAACTAATTTCAAACGACAATTTAAATTCCACTGGCGTTATTAAATTATTATATTAAAATATTGGTTTCATAACACACACACACACACTCGCGCTCTAATTATCGCACACTGAGGGTAGATTGTCTTTAGCTTGAAATTCATAAGAGAGAGCATTGATCTGCTTCCCAACGGTCAATTCACTGATAATTTGCTAATTAATTGAATTAAATAAATTATAATTAATTAATTTAAATTGGGTCAAATGGTCACAACACGAACACGCTGATTAGAGGCGGGCAATTTGTTTTAGTGCAAAGCACAAAATATATGTTCGAATTGTATTGTTGCGTTTTAATGTTAGTACAACAACAAGAATAGTAATCTAACTAACAGCTGCAACAAAGAAATGAAACGAACGAACGAACAAATGAGACACAGCATACATATTTCCGTGAGATAACATAGCCATGGCAATAACACTGCAAGGGAACAAACTAACAGATAAATCGAACAAAAGACATAAAAAATGGGGGCGTTTAGAGAGAGTCAAATGCATTGATGATAAATCGATATAAGCCGACAAGTGAGCATAGCTGCTTATCGCAATTAATTAAAGTCGTATGGTTAGTTTTGGATTTTTTTTTTAGTATTCTATAACTATGACTACTTGAAAGTTGAGGACTACAATGTTGAGGATACCTTCAATAGATGGGGGTGACTGGGATTGAACGCAGGTCTAAGACTTCAGCACTTTTTCTTATATGGCAGCAATAACAGAATTTCATCCGTCAGTAGCCGCGCTTAGGTCTTTTGCGCTACGAAGATAGTTCGTCACTCTAATTTCAGATTATAGCTCTTTCACCTGGTCAACGAAGTTTTGGTCGTCCACTCCTGCGCCGGCCATCGAGTTTATTGCCGAAGACTTTACGAGCTGGAGCATTTTTATCCGCACGTACAACGTGTCCCAACCATCGCATTCGGTTTATTTCAAAGCGATTGACTACATCGATGTCGTTGTACAACTCCTACAGCTCTTGGTTCATTCGACGACGGTGTTCGCCGTTAACGATGATGGGTCCAAATATTTTGCGAAGTATTTTGCTATCGAAGACTCCCAGAATAGATTGATCCGCTTGTGTCATTATCCAGTATTCTGCGCTATACATTAAATCGCTTGCTTAGCGCATAGTAGCAGCGGTTTGAGATCAATACTCGTCTCTTGATTTCCAGACTGACATTATAATTTTTGTGTACGGCGGAGCCAAGGTACAAGACAAAATCATCTACCACTTCATAGTTATAGTTCGAGTAGACTCTTTGTTCGTTGAAACAAATAACTTGATTTTGTCCACTTCTGCTGACTGATTCTCAATGCTCGAAAAGGCCGCAGTAACTTATTGCAGTCCACGGCCAATGTTATATATGTCCCACACGAGTAGACTTTTTGTTCGTTGAAACAAATAACTTAGTTTTGTCCCCATTTACCACCAGACCTACTACCGCTGACTGCTTCTCAATGCTCGAAAAGACCGCAGTAACATTGCGCAGTCCTCGGCCAATGATATCTATGTCTACGGCATTTCGATGTTAAAGAGATCGCATGGCGGACTATCTCTTTGTCTAAAGCCCCGCTTGGTAGAAAATGGCTTAGTCAGATTATTGCCCCCTTTTTTCAATGAAGACTATGTGTCAGTCAGTCACATCCCGCAAAGTCGTATCAGCTGTGAGGGGAAACTAAACTCAGCCATAGCATCTAATAATTTCTGTCGTATCGGACTGACGAATGCAGCTTTGTATTCGATAAGACGGTGGAAGGTTTCGATCTACATCTCTTGGGTCTCCTCCAGGATTTGTCGTAGTGTGAATATCTGGTCGATCGTGTATTTTTGCCTTTCACATAATACACTAGACAAAGCCTTGTAAGGACACAGAACACTTAGATTCCAATCATCGGGCTTGCATTCTTTAAGCCAAATCGAGTTTATGAGCTGGCTTTGTTTATGAGCCGGCTTTAGAATGCTCTGCTTCAGGGAAAGTTAGTTGGAGTAGGCTTTGGCTATCTCGGTCGTATGCAGCTTTGTGATGTATGGCTTCTTTTGCTTTTGATTCCGAGCGTTTTAAGCACACACTGCAGAAAATTCCCTCCAATACCTTTCGCAGCGTAAAGTATGCATTAAATTAAGTTTTCATACATGCAACTTTCTATGATATTACTTTGCAGAGGCACCTTTTTTGATAGTTTAGTGGAAGCGACGTAGACTAGCAATCCGAAGTTCCCGGCCGGGGCACTGGCCAAATCAACATCGATGAAAAATTACTTTCATATACTTTCGAGTTCTCCAGCCAACAAAACTCATACTGGATGCTTCCACTACAAAAAAATTCACAACAACAACAACAAAGTACAGTGACTACTAAAGCTAATTTTTTTAAGGAAAACTGTTTTTGTGTGGGCGGCTTCTCGGCCCTTTTTGCCAACTTAGCTCCAAATAGCCTGATTATATTTCTACTGTACTATGAAATATTCAGGACGATCAAACTATTATTATGGCTATTATAAAGGTCTCTTTTAAATAGGGCGTGGTACAGCCCACATCCACTCTGGCTGTAAATTATACTGTACTAACAACACATACCAAATATCAGCTATATACCTCTTAAAGTTTATGAGATACAGCCTTTTAAAGTTTCAAGTGTTGTACCATGCCCACTGATCCGATCCCGCTCATTTTTTGTTGAATCACGAACTTTGCTGCTAATATGCATCCATACAAATTTGCAAAGCGATTGGAGAAACAATCCTCTAGATATTGCGGTTTGCAATGAGCAGGGCCACGCCCACTGGATATATAAAAAATTCAAGTATCCTATTTTTATCACTGATCACACAGCAACATTCTGTGAAAATGATCGGTGAAGCCGTTTCAAGCCCATACGATTGTAAAAAATGCATATAAACAAAACTCATTTTCATATATATAGATTTGACCTTTGACCTCTTTGGGGCACGGCTTAATGTTATATGATTAATGTGGTAGTTTTAAAGAGCTATCGAGCTGAAATTTAGGTTACGCTGTATGATCAGGAAAATCGGTCGAAATACTCTCATCCCCCACAAAAAGTTACTCTTTTATGGGGTCTGCCCCTATGATTACAGTCGTAGTTTTAGAGTTAACGAGTTAAAATATGCTATGTAAGCTTCTATGCCCTAAGCGGAGGTTAAGATTGAGCAAAATCTGACAAAAACTGTATCCACTTCTTATACAATCGTCCTCATTTTGGGGTGTCAGTCTGCCTGTCCCGCGATTACATCAGTAGTTTAAGAGCTAGCGAGCTGAACTTGGGTATACCAGCTTATATCCTCTAAACCTCCGTTTAGTTCTAAAATGAGCAAGATTGGTCAAAAACTATCCCCACCTCCTATACAAACTGCCCCTCTTTGGGGTATGTCCCTATAATTACAGTCATAGTTTAAAAGCTATCGAGCTGAAAATTGGTTGGCATGCTTCTATCATTTAAGAGGAGGTTACGTTGTAAACAAGTAAGATCGGTCAAAAACGACTTCCATCTCCCATACAAATTGCTGCTTTTTGGGGTCTGTCCATATGATTACAGTCGTAGTTTTTGAGCTATCGAGCTGAAATTTGGTATACATGCTTATTATATCCCCTAAAGGGAGGCTAAGTTATAAGATAAGCAAGATCGTACACGGGGCCGGCCGTGGCATAGTTGTTAGAACACGCGACTACCATGCGGGAGATCGCAGGTTCAAATTCGGCTCCAGTCATCTTAAAAAAAATTGTTTCTTTCATTGTCGGCTTCCCTCGAATGTTGTTGACAGCAACTTAAGTGTCGAGTCAATCGGCGTGTCTAGTAAGAGCTTCTCAAACAGTGACGTTCGCATTCGTCGATAAACAAGTAGGTGCCGTTAGTTGTGAATCTAAAAATAGAAAGCGTGTTAATTCACAACAACGCGAGAAGCTATCCCATACCTCATTCATGGAGTGCAAAGGGAAATTAAGTTTTTAAGATCGTACAAACACTACCTTCACCTCCCATACAAACCCCTTTTTTGTGGATGTCCGTCTGTCTGTCCACGCTATTACATCCGTAGTATAAGAGCCATCGAGAGCCACTTCCCATACTAACAGCCCCTTTTTGTGGGTGTCCGTTTGTGTGTCCACACAGCCGTTGTTTAGTAGCTTTAGAGGTAATATTTAGAATGCAAGCTTCTCACCTCTAAGCGGAGGATAAATTGTAAGATGAGCAAGATCGTAAAAAACTACCCCCACCTCCAATACAAACTGCCCCTTTTGGGGGAACTATCAGCTGAATTTTGGTATTCAAGCTTTTATCCCTCAAGCGGAGGTTATGTTCTGAAATGAGCATTATCAGACAAAAACTAGTCTCACCTCCCATAGGTAAGAGTAGCAGTAGTAAATTTTTGGGCAAAAAGTGGTAATAATAATTGGCAACCTCGTAGCCCAGACTTTTTCCCAATGGAATTTATTCTTAGGGGTTAACTTAAAAGTAGAGTTTTCATCATCAACCTAGTGTGTCTTGAGGAATTAAAGCAATGCCAGGCAATATATAGCCTCACGAGGCGGGGAAAATTCAGTTTGATTCACAGCAGTCAGTCTATGGCCAGTTTCCTTCGATCCATGAACTACAAACAATATGAACTCTTCATAATAATTTCATTATACACTTTAGGTTATAAAGTTTAATTAATTTTGTTGTAAGATGTATAGAGCCTTAGGCATTTTACCGAACTTAGGAATAAAAAACAAATTTTCCTATTTTATTTTAGATTCATTTCCATAAACTTATGCAACAAAAAAAAAATATATTTTATATATTTTCCATACACAATATTTGTTGTTATCAAATAACCGTTCATTATTAAAAATTTATATAACAAAAATAAAATATAACAAATCTGGGGGAAAATTGCATCTGTCAACGAATGTATTTTTTTTGTTTGTATTGCTTTTCTATTTAACAGATGCCATTTAAATGTTTAATCATGTCAGCAATATGGTCGTTGTGTTCCAATGAATCGGATAAAAATTGCATTGCTATCAATTTTTTCTTGTTAACAAACGAAACGTCTGTCTGTCTGTTTGTTATTTAGTCATTTATCCGAATTTTATTCGATGTTTGTATTTCTATGGTTTCGTTGACTCGTTAGTAGTCAAGTTGATTTTTTGTAGTGTCAAAATGGTTTTAAATACCTGCTATCGCCAACACATGCATCTGCATATACATAGATATACATATGTATAGGCAAGCTATCTGGTTATATCATACATATATAGGTCAATAGATACAAGAAACTCAGAAGGTAAAATGTTACCTCAGGTCATTTGATATGTACGTTAGCTAAAATTTTTTATGTTGCCGTCCATTAGTTTAGGATATTTTCGGAAAAGCTGTCAACACTTATTACATTTGAATTACAAGGATATGGATACGAATACATACATATAGAGCTAGTGTTCGTTGTCCGGAGTATTGAATTACGTTGCACTGGCAAACACGTAATCGTATTGGTACATATGTGTGGGCTAAGAGCAGACCACAGGATAAAGACTAATTTCCACATGTCCACTTGAGAAGTGTGACTGTGAGCACGATTTTCGTCTCTTCCGCCGCTCTTAAATTAGTGTTGACTTTTCCTTAGTTATCCTTCATTGGTCAAACACAATGACTGTCCATTACAGAAAAAAGACAATTTGTATTATCGTAAAAAATTGAGTGTAGAATATGGGTTTGTTTGTACAGTTTATTCATTTTTTTTTGTAATTTAATTAAAATTATCTAGAGAGAGAGAGAGAGAGAGAGCGCATATGAGTGGTGCCATGGTATGGCCATTTGGCCAATGCAAATAGCCTCCGGAGATTTTCAACTATGTATTTTCATTGTGCTCATTATGTTTGGTCTGCAGATGGCTACGTACATACATACGTTCCCAATTATGATAATGATAAAGGAACGAGTGATGAAAGCGGTTTCTATGAGGATTTACGTTGTGAATGTGGCATCAAGGATGACACAAAACGTTAGACCGAGTGAGTGCTTTTGTATAATTACTTGGTCAAATTAAATTTGCAGATATGGTTACATGATTAGCTGACGTTGTCACAACGAGGTTTCCAAATGTTGTGTAATGACATCAAGTGGTTTTTGTGTGAATATGAAACTTCCTGAAGCGCCGGATGTAGGTCAGTGCATTAAAGGATATTTAAGCACATAATAGTATTATAATTCTTGAGAATGTTTTGTGAAAATTAAATGATTTTATGAAGATTAAATTTCAACGAGAGGAATTAAATATAAAATAGAAAAAAATTAAGAAAAGAATGTGATTTAAATCGATATACATGAAATCGTATTTTAAGAGATTTGTACAAGTTATGAAAATGTGTTGTGTTGTTGGATAAGAAATCGGAATTAGTTTAGGGCCGACCGTGGCATGATAATTAGAATACGCGACATCTACATTTTCTTTCATCGGCAGCCCTCTCGATGTTCGCATTCGTCTATCAACAAGTAGGTGCCATTTGCGAGAAGCTATACCATATTTCATTTATGGAGCGTAAAGGGTAATTAAGTTTATTTTATACTAGGTCGTGCACGATTCCATAGTAATCGTTCACTTAGAACGTACGTTCGCTGTATGAGGTCATGACAATGAATTTCCTTTGGCTGCTCGTGCTCTTTCATTCCTTAGGCTTGAGTGTATATACCAGTATATATGTACATATATATGTATTCCTCTCACTCCTATGAGGAGCATAGGGTCGTTACAATTGAGCTCTGCATTCATGCTGCATTCCACGATTCGCATCTGTAACGAAGTGTTGACTTAACGTTATAGTAAAAATTTTCAGTTTTGCACTCTCGATTTCCACAATGTGTTCAAGGAACTAAATTCTTGCCGAGCTTTATATCTTTTTAACCTCCTTTGGAACCTCCCGATTAGTCAAGTAGGATTCCTAAGTAACCAAAGGTTTTCAACGTCATCGATAGTGTCCTCTTCGACTTGAAAGTTACCTGTTTTTGATACGTTTATCGTCATAGACTTAGTTTTTTTTAACATTTATTTTAAGGCCGGCACATGTCGCTGCTTCATGAAGATCTATCAACTTCGCTTGTATGTCAAGCGAAGTGTGGGAAAGTAGAAAAATATCGTCTGCGTAATCAAGGTCCTCCAATCTCCCTTGCGGTCCCCAAGTTATGCCTCTCATATATGCAGTGGCCTTTCGCATCACCAGATCGAGCACACAATTGAATAATAGGGGGGATAGCACACACCCCTGCCTCAATCCAGCGCTAATGGGTATCAGTTCTATCAATAGGTCGTTGTGACATACTCAACTGGAAGCGTTTTGGTATATTCCTTTAGTGAGGTCTGCTTCTCTTTCTCTGAAAAGGTTTTCCCCGATCCCTTAATTGCGGGAAACAAACAAATGTATGAGAGAGTGTAGCGTCTAAGGACAATGCAACGTAATAAAAGTAGTGTGTGGTCTTAGATTTAATCTAGACATAAAAAACTTGAAACAGGTCAATCAGCTTTTTGGGGATACCTTTGCATTCAAGAGCACTCCATACCACGTTATCGTTGAGTGTGTCGAACGCTCTTTCAAAGTCAGTACAAGATTTATTCAGTCGAAACCCTGCTCCGTAGGTCTGGTTCAGTGTATTCAGCTATTCTCTTGTTCAAAATGTGTTAAAACTTTGTTTGCCATGTTTATAAGCGTTATTCATCTCCAGTTTTTGCGTTCGGTTAGGTCAACTTCTATTTGAGACGTTCACAATCAGTCCCTCGGCTAATTCCGGTGGCAAAATTTGACTTTGCCAGAATAGTCCGATAGTGGGCTTACGAATTTCTGCGCTGAATTGAAAGTCAGCTAGGAGCAGTTCTGGGAAGATGTTGTCAAACCCCGGCGATTTATTACGTTTGAGCGTTTGAATTGCCGCATATGCTTCAGATGTATCCGAACAGCTTATGGTGATGTCGGTGTTTGTGGTATGCGCAGCGCATGTACACAAGCTTTGTTCAATGCGATTATTTAAACTCAGCATGGATCGGTAAAATTCTGTCTATATTTGGATTTGATCATTGTTAAGGGGGTTCCCGTGACATTGTTATTCACTAGTTTTTTTTTTGCTGCGCGGATCTTCCCTGCTTCTGTGTGTTTTTGCAGCTGCCTGAGCTTCATTAGCAATGTTATCCGCCCATATGCGTTTATCACGGCGTGAACTATTTTCGATCACTTGATCCAGACGATTTATTTCAGCTTAATGTAAATGCTTGCTTGGGCGGGTTCGACACGAGTTAAGAATGGTCGCACGCCACTGTTATCGGATCCTGCTTGAGCGTTGAAATCTTCCATCATGATAACAATGCCTCCACGTGATGTGTTTGGGAAAGAACATTGCCTAAAAGCGCGTAGAATTTAGATTTGGTCGCCGTTTCAGCAGATTCTGTTGGGGTGTAACATTGAATACATGTCAGATTTCGGGCTCTAGTTTGTAGTCTTACTGTGATTGATTCGGTCGGAGTAGGAGTCCCATTCAATCATCGCGCTTCACGGGATAGCAAGAAAGCGACACCACTTGCCCTGGGTTCATCTTTCGGTTTGCCTGAATAAAGGAAGATTAAGCCGTTACCCGTTATCCAGAAAACCAAAACATTTACCACACCCCTTCTGCTACCTCCCATACAAAATTGCCTATTTTTGAAAGTTAATACTTCCCTGCAAACGAACAATTGAAGGATGTTTAAATTCGGTCGGTTGAAATATTTTTAAAAACACAAAATAATCGAAACTTGTCCCTCACCACTTCTGGTACCTCCCATACTTACTTACTTACTTCAGTGGCCCATTACAACTTACGAACGTAGTTCATAAATTTGAGGCCTGAAGTACTAAAGAATTCCACACGCTTCGGTCTTCTGTGTATGTTCTCCAGTTAGTCCTACCGGATGGTGGCACGTCGCCTAACACTTGGTCCTTCCAACGGAGTTTGGGTTTCCCTGCTCTGCGTCGTCCTTCAGGTTCGCCTTTTAACACCTTTCGCGCTGAAGCATTAACATCCATCCTGCGAACATGTCCCAGCCATCGTAGTCGTTGGATTCTGACTCTTTTAGCTACGTCGATGACGTGGTAAAGCTCATACAGCTCATGGTTCATTTGATGGCGAAACTCGCCGTCGACACAGATAGGTCCATAAATTTTTCGGAGTACTTTTCTCTCGAATACTGCCACGTTTTGTATGTCCGTTGTCGTAAGCACCCATGATTCGGCAGCATACAAAAGAACGGTTAAAATTAGCACCTGGTAAAGGTGTTTCTTAGTATTCCGAGATAAGATGGTGTTACTGAAGTGCTGCCGAAGTCCGTAAAAAGATCTATTGGCTAGCACTATTTTCCGCTTAATTTCTTGGCTGACATTACTTTTCTTGTTGACGGAAGATCCGAGGCAGGTAACCTCATCTACTACCTCAAAAGAATAATTTTCAACGTTGACGCTGCGTCCCCATCGAGAGGACTCTTTGTTCTTCGAAATTATTTTTTTTTATACCTCCTACAACAAATAAACGAATTCACCCTCATAGTTATATATAAAACCCCATTTTACAGATCTCTAATTCTATAGGGATCAATTCTATATACATTTTCGTAACTATACCTTTAGCTATATGATCTGGGTGATGTCATCAGTTTTATCCCTTTTTCGGTATTTTTACAACTTAAGAACGAATTTTAAAACCGCCGTTTGGTCTGGGCGATAGTAACATTTTTATCCCTTTTTCGATTTTTTCCCCAGAAACATCGGATTTAAAAAAAAAAATTCAATCCAATTTGATAGTAAGCATTTCCATATAAATTTTCGCGATTATACCATAAGCCGATCGGTTTAGGTGATGCTACAACTTTTATCCCTTATTAGCAATTTTTAACCCATAAAAGTACGAGTTTCTAAAAATCCGTTCTTAGCTGACGTTTATTCGAAAAGGGGAGCAACCATCCCAAATCATCATCATCCTATTTACAGACAGTAGACAATTTTCAATATCTTGATTATGATAATGTTATTACAATCGTTCTATTAATATGACCGACGTAACAATTGTTTCAAAAGGGGCATGGCACTGCCCATTTCCCAGCGAGACATAATCCCCCATGTACCATTTACATATGTAGCAAATCTCATCTTCATACCTTTAATGGATCTCGAAGTATGACCGATTTAAATTTAGGTTTGTGTGGGCGGTGCCACGCCCTTTGGTCTAAGTATTTTATCATGTAGCCTATGATAGAGACCATACGGATAGTACAACACAGTGAAAATATCATTGCAATCAGTTCATTTATTTCGCCCAGATAACGATTTTTTCAAAAGCGGCGTGGCACCGCCCATTTTCCAGCGAGATGTAATCCTCTTTATATCAGTAACATATGTAGCAAATCTCATCTTCATACCCCTAATGGTTCTTGAGATAAGACCGATTGAAATTCCAGTTTGTGTGGGCGGTGCCACGCCCCTTTGTCTAATTATCTTATCATGTAGCCTATGATAGAGGCCCTATGGACAGTATCACACATAGAAAATTCAATTGCAATAGGTCCATTTATTTAGCCAATATTACTATTTTTAAAAAAGGGGTGTGGCACCGCCCACTTTCCACAAACAAAGTTTTTTTTTCTTATACGACCGTTATAGGTACCAAATCTCGACTTCGTACCTATAATGGTTCAAAAGATACATTAATTTTAAAATTCCAGTTGTAGGGGGCGGTGCCACGCCCATTTTAACCCCTTTCAGTCCGAATTTCCAAAAATCCCTTTTTAGTGCGCGCCTACGACATTAAAGTAACCTAAATTCTAAATTTCACGGTTCAAGCTTTAGCTGTTTGGGCTGGGGAATGATCAGTCGGTCACCCAAGCCATTTATATATAAGGTTGTCAAAAAAGTCTTGCGGTATTTTTATTGAATTTTCAATTGTTCATAAAATTGGTTATAATAATGCGATGACGCGCAAATATGCGCCGTTTTGTTCGATGACGAGTTCCCAACGAGATGCCAACTTCATAATGCCCCTCTTATAGAAGCTCGCTTCCTTATTGTCAAAAAACTCGGAGAGCCAATTTTCACAGGACTCTCTTGTGGCCAACTTCCGACTACCAAGCTCGTTCGTCATGGACATAAATGGGTGGTAATCACTTTGTGCGAGATCCGAACTATACGGTGGATGCAAAAGAACCTCCCATCCGAGCTCCCGGAGCTTCTGGCGCGTCACCAAAGATGTGTGTGGCCTGGCGTTGTCCTGATGGAAGACAATTCGGCCTCTGTTGATCAAAGATGGCCTCTTCTGCATGAGTGCTGCATTCAAGCGGTCCAGTTGTTGGCAGTGCAGGTCCGAATTGAGCGTTTGGCCATAGGGGAGCAGCTCATAGTGGATGATTCCCTGCCAATCCCACCAAACACACAGAAGAACCTTCCTGGCCGTCAATCCAGGCTTGGCCACCGTCTGGGCAGCTTCACCGCTTTTCGACCACGACCGTTTGCGCTTCACGTTGTCGTAAGTGACCCACTTTTCATCGCCAGTCACCATCCGCTTCAAAAACGGGTCGATTTTGTTGCGATTCAGAATGCAAAAATGTTTTTTTGCGTCAAGTCGTGTGGCACCCATACATCGAGCTTCTTGTTGAATCCAAGCTTCTTCAAATGGTTTATAACGGTTTAATGACTCATGCCCAGCTATTGGCCGATGCTACGGCTGCTACTAAGCCGGTCTCTTTCGATCAATTCAGCGATTTTATCGCAAATTTCGACGACAGAACGAAAACGTTGAAACCATCCTTGTGCGGTGGAAATGGAAACTGTATCGGGTCTATAAACTGCACAAATTTTATTGGCAGCTTGAGATGCATTTTTGCCTTTATCGTAGTAGTACTGTAAAATATGCCGTATTTTCTCTTTATTTTGCTCCATGTTTGCGACGCTATAACTCACGAACGATTAAAAACAAACAACAATAAATCAAACACGCGTGAAAAGAGCTTTCCAAAAAGCTCTAGCGTGTACCAATGCGACGAATACAACTAGAACTACGCGCTTGCAAAGACAAGCTTGCGGAAGTACCGCAAGACTTTTTTGACAACCTTATATATAGAATAACTGACTGGAGCTGCTCTAAAACAAAAACAAATAACTTCCTTCGTTACTGAATTACTCAAAGCACGATGTTCATTCCTATTCGCCAAATTTTTGCTTCCCAGAGCATTTTATCATTGCTTTACTCTCCTTACATTCTTGAAATAAAGTTTCTATTATGGGCTTAAAGTCGCAAATCATTCTGCGGTATAATAAATATTCTTCCCCTCTGCTAAGTTTACTCATTAAAACCACTTTTAATGCTCAGTGTTAAATCTACCTGTAACATAAATTAAACTTTTTCCAATATAACCAACTTATAACAAAGAGGAATTTTGTTATTGTTAAGCTTACTTGCGGATTATAGACAAAACTTTCGGTTTCCAGATTATGCAAATTTACAGATTTACATTAATCTCCCAGCTTATGCAACACCTTATCTGAGGCCCCACCAAAAAGAAACACACACACACATTTCTCAATTTGCATTTTCAATATGAACAACAATTTTCATTAATTATATAAACTCCCTAATTCAATTTGTCATCTTTCACAGGCATTGTGATTAATTGCAGTAGTCATCAACGCAGACTTTTATCTCCCATTTTAATATGAAAATGGTAGAGCATGTGAATTTTTCATCTATTCCCATTTGTGGGTAATGTATGAGCAATACCCCCTCACAGCACCCCTCTAAAAGAAATTAATGTTGGTTAGATGCCATTAGCTGAAGTGGATAGTCGTAAAAACGCGTCCCCTCGAAGTTTAAAAACAAAAACACTTGGTGGTGTTGCAGTTGGTTGGTGTGTCAGTCAGATAAACAACAGTCAGACTGTCAAATCACGAACGTTGGCGTTTCTGGTATATTAGAAAAGAAATAAACATCTGCGCCAAATGAATATGGTACCTAGATTTGTTAGAGCGTATGGCTGGCTGGCTGGCTGGCAGTCAGTGGTGCTGGTGGTATGCGAGGGTTGAGGTGAAAATAATTATAGAAAACCTTTAGTGAATTGGGGAAAAATGTGTGGCCACAATTGGTCATAAAAGTGAAATTGTTGATGAATAAAATTGAAAATTAAATTGGGATATTAAATAAATAAGCGAATTTTCATGAAATGTCTAAAGGGTGAGGTAGCATCTTAAACGTTCGGTAGATTCTTTACTCTTTAGTATTTTTATACTTAAGTCACTGACTTATTGGAGTGTAAGTTATTCTAATATAAGTTTAAGTGTTTTTTTGTCTCACACGACAATGATGCCATATAAACTTTAAGACATTATGTATGGGTTCTGCTAATACAGCCTTAGTGTATAAGATGAGTATGTGCGGACAAAAACTACATCCACCTCCCAAAAAATCTCCCTCTTTTTAGGGTTGTCCGTCTATTTGTTCCGTCGATTACAGTCTTAATTTAAGTGTTATGGAGCTGAGATTTGGTTAACAAGGTTCTATTCTCTAAGCAGAGTTTAAGTTCTAAAATCGGACAAAATCTCCCAAAATCTCAAAAACTCCCACCACCCATATAAATTGCCCTTTTTTGAGGCTGTCCGTCTGTTTGATCCCCCGATTACAGCCATCGATCTGAAATTTAAAATTCAAAGGCCTATCCTCCAAGCGATGGTTAAGTCCTAAAATCAGCCAAATCGGACAAAAACTACTCCAACCTTCCATACAAATTGCCCCTTTTTTGGGGGTGTCCGTCTGTCTGTCTTTTCGTATACAATTATAGTTAAAGAGCTATCGAGCTGAAACTTGGTATGCCAGCATCTATTGTCTAAGCAGAGGTTGAGTTCTGAGGCAAGCAATTTCAGACAAAAACTTCTCCCGCATCCCATGCAAACTCCACTTTTTTGGGGGTGTTAGTCTGTCTATCCCAGCGATTCCAACTTTAGTTTAAGTGCTATCTATTTTCAAATTTGTATGCAAGCGTACATATATCCTTTAAGAGGAGGTACAGTTCTAGGATCTGACAGACGGAATTTGCACGCATATAGTTCTTAGATATGCCAGATCGGACAAAGCCTATTTTCAACTCCCATATAACCTCACAGTTTTTGGGAATCTGGCCCTGCGATCACAGCCGTAGCTAAAAATCCATCGAGTCGAAATTTTATATACAAAATTCTATTCTCTAAGAAGAGAAAAATCAGAGAAAAACTACTTCCACTTCCCATACAAACTTCACTTTTTGGGGATCTGGCTCTGCGATCGCAGCCGTACTTTAAGAGGTAATGAGCTGAAATTTGGTATGCAAACTTCTGTACTCTCAGCGGAGGTTAAGTTATAAGATGACCAATATTGGCATTAGCAAAAAAAAAGCATTAAAAATGATTTGTTTTTCTAACTTTATTCACATTTCTTACTCTTTCTGCTTAACTTGCTTTTCACAAAATGGATCATCATCCTTTAGGGTGAGGGTATATATAATCTATATATATAAAAGGCTTGGGTGACTGACTGATCACTCCTCAGCCCAAACGGCTATAGCTAGAAAAGTGAAATTTAGAATGTAGGTTTCTTTTATGACGTAGGCGCGCACTAAAAAGTGATTTTTGGAAATTCGGACCGCAACGGGGTAAACTGGGCGTGGCACCGCCCCATACAACTGGAATTTTAAAATGGCTGTATCTTTTAAACTATTATAGGTACGAAGTCGAAATTTGGTATGTATGCCGGACGTGTAAGAAAATTACTTTATTTTATGTGATACTGTCCATAGGGCCTCTATCATAGGCTATATGAAAACATAATTATACAAAGGGGCGTGGCACCGCTCACACAAACCGAAATTTCAATCGGTCTTATCTCAAGAGCCATTAGAGGTACGAAGAAGAGATTTGCTACATATGTTACTGATATAAAGAGGATTACGTCTCCCTGGGGAATGGGCGGTGCCACGCCCATTTTGTAAAAATCTCTTTTGGGCGAAATAAATAAATATATTGAAATTAAATTTTCACCGTGTAGCACTATCCATAGGGTCCCTATCATAAGCTACATGAAAACATATTTAGGCAAAGGGGCGTGGCACCGCCCACACAGACCGAAATTTCAATACGTCATATTTCGCGGGCCATTAAAGGTATGAAGATAAAATTTGCCACATATGTAAATGGTACATGGGGGATTACGTCTCGCTGGGACATGGGCAGTGCAACGCCCCTTTTGAAACAATTGTTATGCCGGTCATATTAATAACTAAAAACGGATTTTTGGAAACTCGTACTTTTATGGGTTAAAAATTACCAATAAGGGATATAAGTTGTATCACCACCTAAACCAATCGGCTAATGGTTTAATCGCGAAAATTAATATGGAAATGCTTACTTTCAAATTGGATTGTAGTATATTTTTTAAATCCGATGTTTCTGGGTAAAAAAAGGAATAAAAATGCTCCAATCGCCCATACCAAACGGCTAATGATGTAATCATGATAAGTTAAATAAGCTTGCTCCCTATGTAATTAGAACGAAGCAAGGAGGGGTTTCGAAATTCTTACCTTTTAGGGGTTAAAAGGACTGAAAAGGGATAAAACTGGTAATAATCGGCTAAAGGTATAGTCGTTTAGTTGTGCGATGTGAAGTTATTCGTCAAAATTCATTCTTTAGTTGTAAAAATACCGAAAAAGGGATAAAACTGGTACAATCGTCCAGACCAAATGCCTAAAGGTAGAGCTATGAAAATGTATATAGAATTGCTCCCTATAGAATTAGAGAGCAGCCAGATGGGATGTTTAGAAATTCGAACATTTAGGGGTAAAAAGTCCGAATAGAAATAAAACTGGTATCATCACCCAGACCAAAGAGCTAAAGCTACAAACGTATATGGGCATGCTTCCTGTAGAATTAGAAGGGGTACGAGTCAATTTGAGTTGTGCGATACAAATGTATCATTTGAAATTCGTACTTTTAGGGATAAAAAGGGACTAAAGTGGTACAAGCACTAAGGCCAATGAGATAAACCTACAGTCACATAAATGGGTAGTCTTATAAAGTGTTTGAATTTTGCCTGTATTGCTGAAATTCATAGGAATGTTCATTGTAAGTACGGGCGAAGCAAAGCGAGCCGGGAAAGCTTGTATAATATAAAACAATACAAAATTTTTCAGCCCATTGATTTGGGACTCAATTCTGAAAACAGATTTTGGGACTCAATTCTGAGAACTGCACGCGAAAGTAGCCCCAAAAAGAAGAAGTTCTGCATCATTCGTTTTGTCAAGTTACATGCCATAATAACTTAATATCGATTTGAAGTTGGTAAGTATCGTATATGGGAATTTGACATGTTTTAGGCTCTTTCGTTTGACATAACTCGAGAACCACCAGTCCAATTAAGCTAAAACAAATTTAAAAAAATTAAGAACTACAATTCCTTTAATCTGTTCATATAAAGTTTCCCTACATAAGCAACAGTTTCACTTTTCCATTCATCAAATGATTTTGAACTGGGTTTCTTTTGTAAAGAACCTAAAACGTGACAAATTCCCCTATACGGTACTTACTAACTTCTAATCGATATTAAATTATTATGGCAATGTAACTTGACAAAACGAATAATGCAGAACTTTTTCTTTTTGGGGCAACTTTCACGTCCCAAAATCATGTGTTGTACTGTGTAATATATGATTTGGTACGAGTAACAGAGTAATGCAATAAAGGAGACGTGTGGTACTCAGGGTCTAAGTATTTTTAGACCAATTTAAGACAAAAGGGCCATGTCCGTCTATCTATAACTCGAGTAAACCTTAAATGATAATTATGTAAATTTATCAACATTAACTTATTCCAAAACGATGTAATAGAATTGTAAATGGACAAAATAGTCCCACCCCTTCTGGTACCTAACATACAATAATTACCTATTTTTGGAAAATTATTATATGTCCAATAACTTCCCAACGGAGGATAATTGAATTTAAAACTTAATTTCCCTTTACACTCCATGAATGAGGTATAGGAAAGCTTCTCACGTTGTTGTGAATTAACAAGCTTTCTAGTTTAGACTCACAGCAAACGGCACCTACTTGCTTATCGACGAATGCAAACGTCACTGTTTGAGAAGCTTCTACTAAACATGCCGATTATCTCGACACTTATACTGCGAAGTTGCTGTCAACAACATCGAGGGGGCCCGGCAATGAAAGCAAAATGTAGATGATTGGAGTCGGGAATCGAACCCGGGATCTACCGCATGATAGTCACGTTTTCTAACCACTATGCCATGGCCGGTCCCAAAAAAAATAAAAAATAAATACAATTTCTTAATTGAAAATTAGTAAAAAAAATAAAAGATTTAATAATTTAATTTAAAATTATTAAAATTATCGTCATGTTTTTTTTACACCAAGTGGCACAATATTCCGGTAGGGCTATTTTTTAATTTTCCGCAAAAAAAAATCGTCCATACATTTCACTGCCAACCTAATGAATATATTTTTTGTAAGTACACTTAAGTTCGAAAAATTGTTCACAAGGTAAACGTTTATTGAACGTCGATTTTCGAATTAAAATCGGAAGATTTGTGTAAATTAGTTAGAGACTATTACTTTGATTCTCAATTGGTAGGGTAAAATACCCTTGGGTATCCCCATAAAAACGAACCTAGACCTAGAAATATTGAATTAAAGATTTTATGTTCGTTGGCTGTAACATTTTCTACAGATTTACTGTACGTCTCGTCTGACTATGCCACCGAAAGTCGTATATGCAGGGGTATTTATCAGTCTACATTTTCTGTACTGGTTTATAAAAGATTTCGATCAGTTTTCGCATTCGATTTGGGTAACTTTTTATTTTTTATTTCGGGTGTTCTTCCAATTTGAATTTTGGGTAATTTTTCTTTGGGTCATATTTCATGCCGCCCTCGATTTCTATCAATCTATAAGAACATTATATACGTGAACCTCGCAAATTGACACTTGAGCTATTCATCGACCATCATTATTGGTGTAATAAAATTAAAGACTTGCAAATAGTTGAATTTACCTTTTAAAGAACATTTAATATTCTGGCATAAATTAACGTATCTCATTATTATTTTATACAAATATATATAGTGGCACATGTTGCTCACATGCCGCCAATCAAACTGCAGGGCGAAGGGAGGGTGAGTAGAATTGTACAATTGATGTTGGTGACACTGTTTAAAAACAATTAATAAATAATAAATTATTTGTTTGCCGCCAGTAATGACGCAATATACCAAGTATATGTAAATATAAGGGCGACTCACACAAGGGACTTTGTATGTTTTACAATTTTTATTAATATGTTTTTTAGTTTGAGGTCATTTATTCCATAATGTCACTTGTAACCATAACAATTTTTTTGCTATGAGCATGTATGAGGGTATGATGAATATTTAAGACGCCTGTCTTACTTCTCGCCCATTCTCTAGATTTCTTTAGTCAAGGCTCTTAAGATAATTACTATTTTATTTAAGATAATTGTATTATAACTGTTTTATTAATTTTTATTACCGGATACAAATTTCATATAAATCAATTTACATGAGTCGCTCTAATAATATCCAACTGTCGTTACATGAGTCGCCCTAATGTATAATATCTATCTATCTGTCGATACTGTGTTTGCTAAAATGACCACAGCAATAACAGTCATAGCAGTAATCACAGTTTATGTATCAACAAAATACACCGATAAACATTTGCTGTGGCCGCAGCTGATAGCGGATTTCTATACTGCTCTAGACTCATATGGGTATATTATCTAATTTAGCTACGCCTCGACATACTATACTAATTTTCTACTTTGAGTTTTTTTTTTCTGGTCTGTTGTGTTTTTATTTTTTTGCCTATTTTCTTTAGTGCACTTTGTATTTGATGCAGTTTGTTTGTTTTTTTTTTTTTGTGAATCTTGTTTAGTCACACACAATACTCTTGGTATAAACATGAACATTGAGTTGTCTATAATTAATATTAATCAAGGAAATTGTTAACAACGTCTTATACTCGTACTCTAGCGCTTTCAATTAATTTAAATAAATGGTTTCAATGCTTTGAAGATAAATCTTCAATCATGATATGAGTAATAAACTTGAAAATTTTTGGTGTACAATGTACATGCTTTAAATGTGGTTCAATTGGTTTAACTTTCTGGGAACTTGTTGTTGTTTTAATCGTACTCATACGGTTATTAAGTACGAATAAAATTGGATTTTTTTGTGTATGTATTGCTTTTTATATACGAGAGTAACTTCTCACATTACGCACTAGAGGGGGCGACAATGCTTCGCTATTACATATTTGACGAATATTAAACCAGTACAGAAATTTCAGTCACATGAACTGACCGATAAATACTTTCACCCTATGTCTGATATTGCTTACGTCTCGAGTTATTAAAGTTAACTGATTTTTAAATGTAACTACTCGTGTGTTAATATGTATGTTTGCGGAGCGTAAACGAATAGACGTTGTAAACATGTAGTAATTTTTACATGTAGTAAAAATGTAGAAAAGTTTACAGAAATCAGATGTACATTAGTTCAATTCAATATTTCTGGGCATATGTTCATTTTGTATGGGGTTACCAAAAGGGTCTTTTACGGTACTAATTGAGTACTAAGGAAAAAATCTGTAATTATTTTACACAATGACTTAAAGAAAACATAATTTATAATAGGTGGGGTAAACATCCTCGTTTCTTATGTGTCTTTGATAAGTTTCTTTTAGAAATTATTGGAAACTAGCAGACCCGGCAAACGTTGTTCTGCCATACAACTTCGGACCCGGCAAACTTCGTCTCGCTCCTAAGGTAAAGAATTCATATAAGCTCCAGGGGGGTTGTTAACACAGTTTGTTCAAGTTTTAATGTGAATTATTTGAATTTAATCGAAATTAGTGAAGAGCGGTGAAAAGCGATCTGATTAATAATGTTTTTTAATGGAGACGGTTTGCCAATACGCGAACAGACAACGTACGTCTGGTTTGTGAAAAGCAGGGAAATTCGAGATCGATCCTACAAACTTTCATTGATGGGTTTTGCGATTTATTGATTGTCATCGCAAAAGCCAATAGAATGGGGAGTTAAATTCGCTTGAATCTGATTTGTGAAAAGCAGGGAAATTTGAGATTGATTCCACAAACTTTCATTAATGAGTTTTACGATTTATTGATTGTCATCGCAAAAGCCAATAGAATGGGGAGTTGAATTCGCTTGATTTGGAAGGGAAGATCGGTTAGAACAATAGGAATTCGTGGGATAAGGAATACCTCTCCTTGGAATTTGCCCCTGATGAACGTCGCTTTAATCACATTGATGATCCGTTTCTTGACCGACAAACGCTTACCGTTGCACAATTTAAGATGATTCAGATTCCGCAACATGCTTATGATCAATCCCACCATCAGCTGTAAATTATGCGGCGGAGTTCCTGACACATCTATAAAATTCAAAAATTCTGTCGGATAGTTGGTCGCCTCATTCTCGTTGGTCACACTGTCAACGGACTTGTATGAATGCAGTTCTCCATCGATTCGACATTCAAGCTATCGACGACCTTATTCTTCGCTGCTAGTATGGCCCGTTCACTTATCCAATTTAGATTTTTATAATTTTTTGCAATGCCGGGAAAAACTTTGGTGATGAGTTACTCCTTTGACGATGTAAACTCGAAAAAATTTGCCGGGAACGTCATCAATCCAGCTGAAACATCAACAGGAATTTGGCCATTACCAAGTAACAGTATCTGTCTTGAAAATTCAGTAACACAAAGATGACGATTTCAGGCATGCGTTAATTTCATAAACAGCAGTAGATTTTGGGATGACGGGAAGCGTTTGAAGAAAATACCATAGCCCCACCAAATCATCTCGAATCACCCTGTAAATCCTTAATCGTTCAACTGCCTCCAAAACTCGTTTATGTGCCATTGCGCATTCATCTCAAATGATGATTTTGCATTCTCGCAACATTTTTGCTGCACGTTGGCTTGTCAACCGTGAGAAGATTCTTCAGCAGCTTCAAAGCGGAAAGTGCAGGTCGACCGCGTTTCAACAATGTGGCAGAAATACCAGCGGATTCAATAGCTAACGGAATTTGCGATCTTGACCAAATGTTGCCAGAATTAAAGAAATGACGAATGTCTTGCCTGGGGAGCATCGAGAAAGTAAATGCCTCCCGTTACATCGTCAACAACCTCCATCAGCGAAACGTACACGTTCGTTTGCTCGGCATTCAATGGCGGCACATTTTGTCGGACTCTTTCAGTCAGCTAATCTCGATCAATGCTTGATCTCGTTGCAATTCGCGATTGAATGCATCGAGCATCGACCGATTTGACGCTGTTATTCCAATTTCGACAGTAGATCGCACATGATCACGCACATATCTTCGATCAGAAGTTAATTTCAAGATCGAAATTCGAACTTAAATGGAGAATGAAAAAGAAGTGATGATTGTCAGAATGCATTGTATTCAATGCGGTTTTGAACAATTGGACCAATGCGTTATCCTTCTGCAGAAGAATTTGAAATTATTCGATAATTTCGTGTTTAATCTTTTAACATAATAATCCCACATTTTCCAAACATCATAATGAATTTTCCACCTTTAAACAAACATTTTAAACAAAAATTCAATTTTCGACTTTTATCAAATCAAGCGATACAATGCTAAGTTATATAGAAAAAATCCAAGTTTTTCCGGAATGTTCCGAGTTTTCCACCAAAATTTTTTCTATTTTACCATTTTGGAATAATTATCCGAAATTTTTCACAGTTCCATCGTCCAAATTTAATACAAAAAGGCAAACTTCGATTTTTCCAATTTTACGACATTTCCGGAAGATTTTCCCAAAATTTTCTTTCACATAAACCAGTGATGCCCAACGTCAATGTATGCGATTTGTTCGAGTGTGTTGGGTATGCATAAAAGCTCTTTTATTATTACTTCGGCAAACAGTGTGGTGCAAAAGTGACGCACTTCGTCACAACTGACGTTAAATACAATTACATCAAATATTTCCTCAAATGTTATTAATTTATCGTCAACAGATTTGACGCATATTATTAGTTGGCATATATTATTGATATCAGTACTCTCATCCAAACATAGAGCGAAATATTTACAATTTTTAAGTCTGTTTTTGGTGAGGGAAAACATATACGAACTAATTTGTTCTGTCCTACGCTTAACATTTCGTTGGCATACCAAACATACTGGCTCGCCAACGCTGTTTTGCGTAAACAAAAACTCATTTTCCCAAACATCGTTAAACATTTTGCGCAATACTGTAATTCGCTTTCCGATTTGCGTGTACTACCTTCTCGCTTGATGTCTACATGACAACTGATCAACAGTCGAAAAGCAAATTAAATCGTGTATGTGTGAAAGCACAAAAGCTCTTTAGGTGTAGATGTAAAAGCACAAAAAGCTGCGAGCTCAACTGGGGGGCATCGTTGACATAAACCTTCTCCTGGCAATAACGAACAACTGAAAAAAAGTTTGAGCAAAATCGGCCCAGCCGTTCTCAATTGATGAATTACTATACATTTTTGCCACCATTTTTAAATATATAGATATATAATTTTCGAGAAATTGGCTAACTTTCCTATGAGGCACCAGTTGGGTCAGCCTAACGTGTCCGATTTTTATTCGTAAATCAACGTTCAATCAGCAATTACTTTGTGCAAAATTTCACTAAATTCGGTGTACAGTAAAAATATGCATGAAGAACTATGCGATTGATTTCGGTCATATGGTCAAATTCAAAATTCCTGCATTTGTCCGTTTAAAAGTTATGGGAGAGATATTAATTTCCTAAAAATAAGCCATTTTGTATGGGAGATACCAAAAGGGGTCGTCCTATACAGTCCAAGTGCATTCCTGATTCAAATTTTGCATAAGGGTACATCTCACGCAAAACATGACTAAATTCAGTGAACTTTCGAAAAAGATATGCATGAAGAATCGTGGGGGTGATTTCGGTCATTTGTGTGGGAGGTACTAGAAGGGATCCGGCAAATGTTGCTATTTTCTAAGGGTTTGTCTACTATTACAACATGATTAAACTGACTAACTGACTTACATTTGGAAGTTACGGAAGAAGTTTTAATTTTCCAAAAATATGTTATTTTGTATAGCAGGTGTCGGCCGATATAGTCCATATTCATGACTGAGTCAAATTTGTATAAGCGTACATCTCGCGCAAACTACGATTAAACTCAGCAAACTTTTAAATATGGTATGCTTGTAAGACCCTGAAGGGGGATTTCGGTCATTTGTATGGAAGTTTTCTGAGGTTTTTCGTACTATAACAAGATAATTAAACTGACGAAATTTAAATATCCTCCAGTTGTCCGTTTGGAAGTTATGGAAGAAGAATTAATTTTTTAAAAATAGGTCATTTTGTATTGGAGATACCGAAATTTTTTATTTTAATTTTAAAAGATACCGAAATTTTTTTATAAGCGTAAGAGAAAAATATAGCTGAATTCATTGTACTTTCAAAAATGTATATGTATGTAATGCTATGAGAGTGATTTCGGACATTTGTATGGGGGGTACCGGAAGGGATGTGGCAAAGTTTTCGGTTTTCTGAGGCTCCGTCTACTATTAGAAGATAATTAGACAGACCTTACTAAAATATCCTCCAGTGTCCTTTTGGAAGTTATGGGAGAAATGTAAATTTTCCAAAAATAGGTTATTTTTTATGGGGGTACTAGAAGGGGTCAGCCTATATAGTCCATATTCATTACTAAGTCAAATTTTAATAGCGTAAATCTCACAAAAACATAGCTCGCAAATGACAGTTGATCGATTTTTCTAATATGCTCTGCTTCGTAACATAACCGAAAAGATTGTGCAGACACGATCTCTCTCTGAGCGCCTCTCATTTTTTTGTTTTAATCGGTATTCGCTCAAGCGCTTTGCATTGACTCATTTGTGTGACGCTCTCAAATGAGTGTCGCGTAGAGAGTAATACGATTTTCGCTCACACAAAGACTCTCACCAAAAGACAGTTTGACTAAAAAACACAACAGAAATGATCTTTGCCTTCGTGTGAAATATATAAAAAAGACAATGCAATCGGATGTTAAATAAAAATGTAAAAAAAATGTTTTGTTTTTTAAGGAACAATATTTATTTTTATTTTGTTTTTAATAATACTTATTATTTTTTTTAAATGGAGTTTAGCTTGTTTATTGCGTGTTTACCCATACATACTCAAAAGACAATTTGCTTCATTTAACTCAAGCAAACGATCAGTGTTTGACTTGAGCGAAACGAAAACAGAAATAACTGTCTTGCTCAGAGCGCGAGCGAGCTAAGTCAGACGCGACAAAATCAGTTTCTGTCTGAGTTTTTTTTATTGTGTGAGTGAAAGACACTTATTTGCAGACAAGGAAAAAGTGTCAACAGTTATTTGCGAGCTATGCACAAAAACTATGGTTGAATTCAATATACTTAAAAAAAAAATTTGTATGTAAAACTATTAGGGTAAATTCGGTCATTTGAATGCGGTGTGGCAAAGAATTCGGTTTTCTGACTGTTTGTCTACTATTACAAGGTAGTAAGTTGTCCGTTCGGCAGTTATTGGAGAAATATTATTTTTATGTACAGTACGAGCTCGATTTTCTCAACCGATAGCAGCCTCAGCCGGTTGCAGTTACCGAGATTGTTGCGTTTACCGAACCTCTATTGAAAATTGTTATTTTACTTTGTGCAAAATGCCTCAGGTCACTAAAAAAAACTGTACTATAACAGTCATTTGCTCACTCACATTGAACAATGGCGTAACATTGCATGCAAATAAAAAAAAGCATATAATTTCTGCGAATACATTGAAAAGTTTCCCTCATCGAGACTGCTTTTTTGAACGTGTTGCACTTTTCAAGACTCATTTGTAAAAAAAAGCGGTTGCGCAAATCGGGGTGTTGCTATAATCGGTAGTTGCGAAAATCGAGCTCGTACTATAATTTGTAATATTATGTAATTTTGTACGGGAGGTACCTGAAGGGGTGGCAATATTCTAACTATTTGCTACATTTTGAAAAATATTTACAATAGAAAATTTTTATAAGCAACCTGCCCACCAACCTTCCAGACATACAGACATGGCTCAACTGTCTTAAAAAGTCCTGCAACGAGTTTGGTCTTAAGATACTTTGGATCTAACATTTCTCCTTTAACGCGTTAAATTTTTTCGTATCAGATGATAAATACCCTAATCCCTATGGGTGAGGGTATACAAATTAACTTACTATAACATTAGTTATGACACAGTTATAAGTGGTCACACTTTTAAACATACATACTTTGGGAACGGTTCTAAAGCTTAAGCTCAGTTCCTAAGCTTGCTCATTAGCTCTAGGGGCACATATAAATCGGGAGGGGCTGATTAAAAAAATTGTATAGGGACTACCTTAAGTGTCAAAGATAGAAAGTAGGTGTGTTCTGTGAAACTATTAGGGTTGCAACAATATTGGGGGTCGGTCAGACATTTTACTCTTCTAGGGGATCCTTTTGGAAAGATAAAGCTGTAGAAGGAAATTTTATAACATTTGATTTTTGTATGGAAGCTCCTAGGAGGCAGCATGCCAGCGACAGGAACTGATTTCATAAAAAAATATCATTAAAAATAAAAAATAGGGGACAACCCTAAGTGTTGAAGCATTATAATAACGCAGTACCAGAAGGGGCGTGGCTACCAGACTGAAACTTTCTTCCGTGTTTTATAAATCGTATTTGTGTAAATTGAAATATAAGATACGTTGGGAAAAGTGGCCGAAAAAAGGGCGTGGACACAGTTTCTTTTTCTTAAAGCCATATTCGGACATGCCGACTGACTCGACACTTATACTGCGAAGTTGCTGTGGACAACATCGAGAGAGGCCGGCAATGAAATAATTTTTTTTTAAGATGGCTGGAGTCATGAGCTGAACCTGGGATCTCCAAAATGGTAGTCGCGTATTCTAACCATCATTCCACAGCCAGTGCTCAATTACTATTACAAACATTAAAAAAATAGTCAAATCGATCTACATTTTCTCTAGTGAGGCCAAAGCACATCAATACATTTTTATTTATATAGATAACAGATAAAGATACTTAAAAAGTAAGATACAAATCATATCTAATGTTTATTTGCCATTACTCCTTCACACAACATTCACCACAATCTGCAGGTCTCCTTGGGTGGACTCATATTTGACTGCGCCGAGCAATTAAAAGCCAATGAAAACTTTTCAAATTTTGACCAATTCTGTCGCACCCTAATGTCATGCATGTCATGACTCAAATCTGTAGATTTTCCATTTAGTGCAGTGATCTTACCAACGTCGCCACATAGAAATTGTACCGAATTGATAAAAAAGAACTGATTAGCGGTCAAGTTGTCGAAGTTAAAGTCCACCTGCCGCATTAGGGACTGATAGTAGTTGTAGGCCATGCGTAGCCCTGATATATCTGCCATATTTTCCGATATCACTTCAACGGGACTACGTGCATGGCAATGCAGTTGCGGATAATAATGTTGCACCACCTGTGAGCCCAACCAATCGTAATTGCTGTTGTAATCGTAAATAATGTGAAACAAATCGAAGGCATGTATAATCTCGTGAGCCAAAACAACACCCAGCTAAGAGTATTGATAGACTTTATCTAATTGAGAATCGAACAGTGGCAATTGCAGATAACCATAGGGTACCAGAATGGCATTGTCAAATATTTTGACTGGGGAAGAGCTGCTCAAAGAGTCCACATCTAAATTGTAAACCTTTTGGTCGATGCTGATTACTTCATTTGATAGTTTTTCATAATCTAGTCGATTTTTAAATTTCAATATATTAATATGATTTTGTATAAAATCACTTTTATTAATGGCCAGCGATTCGTAGAAGTCAGCAACAAACTGCTCACTGCAATTTCTAGGTAAGTTACCTATTTTCAATTGCATAGTATACAACTCCTTCAAAATGAATTTCTGCTCAGTTTTACTTAAATTCAAATGATTTTCTGCCACCATTTCCTCAAACGAATGTCTCAAATTATTAAACATGAGTTTAAGTTTCTTCTCAACCTCTAGACGTTTCTCTTTGAATTCGTATTCCTCATAGAGGAAATTCATAAAGACTGGCAGGAAACCTCTCATATATCTAATGCAATTTCTGGGCTTTACATGCGGCAAATTGTCATTGACATGATATAGAAATCTCAGCATTAGATAATGGGCCAAAGTCTCATTTGAGGTACGGCCCAGCAGTTGTTGTAAGTCGGTATAAAATTGTGGATTCATTACAAACACCTGTATGTTGCGATCCTCTAAATTCTCTGTGGTATTTAAAGTAATTTGAAAGTATCTTAGCCAATCGACTTCTTTGATTAAATTTTGTAGCTCAGACAGTTTGTAGTATTGAAAATTATCAGCATAGGTGAGATTTGCAGTTTCATTGACAAACGTATATTTCACCAAACCATTCAGCGTCATTTCAAATTCTTTCAGTTCTTTGGTTAAGGCTTTACTTTCATTACGTTCGAGGCCAAAGTTGGTATAAATATTCTCTACATCTTCTGCATCCAAATTTGAGGAAGGTGAATGTTGTGAAATTTCCAAAAAGTACTGGGAACTATTGCGTGGACTAACATTAACGTTGTGCGTGATGAAAACAAAATTCAAGCCATAATTTCTTAAGACTGCCACTGTTTTAAGCCAATCAAAACTAGTAGAGTTCGCCCAGCGCTCTTCGTCCATGGCAAATATCGGCCACTGCATATTCAGCTCTCTGTGAACCGCCCGCAAAAATGGATTTAATGCCAGCAACTCTATATTCTTGCACGAATCGTATAGATCTTTGGCTTTGTTCGCCACCGACGTCTGCCATGACAAGCTTGTAAGGTTTTTCATTAAATTTTTCAATTGCTCATTGACTTTATAATCCATATAACCTGGCATATCAATAAATTGTGTTCCATTGTAATTACTATGCCAATTGCCACATGAGTACGCATAGAAATCTTCACAGGGATCTTGTGAGACATCGAGGTTGGATTTAATTAAATTTCTATATAAATCATTGGTATCCAAGATTGCTGCTTCCTTGACAGTAATTAAGAAAATTATTACAGCGAACGTGCGTAAGATCATTTTTTTTTCGTTTTTGATTCTTTAACTTTATACTCCGCACTAACGATGGGATGAATGAGAACTGAGCTCAGTTCTTTAAAGTGTAAAATGAATAGCAACTTCTTTGTTAAGATAGTTGGGGTTGGGTTTAATCAATTCGGGTTTATCACTGCAGTTTCAGTTTAATGGCACTTTGGTTTTCATGGTCTCTTTGTCAATGGTGTGTGGTCGTTATCACAATGCAGAGGAGAACAAACTGAGTGTAATGTTAGGGGCCAGTCACTGCTGAAATGTGCAGCAATGTTTACATAAAAGATGCTGGTTATTACTTTATTAGTGAAGAGTATTTGAAAAGAATGCTTTAAAAGGAGAATCTGAAATCTTTCCTAGTCTTCAGCAGTTGACACTAAGAAGGTAATTATCTTCAGCTATGCCGAAGCTTAGAGACCCTTCACAACTATATTTTTTGAAACTTTGTAGTGTAAAAAGGGCAGTTTGTATGAAAGGTTGACGTCACTCTAAGCCTCTCACATCAATTTTGTATACCCTCAGGAGTCAGTAGGGTCTAGGTTTCTTTTAACTAAATTCATGACTTTTTAAGTCGTTTGAGCCATGTCCATCTGTCTGGCTGTACGGCTGGTTTGAAACTTAGCATGAGTTAATACTTTTCTAAAACTACTTACGGTATTGCAAATGGGCTATATGGTCACGCCCCTTCTGGTACCTCCCATGCAAATGTACCATTTCGCCCACTTTAGAAATAGAGTAATAATATCAATATGTATACTAGAAAGTTGTATGTTTTATTGAGGGTGAGGGTATATGTAAGTCGGTCTTTCCTACCGAAATATCTTTTTATATGATTCGATATCTATTAAACTACGGCTGTAATCGCCGGAACCGACCGACGGTCACCCCCAAAAAGGGGGAGTTTGTATAAAAGGTGGGAGTAGCTTTTGTACGATTATATTCATCTGAGTATTTAACCTTCGCTCAGAGGATTGAAGTTTGTATAACAAATTTCAGCTCAATAGCTCTTAACCTCGGCTGTAATATAGAGGACAGGCAGACGAACATCCCCAAAAACTCCTTTGCGTGGGAGGTGAAAGTAGTTTTGGTCCGATTTTACTCGCCTTTGAACTTTACCTTCACTTATAGAATAGAAGCTTAAATACCAAATTTCAGATCGATGTTTCTTAAACTACGGCAGTAATTACTAGGACAGATAGACGGACAACCCCCAAAAAAGAGTTTGTTTGAATGTAAGGTGGGATTAGTTTTTGTCTGATGTTGCTCATTTTAGAAATTTATACTTAAACGGTAGAATCTTGCATACCAAATTTAAGCTCGATATCTCCTAAACTACGGCTGTGATCGCGGGGACAGACAGACGGACAACTCAAAAGAAGATTGAAGCTTGTATACCAAATTTCAGCTCATCAGCTTTTATTCGGACGAAAAGACAGATGTACAATCTCGGGAGAGGAAAGGTGGAAGTAGTTTTTGTGCGATCATGCTCATATAAGCCCTCCGTTTAGAGGATAGTAGCTCGCATTCCAGCACGATAACTCTTTAACTACGACTGTAATCGCGGGAAGAATTTGGCTCTGATCATTTGCATATATATATTATCACCACGCCTGCTTATGGGCGTTACAAATGAAAGAACAAACTGAATATGCCCTTTATCCTGTGCGTGCGCATGTGACATCTCACCCTCTCTGAAGTTCCCCCAGCAGTTTACAACATCCGTTACTGGTAGTGGTAGCAAATTTGAGAAGGCCCAATTTTAAGCAACCTAAATGGTCTACCACCGATGTGTCATAGGGATTAGGTAACACATACTGCACTCTCTTGGTGGCTTTGACAGCCCCTAGAAACTAGGATCGGTCACGGTGGCATAATAAGCTACTCTCCGTTAACAAAAAAAATTATTATGAAAACGCGAAGAAAAGAACAAACTAGAACCCTCCTCAAATGTTGACGACACCCAATACAGTATAAGGACAACGATTTAAGAATATGCACCTGGAATGTCCAAACTCTCTACAATGATTGAACCTCTATTCAATTGGCAAATGCCCTCGACAAACACAAGGCTGATATCATCGACATATGAGAAATGCAATAGACGGGAATGGGATGCACACGACGAAAAATCTATTAAATATTTTGCAGCTCTCACTCAGAACGACCCAAATCTGGATGTGGATTCATAGTCGGCAAGAGACTTCGACATCTGGTCTAGCGGTTTATCCCTCTCAGTGCCCGCTATCCCCATCAATCCGAAATATTTGTACACCACTCTGATTTGTATACACGCTTCTACAGAAAACAAAGACGAGGACATTAAAGATGCATTCTCAAAGTGCCTGGAGGAAATATATGACCGATGCTCTGGCAATGACATTATAATTATTCTGGAAGATTTGAATGCTAAAATAGGAAGGGAAAACATGTTAGTGAGCGAAACCAGTTTTCCGCACAAAGATTTCCACAAGGCAATCTGGATATCCCCTTATCGAAACAGAAGAAACCAGATTGATCACGTGAAAATCGATGGAAGGCATGTCTCAAACGTTATGGACGTGCTTATGATGCGCGATGTAAATATTGACTCGTATCACAACCAACTTGCAATGACATTGCGAAGCTGAATACCTCCGAGATAGCTAATGCCTATTCCAACCAATCCTCTTAATTCTGGCGTTGCCGACACAAAGTGGCAGCATATTGCGAGTTCCATGTTCGTTATGCCTAAGAAAATAGATGCTGCATACAAGGCAAAACTGTGGCGGAACTATATAATCAGAAGAGGAGATAGATGAATCGCCTCTTCAGGCGAAAAAGCATCCATGTAATAAAAGAGAGGAGTATGATATCAAAATGTTCAGGAAGAGTGGTGAAGACCGAAACTTCTACTAAAAGGGACTTTTCCCTTTGCAAAGGTTTTGGAACTGGGATCCCCACCTGTGGGGAAAGAGATCGAAAACTGGTCGCGGACACGTGTGTTGCAAATATGGAGGGAACACTTACGTACTCTATCCGTTCTCGAAGTCAGCATAAGTGAGGAAATCACGCAAATCATCGTCGACGGAGAAGATTGTTCAACACCGAGATCAGCACGGTAATTGCGCGACTTAAAAACAATAAAGTTGCGGGAGCCAATGGACTGCCGGCAGAACTTTTTAAGGCCGGCGACGATGAGCTGGCAGCGTGCATGCAACAGCTGATAAAATCGATTCGGCTAAAGGAATATATGTCTTTTGATTGGAATCTGAGTGTTCTATGTCCTATGCTTAAGAAGGGCAATGTAGGTGTGTGCATCACATGTCTTGTGTGTTATGTAAAGGACTAAAGCCCAGTTTAAAGAACCTGATTGAACCTTATCAGTGTTACATTGAAACTGGTAAATCCAAGACCGATCAGAAACTCACATACGACAAATCCCGGAGGAGGGTCTAGAAATTCTTATCGACAGCTACCAAATGTTTGTCGATTATAAAGCTGCATTTGATTAGAAGCTATGGTTGAGTATGGTATCTCCGCGAAGCTGAATCGACTTTGCGGGATGATACAGACCGACACGAAGTATTCAGTGAGAATATGTATCCTTTAACATGCGATCTCTTTAACATCGTGATGGAGATGATCAAGCGGAAGGCTGCAGTAAACACTACTAGAACAATCTTTGCTAATGCGCATTAGCGCTATTGTCTGTCTATAACTTTGAAGGGGTAGATTAATTTGCCTAAAATGTCAGCCTGGGAATCAAGAGACGAGTATTGATCGCAAACCGCTGCTACTATGAGTTAAGCAAGCTATTTAATGACAAAGCCCTCTCTCGCCAAACAAAGATCTCACTCTACCAGACACTGATTCTACCTGTATTGTCAATGGCGAGTATCGTCGTCAAGTGAACCATGGCTGTATACCGACATCAACGTATTCAAGCGCGTTCAAATAGACCGAATGCGTTGGCTTAGACACGTTGTACGAATTTATAAAAACGCTCCAACTCAAAAGGTCTTCGACAATAAACTCGATGTAAGGAACAAAAACTTCAGTAGATTGACCAGGTGAAAGAGCTATTATCTAAACTTGGTGTGACGAACTATCTACGAAGCACAAACGACCGAAGCGCTTGGAATTATTTGCTACGTGCTGCTACTTATGGATGAATTTCTTTTGTTGCTGCCATACAAGAGGAAGGAGAAGAACTGGCTGATGAATACCCTTACCCATAGTATAATAGTGTTCAAGTCACCAGTTTTTGAAACTAAACTGTTTTTAAATGAAATTACTTGAGTGTTATAACTTCACAACTTGTGGAGCGTCACACAGAAAAAAATGACAGCTGTTGTTAAGTAATTAAATAAAATTGTTAGCATTCAATTTCGATTTATAACAAATTTTCCATGATTATAAATTGTCATATTTACAAATTGTCAACCACTGTTTAAATTCAACTAAAATAAAATAATTGTAAATGTGACAACACTGTTCATTGTTTTTACAATTTCGATTGTTGGCGCCTTTTTAATTAAATATTTAATTGTATTGACGAAATGGTATTTAATATGACAATTAATTTTTCGTAATTTTTTTCTGTGTCAACAATTGGAGATAGGACTTTCGGTCGTATAGCTAGACGTTTGCTGACATGAAGTTAAACTGTATAGAGGGCAACAGCGTAAAAAAAAATTAATCAATTTGCTAATATGTGTAGAAATTTCAATTCTATACCTCTGACTATATCGTAACTTTGTATGGGGGTATCAAAAGGGTTTTTTATGGTAACAACTGAGAACTACGAAAAATACGAGTTTATTCACACAAAAATCTCAAAAAATTTCATCATTTCTATTGTGTGGCGTGAATCTCTCAGATGCATAAAATTCACTTATAAATACAAAATATTTAAAGTAAATTATTTTTAACGTCTTGAGTAGTTTCTTTTAGAAATTATTGAAAAAGTATTAATTTTCGGAAACAATTCAAGCTGAGATTAGACAGCCGAGTTTGTTTATATATATTTATGATCACTAGGGTAATAACTTTTTTTGGACAACATTCTCCCCAGGGCTTTTCTAATGGCAAATATTTTATTAATGATAAAAAAAAACTTTTTCAGTTCAATTTGCTAAAAAAAAACCTTACGCACCGACAGCGATTTCTAAAATGCCTTTAATATATGTTTTCTTAATTTTTTTTAATAACAATTTTTTTTAAATATGGTTTATACATATGTAAGTATGTAAACAAATAATAACAATAAATGATTAAAAGTAGGTATTGTAAGATATAAACTTTAGGTTCAAAGTACGCGATGTTTTACAAGGCGGATATATACCTTGTACCTTTTTCATATGAAAAAAAATTTTTTTAACTTTGCTTGATTCAAAACTTTAACGCGTTTGGTGCGTTACCTTTTTTAACGATAGCGAAAAACTAAAAACGCAGTTCTTAATATTTTTCCATGCCCTACACGATTTTGTCTGGGGAGATTTGATATTTGCAAAAAATGCAAAAAGTTATTACCCTAATGATCACAAGTCATAACTACATAACACATTACAACATTTTTCCGTTCATTGATTTGGGACTCAATTCTGAGAACTGCACGTGATAGTAGTCCCAAACAGAAGAAGTTCTGCATTATTCGTTTTGTCAAGTTACATGACATAATAATTTAATATCGATTTGAAGATACGTACCAACTTATATACGTATAGGGGAATTTGTTTTAGGCTCTTTTGTTTGACATAACATAATTATTATACATATAAGCAAAACAAATTACTAATGTCACCCATTTTATCATATTTCATTACAGATGCCACTGAAATTAAATTATGCAGCACTCTAATCACATAACCAACCAGGTAAATTTATTATTCCACTTATCACCAAAGAAAGTAGTTCAAAAGGTTCCTTAAGCAAACAAAGCTCATTTACATTTTTAGAAAAAAACTAAGCATAAATCCACATGAGCATCATCAACGTGGCTGCATGCTATTCCATAAATAATGCCGAAGTCTATGCATATTTGTATCATACCACCAACTGCGTGGTGCCACATATACCACCTACTGTTACATATGTAGAGAAAAACATGTTAGTAAAAGAGAATTCCCTAAAAAATAAAAGAAGTACAACAAATGTCATCGTCATGTTCCACAAATTACCACGGTTATACAACAAGCAAGCATCTTGGGTTAATTAAGTGGCAAGTGCTAATAACCATTGTCGATATCCCACAGTTATGACTACAGTCCCACCGTCCCAGTTATTGACATTTTGGTACAAAAGAGCCAAGTCATTAGTGTTTCTACGAGTCATGAAATAAAACTATGAGTATCATTGACTTGAAATTAACATTGAAATGTGATGTTTTGTCTCTGACGGGCGGGGAGGGGCACACACACACAATAACCACCTACTTGTAATCGGGAAATGCTTAAGAGACAGGCCAGTCATAAATAGCAAAAAAGCCGTACTTGTAATGCTTAAGAGAGGCCAGCCATAAATATCAAAACAGCCGTACTTGCTTGTATTGTTGGAAACTCATACACATATTATCGTAGTTTTTGTTTAAACGTTAAATGATGTTGATGTTCAGTTACACTTTGAAAACTAATATGTAGGTGGTGGTGATGCTGGATCATAAGTTAGTTTAATAGCGCAAGAACTACAAAGTACTTGGCTAAGTAGATTTACATTGGTAAATACTAACCCAGTAAACAATGTAATGGAAAAACGTCAGATTTTTTCCAACTAGTCAAAAATATTGGATTATCTGTTATTATACCAGACCAAAATTCGTTTCCAAATTCGTTGTAGGATTTGTTTAAACGATTGTCCGTCTGTCGGGCTAACTGGCTGTATGGTTAACACAGAAAAAAATTACGGCAAACTAGTTGTCATATTGAATACCATTTCGTTAATACAATTAAATATTTAATTTACAACTGGCTGTCTGGTTAACACAGAAAAAAATTACGACAAACTAGTTGTCATATTGAATACCATTTCGTCAATACAATTAAATATTTAATTAAAAAGGCGCCAACAACCAAAATTGTAAATACAATAAACAGTTTTGTTATAGTTACAATTTTTGTATTTTAGTTAAATTTGAAAAGTGGTTGAAAATTTGTTAATATGACAATTTACAAACATGTTTAAATGGAAAAGTTGTTATAAATCGAAATTGAATGGTAACAATAATATTTAATTACTTTACAACAGTTGTGTTTTTTTTCTGTGTAACTCATCATTGATATATTCTCTTCTACTACTAGTTTTAGAAAAACTTTCAATGTAACAGCCACTCACATTATTGGGTCGAATGCGTGACTTGTTAACTTGTGTCTCAAAAAAAATTGACACACACGTGCCTTAAAGCCGACACCAATTCACTTACTCGTGATTAATTTTACTGTGAATTGTTTATCATTATAATTCTATTGATTTCCAATGTTCATTGCACAGCTCTGCAGCCCCGTACATGTAGACCTCCCCCCCCCCCCCCCCATACAGTGCAAGAAACAGCAAATTTGTCCACAAACTAAATTTCTAATTCTATCATTATATTTAGTGCAAAAAAAAAACAGCGAAAGTGTGCTGGGTTATGTGATATTAATTTCAACTGGCAATCAAGTGGGCACTTAGCATCTACATACTACGTACATACATATAAGACCTGTCAAGCTGCTGTTAAGTGTCTTACATTCAAAATAACGTCAAGAATGATTTTAATAGCCGACATTAACCACATAGATATGTATCTTAGTTGTAGATATTAAAGGCTAATTATGAGATAAAAATGTTTGTTGGCAACAACAGTTTTTTTGGCAGCTGCAAAATATTTTGTTAAACACAATCTTACAAAACAAAAAAAATCAAAATCGTTTAACATTGGTCAAAATAAATTTTTGATAAAATTGACGCAAAGAACTTAATATATGACAGAGAATGCATACCATGGTAAACTGTGCATGAGTGTAGCGGTTCTAGTGTTTTCGCAACAAAATGATTAATATGTACTTTATATATCAAAGTTGTTTTTATTTACATGGAGGTAACATTTATTAGGAATTTTGGTGTCCAACGAATCACATGAAAAATATGCAACTGTTTCCGGTTTCTTTCTTTACAATGCACTGTGCTCCGATTAGTAAAAAGTAGATGTATTAAAAAAATATTTCCCTTTACACCCAATGAATGAGTTGTAGGGTAGCTGGAGATAGGAATCGAATAGTCGCGTGTTCTATCCATCATGCCGTGGACAGACACTCAGCTATGCTTTACCAAAGACATGTAGTAAACTGTAAACAAGATTACATTGTAAAAAGTGTTAATCAATTAGTCAACAAATGTAAAACGTTCAATTCACTATTTCTGGGCATTTGGTCAGTTTGTATGGGGTTACCAAAAGGATCTTCTATGGAACCAACTGAGAAATAAGGAAAACGTATCTTTTTAGTTAGAAACAAAATTTCAACAGAAATCATCATATCAAATGGGTGGATTAAACCCCCCATTTACTTAAGTTTCACCTAACACAGAAAAAAACACAACTGTTGATAAGTAATTTAATATTATTGTTAGCATTCAATTTCGATTTATAACAACTTTTCCATTTGAACATGGTTGTCAATTGTCATTTTGACAAATTTTCAACCACTTTTAAAATTTAACTAAAATACACAAATTGTAACTATAACAAAACTGTTTATTGTATTTTCAATTTTGGTTGTTGGCGCCTTTTTAATTAAATATTTAATTGTATTGACGAAATGGTATTCAATATGACAACTAGTTTGTCGTAATTTTTTCCTGTGTAATAAAACTAAACTATTTTCAACGTTTTAAGGAATTCTTTTCAAAAATTACACTATGTGAAAGTCATTTGGAACTTGGGGAGTGACCTAGTGCATGCTGTAGGTCTGCTCGGGTATAACATGACCCTGTATACCAAATTTTCCTAACACCCACAAAATCTTGACTTACGTTTTTTTGGAAAACTCGCTAAAGATTTGACTTTACCGAGTTTTGATTTCTTAATGGTTTTGAAAAGAATAGTATTAGTCCTTTCCAACGATATAAAGATAACTTGTCACATCTGTATGTTTTTGTCTCGAAAAACACTTGTCACAGTGTGTAATTGGTTAAATAATATTTTTTGCGAAACTGACTAATTTGTGTAGGAGGTACCAGTAGGGCGGCACTAAGCATCGGATTTTTTTTCGTCAATGAACGATCCATTAACTGCAAAATTTGACTTAGTGTACTTACTAAAAAGGTATGTACGATGATAAGATGGGGCAGTTTTGGTGACTTGGATGGGAGATACCAGAAGGGGTACGTCAAATGGTTCGTTCGTTTTTCTAATGGTTTTCCAACTTTACAAGATAAATTTACTTATCTAATTTAAATATCCTTCAGTTGTCCGTTAAGAAAATATGGAAGAAATATAAAATTTTCCAAAAATAGGTCAGTTTGTGTGGGAGGTGCCAGAAGGGGTCAGCCAATTTAGTCCATATTCATTCCTGAGTCAAATTTTCATAAGCATATATCTAATGCTAAGTTTGACAGATGTAAAAGTTTGATGTAAAACTATGAGGGTGAGTTTGGTCAATTGTATGGGAGGTTCCAGAAAGGGTGTGTCAAATGGTTCCGCCTTCTCAGGTTTTGTCTGCTATTACAAGATAAATTCACTGACCGTATATATACGTTTATACGTAAAACTAAGAGAGCCATTTTAAATGGAAGGTTCCAGAATAGGTGTGGTAAAGGTTTCGGTTTTGTTTGGGTTTGTCTACTATTAAAAGATAATTAAACTAATCAAATTCAAATATTCTCCAGTTGTCCGTTTGAAAGTTAAGGAAGAAATATTATTTAGCCAAAAACAGGTAATTTTGTATGGGAGTTAGTAGAAAGAGTTCATTTTGGAAAATAATAATACTGGTAAATTTTCATGAGTATCAGCTAAGGTTTACTCGAGTTATCCTGACCACCAGCTGGTCAGACAGAAGGACATGTCTTAATCGTCTTAAAAAAATCCTAAAACGAATTTTGCTTATTTTAGGACTTAACCTAGGAACCGGCCGTGGCAAGATGGTTAGAACACGCGACTTCTACACGACTGCGGGAGATCCCAGTTTGGTCTCTTGGCTCCAGTCATCAGTCATTTCTTCCATTGCCGGCCACCTTGATGTTGTCGACAGCAACAGCGCAGTATAGTGTCGAGTCAATCGGCATGTCTAGTAAAAAACTTCTCAAACAACGACGTTCGCATTCATAAGCAAGTAGGTGCCGTTAGTTGTGAATCTAAGCTTGCATACCATATTTTAAACTACGGCTGTAATTGCGGGGACAGACAGACGGACACCCTTATAAAGAGGGGAGTGCTGTATGGAAGGCGGGAGTAGTTTTGTCGATTTTGTTCATCTTAGAACCTAACCTTCGCTTAGAAGATAGAAGCTGGCATGACAAATTTCAACTCGATAACTCTTTAACTACGGCTGTAACCGTGGCGACAGACAGACGGACAATCCCGAAAAGAATGTGTTTGTATGAAAAGTGGGAGTAGGTGTCGACCGATCTTGCTCACCTTATTACTCAACCTCTGCTTAGAGGATAGACCTTTGCATGTAAAATTTCAGCTCGATAGCTCTCAAACTACGGCTGTATTTGTGGGGACAAGCAGACGGACACCCCCAAAAGGGGAAGTTTATAAGGGAGGTGGCAGTCGTTTATGTACGATCTTGCTCATCTTTGAATTTAATCTCCGCTCAGAGGATGGAGGCTTATATAACAAATTTTAGCTCGATAGCTCTCACACAACGACTGTTACCGCGAGAACGGACAGACGGACACCCCCAAAAAGAGAGGTCTGTGTGGTAGGTAGGAGTAGTTTGTGTCCGATTTTGCTCATCTTGGAACTTACCCTCCGCTTAGAGAATAGAAAATGCAAACCACTGTTCGGCTCGAAAGCTCTTGCAATACAGCTGTAATCGCTGGGACAGACAGACGGACACCACCAAAGAGGATAGTTTATATGGGAAGTGGGAGCAGTTTGTGTCCGATCTTGCACATCTTGTAACTCAACCTCCGTTTAGATAATAGAAGCTTGCTTACCAAGCTTGACAGACAGACGGACACCAATAAAGGGGGGTTTGTATACGAATTGGGAGTAGTTGTTGTCCGATCTTGGTCATCTTATAACTTATTGTCTTAGAGGATAGAACCTTGCATACCTTAAATTAGCTCGCTAATTCTTAAACCGCGGCTGTAACCACGGGGACAGACGGACAGACAACCGCAAAAAGGGGTGTTTGTATGGAAGGTGGGAGTAAGTTTCGTACGATCTGGCTCATTTTAGAATTTAACGTCCAGATAGCTCTTAAACTACGGCTGTAATCGCTCGGAGAGACAGACCGAGCTTGGTAACACGCTTGATTACGAAGTAAGTGACGATGTCAGAAGGTGGGGTGTGTCCGATATTGCTCATATTTGATTTAACCTCTGCTTAGAGGATAGAAGCTTATATGATAAATTTCAGCGCAATAGCTGCTAAACTTCGGCTGTAATCGCGGGGATAGACGAACGGACATCTTTAAGTGTCTCAGAATTCGACGCTGTTCATTTATGCATGTGCCAGGCAAAACCGAACGTACGCACATGCAAATATTATATGTTTGTGTATACTCAAGCAGAGAGTAACTGCTTTGCATCAAACTTATCTTCCCGTACGCGTGAATTGCCGATCGTGTCGGTGTAAAAAGGTAATTGCCGGCTTTGCACTGCTATGGTATGCCTATCACTGCTAAGATCCTCTTTAAAAAAATCCACTTACTGTAAAAAAGCTTAAATTTTCTATGGACCTTATGTCCACGTGCGTTGTGTCATAAGGTCCACAAGGATTTGCGACATAAAATCCATGAACCTTATGGCATTCCTCGTAATAATCGAAAGAGACATACGGTTCATGGACCTTATGACCCTATGACACGCCACTAAATTTTCATATGAAAAACATCGGAAAGTAATGTAAAAATCCAATTATAGAAAACAATGAAACCCAACAACACAGAGGGCATAAATTTGTACTCACGTTTTACTCAAAAAGCTTGTTTCGACGCACTAGGCGGGGTCACATGTATTTATAGTCCTACATACCACGTATTCTTATGGGCGTTACAAATGGAAGAACAAACTAAATATATATTTTTTGGCCCTTTCGATGTTGTCGACAGCAACTTCTGACCAATCGAGCCAATCTGCATTTTTAATAAAAGATTCTCGAATATTTAACATTCGAAATCGTCGTTAAACTTAAGATACCGTTATGTGAGTCTAAGGGTTGTTGGAACAACTGTCATGAGGAGCATCTAAGTTTGAGGCCAGTCAAAACATTCTACATTTATTTGATCGGTGATATTCTCAGTGTTGTAGACAACAACTGTAAGGAAGTCGTGTCATTTGCTTAGTAAAAGTTTAACAAGCTGACGTTCGAAATCGTCTTGAAACTGTAGGTCCCGTTTATCTGAGAAAATATTGTTTTAACAAAAAGTGTCTTTTAGGACTTTTGCTAATGAGATTACAAAACTTTGAATTGGCTTCCTATAAAATATTAAATATTAAACATATCAACCTTTGCTATAATGGTTTAGATACATATATTGAAAGAGAATACTAAAATTTTCCTAACAAATGCTTTATTTTAGTAACAATATCCAATCGTTTAAGCCACCGCTCCCCTTTATGTCGTAAAACACCATGCTTCATGCCACAAATGTATCGCCATCTTGCCATCCATCTTACGTTTCATAATGGAAATCATTTCCCATTACCGTTTTTGTAATGTCATTTATGTGTATTTTTTTTTTATCAGCATTCGCATTCATGATGGTTATCACCACAAAAGGTTACCTTTATGCACCACAAATGCATTTGTCATGTCATCATCCTCCTCCATCATATTACCAACTATGTACTTGTGATCCCTTTCTCATGAACTATATTTCATATTTCAAAAATCTTTTTAAAAAATAAATTGATTTTCAGTGGAAATTTCTTTCCCAACCACCCGTTACCTCTCCACCTATCCACCTTTCACTCTAAACGAAATCAAATTATCCTCAATTTGTTGTTGCACACAAGAAAATAGTGGCGCAAAAAATGAGGTTGTGTAAACATTTCACTAGAAATTGCTTTTAGGTCCTTGAGTAAAATACAAGTTATACGCAAGGTGCACATTACGAAAGCAGTTCAGTCATCTATGTACATGTATCTCTAAAGTAAAGATGTTGTGTATCTCTGAAGAGAGTGGAAGGAGGGCGAGGTTAAAGAAGATGGGAATGAATGAATCTGTATGAGTGGCTGTGGGTAAAGATGGAGGCGGTGAAGGCATAGGGTATGAAATGGTTATAGAGATTTAAGCGAACTCCTTATGATATTTCTTGAGTAAAATTGGAAACATTTGAGGAAATACGTTGTATACTATAACATATTAATAGAACCTTTAAATTGAAAAAAAAAAACAGTTCAGAAATTTCAGTCCGGTAAACAGACTCGCGTTATTTTAAATTAACAGATTTTTGTTGGAAAACATTATTTTTCAGTTTTCTTATACATTGAGGACCCACCTTAACACATTTATATGTAAAGGGTGATTTTTTAAGAGCTATAAGAATGTCAAAATGCAGAAAAATGCATGAAATCTTTATTTGAATCCATAGTACGATTCATATAATTTAATGTTTGAAAATTATTTCATGCAAATGTTGACCGTGACTGAGCCTCAAATGGTGCATCCGCTTAGTCCAATTTTGGTATACTCTTTCCAAGATTTCGGCCGGTATCTCATGCATAAATGCTTTAATGTTGTCTTCCAATGCGTCAATTGAAGCGGCATATGTGTATAGACATGAGCTTTAACATAGCCCCACAAAAAATAGTCTAAAGGCGTTAAATCGCACGATCTAGGCGGCCAATGGACAGGTCCTGAGCTTAGAATAAAATGTTCACCGAACTCGCCTCTCAATCCATTCCATTGTTAAGCATGCTGTGTGGCATGTGGCACCGCCTTGTTGAAACCACATGTCATGCAAGTCAAGCTCTTGCATTTTGGGCAAAAAAAAGTTGAATATCATCTTACGGTAGCGCTCACCATTCACAGTTACGTTACGATTCGCATCATCTGAGAAGAAGTACGATCCAATGATGCCACCTGCACAGAAAAAAATTACGACAAACTAGTTGTCATATTGAATACTATTTCGTCAATACAATAAAATATTTAATTAAAAAGGCGCCAACAACCAAAATTGTAAATACAATAAACAGTTTTGTTATAGTTACAATTTGTGTATTTTAGTTAAATTTGAAAAGTGGTTGAAAATTTGTCAATATGACAATTTACAAACATGTTCAAATGGAAAAGTTGTTATAAATCGAAATTGAATGCTAACAATAATAATTAATTACTTAACATCAGTTGTGTTTTTTTTCTGTGTGCCCATAAACCGCACCAAACTGTGACTTTTTCTGGATGCATTGGTAGCTCTTGCAATGCTTCTGGCTGATCTTCACTCCAAAATCGACAATTCTGCTTATAAACGTACCCATTGAGCCAAAAATGAGCTTCGTCGCTTAACACAATTTTTTTAAAAAAAACACGTTGATCTTCGGCCAACTTTCCAAGAGCCCATTCACCAAAAATTCTACGTTGCGGTAGTTCGTTCGGCTTCAATTCTTTCACCAGCTGTATTTTGAAAGGCTTCACGCCTAAATCCTTTCGCCAAATTTTCCACGTTGTTGAGTAACAGAGGACCAATTGCTGCGAACGGCGACGAATCGATAATTGATGGTCATCATTAACACTGGCCGATACAGCTGCGATATTTTCTTCACTTCGCACTCTACGTACGCGTGTTGTTGGTTTAATGTCTAACAATGTAAATTTGGTGCAAAATTTAGTCACAATAGCCCGAATAGCCGCTTCAGTGGGTCGATTAAACTGACCATAAAATAGAAGAATCGCGCGATGAACTTTCTTAACAGAGCACGCATTTTGATAATAAAATTCAATAATTTGCAAGCGTTTTTCGTTTGTAAGACGATTCATAGTTAAATTATAGACCAAACTGAAGATGTTTGAATCAAAACACGAAACGTGCATCAGCTTTTTAAACCAGTGTTGCCAAAAATATAATAGCTAAAAAATCACACTTTACAACTTATGAGTAATACTAATTTTATGCGGATTTTATATTAATCATACGCACATCTTTCCTAAATTGAACATATATGCCTGAATAACACAATGCAACAGCCAATTTGGGGTGTGAGAAATTTCTAGGGAGGGTGAAGGTTGTAGTTCGGTATAGTGAAACTTCCAAAGTGTTTGACTTTCTTAGTCGAAACTTTTTATACCATCACCCTTAGGGATGAGGGTATATTTCATTTGATACGAAAAAAAGTGTAACGCAGGAGACGAGTTAGACCCCAGACGAGTTAGACCTCAAGTATCTTAAGACCAAATTCGTTTCAGGACTTTTTAAGACGATTGAGCTATGTCCGTCTGTCTGGCTGGTCAGCAGGATAACTTGAGTAAACCTTAACGGATCAGTATAAAAATTTACCAGTATTAATATTTTTCAAAACGAACTTATGGGATTGAAAATGGGCAGAATAACCCCACCCCTTCTGGTACCTCCCATACAAAATTACCTATTTTTGGATAATTTATATTTCTTTCATAACTTCCCGACGGACGATCGTAGGATATTTAAATTTGGTCAGTTTATATATCTTGCAAAAGCAGACAAACACTACGAAAACCGAAACCTTTGCCATACCCGTTCTGGTACCTCCCATACAAATGACCTAATTGACCCTTATAGTTTTACATACATATCTTTTTTGTAACTAAACTGAATTCACTCAAATTTTGCATATGATATTTGCATATGAAAACTGGACTCAGCAATGAATATGAAGTATATCGGATCACGCCTTCTGGTACCTCCCATACAAAATGACCTATTTTTGCAAATTTAATATTTCTCCCATAACTTCCAAACGGACACTTGGAGGATAATGACAAATGGTCGGTTAATTTATCTTGCGATAGGAAGCAAAACCTCAGAAAACCTTACTATTTGACGCACCCCTTCTGGTACCTCCTTTACAAATCCCCGAATTCACCCTCATAGCCCTACATACATATCTTTTTTGTAAGTACAATTAATTCAGTCAAACTTGGCGTAACTTGTACAGTTATGAAAATTTGAATCAGGAATGAATATGGATTATATCGGATCACCCCTTCTGGTACCTCCCATACAAAATTACCTATTTTTGAAAAATTAACATTTATCCCATAATTTCCAAACGGACACTTGGGGGGTAATGAAAATTGGTTAATTAATTTATCTTGTGGTAGGAAGCAAAATCTTACAAAACATAACTATTTGACGCACCCCTTCTGGTACCTCCCATACAAAATACCGAACATACCCCCATAGTTTTAAATACATATATTTTTGTAAGTACAGTGAATACAGTCGAATTTTGCGTAAGTTATACAGTTATGATAATTTGAATCAGGAATGAATATGGATTATACCGGATCACCCTCTGGTACCTCCCATACAAAATGACCTTGTTTGGAAAATTTGTATTTCTCCCATAATTACTAAACCGGCACTTGGAGGATAATCAAATTTGGTAATTAATTATCTTGTAATAGGAATTATTATTGGATGATGGTATTTATCAGTCAGTTTACCTGACTGAAATTTCTGTACTGGTTGTTATGATCTTTGATATATTTTACTTATCTTAATGTTTGTTCGCTTAGATTTTCAACCATAAATTCTGAACCATTGATGATTGCTCATTTCATTCTTAAGCAGAATAGTACAGAACGCCAAACACTTTGGGGGTTTCACTATACTGACCTAGTACCTTTACCCTGATATGCTATTTCTAAATCCCCAGGTTGGCTGTTGCACTGTGTTATACATAAATACACAATATTGGTACGGTGTACGTATGATTAATATCAAATTCGCATAAAATTTTCATTAATCATACGTCGCACATACATAAGTATTACTAAATGTATGGGAGAACTGAAAAATCATCTGTTCCAAAATAAAAACCGGTTAGACTACCCTTAGCTTTGATATAAAGTTTCTTCACCTTTTATAAGAAAGTATTTGCAATTTTTCCCCCTGAAACACACCTTAATATCCTCTTCCAACCTGTGTCGTACATGCTCCAACCTATTAAGAATTACCCTTTTGGAGCACGAAAACATCTCTACACTTAGTTCATACTCTTTGAGTGAAAGACACTAAACCACCAGGGGATGTTTTAGTAATTCGCATTAGTTGTCGCAGTGGAAAATTCTGTTTTCCTTTTGCGTGTCTTGTGTCGTGTGGTTCTGATTTTGACCTTGTATCGTACACACTACTTGTACAATTTTAGATTTAACATGATGTTAAATATGCTAAATATTTAGCAGAGAAAAGCTAGGGTTGGCAAGGGGGGAGGGGACAAATTGACATCTAAAATGTAGTTGCTGCTACGTCGTATAACATTAAATATGTATATGAGTACATGAATAAATGACTTGTTTAGATATTCACGGGTAATGCTAACAAACAAAAAAAAGTCAAAAACTTTTGACGTCACAATTAGAACATAACGGCCACGCTTTTATCTCATTTGATATTTAAATGTATCTAAAGTGCATATAATTTTGTATAGTGTAACAAGTATTTGAAATTTAACCAAACCACAATTGATTTAGTCAAAACCACAAAAACCGCAAGAATTTCACATTTAAAATATTTTTGGCTATAAATGTTCGTGGTGAAGCGTTAAACGTAGGCGTGTGTGTGTATGTGTGGTAAATATGTGTTGGGCTCATATGGCAGCCACAAATAGTGATGGTCAAGAGGAATGCTAATATTTTCAGTTTAAATATACGCGGCGTGGGAACAGGAGCAACTGTGAGTAATTTGTGGCATAGGTATATCTTCGGTCCATGAAGGTCCATGAACTTTAAATCGATATTAAACTATTGTGGCATGTAACTTGACAAAACGAATGATGCATAACTTCTTCTTTTTGGGACTACTTTCACGTGCAGTTCTCAGAAATGAGTCCCAAAATCATGTTTTGTACTGTGTTTTCTTATCAGGCAGGGATGAGGGTACTTACCATTTGATGCGAGAAAAAGTATAACGCATTAAAGGAGACGTGTTAGACCCCAAAAATCTTAAGACCAATTTTTTTTAAGACGGTTGAGCCATGTCCTTCTTTTTGTCTGGTGGGCAAGATAACTCGAGTAAAACATAGCTGATCCTTATGAAAATTTACGAATATTTATATTTTTCAAAATTAAGTAATAAGATTGTAAATAGGAAGAATAGCCCCACGCCTTCTGGTGCCTCCCGTACAATATGACCTACATGTCATCAAATAATATTTATCCAATAACTGCTAAACGGACAGCTAGAGTACAATTACAGAACAAGTTTAGTGACAGGACGGTCCTCGTGGCGCTTGATTTATCGAAGGCTTTCGATACTGTCAACTACGCATACGCTTTTCAAGGACATCGTCAACATATCCCTTCCGAACTGTTTGAAACGTTAGATCGTAAATTACATGTGTGGACGCCAGTCGTATCAAACAACAAGTTTAACCTCTACCTTTCCTCCACCACCTGACGGCGTTAATATCGTATCATATGCCGATGATTGTACGATTATGGCGTCAAGCTCCTCGATTGATGACATATGTGTAAGGTTGAACATCTACTTAGCTGAAATTGACAATTTCTTTACTGCGAGAAAGATGAAAATTTCCGCCACCAATTCATCAGCCACATTTTTCACATGCAAGTGAAGGGGCAGTTCAACGTGATGAGTCGTTTGTGTTTTACGTCGTGTAGACCTGACCAGATGGTGGGCTCCACCCCACTAGAACATACTTTAAGCCGCTGTTAAGGCCCGGATCTAATTTCGCAACGCCATGAAATATTCAAACCGAGCAATAACTCTTGTGTGGGGGTACCAGATCGACTGACAAGTACAAATTCGAGCCATGCACTCCGGCCGATCTGGCCCCCACTATTTATTAGTTATATCTATAATTTAGTCAATGGACAATAACCATTCCTTCCTTAGCACTCAATTGCTCCACACCGCCATCAGCTAGAACCGAAGTTCCCATCCGGCCGGCACCACATCTACCACCAGATTACCGAATAATCTGTCGGCTCACCACATCTCCTTCAGAGGAGCAAAGCTTCCCATCAGGTAGACCACAGATTAACTGCCATCTTGATAGGTACCAGTCTCGCCTGGTACCCCATCCGGCCGGCATCACCAATAAATGTAGCTAAAGGCTACGCACACTTTGGACAAACATAAATCTGAATGGTTATTGCCCATTGACTTGATAGGAAGAGCTCAAAGAGTCTGGTACGGTTATAGTCTTTCTCTTTATAATGAAATTAGGCCGTAACAACGTAACAGTGTTCCTGCAATCGCTGTTACACCCTAGTTAAAGGCTTGGTGCTATCTATTCACCAAATATGCTGAGAGTGCAACGCAACACTTGACTAAGAATACGTAAGATGCACAATGGGAGATGCGAATCTCGTATGGTGTCAAGGGACACCCAGCTCCATTTCTCCCGAGCATCGAACTCTTAATCTACCAGAGTGTCTTTTGGTCCAACCACAACCACTACGAGGCACAGAACTTCTGTTCCATACCCATTCGGTGGGTAAGAAGTTGTTACGCTACTTTGGGCCCCCAACCGCCCGTGATACCATCTTTAGACTCCTTGGTCGGAGCTCGTAAACATAATACCACCTTTACTTCCTCTTTTTGCCTTGCAGAGCCGGAAAGATGTCCACTTGTGGTTCTCTCGGGTCCGTGGCGTCGATACTCACCAAAGGTCTTCGAAAAGACCACCCTGCAGGGAGTTCAATGTGATATTCGATGGCATAACAATTCCGATTACCAATTACCCCAACGTTCTTGGTGTCGCATTTGACAGTTTCCTCAGATTCAACACGCACACCACAGCTATCAGCAACAATTAGAGAATTAGGCACAAGGTCCTCAAGTCACTAGCCGGCGACACTTGGGGAACCGACAAATAACCCTTGTTGACCTCTTACAAAGCGATAGGTCGGTCTGCGGTTAACTATGCAGCTTCAGTGTGTTCCCCGAATGTTAGACGCGAGACGTAGTGGTAGAACCTGCAGACATGTCAAAATGCTGCCCTGAGAACTGCGACAGGGTGCCTCCTAATGTCGTCTGTGGATCACCTACATGAGGAGAAGCAATATATGCTTGGATGTAACCGGTCCAGTCATCCCAACAACCATCTTATGAATAGGCTCCCACTTCCCAGGCAGGTTAGGGAAGACCTTCTTGATCTAGAGTGCGAGGTCCAACATTACAAGAGAAGGCCTCTAGATCAAAGCGGATTTCAGGCAGGCTTAGCGGACATCACTCGGACGCATTTGTCGAAGCCGTGAATTACTATAGAATGAATGTCGTACTCGGGGATCACCCTCCATCAGTGGCTTCGGAGAAAGAGATATTACCGCGACAGACAAGAGTTGTTTTGGTGCAACTAAGATCTGGCTGGTGTAGCCGCCTCAATTCGTACTGGGCAAGAATTCATGACAATATGTCGAATACCTGTCCCACTTGCAACCAGGGACCACACGACACACTACAACTGTTCAACTGGCCTACCAAACCAACTAAGCTTGTTCCCAGGTCCCTATGGATCCACCCAGTGCAAGTAGCCACCTTCCTTGGCCTAGAAATAATACACAAGGCGAACCAATTAACACCTCATGGACAACAAGACTCATATACTGACACAACAAGAAAAATTATTAAATTTTCATTTCATTTCAATTTTGTCAATGTTATAACCTTGTAATGATGGACAAACCCTCAGAAAATCTAAACCAATGCCACTCCCTCTCTGTTTCTTCCAGACATATCTTTTTTGTAAGCACTCTGAATTCAGTCATATTTTGCGTAAGATGTACGCTTATGAAAACCTGACTTAGGAAAGAATGTGAGCTATATAGTCCGACACCCTCTGGTACCTCCCATACAAAATTACCTATTTTTGAGAAAATATTATTTCTACCATAACTTTCAAACCAAAAACTATAGAGCGTTTGAATTTAGTCAAATTATTTATATTGTAATAGTAAGCAAAATTTCAGAACACCGAAACATTTGCCACACCCTTTCTGGTACCTATCATATATCTAACCGAATTCACCAATTTACATTTATATATATAGTTTTATTAGATTTGTACAAGTAAACGGTTATAATAATTTCGCTTTAAAATAATTATGGGCTATATAGTCTGACCACTTCAGGTATATCCCATACAAAGTTACCAATTTTTCTAAAATTTATATTTCTGATATTGTCATAGTTCGGTTAAAGATCAGTTCTATTGGCAATTATTTATTATTGTCAATAGGTTTTTATCCAAGAGTGTAAAATGTATTATGTTGACAGCAGTTTAGGCGTATGACGTCATTTCGACATTAACCACAATGTCTCGTCAGAGCCCTTTGCTGTGCCTTCTCCTCTATCATGACAAACCTTAAGGGAAGAAAGCGTCTCAAAGTTAATGAGAACTTTTTCCAACGGTGCGAAGAAAGCATCCTTAAAGCGCACAACATGCCAACATAATACACACACACATACACATTTATATTTCTCCCATCACATCCAAACGAAAAACAGAAGGGTATTTGAATTTGGTCAGTTTACTTATCTTGCAATTGTAGGCTGAATTGAGCAAAGGGTAACATTTGCCACACCCCTTCTGGGACCTCAGCAACAGAAATACATCCATCAGGAACCGCACGTTAAAACGAATTCCAAGTGCTTCGGTCTTTTCTGCTCCGTAGATATTTGGTTACACCAAGTTAAGGTAACAGCTCTTTGAACTGGTCCATCCATCAAAGTTTTGGTCACCCTCTTCTTCGAGTTTATTGTCGAAGACTTTTCGAGCTGGAGCATTTGAATCCATTCGTACAACGAGTCCAAGAATTCGGTCTATTTGGACGCGCTTGACTACGTCGATGTCCTTGTACAGCTCATACAGCTCATGATTCATTCGAAGAAGGTACTCGCCGTGAACGGTAATTGTTTCAGATATTTTGCGAAGTATTTTTTTCTCGAAAAATCCCAGAATAGATTGATCCGATCGTGTTATTAGCCAGGATTCTTCGCTGCTGAGCAAGACACGGAGAATCAGTGTCTCGTAGAGCTCGATCTTTGTTCATTGAGAGAGGGCTTTGTCATTAAATCGCTTGCTTAGCAGCGGTTTGCGACCAATACTCGTCTCTTGATTTCCAGGCTGACATGATCATAATTATCATTACGGTGGCCAAGGTAGACAAAATCATCAACAATGTTAATGCAGCATCCCAAATGTCTAGACTCTATGTTCGTTGAAACAAATAACTTGTTTTTGTTCTCATTTATCACCAGACCCACTTCTGCTGACTGCTTCTCAATGCTTGAAAAGGCTGCAGTCACATCACACAATCTTCGGCCAGCTATATATATATATCCTCGGCATACGCGAGCAGCGTGTGACCTTTATTAAACATGGTTAAGGTCGTGCTTACTGCCGCCTTCCGCATAATCAGCTCTATTATGATGTTAAAGAGTTGGCATGACAGACTGTCGTCTTGCCTAAAACCTCGCTTGGTAGACTTTCACTGAAGACTTCATGTCAGTCGGTGGCATCCTGCAAAGTCGTATCGGCTCAAACTCAGTCAAAGCATCAAAAATTTCTATCGTATCGTATCGGACTTTGTACTCCATAAACAGTTGGCAAGTATCGATCTGCATTTATTGGGTCTACTCCAGGTTTTGTAGTAGTGTGATGATGATGATCAAATCCAATCTGGTTCGCTAGCATAGGCATTAGTCTTTCACAGAACACACTAGACAGGACCTTGTATGCAATGGGTAGAAGGCTAAACCAGCAGTAGTTGGCACACACTCGCCTTTCTTTAGCATAGGACATAGAACACCCAGATTCCAATCATCGGGCAGGCATTATATATTTTTGTTCCTCTCACTCCTATAAGGCGGTAGGCATTAAATAAGTCAAATCGTGTTTATGACCTGGTTGTTGTTGTTGTAACAGCTGGAGGATGTAACTGGGGTGATAATTCTTTATACCGATTTTCAATATATCGGCACTCGATCGGGCATGTAATCCTATTATCATACGGTTCTTTGTTGGCAACTCTGTTTCGTTCCTTTGAATATAACAAGGTTTGCGTCAAGGATTGCTTGTTGTTGTTGTATTTGAGTTTTAACCACCATTTCCTCCAAGGGATGGTGCCACCTGATTTAGTTTTAAGAAGTTGATAAATCTTTTCCTTTTGTCCTTGGTCCTTGTGCAATCTGGATTTTTGTAGTGGAAGCATATAAAATGAATTTATTAGTTGGATAATTCGAAAGTATTTGAAAAGTTGTTTTTCATCGATGTTGATGCCAGTGCCCTGGCCGGGAATGGAAACCGGCACTTTCGGATTGCTAATCTACATCGCTTCCACTGAGCTATCGAAGGCCACTAAGTTAAACGGTTATACCATTTGCAACACCCCTTCTGGTATATCTCATGCAGAATTCACTAATTCAGCAGCAACAACAGAAACCGGACGTAGAAAAGAATTCCAAGCGCTTCGGTCTTTTCCGCTCTGTAGATATTTGGAATCACCAAGTTAAGGGAGATTCTGGTTAATCTCAAGTGATTAACGTTCAAAAAATTCATATTAGAAAATCCCCCACCATGAAATGAAGTATGGGATAGCTTCTCGCGTTGTTGTGAGTTAACACGGTTCCTATATTTAGATTCACAACTAACGGCACCTACTTGTTAATCGACGATTGCGAACGTCACTGTTTGAGAAGCTTTTACTAGACTCGACACGATTGACTCGACACTATACTGCGAAGTTATTGTCAACAACATCGAGGGGGTCGCTGATGAAAGAAATTGTAGATGACTGGAGACAGGGATCCAACTATGGATCTCCCGGATATTAATACTACTTAAAAACCGACTCTTCAGCGGTCTATTCATAGAAAATTTAATTGTCATTATTTTTGTTTTTTTTTTATATCTGATACTAAATGCGACCCCTTTAACAACTTATGTGACAATTTGTCACGTTGTTGCATTTTTGACATGTTGTAACATTAAATACCCCATATGCAACATTGTACAACACGAGTATAAAGTAACATTGCATGCAAATAATGAGTTATATTTGTGCAATATATACTGTCGATTTTATATTTAACTTTGACCTGCATCTATGTGGCACAATAATTATTAATAACTCCCCCTTACATCATTAAAAATAAAAGTGTGACCTTTACTTGCACAATACAAACTTATAACCTATACTAAGGATAATCGTGGCTCATAAAGAATATTAAAATGAAACATATATCAAATATGGTAAAAAGTTAACTTATGAAAAGAGTATTTACACTTAATGTTGTATTGAAATTCAAATTATTGTTTATAATCATGAGAGTTCTTTCACTACTTGTTTTGAATGAATAACTATGTATGTATCTAAACCTGTTTTTTTAGATGCTCATGAATACCTATAAGTTACTAACCTTATATCAGTTATTCCCCTTACCGTTTTTTTTTTTATTATTTTTTTGTTTTGTTTTATCAAGTGTCTCCTATTCATTCATTGATTGTGGTAAATTGTTTTTTATTCAACTTATTCCGTTCCAATTAATCGCTTTATAGTGCGATTGCTCATCCTCCAGCCCCTGAAAATGTTAACGACTCAATTTAAAAACTACACATTTGTGTTCAAGCAAACCGAATGTTATCATCCTGTATCCAGTGCAGTCAGTGCTTTAGTGAAACAATTTAAAATTGACTTTCAGTTTAAATTTAATTCTATTGTTGTTAGCAACAAAAGGGATCAAACATTAAAACATCCTTTTATATTCGAAAATGAAATGAAATTGATTCGGCAAAAAGTTTGTCAATTTACATACCACATACATACATTTGCATATGCACATTGGGAGAGGTACATATGCAAATGTGTGTGGGTGTACAATCGGTGTACATATAAAATGTGACGTTAAATCTTTTTAGCCACTCTAGGGATATACATATGTGTATGTTTGCTTAAAAACACACACACATTCACATACATGTGTTTTATATATCTACATTGTCAGGCTGTGTGAAATTGTAGTAGCTGCTGCTGCTACTGCTGCTTCTGGCATACACTTGATTTGAGCCTCGGGCCCTGAATGGGAAATGACATTTACGAGCACGAAGAGGATATCACCTGTTTTCTGGGAAACAACACACATGCAAATGTCCAGACACCCGCCGCTCTCATCTTCTGTGAATTATTTGTGTGAATACAGTAGTAGTTCGATTAGGGTAACTATGAAATTGAAATGGGAATTCAATTAAGGCATTGGCACAATAAAAGAGACCGACCGTGGCTAGTGGTTAGAACACGCGACTACCATGCCGGAGATCCGTGGTTCGATTCCCGTCTCTAGTCATCTACATTATTCTTTCATTGCCGACCCCCTCGACGTTGTCGACAGCAGCTTAGCAGTATAAGTGTCGAGTAAATCGGCATGTCTAGTAGAAGCTTCCCAAACAGTAACGTTCGCATTCGTCGATAAACAAGCGGGTGCCGTTTGTTGGAAATTAAAAATAGAAAGCGTGTAAAGGGAAATTAAGTAGTAAGTATTGGCACAATAATCAAAAAAAAAGGGTGTGTCATTTATTTTGATTTGAAACGAAAAACAATAGTACAATAATATATTCAGTTTGTTCTTAAATTTGTAACGTCCATAAGAAGGCGTGGCTGTCGGGACAAACTAATCACTCCGCAGCACAAATGGCTAAAGCTAGAACCTTAATATTTGGCATGTAAGTTCCTTTTGTAACGTAGACGCGCACTTGGAAGGAATTTATGGAACTTTATGTTGCAAGGGGTAAAAAAGGCGTGGGAACGCCCACGCAGCTTGAAATTTAAAATAGCTGTATCTCATAAACCATTATAGGTACGAAGTCGTAATTTTGTACGTATGTTAGTCGTACCAGAAAAATTACTTTTTGTGGAAAGTGGGCGGTGCCGCGCCTCTTTTTAAAATATCGTTATATCGGCCGAATGTTTGCAATGAAATTTGCTCTAAGTGGTACTGTGCGTAGGGTCCCTATCATAGGCTTTATGAAAACATAATTAGACAAATTGGCGTGGGAACGCCAATGATCCGTATAGAATTATAATGCTTCTTCTAAGAATTTTTCGAACATCGTACATTACGAGGTAAAAAAGGCTGAAAAGGGATAAAACTTGTACCATCAACCAGACCAAACGGCTAAAGCTATGGGGAGGCTCCCCTTGAAATAAGAGAGTTGCACGAAGGGATTTTCGAAACTTAGAACTAAAAACAGGCCCAAACGGCATAAAACTGCTACCATCAGCCAGGCCAAGCGGATCAAGGTAGAAACGTAAAATGTAGGTTTAATACTTATACTATGTAATACTTGTGCGATGTGAAAGGATTTTTCGAAGTTCAACGTATAAGGGAGTAAAAGGCAGAAAAGGCCCAAAAAGAGAAAAAGAGCTAATGGTAGAATCGCGAAAATTAAGGTAAATACTTATATTTATTTCCTTATTTTTAAATCAAGCTCGAGGTCAATTGTTTGGTAAAATTTATTTATATTTCAATATTTCGATCCTCTTTGAGAATCATCTTCAGGAATCTGTAACACAATATACATATAATACAAAACATAAGTATAAACATTTTCACATATTAACAGTTTCAAAACACTGTTACACTTACTACAAATAAAAAACATTAGATGCAGTTGAGCGTAAATGTAGACTCTCGTCTTTGTCTTCAATTTTAACACTGACTTAACCTAATCATTGTTTGGTCTTTCCAATCAGATGTCTGTAGCTGCTGGCTGAGTGTTCAACATCGCTCTTGTTGTTCATGCTTGTTGGTGTGTTTACAATGTGTAGCATCTCTAACGTTAATCTCTTGCTGTAGTTGTTCTCTTGCTGTAACACTCTCACGTTCTCTAGATCGGGATAGTGGTTCTCCGTCGCACAGTGTGTCGTTAGCGCAGTTTTTTGGGAAACATTTTTTAAACGTAATTTTATGTCGCTTTTGTGGCCTGCTATTCTTGTTTTTAGTTTATTTTTCGTGGTTCCAATATAGACTTTATTACAATTATTTCTTTCGTTGCCTTTGCAATTAATTTGGTAAATAAGGTTTGATTTGTCAGAATTTTCGGTTTTTGACTTAAGTTTAGTAAACAGTTTTTGCAGAGTGTGGTTGTTTTTTGTAGCTATTTGGTAGTTTACATTATCAAAACAACCAGATTTTACAAATCTTTCTGTCAGAAGTGGAACATATATTAGTGATTTGAATATGACCGGTGGCTTTGGTTCATTAATCTTATTTTCTCTTGCGTCCATTATAAGTTTGTCAATTGTTTGTTCTGGAAAACTGTTCTGTTTCAAGATATATTTAATTTTTCTTATATTTTCTTTATGGAATTCAACGTCGCTTATGTTTAGTACCCTTTTTATGAAATTGGTTGCAGTATTGAATATTATTTTCCTTGGGTGGCTGGAGTAGAAGTTGACCAATCTGCCGGAAGCGGTTGGTTTTTGGAACCAATCTATTACTATTTTATTGTTTTTTCTGATTAGCGTAGTGTCCAAGTAATTTAGTTTGCCATTCTGTTCCTTTTCCATTGTAAATTTAATGTATGGGCTAAAACTATTGAAATTCGTCAAAATGTCATCTATTGCACTGATTTTCATTATCCCAAATAGGTCGTCCACGTATTTAGTCAAGATCTTAGGTCTATTATCACAGTTAGTATTGCATCTTTCCAAAAGTTCTTCCATAACGATATCGGCCACAATTGGCGACGCTGGAGAGCCCATAGGTAGTCCTCGTTTCTGTTGGTAGAAACTATCCTTGTATTGGAAATAACGGTTCTCCTGGATACAAAACTTCAAGATCTTCATAAATTGATTTTTGGACATTTTAGTGAAATTTTCTAATATACTCCATTTTTCTTCAATTATCTTCAATGCTAAGTCTACTGGTATGCTTGGAAAAAGTGAGACTACGTCAAATGATATCATTAATTCGTCATTCTCTATTACAGTCGTTTTAAGTCGTTCTTTGAATTCCGTAGAGTTTTTAACGTTGTATTTTGAATTTATAGTCAGTTTTGCTAAAATATTAGTTATGAACTTACATAACCCAGTCGCTGGTGAGTCTACCGATGAGCAAATCGGTCTGAGGGGGTAGTTTTCCTTGTGAATCTTCGGTAATCCGTATATCTTTGGTGCTGTCGCCGTTTCTGTTTTTAGCATTCTTCTCTCCTTTTCGTTGATTATTTTCAAATCAAATAGTTCGTTGACTATATCGTTATTTCGTTTTTGCAGCACGCTGGTCGGGTCTTTTCGTAATTTCCTATATGTCATAATGTCGTGCAAGATTACATTCATTCTTTCCTCGTATTCTCGTTTATCTATCGCCACCGTAGTATTGCCTTTGTCCGCTTCTAAAATAATTATGTTTTTGTTTGTTTTTAAAAAAGTTTCGGTTCGTTTCACTGTGCTCACTATATATTTCTCTCTGTTGGTTAGCTGTCGTTTGTTAATGTGATTCTCTATCATTGTTGTTAATTTGTTTCTAGCTACTTCTTGCTCTTCTCTTTCAGATAGTGTTTTTATGCACTCCTCTCCATCTGCAATATATTTGAGAAGCGGGAATTCTTTTTTCGTGTGTGGTAGAGCAAATTTCTTTCCGTGGGAGAGTAACCACTGTATATCTTCTGGTATTGTCGTTGATGTTTGGTTTACGAACCATTTTTCGTTATATTTTATGTCTAATTCTCTCTGTTGTTGTTCTTTAAGAGTAGTAAATTTCTTTATGTGTTTCACTTTTATGTCGTTTTTAATTTTATTTTCCAGTACTTTTTCGCTCTTGACAAATTCAGTGTAGTCCTCATCTGCTAGTGTCTCTTTTATTGTAGTTTCTAATTTTCGTATAGTATCATTGCTGTTGTTATGTATCTCATGTTTATACTTTATGATAAGTTTTAGGATTTTGTTGTGAAAGTTGTTGATGTGTGTGTTTAGCGTTTTGCGAATGTAATAAGGAGTTTGTTCGTTTGTTCCAAATATCTTGTTTATATTTGTTGTTGCATTTTTGATGAAATTTGGGATAATTCCTGATTTTCTACATCTTATCAGGAATATCATCGTCGATTTCATGTTAAATTGCTTTTTCTTTTCTCCTCTGTATCTGGTTATATGCCACCAAAGCCACCGGTCATATTCAAATCACTAATATATGTTCCACTTCTGACAGAAAGATTTGTAAAATCTGGTTGTTTTGATAATGTAAACTACCAAATAGCTACAAAAAACAACCACACTCTGCAAAAACTGTTTACTAAACTTAAGTCAAAAACCGAAAATTCTGACAAATCAAACCTTATTTACCAAATTAATTGCAAAGGCAACGAAAGAAATAATTGTAATAAAGTCTATATTGGAACCACGAAAAATAAACTAAAAACAAGAATAGCAGGCCACAAAAGCGACATAAAATTACGTTTAAAAAATGTTTCCCAAAAAACTGCGCTAACGACACACTGTGCGACGGAGAACCACTATCCCGATCTAGAGAACGTGAGAGTGTTACAGCAAGAGAACAACTACAGCAAGAGATTAACGTTAGAGATGCTACACATTGTAAACACACCAACAAGCATGAACAACAAGAGCGATGTTGAACACTCAGCCAGCAGCTACAGACATCTGATTGGAAAGACCAAACAATGATTAGGTTAAGTCAGTGTTAAAATTGAAGACAAAGACGAGAGTCTACATTTACGCTCAACTGCATCTAATGTTTTTTATTTGTAGTAAGTGTAACAGTGTTTTGAAACTGTTAATATGTGAAAATGTTTATACTTATGTTTTGTATTATATGTATATTGTGTTACAGATTCCTGAAGATGATTCTCAAAGAGGATCGAAATATTGAAATATAAATAAATTTTACCAAACAATTGACCTCGAGCTTGATTTAAAAATAAGGAAATAAATATAATTTAGAAAGGTCGAATTTAAAGAACAAAACTAGGTAAATACTTATTTTATGGGGTAGTTGTGCGATATAGAGGTATTTTTCGAATGTCGTACCTTTTAAGGGTAAAAAAAATACCGAAAAGGGATAAAACTGGTACAACCGCCCAGACCAATTGCCTAAAGGTAGAATCGCGAAAATGACTGTGAATATTTAATTTTTTGAAGCAGTTGTGCGATATGCAGTAATTTATCGAAATTCGTACTGCAGTTGTAAAAATACCCCGAAAAGGGGAATTTGTATGGCGGGTGGGAGTAGTTTTTCTCCGATCTTGCTCATCTTAGAACAAAACATTCACTTACAGGATAAAAGCTTGTCTAACAAAATAAAGCTCAATATCTCTTAATTTATGCCTGTAATCGCTGGGACAAATCCAACGCTTATTCTGAGTCGATTAAAAGATGTCCGTCCGTCACTCACATACAAATTGTCTCTTTTTGGTGACCTGTCAACCGAAGTTTTTGAGCTTAAATTTGGTATGCATGCTTTTATCCTCTAAGTGGAGTTTATGTTCTAAAATAAGCATGTTCGGTCAAAAACTACTACCACCTCCCATACAAACTCCCCTTTTTGGGAGTCTGTTCCAGCAATTACAACCATAGTATAAGAACTATCAAGATTAAATTAGGTATACCAGGGGCCTAATCACGGCATTTGTGATCCAAGGATTTCAATCGAAATATTTCGTTAATCATATTAAAAAAAAGTAAACATTTCGATCAAAATCTTTCGATCACGAATGCCGTAATAAGGCCCCATCTTCTACCCTCTTACCATCGGAAAAAAAACTATCCTAAGCTTCCATGCAAACTACCCCTTTTTTGGTGTCTGCTTATCTGTCCCCTTGATTACAGCCATAGTTTAAGGGCTGTCGAACTGAAATTTGGTATACGACCTTTCATCCTCTAAGCAGTGGTTAAATTCTAAGAAGAGCAAGTTCGATCAATCAGAGCAAGCGGGTCACAATCAAAATTCAATGTTTTCATCAAACTAAAAATTAGGACACAATAAATGTCCTGCATATTACATCAATCAATTCTTATATATAATATAAACTTAGCCGCCTGCAACAACCCTTCACTGTTGATATGCAAACATCTGTCCAAGTCTTCTGCATTCATAGCCGTTACTTACGTAAGTGCACTCTATAGGTATTTGTCAATCACTACCGTTTTTGAGCATTATAAAATATTGCATCGCATGACTTTTCGACCTGTATCATTTCCGACAATCGTACATTGTAAATATAAATTTCGAAATTGTCACATTTTCCACTTGATGGGATGACAAAATTGGACAATGTTAACACAGAGTTGACAGATGTGTAAGAGGCCTTACACTTTGTTTATGCCCAATAAGTGCATAAGATTGATTCTTCGACAAATACTGGTTGCAATTGTAACATAAAAGGAAATTAATGAATTACGAGAAATGATATTTTGGGTCAACACTGGCAATTATGTGGTACCATTAAAAGGATGTATTTCTTGGTAATGGGGGAGGGGGAGTTTGGGGTTCAAATGAGACGTTATTACATTTGTAATAGCATTTACTTTTTGGTATAATCAAAGCAAAATGAAAATTCATTTCTCAGTGCATTAAATATGAATGTATAGAATATACGATTGAAGATTCTTACTCTTAAATGGATGAAAGGTATAGGTGGGCGAACTTTTGCTGACTGGAAACCTAAAATATAATTCAAGATGTAATCCAACATAAATCACAAAGGCTTTTATATCATATTATTGGGTTTCATCTTTAAATCATCAAATATAATGCCAAATTTTGTCGATATCATCGACAATACTTCGTAATTGGTAAGCAGCACATGGTTTCTACCAATGCAAATTTATAGTCCGATTTGCACCTAAACTAATGATTAAACAGTCCTATTAGGCAAGGTACCTATCCGATTAAAAAAACAAGATTAAATAATACGCAATATTTTTTCTCACAATTATTGCCAAACTATGTGAATTCATATTTGAACTAAGGATCTTTACGAAAGTTAAATTAAATTTAGCAATTAATAGAATGAGCTGAACTGACCTATGATTCCGATTTATATACGAAACAATTTTTTATTTTGTGAATCAAATTGTTTCTTACCTTAAACAAAACCAGAATCCAACATTGATTCGAGCACCTGAAATGAAAGAAAATAGTTATACAATTCCGTTTCTTTACTTTGGATTCTAGGCAACTTTTTCTGAGTTTTAGATATCGGAAACTTTTACAACTACATAAACATTTTATATGTTTCTTTGAGTAATATATGTTGAAATTAACTTTATTTAGTTACAAAACAAAAAGTCTTTATATTGAATCAACATTGCCTTCACATTTTTAACTGATTTTACCAAAAACAATATTGAATATTGTTTTACGAACACAAACAAATAAATGCTATTATTCGCTATTTTCATTTCAGTGACAGACCTTAATTTAAACTAAAAACCTTTAGAGTGTTGATAGTTTTTTACTTAATACATACAAATATTGTAGTTAGCATAAAAAGCTTTGTACATAGTACCATAAGTGAGTTCACAAAAAGTAGACACTTTCTTTTCGGTATAAATAAATATTTTATCAATAAATGTTTACGTAATGCTTTTAAAACATTAACTAATTATTTATTTATAGTTCGTTAACATAAATTGTAAACGTTTTATTCGCCAGTTTAATTGATGTCAATAAAAGAAATATTTTTGCCACATTGGCGGAAAGTAGAGCTTTGAAGGCCTTCAGTGGGTCCTTATGTCTGTCACAGACATAATCATATTGTATGAACCAGAGAACGGCAAGGGTACACCCTAACAATAAGTGTACCCGAATCATTTGTGCGTTTACGACACTTACGGCCCTATTCTAATAATTTAGTTACAAAAATTTGTCACCAGAAATTTGTTACAATTTTGTAACCAATTCTTGTTACAGGTATTCTGGCAATTTCGTAACAAGGAAATGTTCACCTCGTGGTGAAATGTAAATTATTGACAACTCGAAGCTGATTATTGAATTTAACAAACAAAATATGAAAACAGAATAAAGAAAATGGAAAAAAAATTTCCATTTTAGATATTTATACAAATTTGAATGAATTTAAGAGTCCGACAAGTGCCCAAATTAAGTGGACAGTCGAAAATATTAGACCATAACTGTGCAATGAAGATTTGGTCACTGCTGTCCCGCCGGTTTCTGGGCAGTTGTTTTTTCCACACCTTTTGCTACTACATATCCAAAAAAAATTTAACAAAATTTTGTTTATTACAACTCTAAATATTTTTCAAAACAGCTGTAACTAGCTTGTTACCTCCTTTCTGGCAGGTAACAATTTTTGTAACTATTGTCACGGTGACAAGGATTCGGAATACCGATTTTTTGATTTTGTAACCAAAGTAGTCTATTGTAACCGTGGTGACTATTATAACCACGTCAGAATAGACCGGTTAGAGTGTGATCGGCACTCTAAATTAAGGGTTGTTGCCTTTGTTGTTGAATTTTTGGGTGTCTGGTGAAATAGAATCGATGCTTACTGTTTGAATGAGTGACGAAATGCAAAAACACGAAACACGGAAAGCGATTTGTGCGTTTGGGTGTGTTATTCTTTTCTTGTTGTTTGTGAGTGCGACAAGCACTCCAAATTTATAAGTGTGATTCGGGTGCCAAAAAGTGACACCCTTGACGTTCTCTGGTATGAACCATTAAAGAGTGAAGTGGAAAGAGTTTTGAGACCTTTCCTGTCTGTTGACTGTTGGGAAGTTATGCGAAAAATATAAATTTTACAAAAATAGGTCATTTTGTTTGAGGGTACCAGAATGTTGGTCCTAAGTCGGGCAGTGGTGAACATAGAACAATCAACCGCGAGAGGTATTCCATGGGTCACATGTACGAGAGAGCCACACATGTATTCTCACACACATTGAACGAATGCATTCAGTCTCGCTTGAGCATTCGTCCGACGCGCTAGTGTCGACGCTTGTTATTAGCACGACAATAAAAGAAATGCATTTTTAGTTTGATTTTATTTGGTATGAATTCTAATAATGTGCGTTGACACGCGTACAGCAGTAATATTTTTTAATTGTCTCCTGGATTTTTATATTATAACTAGCTAACCCGGCAAACGTTGTTCTGCCATACAACCTCGGACCCGACAAACTTCGTCTCGCTCCTAAGGTAACGAATTCATATAAGCTCCAGGGATATAGTAAAACACAGTTAGTTCAAGTTTTAATGTGATTTATTTGAATTTAATCGAAATAAGTGAAGAGCGGTGAAAAGCGATCTGATTAACAATGTTTTTCAATGAAGACCGTTTGCCAATACGCGTACAGACAACGTACGGCTGATCTTGTGAAAAGCGGAGAAATTTGAGATTGATCCCACAAACTTTGATTGACGGGTTTTGCGATTTATTGATTGTCATCGCAAAAGCCAATAGAATGGGGAGTTGAATTCGCTTGAATTAGGATGGAAAGATCGGTTAGAATAATAGGAATTCGTGGGATAAGATTTCCTCTCCTTGGAATTTGCCCCTGATGAACGTCGCTTTAATCACATTGATGATCAGTTTATTGACCGACAAACGCGTACCGTTGCACAATTTAAGATGATTCAGATTCCGCAATATGCTTATGATCGATCCCACCGCCAGCTTTAAATTATGCGGCGGAGTTCCTGACACATCTAATAAATTAAAAAATTCTGTCGGATAGTTGGTCGCCTCAATCCCGTTGGTCACACTGTCAACGGATTTAGATGAATGCAGTTCTCCATCGATTCGACTTTGAATAATAACAATCAAGCTATCGACGACCTTATTCTTCGCTGCTAGTATGGCCCGTGCACTTATCCAATCTAGATCTTTATAGTTTTTTGCAATGCCAGGAAAAACTTAGGTGACGAGTTCCTCTTTTGACGATGTAAACTCGAAAAAATTTGCCGTTTATGTGCCATCGTGCATTCATCCCAAATGATGAATTTATATTCCCGCAACAATTTCGCTGTACGTTGGCTTGTCAACCGTGAGAAGATTCATCAGCAGCTTCAAAGCGGAAAGTGCAGGTCAACTGCGTTTCTACAATGTGGCAGAAATATCAGCGGTGCAACAGCTAACGGAATTTGCGATCTTGACCAAATGTTGCAAGAATCAAAGAAATGACGAATGTCTTGCCTGGGGGAGCATCGAGAAAGTAAATGCCTCCCGTTCCATCGTCAACAACCTCCATCAGCGAATCGTACACGTTCGTTTGCTCGGCATTCAATGGCGGCACATTTTTTCGGACTCTTTCAGTCAGCTCATCTCGATGAATGCTCGCTCTCGTTGCAATTACAGCACATGAGCACGCACATGTCTACGATCAGAAGTTAATTTCAAGATCGAAATTCGAACTTACATGGAAAATGAAAAAGAACATCAACGGGTATTGAAGTGCATCATATGACCGATGAGTCATGCCTTAGTTGTCTACCATACCGACGCTTGAAAACAATATCGCGTGACTCTACATTCTTCTCAACAATCACCGCTGCGACTTCATTTATAGTGGGAGCATTGAATTGTCCTGCATGGCAACCAGAGGGCCTTTTGTCTGCTCTGATACTGATTTTGTGGTCGTCGGAATGCATTGCATTCAATGCGGTTTTGAACAATCGGACCAATGCGTTATTCTTATGCAGAAGATTTTGAAATTGTTCGATCATTTCGTATTTAATCTTTGAACATAATAATCCCAAATTTTCCAAGCCTCATAACGAATTTTCCACCTTTACGTTGATAAAAAACATTAAATCAAGCGATACAGTGTAAAATTTCGTCGAAAAAATCTAAATTTTTCGAGTTTTTACGGAATATTTAAAGTTTTCCACCAAGAATTTTCTATTATCCGAAATATACATACAGATTAACATCGTCCAAAATTATTATTATTCAAAATTTTGACTAAAAAAAATTAAATTGGTTGGCATTTTTGCGTAATTTTTCGACAAAAATTTTATATTTTTCCATTCGTAAAGCCTCAACGGAACAATTGCACGCAAAATTTAACAATCGATTTTTATCAAACCAAGCGATACAATGTAAAATTTTGAAAAAAAAAATCCAAGTTTTTCCGGAATTTTCCGAGTTTTCCACCAAAAATTTTTCTATTTTTCCATTAGAAAAGTCATTTTGGAATAATTATCTGAAATTTTTTACAGTTCCATTGTTCAAATTAATTAAATCATACTATAAAATGAAGAATTTCGTCGAAAATAACAAATTCAAACTTTTTGAATTTTTCCGGAATTCTTCGCATTTTTAAAAAACAATTTTTAATTTTTCTATTCGAAAAGTCATTCTGTAACAATTGCACACAAAATTCTATACAAAAAGGCAATTTTTGTTTTTTTCCGAATTTTCCGGAAGATTTTCCCAAAATTTTCTTTCACATAAACCTTCTCCTGGCAATAACGAACAACTGAAAAAAGTTTGAGCAAAATCGGCCCAGCCGTTCTCAATTGATGAATTACTATACATTTTTGCCACCATTATTACCATTTACCAGATCTAAAGCCGCACTGCTAAGGTCCAATTAGGTACGCAATTGGTAATAGGCTTATTCCACGGTAGTTCTTACACTTACTTACTTACTTACCTTTCTTGTATATGGAACATAACAGACTGAGACTCCAATCCCCGGGCATGCTCTCCTCTAGCCAGATGTTCTCCTTGAGATGATGCATGATTCTTATCAGCTCCTCCCCAGCTCCCTTAAACTTTCTCCCTTTCAGCAGGGAGATCATCTGCTCCAGCCGCTTTGCTATTTCTAAGGCGTGATTTAATACCGTCTTCATGGCATGGTTCGCGGTCTTCTGGAGTGGTGTCCGTATCTAGTAGATTACTGAAATGTTCACTCCATATCCTCAGAAAGTTATCCGGGTCCGTCACTAGCTGACCATCGCTGTCCTTGCAGGAGGGCAACCCTGTCCCACGCATTCTCGCCTTAATTCTCTTGTAGAATTTTCGGGCTTCTTCAGAGCAACTCTGTGCACTCATCCTGCTGTTATTCCGCATCTTCCTTTTTCGTCTATAACGACGAGTCGCCTCTCGTCACTTCTCCCTGTACCGTTCTCGAACAGCTCGCGTTGTCATTGGCTGCACTTGTATGCAGCACCTGTCTCTATCGTGGCATTGCGACATTCATCATCGTACCAGGCATCTTCTTGAGACGGCTTGGAGTACCCAAGTACGCTTCTCGCAGTCCGTTCTATAGAGTCGGCTATATATTGCCACTGCGAGGTTATATTATCAGGGGTTGGAGCATTCCGCAGCAGTTGAGTTAGGTGGTTGGAATAGGCGTCCGCTACCTCTGTGGTCCGCAGTTTACCGATGTCCAGCTTTCGTTGTGCCTGATTACTACGTTTTTCGCCATGCTTAGCCTAGCGCGTACCTGAACTGCGGTAAGGAAGTGATCAGAGTTCACTCGTTCATCCAGAATACTCGATGCGTGCCTTTCGTCGACTACCACGTGATCTATCTGATTCCTCGTCAATTGATCTGGAGATAACCATGTTGCCTTATGAATATTTCTATGGTCAAATCTAGTGCTGCTAACTACCATATTTCTTGCCGCAAAAAAATACATCAGTCTGATGCCATTGTTCGACGTTTCGGTGTGCAGGCTGAATTTTCCGTTGGTAGGCTCAAATGCGGTCTCCCTGCCTATTTTCGCATTTAAATCACCTAGTAGATTTTTGATGTCATATCTAGGGCTATGGTCATATACATTTTCTAGACTCTTGTAGAACTCGTCTTTGTCCTCATCGCTTTTCTTCTCTGTCGGAACATGGGCACAAATATGTTTGTTTCCAGTTCGAAAATAGGGCTGTTAACCTTTAATAAGTCTATGTTGTTCAAATGGAACCTTTGGAATTTTTTAATTCAGTAGGAAATTGTGTAGATTAAGGCCCTCTCGGAGTATGCAAATCTACCTCTCCCAGTTCGAGTTCAACACCTACGCAAACTCTATGTGTGAGTGTAAACGTCGAAATATCTATAGTGGCAAATGATCCTTGATTCATTAAAATGTCCATAACCGATACACATGCGAGAACAAATACACATATATAACATATGTATATTGAGCGTATACATTGTTGTTATTTACCGAACCCTCTATTGACAACCAATGTGAAAAGTTGAGTTATTTGTTAGTTGCGTAAAGGTTAATTTGACTCATGTACCTAATTCAAATACTACAAATTGATTGATATTGGGGGTTTGTTTACCATAAATTAGTTTTTCATATACCACCCAAAGCATGTTCGTGTTCGTACGAATGTCATGCCGTAGTACCTACTACCTACTAGTACAGTCAAAGTTTAATTAATGACTTTTGCTGGCATCATCAAATCAAATTACTAGAATTTGATTTATGTGGTTCATGAGTTTATTTGAACCCATCGCGCTAGTTAAAGAAAATTTTCTAAATTATAGCTTTAATAAATAAGTTTTATACGAATATTGTTAAACAGTTTCCAGCAGCACGTTGTGAAGCACAGATATGTAAATATAATCATCATATTACAGTGCTTTCATTGCTTATGGCGCATTTACGTAATAAACTTTGTTGTTACATGTACGTATGTGGCTTTACATACATATGATGCCTTTAACATTTACATAATACTCATTTCATTGTGTATAAAATGTTTACATTAAAGTGTTTATTTATATGTTAATGTAAAATGTAAAGTAAGTTATTGTCGAAAAGGAGTCGTCATCATCGTTGTCAACAGTATTTACATGAGTTTTAAATAAGTGTTTTTATTCAGTGAATGGAATCATATAGAATATGCGCGAAAAACAACGTAAAAGAACGTTTCATAGACAATTTTATTTATATTGAGGAGCACAATTTTGTTTATTCCTTTCACAGTTTCGACGAGCACATTTTTTTAAACTACACAGTACAACACATGATTTTGGGACTCAATTCCGAGAACTGCACGTGAAAGTAGCCCCAAAAAGAAAAAGTTTTGCATAATTTGTTTTGTAAGGTAACATGTCATAATCAGGGCCAACAGAAGTATTTAATGCATACTTGCATATGCAAATGCATATTACAGTCTTACCGGCATGTTTTAGGGGTTTATGCATGTAAAATCCTATTTTGGTGATTCCATGTTTTTTTTAGTATTTTTTTGACAAAGCAGATAGCATTGCAAGAAAAATTTTTTACGTTGAAACAATGGGACTTTTTAATGTCAATTCGCATTATAGTACTTGGACTTTCTAACTACCTCAGAATCCACATAAATTTGAAAAAAATTTCCGTTTTCCTTTCTTTCACAAAACAGCTTCTTAAAATCACATATGTTCATCAATAAAATATTGATCAAGATTTCAATAGCGGAAATCAAGAATATGTGAGAAAAATTATGGTGAAGGCGTATACATAATATTTTATATACATAAAAACTTTTTTTTAGAGCTAGGAAGATAAAATTTGGTTCACAAATAGTACTCGGGAACACAATTATGAATATGCGGACAAAATTTAAATTTTGGATCAGTGGACGGAGTGGGCGCGGCAAAACATATTTTTGGAGCTAGGAAGATAAAATTTGGTACACTGATATTACTCGGCTAGGCGAATATGAATATGCAGGCGAAATTTAAATTTTGGATCAGTGGACGGAGTGGGCGTGGCAAAACATATTTTTGGAGCTAGGAAGATAAAATTTGGTACACAGATATTATTTGGCTAGACGAATATGAATATGCAGACGAAATTTAAACTTTGGATCAGTGGGCGGAATAAAATGAGAAATAAGAGAAAAAGAAACTCCCAAAATGGTGACGACCACCGCAAACGTTTTAAGGACCATGATTTGAGAATATGCATTTGGAATGTTAGAACTCTTTACCGACCAGGTGCCTCTATTCAACTGGCGGATGTCTTCGAAGAGTATAAGGCTGACATTACTGCTATACAGGAAATTCGGTGGACTGGATATGGATGCTCGCGGATGAGGATGTGTGACGTGTACTACAGCTGCCACGCGGAAATGCATGAGTTTGGATGTGGATTTGTGGTCGGCAAGAGACTACGACACCTGGTCTCTAGGTTTACTCCTGTCAGTGAACGAATCGCCACCATAAGACTAAAGGCAAAATTTTTCTACATCACGCTGATATGTGCTCATGCTCCGACGAAGGAGAAAAGTGACGAGGTCAAAGACGAATTCTACGCCCAACTTGAAGAAACATATGACCGTAGCCCGGGCCATGATGTTAAAATCGTGCTGGGAGATTTTAATGCCAAAATTGGCCGGGAGAATGTCTTTAGCCCAACAGTCGGAAAATTTAGTCTGCTTACTGACATATCGCCAAACGGAATCAGACTGATTGATTTCTCTGCAGCAAGGAACATGGTAATTAGCAGCACACGATTTGACCACAAAAACATTCACAAAGCAACGTGGATATCTTCTAATCAAGTAACGAGAAACCAAATTGATCACGTGGTAATCGATGGAAGGCACGCGTCAAGTGTCTTAGACGTACGAGTGATCAGAGGCGCGAACATCTACTCGGATCACCACCTCACTGCAGTGAAGGTGCGTACTAGGCTAAGCAGAGCGAAAACCCTGCATAACCAGGCACAGAGAAAGCTGGACATCGCTAAACTGCAGACCGCGGAGATAGCCAACGCCTATTCTGACCAACTCACTCAACTACTTCTTGATGCTCCAACTCCCGAAAATACTAGCGCGCAATGGCAATATATTGCCCACTCGATGGAAAGGACTGCGCGGTCCGTACTAGGGTATGTGAAGCCCTTTAACGATAATGCCTGGTACGATGACCAATGCCGCGATGCCACCCGGGAACAAGATGCTGCATACAGGGGCAAACTGCAGCCAATGGCAACGCGAGCTGTTCATGAAAAGTATAGGGAGAAGAGGCGGGAGGCGACTCGACTCTTCAGGCGAAAAAAACGAGAGCTTAAGGAGCGGAATAATGTGTGTATTGAAGATTACAGGAACAGAGGTGAAGCCCGAAAATTCTATCAGAAGATAAAAGGAAAGGTACATGGAACAGGTCTTCCCTCCTGTAAAGACAAGGATGGTCATCTCGTCACTGACTCCGAGAGCGTACTGAGAATATATAAAGATCACTTCTGCAGCCTATTGATTTGTGAAAACTCGGCTGATGAAGACTCTGCACCAATCCGAGATGATAACATCGAGTGTCCACCTCCAAGCCAAGCTGAGATAACAACTGCCATATCCCGCCTAAAGAACAACAAGGCCGCTGGGGCTGATGGTCTTCCAGCTGAGTTGTTTAAGGCGGGTGGAGATGAGCTTGTTTTAAGCATGCAACAGCTCATACAGAACATTTGGCTTCAGGAGAGCATGCCAGAGGATTGGAATTTCAGTGTGCTATGACCAATCTACAAAAAAGGTGACCGTAGTGAGTGTAAAAACTATCGTGGAATTAGCCTCTTTTCCATTGCGTATAAGGTCCTGTCTAGCATACTGTGTGAACGTCTAAAGCCAATTGTTGAAAACCTGATTGAACCTTATCAGTGCGGCTTTAGACCAAGCAAATCCACGACGGATCAGATATTTACACTACGGCAGATTCTTGAGAAAACCCATGAGAAGCAAATCGACACTTACCACCTCTTTGTCGATTACAAAGCTGCCTTCGATAGTCCCATCAGGCTATTTAAGTAAAGTAAATTTATTGTACAAAAAAGTGCAATTTATTGTATCAAAAAGTACTTTTATTGTACAAAAGTTACAAAAAGAACTCTTATTTTTATCAATAAGTAATGTTGTTGAAGCAAAAAGCAAGGACTACAATTGTTTATTCTTAACTACATAATATTTTTTAATTTTTTTGCTGACATTTTTGCAGCATTTTGACAAGATTTTTTTCAGAATTGTGTCATTAAAGTTTAAGGTCTATTTACACGGCGTCAGTTGGTTTTATCCAAAATTTGGTAAACTTTGACAAAATAATCTTATTTACATGTTGATGACACATTTAGAAAGAAAACATTGACATTGATGTCAGTAGTGTAAATGAGGCTTTATAGTTCTCGGCAGTGCAGATATGAATATACCGACATAATATTTATTTTCGGTCAGACGGAATATGAAGGCGGACATTTTATTTCCGATCTAAGGTTGTATTTGTATACAGGCAGTACTTGGCGCTATTGACTATGTTGTTAGTTTGATCAGGTTAAGGAGTAACTTGGGGTAGCAAATTATTTACAGGGCGTACAAGATAGACGCTTAAACTTAGCCCTTTAAGTAAGCAGGCCAAACATACTATAAGTATACGTCAAGTACGCAATAGCGAAGCATTGCCGGGTCCACTAGTATATAATAAAATTAAGTACTTCATTGAATTCACTCATGTAATTTTGTTTACAGTAGAGTAATTTATCAATAGTCTGAATGTTAAACATAAATTCATTAAATTTTCAACTATTTGTGATGTGTTTTTATTAAAAATGAAATGTATTCAGTGAATAAAATTAACTACGAATCAAAATCTATTGTGCATTTTAAAGGCCTTTTTTAGTATTTTTCGTGCTTAACTAATGCGCATATTTAAAGTTTTTTCCGGGCGTATTTGTGTTGGCCCTGGTCATAATAATTTAATATCAATTTGAAGTTAATAAGTATCGTATAGGAGAATTTATTACGTTTGACATAACCTGACTTAGCTAAATTATATTTTTGCAATAACTTTGCATAATATCCCTTGAGGAATTCAACACCAAACATTTTCAACACGTCCTTCTATATAACATGTAAAATTCTCAGCACTAACCATAAATGCAATTAAAAATCTCATGCTAATAACATTTATCATGCCAACAACTTTCCTCACTTATCATACCGCACCTTAAACCAACAATGCAATTTCTAAGCTTATTTAACCCACAAACCATAAAAACAACAAACATCATTACTTAACAAATCGTTTGAGATTAAATTTTTAAACTAATATTTACTCATGTGTTAATGTGAGATTTAATGAATGTTTACATGTGTATAATGGTACTTAATACACGCATAAACCATGTAGAGTTACGCATGTACTATTTACATATACATAAGTACAATTATAAATGTATATGCTTAAACATGGAGACAGTTGAAATTAAATACTTTTTAGGGAATAAGGACAGCAATTTATTTAATACTAGCAAGGCGAGCAGACCTTTTAGATGCGATGACAGTTAATGACATTAAATCGTAATATATTTGATGTAAACTGTATAGGTAAATATATTCGACTATACCGGTTAAACGTGGAAAAGTAAATTTGACAGCCGTCAGAGCACGGCTGACTGTGAGGGGTGAACCATAAAACTCAGGCACCCATATCATATTGCTTTAGAAGACTAAACGCTTTTCTTTTAGATTCACACTAAATGCTACCTCAAGACGAATTGATTTGATTGTGATTGGCGCGTCATCACATGGTATGAATTGACAAATTGATTGGCATGTCATGACATGAATTGTCATAGATCATGAATTAAATAAATTATAAATGCACTTGCGCCTGACTTTAAGTTATGTAACGGAACCTACACTTTAACGGCGACGTTAACTTTTTGAGAAGTACAATAGTACTTGACATGTCGATTGATTGAACTTCACAAAAGTTGCTGGTTACAACATAGAGGGCCCCGATTAATGAAATTTGTATATTTATGATAGGGGTTAAACTCATTTCACCAACATGTTAGTCTCGAGTGAGCGGTAGCCTGGTCAGAGTCTGACCCAGAATGATCGGCTGTAATAATATCCTGGCAGGAGGAGAAAACTGCGACGTGGGGCACTAGGCTTGCAACCCGTCACCGGCATTTGAACTATTCCAATGTAAAAAAGAAAGAAACTAATAAAATGGACCCCCCAAAATGTTGACGACAAAAGAAAAAAGCGATAAGGACAAAAACAAGTTCTACGAGAGCCTAGAAAATGTATATGACCGTAGCCCGAGCCGTGACATTAAAAATGAACAAGGCGATTTTAATGCCAAAATAGGCAGGAAGACCGCATTTGAGCCTACCATCGGAAAATATTCATAAGGCAACGTCGTTATCTTCAGATCAATTGACGAGGAATCAGATAGATCCCGTGGTAGTCGATGGAAGGCACGCACCGAGTGTTCTGGACGTACGGGTGATCAGAGGTGCGAACATTGACTTTGATCACTACCTTACCGCAGTTAAGGTACGCACGAGGCTAACTCATGGCGAAAAACGTACGTAACCAGGCACAATGAAAACTGGTCATCGGTAAACTGCGGACCACAGCGGTAGCGGACGCCTACTTCAACCAACTAACTCAGCTGCTATGAAATGCTCCAACCCCTGATAATATCATCTCGCAGTGGCAATATATAGCTGACCTTATAAAACGGACTGCGAGAAGAGTACTTGGTTACTCAAAGCCGTCTCAAAAAGATTCCTGGTACGATGTTGAATGTCGCAATGCCACGAAAGAAACAGATGCTGCATACATAGCGGAACTGCAGCCAACTGCAACGCGAGCTGTTCGTAAACGCTACAGGGTGAAGAGCCGAAAGGCAACTTGGGTGAGTGCACAGAGTTGCTCCGAAGAAGAGGGGAAGCCCTCTCATTTACCGGAGCGAGAATGCGTGGAACAGGGTTGCCCTCCTGCAAGGACAGCAATGGTCAGCTAGTGACGGACCCGGATAACGTTCTGAAGATATGAAGAGATCCTTTTAGAAATTTACTGGATGCTGACACCACTCCAGAAGACCCCACTTCAATCCATGACGATGGTATTAAGTGTCCATCGCCGAGCCAGAGCGAGATACGTGTGGCAATCTCCAGCCTTAAAAACAACAAATCCGACTACAAAGCTGCCTTCGACTCTCCGATATGAGGTCATTTTTGAGTTTGGTATTCCTTCAAAGCAAATTCGACTTTGCGGATGTACCTTGGAAAACACCAAATTCTCGATAACGATTGGTAAGGATCACTTTAAACCATTCAACACAGAAAAAGGTCTCAGGCAGGGCGATAGCTTGTCCTGTACACTAGTTAATATAGTTATGGAGAAGATGATGAGAATGGCTGGTGTCAACATGTCTGGCACCATATTCCACAAGAACCACATGCTACTAGCATATGCCGATGATATAAACATCATTGGCCGAAATCTGCGGGACGTTACTGCAGTTTTATCATAACTAGAAAAGAAGTCGGCAAAAATGGGTTTAGCGATCAACGAGAACAAAACTAAAATAATGATTTCGACGAACAAAGAGTCTTCTTGATGAGGACGCAACGTCAACGTTGAAAATTATTTTTTTAAGGTAGTCGATGAGTTTACCTACCTCGGATCTTCCGTCAACAAGAAAAATATTGTCAGCTAAGAAATCAAGCGGAGAACTGTGCTAGCTAATAGATGTTTTTAGGGACTTTCGCAGCACTTGTGTAACATAACCTTATCTCGGTATACTAAGAAACGGCTATACCAGGTGTTAATTTTACCCGTTCTGTTGTATCCTGCCGAATCGTGAGTGCTTACGACAACGGACATTCAAAACATGGGAGTATTCGAGAGAAAAGTACTTCGAAAAATATATGGATCTATCTGTGTCGACGGCGAGTTTCGCCATCGAATGAATCATGAGATGTATGAGCTTTACCACGACATCGACGTAGCTAAAAGAGTCAGAACCCAACGACTTCAATGGCTGAGACATGTCGCCAGGATGGATGGTAATGCTTCAGCGAGAAAGGTGTTTGAAGGCGAACCTGAAGGACTGCGCAAAGCAGAGAGAACCAAACTTTGTCGGAAGGACAAAGTGGTAGGCGACGTGCCACCATTTGGTTGGACTAACTGAAGAGCGCACGCAGACTTTGTTAACAAAAATGCAATAAAACTTAAAATTAATTTCCCTTTACATCTCATGAATAAGGTATGGAATAGCTTCTATTTTAGATTCACTACAAGCGGCACTTACTGTATATTGACGAATCCGAACGTCACTGTTTGAGAAGCTTTTACTTGACATGCCGATTGAGATCTCAATACAGCGAAGTTATTGTCGACAACATCGAGGGGCCAGCAATGAAAGAAAAATGTAGATGACTGTAGCCGGGAATCAAACCACGGATCTCCCGCATGGTAAGCGTGCCTTCTAACCACTATACCAGGGCCGGTCCCCGATATCTGGGTTAATATGTAAGTGAGAGATCTGAAACTTTGGTGTCACCTAGTGGTTGTGGTTAAACCAAAATTCACGCTGGTACATTGAGAGTATGATGTTCGAGCTATGGAGCCCCTAGGCACCATACGAGACTGGCATTTCTCATTGTGTATCAATATATCCTTTAGGATATATGGCGTTGCATTTTTAACACATGGAGGGTAGCTTCGAACTTAAATCAAGGGTGTTGTTGTTGTAACAGCTGGAGAAAGTAGCTGGGTCGATAAATCTTTAACAATTCAATTTATTTTCAATTTATCGGCACTCTATCGGACATGTAATCCGATTAACATATGATCACTGTTGGTAACTCTGTTTCATTCCTTTGTAGATAACACAAGGTTTGTGTCAAGGGATTGTTAGATGTTGTTGTGAGTTTTAACCGCCAAATTCATCTAAAGATGGCGCCAGCTGTTTTTGTTATTTTGTGATGTTGAACAAACAATTTCTTTTCCCTTGAGCCTTGCGCAATCTGGATTTTTGTAGTGGAAGCATCTAGGATAAGTTTTGTTGGCTGGAGGACTCAAAAGTATTTGAAAAGTAATTTTTCATCGATGTTGATTTGGCAAGTTCCCTGGGCGGGAATCGAACCCGTCACCTTCGAATTGCTTATCTACGTCGCTTTCACTGAAGGGTGTAACTACGGTTGCAGGAACACAGCTACATTGTCACTCGGCTTTATAATGTAAAATACTATTATTCCGCATATCTCTTTGACACTTTCTATTTCAAGTCGATGGTAACCCATTCAGTTTATGTTTGTATTAGTGTCCCCTAGTAAAACCCAATGGCTAAAATGATGATGCCAACCGAATGGGGTGCTTAGGCACCTAGTAGAAGTTACCGCATAAGGCCAGCCGACTAGGAAGCTTTGCAGATGGTGGTGAATTGAGGTGTTATTGTTGGGGTAGTATACTGGGGTATACTTCAGAAGAATAAGTGGCCGGTCGGATGAAAAACTTCGGTTCCTACCAAATGACAGTGTGGACGCTTTATTTGGCGTGTATGACAGAATGTGTTACCATCATATGACTGTAGAAAATAGCTTTTAAACAAAACAGTAGCAGACAATAATAATGGGGGGCCTTCAACTACATTACGACACGGGCCTTAAACGGCAGCATTGTAGTTGGTTCTAGTGGTGTGGAGGTCATCATCTAGACGATTCTAGATGTAAAACTCAAGTGACATCCACTAATGTGTTTGGAGGTTCAGGCAGGACCAGGACCAGCCTTAATATATGAGGGGAAGGGGTTTTGACTTCTCCCCGTCTCCCACCGGTGAGGGTACCGCATGCCTGTAGTGTAGTATCAAACTGTTTCCATCTATCTGGGCACTGGTACGAAAATATTGGTAAATATCTGTAATTTGCGAAATGCGAACAATCTTGTGAAGTAGAAGTATGGTTCATTAAATCAATATTGGGTAGCAGTATCGGTGATTGTAAGCCTTCGGCACTTAGTTTCTCTCCTGATCACTAGGTGTTGAACCCCTTGTGGAAGCATCAAGCGGGTTGTGGTTAAAACTGAAATCGTAGTTAGAGTCTTCGGGCTCGAATGTGGAGTTGCATTTCAACCGGTTGCTACAGACCCATAGTGTAGCTGAGGTGGTAAGATGGGCCTCACCTTGGCCAAAGAGTGGTATGCCTCATTCTGTCATACACACTTTAGTATCTTCGGGCTGGGCGGCGCTGGCAATCGTATTGTAATATGTCCAATGTGTTTAGCACACCTTGGGTAAGGCCTTCACGGTGAGAATCATGTAAAACACTTGTGAACTCCACTAATGCGTGTAAATGGGCGAAAAATAAGCGATATCATACTGGTTTCAGATATCAGAAAAAATGACAGGGAAAGGCTTACAACTTTGTACAATTTTTTTTTTGTTACTGATGTTAGTAATTGGTCGAACAATGGGATTGATCGAAATGGTAGGCGTGGCACCTTCCAAAGTAATGGACCAATCGTTATTAAATTGTTTCAGTACGAAACATTGTAATGAATAACTTCCTTATTAGCTAGTTGGTTATATAACACAGTACAACACATAATTTTGGGACTCAATTCTGAGAACTGCACGTAAAAGTAGCCCCAAAAAGAAGAACAACTGCATCATTCATTTTGTCAAGTTAGATGCCATAATAATTTAATATCGATTTGAAGTTAGTAATTATCGTATAGGGGAATTTGACGCGTTTTAGGCTATTTTGTTTGACAAAACGAATGATGCAGAACTTCTTCTTTTTGGGGCTACTTTCACGTGCAGTTCTCAGAATTGAGTACCAAATCAGTGAGCTGAAAAATGTTGTACTGTGTAATTGATGATGATTAGAACCAGCGACTATAATGAGGATGATTAAGTTTTTTGTACTACAAAAAAACAATACTATGTCTATGTCTCTAACTCTGGGCGAAATATTCGTCATATACGCGAATTCCATCTATCTTCTATATATAAAAATAAATATCAAAAATAAACCATTTCAAATATTATACTAGAATTTATTCTCTTGTCCGTTAACGCCATTATCAAGTATGTACATCTATTTAAGTCAATGATAATTTCTGCAGCAACATTTGTGATTCTAATATTCACACAATACACTAATCAATTAGGATATCATTAAATACCACCATAGGATACCAGAACCATTATTACACTTTAATAGAGAGCAAACGTCTATTTTTACATTTCATTTACTATAATTTTACATATTGTGGTACCATCAACTACTTCGCCTGTCACCGCCAACACACACATCCACTTTTACTCTACTCTTACCTGTGTCGTCTGATCGATCATTACATGTCCATTAACAGTCTTAAACATATTTATGCCATCATTATTAGTAAATAGCCAAGTTTCCATATAACACACACATACACACTCACAAATACTAACTCTGTCAAATCGAATTCACCACAAGTGTGACAATGGCTTATTATCTTAATGTCATTTGCAACGATTTTACACTACGACCCGACCTCTCACTACATAATGACAGACCTCTCTTAGAACCCGGTGCTTTGGTCGTATGAATAGAGAAACATCACTTGTCCTCTCCCTCCCTATCACCCTGTCTATATCCTCAACGCCTCAGCTACCACATACAATGTATGTCAATGGATTTTCACATGTACTCAACAACACATACAATGGCATATTTTGGGTTCATCAATGAAACGGGTGCTTAGGAAATATCTCTAGTAGGGCAAGAGGCAAACAACAACAAATATCCAAAGGAATCGAGCAAAGCTTTCCGTCTAAAGCTGATGTCATCCGGCAATGCAAACAAAAGTACACCATGTACACCAACTACATGTGTAAAGCTTGTGGCTGTATGTAATTCTAGTATATATGTATACACATGAGTGAGTATGCCTGTGTATTTGTTGGGATAGTTTTAGTATATGTATTGTATACATCATGAGTGTATGTGTAGTACACCCATCGGTGTACATATACCAAGTCCTATGACAATCGTAAAGCGTTTAATGCATGTTTAGGGGATTCAAGTTCTACAACAATGACATCCTGATACACACCGAGGAGTACTCGACGTGAAGTTGCCTCCCAATGGGAATTACAAATTTGGTCACTACCACAACTAGAGGTGGTTGGTGTTAAATGACGTAAAAGTTGTAACTACAGGAAGACTTAAGTTAACAAGTCTGGGAGTACTTTTGGCATGATAGTTTGGGTTCGAAACCTGTCAAAGGCTTAGAGGGAAAATAAACCTGCGCAGCACCACTCACGGAAAGGGTTTCTGTAATGCAATGAACCGGTCCAACTTCCAGAACTTTTGTATGTAAAGAAGCGGTAAGATTTGCATTGGGTGGCTTCTAAAGTGTAAGTTGACACCTGACTGAAACTTTGTGATAAGTCATAAAGCATTAGTGTAGTATCGTTTAGAAATATGTCAAGGATCCCTATTAATTTAAATACGGTAAAGACTTTACAACAGTCGAATTGACACACCACCTCTTCGCCATTCTCTGAACAGGAATTTAAAGACAATGGACACCCCATTTCCCAAAGCGCATCAACATTTCTTTGATTGGCGCCCCTTCTACTGCCACTTCTGAGTAGTCAAAACGATCGGCATGCCTATTAAAGACAAGACGGCTGACTTTTGTATTTGACGTTACACTGTAGGTCCCGTTCCCCGCAGGAGGGTCAAGAATACCTTCAGGGAATATCGTCTCATCGAACTCGAGAGATCAACCGGTGGACCACTTTTCGTATTTGCAACGGTAAAAAGCGGTACTACGGTCGGCCAGGATACCCAGTGAAGTTTTATACATAAATGGGTAGGGAACCACATTTGTCAAGTCAATCGGCATGCCTAGTAAAGGTTAGACAGCTGACTTTCTTATTCGATGTTACATTGTAGGTCCAGTTTCCCGCATGAGGGTCCTTTTCAGAGGACCTTCGAGTAGTATCATTAGAGTATACAAACATTCGACTTTTTCGAAAAACCGGTTTCGGTTTTACTCGAAATTTACATTATTCCAAAAACTCGGTTTTCGAATACTAAATTAAGAAAAAACCGGGTTAACCGGTTTTTTTCGGGTTTTTCAATTGTGCACAAAAGTAATAAAAAGTGTTACTATTATTACAAATTTAATTTTGAAATGTTAAAAACAACGTATTGTTTATATTATCGTACTAATAATCTGGTTTTTATTAAATACAGCCATTCATAAAATTATTTATACGTCTCCTAATATATTCCTCAGGTGAAATTTTCAGTTTAACCTTAAATTAAGTTTGAAATAGGTCCTAAAACACAATGTTTTTTTTTTATCGTTTTAGTGATTTTTCGATACCAGGTGTAGTCATTGAATTGAATATTCTTATCGACTCCTTACGTGTCCTTATTTCAAGAAAAGTCTGAAAAGGACATTATAATAGGACTTTACAACATTCAAATGTTCCACAAAAATGTTGCTGAGAAATTCTACTAAGGGTGCTCTAAGACAAAAATCAATATCTCCAACTTTTACTAATCACTTTGTTTTCAAATCACTGTGTGAACAGGGACCTAAAAAAGTCCGACCATCTATGTTTCTTCATGTTTTAGTGCATCTTCGATATCAGATGTATTCAATGAAATTTAAGGGGATTTTTTGTGGAACATTAGCTCCTTAGCTGTTTTTTCACCCTTACATCGTGAAATGTCAGAAAATGATCTTTAAATGTGACTTTACAGCAAGCATTGAGCATATTATATGTTGTTATGCTGTGATTTTCATATTTTCAAAAAACCGTCAAAACGGAAAAAACCGACCTCAAAAAACCGGTTAGACCGGTTATTCGAAAATCGATATATTGTTAAAACCGGTTTACCGGTTTCCGGTTTCGGTTTTGTATACTCTAAGTATCATACTCGAGAGATCAACTGGTGGACCACTTTCCGACATTGCAACAGTAAAAAGCGGTAGCAAGGGTGTATTCCTTTGTGACCTCCGACCAAGTAGTCTAAAGATTGTGCTATGTGCGGCCAGAGTACCCAGTGTATTTTCCTACCTAAACTTTCTGATCGAATGGGTAAGGAACCACATCAGTCAAGTCAATCGGCATGCCTAGAAAAGATTAGACAGCTGACTTTCGGATTCGACTTTACATTATAGGTCCCGTTCTCCGCAGGATGGTTCTTTTCAGAGGACCTTCTTGGAGTATCGTCTCCTCGTACCCGAGAGATCAACCGGTCGACCACTTTCCGACTTTGCAACGGTAAAATGCGGGAGCAAGAGTGTATTCCCTTGTGACCTCCGACCAAGGAGTTTAAAGAAAGTGCTACGGTCGGCCTGGGTAACCAGTAAAGTTTCGATCGAATGGGTAAGAAACCACATCGGTGATGCCACGCAGTGTTTGTGGTTGAACCAAAAGCTGCGCTAGTAACTCGATAGTTTGATGTTTGAGTTATGGAGTTGGGTGCCCCTTAACACCACACGAGACACGCATTTCTCATTGTGCATTATCAATGTATCCTTTTGGTTGATGTGGCCTTGCATTCTCAACTTATAATAAAAGGAGTTTCCTGCAGAAGGGTCCTTTTCGGAGGAGTATCTTTCCCGCGTACAAGAGAGAACCACCGGTCGACCACTTTCCGACTTTACAACAGTCAAAAGCGGTAACAAGGGTGTATTCGTTTGCTCAACTCCTAATATAAGGAGATTAGATAGATCCGAACCTAAAATAAGGGTCACGGGGCTTTTCCGTTATAAAATGAGGGACCATGATTGTTCCTATTCCTTTGAAGCTTCCTATCAATTGGAGAGCAACTAACTCAGTTTATGATTGTGTTATCGTCCCCGAGTAAAACCCAATCGTTATTTTGTTGATGGGGTCTACAGCACCTAGCACTAGGTAGCGAATGAGGCCAGGTGGATGGGGAGCAATGCTGGAGAAGGATCCCAGCAAACAAAGTGCTCAGAGTTTGGTACGACAGTCTGCAAAATCTTCCGATATTGGGTCCGAAATCGGGCTGAAATCGTTACTAACGTATGGCGTGGTTGACACGAAGTCTGACCGACGCAGCTGAGGGAAATCTGATGCATGTACGGCATGTCGTACCGACGTCTAAACCATTTCCGAATGTAAATCGAGGGAAATTCTGAAGTAAAATTCGGCGCGTAGTTACTAATTTGGATCGTTATCTTACCAAATATCTGAAGTAATTCAAATGTTCTTGCCGACACGTCGTCGGATCCGAAATCGTACCCTAGTCGTTACTAAAAACGTATGGAATGGTTGGCACAAAGTCTGACCGACCCAGCTAAAGGAAATCTGATGTACGACATGTCGTGCCGATGTCTAAAAGATTTCTGAATGTAAATCGTAGGAAAATCTAAAGATAAATTCGTTGTTACTTCAATAACAATTTGCTTTTTCCTCCGACACAGAGTTCCAAAATCGCTGCGAACTCGATCAGATACGTCGTAGCGAAAATTTACCCTTCAACGAGTGGTACAGAATTCTATACGCTATCGGTAAGAAGAGTTCAGACAATGTGCAGACGTGTCGGATATCAGCCAATGTCGGAGCTTTTAGTTTGCTGGGATGTTGTTGTTGCAGCAATATACTACGGTATACTGTACAAAAATGAGTGTCCGACGGGATAGGAAACTTCGGTTCCTAGCAGATGGCCGTGTAGGCGCATTATTTGGCCTGAGGATGGGAATGATAATCGCTTATATACAGAAAATAAGTAGCATATAAAAAATGTGCGTCGCATAAACAATTATGTACTTCACTTAAATTCCCTTTACATCCCATGAAGGAGGTATGGGATCGCGATGCTGTCGACAACATAGAGCGGGCCGGCAATAATAGAAAAAATTTGATAACTGGAGCCGGAAGTCGAACCACGGATCTCCCGCATGGAAGTCCCGTTTACTAACCACTATGCCACGTCCGGTCCCATAAGAAATATTTACATTGTGAATATCTCATAGCGTAATAAAATTGCATCGGTTCTAGTGGAGTGCAGCCCACCATCTGGTCAGATCGACGAGACGATACTAGATATAAAACACAGTTGCATCTATAGGTCCCTATGTGTGAGTCCTAAAATAAAAACGTGTGAACTTAGACAAATGCGCGAAATACTTCCATGACTCATTTATGAGTTGCATATTGAAAATAAGTTTTGATCTTCAAAGCCTTCAGTTACGTAACTATCTAGAATGTGATCGAAAACTCAACACTCTATAATATTTTCCACATAAAAAAGAAAACTAACGACACTTTTCTTTTCATAAAATTTCGTGCGTACATCTCTCTAAGTAAAAGCTTTTCCTTTGCAAAGTGTCTTTCGAAAAGATTTATATTTAAACTTCGTAAAGTATATTAAAAACTATTTGCGGCATAGTGGTTAGAATACGCGGCTACCATGCGGGAGATTCGTGGTTCGATTCCCGGCTCCAGTCATGTAAATTTTTCTTTCATTGCCGGCCCCCTCGATTTTGTCGACAGCAAATTAAGAGTATAAGTGTCGAGTCAATCGGCATGTGTAGTAAAAGCTTCTCAAGCAGTGACGTTCGCATTAGTCGATAAACAAGTAGGTGCCGTTTATTGAGAATCTAAAAAAGAAAGAGCGTTAATTCAAAACAATGCGAGAAGCATCCCATACCTCATTAATGGGATGTAAAGGAAAATAAAGTTTTTTTTAAGTAAGTTAATTTGCTTTGATCATTATACTAACAATATTGAAGGGTAAAAAAAGGGTACGAAATAAAGTTTTGTGTAAGACATATTTACTTATGTAGCTAAATGTTTGGTTTAGTCCGAAAAATGTTTTAAAAATTCTTAAATACTAATGATTTTTTCTTTCTTTTACCCTTTCAGGTTCGGATAAATTCTTATAATATTCCAATGGACGATGAAAGAAAGCGAAAAATATAAAAGTAAGTAGCATTTACATTGTAAATTTACATTTTGTCTATCCATATAATAGTGTACTCTTATTTTCATAGCAAATATTTAAAATAATTTTAAATACTTGTAACAATTCAACTCAATCATTGCAGCTAGTATTTTATATTATTCTGAAACATTATTTATTTAGTTCATAGGTTAGTTTAATTAGTTCATACATTACGTCGCTTTCTTCCTCTGAACTATCTTCTTTGCAACACTGGCAAGTGAACATATCATTCTCATTTTGTAATAGTTTTTCAAATTCTCTCTTGTAGAGAACGGAGCATTTGAAATAAAACATTTTCTAACAACTGTCACATTCAATATAATCTTGCACTTCTTCTTTGATTTCATGATCGCATTGGAAACAAATTTCCAAAGGTAAAAATACACATTATTTATGTCAGCTATGTTGAGTAGCAATCAGTGATGAAACTCTCGCTTATATATCCCTTAAATTTAGCACTGGAGTGTCATAGGCCGTTTAAACGATGTCCTCTCTCTTACAAAGTAAGCGAAGAAGTAAGCAAGTGACATTTCTGTTGCAATTACTTTATTAGCGGAATTTTAAGCGAGCTTGATAACACTGTTGATTACGAAGTATGTGACGATGTAAGTAGGTGCCATTTCAATCGGAGTTATAATGAGTGGACGATATTTTAGCTATTACACACACCTGACATTATAAGTACTTAGATCGCTAGCTTACAATACTACTACATAGGTACTTCGTTTCATTTACCTCTGGGTACCTCCGACACGATAGTAATCCATGATATCAGTTTGACATTGTAAACGAGGATCTAACTACTTAGAATGTAATGCGTGTGTAATGTAAAAAACATCGTCCACTCATTATAACTCAGATTACAATGCTATTGAAATGACACCTACTGACATCGCCACTTACTTCGTAATCAAGCGTGTTAACATGCTCGCTTAAAACTCCGCTGATAATTTAATTGCCACTGACTGACCTCGTCGCTTACTTTGTAAGTGAGAGCTCACTGATTAAACTTCCTATTACACTCCTATGCTAAATTTAAGGAGGAATATAAGCGAGAGAATCATCACTGATTGTTACTAAATATAGCTGACATCAGCGATTAAGTAATGAGTATTTTTACCGCTGTAAGTGAGCCGTTAACTTAGATTTGATGACCCTCGGTAGGCATCAGTATAATATTGTAAGGGAGCGATCTAAGTAATTAAAAAGTCACACGAGCGTAATGTAAAAAATATCGTCCACTCATTATAACTCAGATTGAAATGGCAGCTATTGACACGTCACTTACTTCGTAATCAAGCGTGTTAACATGCTCGCTTAAAACTCCGCTTATAACTTAATTGCCACTGACTGACATCATCGCTTACTTTGTAAGCGAAAGCTCACCGATTAAACGGCCTATGACACTTCTATGCTTAATTTAAGGAGAAATATATGCGAGAGACCGGCCTTGGCATAGTGGTTAGAACACGCGACTACCATGCGGGAGATCACAGGTTCAACTACTGGCTCTAGTCATTTAAAAAAAGAGAAAAATGTTCTTTCATTGTCGGCTCTCCTCGAATGTTGTTGACAGCAACTTTGCAGTATAAGTGTCGAGTCAATATCGGCATGTCTAGTAAGAGCTTCTCAAGCAGTGACGTTCGCATTCGTCGATAAACAAGTAGGTGCCGTTAGTTGTGAATCTAAAATTAGAAATCATGTTAATTCACAACAACGCGAGAAGCTATCACATACCTAATTCATGGGGTGTAAAGGGAAAGTAAGTAAGTATATGCGATCACTGATTACTACTAAATATAGCTGACAACAGCGACTAAGTAATGAGTATTTTTACCGCTGTAAGGAAGACGTAAACTAAGATTTGATGACCCTCGGTAGGAATCAGTATGATACTGTAAGCGAGCGATCTGAGTACTTAGAATGTCACTCTTGTGTAATGCAAAAAATATCGTCCACTCATTATAACTTCGATTGAAATGCCACCTACTCACATCGTAACTTACTTCGTAATCAAGCGTGTTAACATGCTCGCTTAAAACTCCGACTTTAACTTAATTGCCACTAAAATTCCACTGGCTGACATTGTCGCTTACTGTGTAAGCGAGAGCTCATCGAATAAACAGCCTATGACACTCCTATGCTAAATTTAAGGAGGAATATAGGCGAGAGAATCATCACTGATTGATACTAAATACAGCTGGCATCAGCGATTAATTAATAAGTATTTTTACCTCTGGGAAGTGTCAGCACTGTCTTGTACATGGTGAAAAAAATATATTGTACCGAAATACTGTTGAACATTATAACTCTGCCTGCATTTGCGTCTGTTTCGGTATTGAATGCGAAACAAGCGTGTGTGGTGTTGCTTTCATAAGATTCAAGCAGAGACCGACTGTTTTGAATCACACAAAAATTTCGAATACGTGTGAATTGCTGATCGTGTCTGTGTAGCTATTAGATGTCTATCACTGTTGTAAAGTAATGAAGAAGAACGGCTTCTTATGTAAAATGCTCAATATTAATTCCAGGTCCCAATATTTTTAGACTCATACAACGGGACGTACAGTTAAATAACGTTTCCGAACGTCAGCTTTTTTGAAAAGTTTTTACAAGACATAGTGATAAACTCGACTACTCAGAAGTTGAAGTCTACAACAACATCGATTATAAAAAAATAGATGAGTTCTAGTCACCTGCCCGATTGCCGTATTTCTAACCATCATGTTAGCATATGATTTATTTATCCGATGTCTAATCTTCTTTTCTTTATCTTATGGTGGGTGCTCGATCAGATATGTCGGAGCAAAATAAATAAAATTTCCCTTCAACGAGGGGAAGTTGATGTCTACAACATCATTGATTATAAAAAATTAGATGAGTCCTAGTCACCCTGCGGATTGCCGTATTTCTAACCATCATGTTAGCATAGAATTTATTTATCCGATGTTTATTCTTCTTTTCTTTATCTCATGGCGGATGCTGATTTGTAACTCAAATTAACCATTGTCACCCATCAAAATCATTTTATTATTCCAGCAAAAATTTAATTTATATGTCACACCCTTTTCAATCGAATTTTCTATATTCAATTTTCAATATATCCTCCTCGTTCTTTCTCTCCCAGGATGTTTATGTGCAATTCTGTACTCTATTTTTATAGACCTACGACTATAAATGTTGACCTACTTTAATGCAATGCAAATTTTTCCAACTATTTTCATTGAAGACAACATCTATTGCCTCCTTCTGGATGGACGACAAGGTAAGCAAGTGACAGACAGAAAGTCAAACATAAAAATGCCTTTAAGCTCTCAAAAAAGGAGGAGAAGATACAACAATACGTAACAACTGAGGCCGGTAGGGTGGCCGGTATGGGGTATGTTGGTCATAGACTGTTATCACATTATGACATAATAACAAAATGTAGGATACAGATATACAAGAAAAGTTCTCTAATAACGTGTTGTTAGAACGTGACGACGTCACTGTCATTTGTGCTGTTTACCTTTTTGAACTTTAAGAACGACAAACCAGTGGGTACAAAACGATAGAGATTTACACAGCCAGATAATGCAATGTAATGTGCATGTTATATCAGGCATGCAATTAGAGTTGGGTTAGGTAACGCAAACAGACGATGTGACAGACAAACGATACAACATCTTTGTCAGCATCCGCCGCAACGTCAATATCATCACTTGGCCAACAAAGTCTAGTCATCAGTATTAAGGACATTTTTATGGAGTGCAGTAGAGTACACGCAGATTATAGCCGCCGCTCTCTCTCTCTCTCTTGGAATATGTAATAGTAGTTAATTCCTTAAAACACGATAAAGAATGTCCCATTTTCTTAGCTTAAAGAACAGGTGCCGTTGTATTTTTATAATGGTGATGTTTATAAAAATTGCCCAACCGTAGCAAACACGCATAAGGACAATACTAGAAAAAGCTATAAAAAGCACTTATAAACTGATTTTGAGGCTTGCCTCTCTACACAATTTCTACAGTTTAAACATTTTGTAAAATCTTAATTTTTATTGACATTTTGTTGTTGTGTGTATCGAACGAAACCCTTATAACATTATACTGTATTCACATTGTTCATGCTACAAATAAGGTGCTCATAAAATAATATGATTTATAGTCATAATTTTACTCCAACGCCCGTCACTATGGGGTGTCATCATATTCTTGTATCACTATGTAGAAGGAAAACAAACAATGTGTCATGACAAGGACTCAAAATATGATGTGCAACTATAATGCTGCGAGGAGTGGCGGCAAAGAGGAAGCTAATAAATAAAGAAACAAAGGGAATATGTATTGCATTTAATATGTCTAGAAAAGTTGTGTAGTTTTATTTAAAATGTCAACAAAAGATACGACATATTTTGGGTAGATTCAAACAAGTCTTAAAGAGTGTCCTTAGGTTTGGTTAAACAAAAGAGAAAACATTGATATATTTATACCATATTCTCTAGGTATTTTATAATATGGATTGCAATCATTTAGAGATTACGAAACTTTGGCCTTATTCATGATATTATTGCCTTCTGTGCCAGGATTAGATTCTCGCAGGACAAAGGCAGACTTGAGATTCCACTTTTGTTGTTACGTAACACGTGCTAATGCGGTAAATGATCCGAAGTATCTATTTAGTAACCCATGGTATCAGTATGACATTGTAAGCGATCGATCTAAGGACTTAGAATGTCAAGTCTGTGTAATGTAAAAAATATCGTCCACTCATATAGCTCCGATTGAATTAGCACCTACTGACATCGTAACTTACTTCGTAATCAGGCACGTTGTTAAGCTTGCTGTAACCTACGTTTATAACGTAATTGCTACAGAAATGGCACTTACTGATATCGTCGCTTACTTTGTAAGGGCACCGATTAAACAGCCTATGATGCTCCTATGTTAAACTTAAGTGGGAATATAAGCGAGAGAATCACCACTGATTGTTACTAAATAAAATAGGTTAAAATACCCATTACTGAATCGCTGATATCAGCTATATTAAGTAGCCATCAGCGATGACTGTCTAGCTTATATTCCCCTTTACATTTAGCATAGGAGTGTCATAAGCTGTTTAATCGGTGCGCTCTCGCTTACAAAGTAAGCAACAATGTTAGTAAGTGCCATTTCAGTAGCAATTATAAACGGAATTTAAAGCAAGTTCGATAACACGCCTGATTGCGAAGTAAGTGACGATGTCAGTAAGTAGCAATCAGTGATGATTCTCTCACTTGTATTCCTCCTTAAATTTAGCATATGAGTGTCTTAGCCCCTTTAATCGGTGCGCTCTCCCTTAGAAAGTACGGGACAATGTCAGTGAGTGACATTTCAGTTGTAAGTATGTTGTAAGCTGAGTTTAAAGCGAGCTTAAAAACACGATCGAACTAAGGACTTAGAATGTCAGACGTGTGTAATGTAAAAATATCGTCCACTCATGTAACTCCGATTGAAATAGCACCTACTGACATCGTCACAAACTTTGTAATCAAGCGTGTTATGAAGCTCGCTTAAATTTTCATTTATAACGTTATTGCAACTGAAACGGCAATTACTGACATCGTCACTTACTTTGTAAGCGAGAGCGCACCGATTAAACGGCACATGACACTCCAATATTAATGTTTAAAGTATATATAAGCGAGAGAATCTTCTCTGATTGCTACTAAAAATAGCTGACATTAGCGATTAAGTTATGTGTATTTTTACCGCTGGGTGTCTGTCGCACAGCTACTGAGAGTCAGTAAGTAAGCAAAGCAAGCAACCCAACGATAAAAATACGCATTACGTAATTGCAATCAGATGATGATGATTGATGATGATTCTTTCGCTTATATTTCTGCTTAAACTTAGCATAGGAGTGTCATAGGCCGTTTTCGATGCGCTGTCGCTTACAAAGTAAGCGGCGATGTCAATAAGTGCCATTTCAGTTGCAATTACGTCATAAACGTAGGTTTAAGCTAGCTCGATAACACACTTGATTACGAAGTAAGTGACGATGTCAGTAGGTGTCATTTCATTTCGGATACTACACACGCATGACATTCGAAGTACTTAGATCGCTCGCTTACAATGTCATACTGATGTCATGAATTGCAAAATGGGTACTTCGTTTCATTTATCGTTGGTAGTGTCCGCAAAAAAGCTTAAAGAGGAAGGAAGAAAAGAAGAGTGTAGGGCGCTCAGCAAACAAAATGTTCAGACATCGATCAGAAATCCGTACGACAGTCGCCAAAATCTTCAGATACCGAATCCGAAATCGGGCCGTAGTCGTTACTAAAAACGTATGGAGTGGTCGAAGTCTGGCCGACGTCGTACCGACATCTGAACGATTTCGGAATGTAAGTCGAGGGAAATTCTGAAGGAAATTTCTACCCGTCCTTACGAAATCGGACCGATATGTTACCAAATTCGGTTGTTCTTGCCAATGCGTCGTACCGATTTTTGCTCGAAGTCTTTAGGAAACTATTTTCCGATATCGGATCCCAAATCTGACCGAAATCGTTACTAAAGATGTCTGACCAACTCATCTGAGGGAAATCTAATGTACGACTTGTCGTACCGATGTCTGAATGATTGCTGACTACAAATCGCAGGAAAATCTGAAGATAAATTTAGTTGTTTCTTTAATAACATTTTGTTGTTACCTCTGACACAGTGTTTCGAAATCGTTGCGAACTCGATCAGATATGTCGGAACAAAATAAATAAAATTTCCCTTCAACGAGTCGTGCCAAATTCTATACGATATCTGTAAGAAGAATTCAGACAATGTGTCACTAGATGAGTGTTTTTTTTTCTGACAACAAATACGAAAGAGAAAAATTATTGCGATCTCTGATGATAATGTAATATGATGATAAGGTAGACAAACTCATCTACCACTTGAAAGTTATAGTTGTTAACATTCACGCAGCGCCCCAAACGAGCAGACTCTTTGTTCGTTGAAACATATAACCTGATTTTGTCCACATTTATCACTAGCCCCACTTCTGCCGACTGCTTCCCAATGCTTGAAAAGGCCGCAGTAACATCAACAGTCGTGTTTAATGTAGCCTTCCACATGATCATCTTTTATTATGATGTTAAAGAGATCGCATGACAGAATGTCGCCTTGTCTAAAGCCACGCTTGGTAGAATATAGCTTTGCCAGATTTTTGGCACATTCACTGAAGACTTCAGGTCGGTCACTGTCATCTCGCAAAGTCGTATCAGCTTAGCAGGGGTAGCAAACTCAGCCATATCTTCTTATAGTTTCTGTCGTATCTGTCTGTGAAATGCAGCTTTGGTGTTGTTTTTGTTTCTTCTCCAGAATTTGTCGTAAAGTGTTCGGTCGTGAGTTTACCAGGTCTAAGACCACATTGATAAGGTCCATTTAGGTTCTTTAAGATGGGTTATAGTCTTTCACATAACGCGTTCGACAGGACCTTGCATGAGATGGGTAAAATGCTGATCCCGCAATAGTTGGAGCAAATACTTGGATTGCCATTCAAAGGGAAAGGACATATGATACTCACAATCCAAATATGGGGCATGCATTTAAACAAAAGAACATGTACGTTGCCAGCTTATCCCCGTCATCGTTAAAAAGCTCTGCCGGCAGTCCATCGGCACACCAAGTTGTATTATTTATAAGCCATTCTGGCTCGGTGGTGGGCGATGTAATCCATCATGGTTATTTCGTCACTTATGCTGCCTTCAGGAACGAGTAGAGTACGAAAGTGTTCCCTCCATATTTGAAGCATACTCTGCGTGTCCCTGACCAGATTATCATCTCGGTGATCCCTGTTCCAAAACCTTTGCTTTTTACGTTTTAGTACAAATTTCGGGCTTCAGCTCTATTAGATATCGTTCCTTAATCGCACGTGTTACCATTGTCAGTAGTTTTTCCTTTTATGCAGCATCCATTTCATCAGATATTGCGTGACATTTCTCATAGTACCATGACTTGCCTAAAGCGTGGTTTTTTATAACCCAGTAATGTCGTTGCGGCAGTGGTCATAAAATTATGGAAATATGCTGCCACTATGTGTTGGGAACATCAGAATAAGGGCAGTTTGGTTTCAGAAATTAAGAGAGTTGGTTGGAGTAGGCATTGGCTATATCGGTGGTATGCATCGTTGTGATGTCTAGCTTCCTCTGTGTGATCAGTCACGTGCCCACCTTGGCAGCAATTAGGTGGTGATCTGATTACCTTCCAACGTCGATTACCTTCCAACGAATACCATGTGATTAATATGGTATCTTTCCTTTTGATCAAGGGATATCAAGGTTGCCTTGTGGACCTATGGAATCTGGTGCCATGTTCTTGCCGACTCGAAATTAACGAGTCTGATTCCTTTATCGGAGGTGTTATTGTGTAGACTGAATTTCTCGACTGCTGAACCAAGATCATCTTCCTGTCCTATTTTAGCATTAAAATCTGCCAGAAAAATTTGAATGTCATGACCGAGCAGCTATCATATATTTCGTCCAGGTGCTCATAGAATGCATCTTCATTGTTCTTGTCTTTGTTGTTGTTGTTGTAGCAGCATATGTGTCTGTTTGTTTATCCTGCGTCGTTGTTTTCTGCTGAACTTGTATCCAGGCCAAGGAAGGTAGCTACTTCCACTGGGTGGGTCCAAAGAGACCTGGGAACAAGGAGAGTTGGATTGGCTGGGCAGTTAAAGAGGTGTAGCGTGTCGTGTGGTCCTTGGTTGCAGGCTGGGCAGACGTTCGACGTATTGCCGTCAATTCTTGCCCAATATGAATTGAGGCGGCTACACCATCCGGATCTTAGTTGGGCCAAAACAACTCTCGTCTGCCGCGGTAAAACCTCTTCTTCCGAAGCCACTGATGGAGGGTGATCTCCGAGCACGACATTCACTCTATAGTTGTTTACTGCTTCCAAGACTTCGTCTGAGTGAATGTCTGCTAATCCTGCTTGATATGCGCTTTGATCTAGAGGCTCTCTCTTGTAGCGCTGGATCTCACGCTCTAGATCATGAAGGTCTTTCCTGACCTGCCTGGGGGGAGGGAGCCTATCCATAAGGTGGTGGTTGGGATGGCTGGTCCGATAACAAACAAGCAGGTACTGCTTCGACAAAAGGAAATTATGTCGTCGCACGGGAATGACCTTCGTCTCCTCATGTAGGTGATCCACAGATGACATGAGGAGGCACCCTGTCGCAGTTCTCAGGGCGGCATTTTGGCATATCTGCAGGTTCTTCCACTGCGTCTCTCTCACGTTCGGTGACCACACTGGAGCTGCGTAGTTCACCACAGACCGACCTATCGCTTTGTAAGAGGTCAACAAGGTTTCTTTGTCGGTTCCCCAATAGCTGCCGGCAAGCGACTTGAGGACCTTGTTCCTACTTCTCATCTTATTGCAGATAGCTGTGGCGTGCGCGTAGAATCTGAGCAGACTATCAAATGTGACACCAAGGACCTTGGGGTGGTTGGTGGTCGGAATTGTTGTGCCATCGACTATCACATTGAGCTGCTCCTTCACTTGCGCTGTCCATGCGGTGAAATTTTCATCTTGTCTTTGTCTTTCGTCGTGGCGTGTAAAGAAATCAGTGTAATGTAAAAATATTTCGCCTTGGTGCGGATAGTGGCTATTCGGTCACTTACGGGGTTAAACCGCGAGACCAAGTGTTGAAGTCTCTTGCCGACTATAAAACCAAATCCAAATTCGTGTCTTTCTGCAGGGCAGCTGTAAAAGATGTCACAGTTCTTTCGTCGTGTGCATCCCTGTCTCGTCAATCTCATTTCCTGTATGGCGGTGATGTCAGCCTTGTATTTGTCGAGGACTTCCGCCAATTGGATAGAGGCTCTATCTCTGAAAAGAGTTCGGACATTCCAGGTGCATATCCTTAAATCATGGTCCTTATATCGATTGCGGGGGTCGTCAACATTTTAGGGGTTCCTGTATTTTATTTTCTTCGTCGTTTCATAATTTTTTCTTATTCAAGGAGAGTGGCTTATCAAACCACTGCGCCTGATCCTAGTTTCCTGTGTTTTAGTGTTTCATCAGCGCTAAAGAAATCCTTAAATTTTCTGTTCAACTTAAATATTGCCCATCATTTATCACTCACACTCGAAAAAAATTCTCGATAACGAAATGATGTTTTTGCAACCAGGAAGATGGATAACATTATATGACTGACAGACTAGCTGGCTGTGCCAAACACACGCTCTACCTCCTTCTGTCACAAAATATATAAAAAGTGGCAAAAATACATAAGCAAGACAGATGAGGATTTCAATATCCAACTGGATACAGTGACAGTTTTAACAATCCGCCAATAATGCCGAACTCTTCCTCTCACTCCTCCCCTTTGCACGACGAAAACTTAAATAAAGGAAATCTTATATATAATCTGAAAGACAATAGAAAAACAAAAAAACACAGCACAACATCTCTTTGTTTTCCCCCAGAAAATGTCAATAAACCATAAATAGAATAGAGTAAGAACAAATGAAAATATACACCAAATAATGCGAACAACAAATGCGGAAACACAAAAAAGGATAAAGAAAGAGAGCGTCATACGACGAGCGTCAACAACGAATTCAGCTGTTGACAAGTTAAGCTAAAATCGATTTGTTTTCAATTTACAATAAAATCAACAACCAACGGGTTAAACAAAAAAAGTGACAGCACTGATTCTGGGTCTTTTTCGATGTTCTGAGTGTGCAGAATTAATAAACAAATATTTGTTAAGGGAAAATATTGCAAATTCGTCATGAAATTGTCAATTCAAATTTGGTGCAAAATGTCCCGAAGAAAATAAATAAATATGGAAAGCATATATTTGCCAAATTTGTTCTCTTTTAGATATTTAACTGTATGGAATATGCACGATGTGGTATGGACTACAGCAGCTATTCTTTAAACACCTATGGTGATGACCTTTTTTGAAAAGAGATATTTAAGGCCTTGTTTTGTAAGTGAGAGCGGAAGGACTTGCCTTCCAACGACACCCTATGTTATATGGTATGAAAGTGGTAATGCAAAGGGAAGCCCTACTGACTGCTCTTGAATTCGTCTATAAGGCCTTCTGAGTCCTTGCTTCCGATGATGGGTAGGTTAATACCATAATTTCTAAAATATAACGGAATGTTTGATTTTAAACATATCTATATAATTATTAGGTCTTTACATTCAATCGAGATTCTACTGAATTACAAAATTTTTCCTACATCAACATCTAATTTGAGTTTTCTGATCGTTATAAATTTAGTCTAAGAGTTCCTCTTTAAAATCGTCATTTAAAACCATCCCCCTCCCCACCCATTGAGCTTTAGAGTAATTTACTCACAGCAGCAGCCTTATATCTTTGAAATCTTTATTGTTATACCGTATCATTATGAGCTTTCCGATGCACTTAGATCCTTTTTTAAGTTGATTATGCCACATTGTCGCAAGAGAGAGGGAGAGAGAAAAAAAGAAACTTTGTGAACTTTTTCCAAAGGAATAATCTCACACAGTACAGCCTTAATACTCGTTGACGTGTACACAGACATTGTGTATGATGACACTATGCAAAATAGACTAAGCAACAGAGGTTGCGGGGGTTGTCTTGTAAGTGTATTAAATAATGTACATTCATACATATATATTCGTCGTCTTCACTATACATAAAGTGGAGACCTGCATATCCTACACCGTTAAATACTCGTACCATCTTCATTTTTTAGCCTCACTGGTGTTAAAGTGTGATAGCAATAAAGTGTACTGAAGAAAAAGAAGAAATGCATTTCTTGCTCCGCTCTTACTCTTATTCGTTTGCTCTCCCTTTGCCTACTTGCCGCTGCAGCAGGCTATCATTAAGAAGGATTTTTACTCTATTCCACGAATGTCTTAATGTCTTGTTGCAGCATAAACACGTTCCACGCTATTCTGGGTGAAAATAAGAGATAGAACACGTTGCGGGTACGTGCTAAAGTTTATGACTAGCATGATTTTTATTTCAGTGTGAAATATGTTGAGCAACGATTTTGGTGGCGTCATTATTACCCATGTTCTCCCTAAATGTAGACCCAGAGCAAAGTAACTGATTTGTGGCACATTAAAATATAATTACAGAGTTGAAGGAGAGCAAGGAACGAGTGGTGATAAGGTAATACAATTAATAGTAATATGTGTGTAAGGATAATAATCGAAATATGTACACTTATGTTTTATTGGTTTACATTGAGAGAGAGAGAGAGAGAGAGAGAGCGAGTTCGAAAATATAATCTCGGTAACAATTTAGATAATCAATTTTTATTAGTCATAAAACTCTTTTTGGGTATATGGTATAACATTATTCGTTGTGTAGAATTTGGAACCACAACTTAAGCTGTTGTAAGATCATTCAACTTTCTATTTGAGTTATCTATTGTGGGGCAAATTGTGAATAACACTGATTTGTCGAAATGCATAACATTCCGTCAATTGGCACAACTCTTATAATCTATGTTGTTGTTGTTGTTGTTGTAACAGCTACACCTATTTTCAATTTATCGGCACTCGATCGGGCATGTAATCCGATTATCATACGATTATTATTGGCAACATTGTTTCGTTGCTTTGCAGATAACAAGGTTTGTGTCAAGATTTGTTAGATGTTGTTGTGAGTTTTAACCGCCAAATTGTTGCAAAGATGGCGCCAGCTGTTTTTGTTGATCCTATTTTACGATGTTGATAAATCTTTTGCTTTTTCCTTGGTCATTGGTCATTGCGCAAGTATTTGAATAGTAATTTTTCATCGATCTTGATTTGGCCAGTGCCCTGGCCGAGAATCGAACCCGGTACCTTTGGATTACTTATCTACGTTGCTTCCAATGAGCTTCCTATCAAATGTTTTGGTTACACTACATGAGATCGCCTACTGTAACAGGAAGGAAAATATAGTGGAAAACTTTCTCCTCCAGCAGCAGCAGCAGCAACATAAATTCATCCAACAATAGCCGCACGTAGAAAAGAATTCGAATCTCTTTGGTCTTTTGCGCTAGTTTGTCGGTATACAGCTCATAGTTCATTTGACGACGGTACTCGCCGTTAACGATGATGAGTCCAAATATTTTGCAAAGTAGTTTTCTCTCGAAGACTCCCACAATAGATTGATCTGCTTGTTCAATTATCCACAATTACTATATTCTGCGCTGTAGAGCATGTCTGGATCTTTGTTCGTGGAGAGAGGACTTTTTCATTAAATCACTTGCTTAGCGCATAGAAGCAACTTGTTTTCCAGGCTGATATTATCATGTTTTTTACGGCAGAGCCAACGTAGACAAAATCTTCTACCAATTCGAAGTTATAGTTGGCAATGTTCATGCAGCGCCCCACACGAGTAGACTCTTTGTTCGTTGAAACAAATAACTTAGATTTGACCTCATTTATCACCAGACCTACTTCTGTCGACTGCTGCGCAATGCTTGAAAAGGGCGCAGTAACATAACGTACGCCTCGGACAATTATATCTGTATCATCGGCATGAGCGAGCAGCATGGGGCTTGTATTAAAGACGATACCAGTATCGTGTTCACTGCAGCATTTCGCATAATCATCTCTATTATGATGTTAACGAGATCGTATGACAGACTACCGCCATGTCTAAAGCCTCGCTAGGTTAAAAATGGCTCTGTCAGATTTTTGGCAATTTTCGCTGAAGACTTCGTGTCAGTCAGGTTGTGAATATCTGGTTGGTCGTGGATTAACCAGGGCTAACGCCACACTAATAAGGTGAGATGGGTAAAAGGCTAATCTCGCGGTAGTTGGTGGACAAGCTTAGATTGATTTTCTAAAGCACAGGACATAGAACACTCGATTCCAAACATCGGGCATACATTGCTGTAGGCATATTGTGCTTATGAGCTGGTGCACACACGTTGCTAGCTTATCTCCAGCTAGCTCTGCCAGCAGTCTATTGGCTCCCGCAGATTTATTGTTTTAAGTTGTGTAATCGACGTGCAGAGCTCCTTTGGCTCAGTGGTGGACAATCTACTACGTCAACGATGGTTAGCGTGATTTCGCCTCTTATGCTGCTTTCGGCAACGAGCAGAGTACGAAAAGCACATTCTGCGTGTCCGTGACCAGATTTCCATCTCTGTCCTTACAGGTGGGGATCACTGTTTCAAAACCTTTGCATTTAATATTTGGTAGAACTATTAGGCTTCATCTCTATACCCGTACTTTTTGATATCCTGACGCTCTCTTTCCTTCCATACACGCTATTTGCGCTTGAAGAGGCGTTTCATCTCCCTACACTTCTCATTATATTGTTTCGTCACCGGACGCTTTACCATTGATTGCAGTATTGCCTTGTATACAGCATCCATTTGATCAGACATTAGGTGACCTTCCTCTTCGTATCAGGGCGTGTTTTTTCATAACCCAGTTTGGACGTTGCGACAGTGGTCATAGAAATCACAATATGCTGCCACTGTATGTCGGGAACACCAGAACTAAGGTGGTTTTTTTGGAGTAATTGAGAGAGTTGGAGTTGCAGTAGGCATAGGCTATCTCGGTGGTATGCAGCTTCGTGATGTCTAGCTTTCTTTACGTTTGGTTACGAGTGTTCTTACTACTTTATTGGCTGTAACTAGGTGGTGATCCGAGTCAATTTTTGCACCGCGCATCGGACGCACGTTCATAGCAATTAAAACATGGCTTCCATTGATTACCACATGATCAATCTAGTTTCTTGTCTTTTGATCAGGTGACATCTAGGTTGCCTTGTGAATATCTTTATGCGATAATTTCGTTCCACCGGAGGTGTTTTGTAGACCGAATTTCCGACCTCTGAACCAAGTATATATTTTCCAAACGCTCATAGAATGTATCTTTGATGTCCTCGTCTTTGTCTTTCTCGGGGCGTGCACACACATCAGCGCGATGCGAATAGTGGCTATTCGGTCACTTACAGGGTAAAATCGCGAGACCAGTTGTCTAAGTCTTTTGCCGACTATGAAACCACATCCAAATTCGTGTCTTTCTGCATGGCAGCTGTAAAAGATGTCACAGTTCTTTCGTCAAGTGCATCCCTGTCCCGTCCACTGCATTTCCTGTATATCGGTTATGTCAGCCTTGTATTTATCAAGGACATCCGTCAATTGGATAGAGGCACCATCTCTGTAGGGAGTTTTGACATTTCGGGTGGACATTGATCATGGTCCTTATAACGATTGCGGTGGTCATCAACATTTGGGAAGGATTCTTGTTTTTTCTTTTCTTCCTATTTTCATAATAGATTTGTTTATTTAAGTCTCGACTAGCCATTTAAATGAATTTGTCCAGTCCTCAATCTTAAACTGCTATCAATCGTAAATCTCAATCTCTCCTCACTATATTCCTTAGCCTATGAATAAAAGTTCATACAAGTCAAAATCATAACTTACAATGATTAACACAAAATTTACAAATTGTCCATTATTCTTTTTACTACACACGTTAAGATATCGCATTTAAACGATAGTTGAACAAAGTATTTTGTGTGCTGTTTAAAATATGCATTGTTTACACTATCTCGCCCATTACTTGATATTGTTGTAGCTATCATCAATATTACCCGCCCACCAATTGGCTGGCCCCGTTCTCTTATCACACTTAGTATGTATGTTTTTACCACTAACATATTCCTTTCCTCTACATACATTTTGTCATGTACTTGCCCCGTGGATGTGTGTATGTGTACTTGTTTCATGAATGTGAAATGAGTAGTACTCATGTATCATAAGTACGTGTTGTAGTAAAAGTACATGGGTTGTACTCGTATGAAAGGAAAAAAGGAAAAAAACGCGTATTTTGTATATGTAAACTTCAATAACATTTTTCAACATAGTCTTCTTTGAGCCTATTTTAATTAGTATTGAAAATGGAGAGAGAGAAAAGAGAGACGTCCATAGCATAATGGTTACACTCGACTATAGTAGATATTATAGATGCTATAATTATGTAAAATTCGTAACATGTCGGTGGTCACCTTTGTGTATGTTGGCACAAACCACTGAAAAATTTACTACTCAAACTTCTAAAGTGTACATAAAAGATGATCTATTAAACCTAAAGCTCTATTTAAGGATCCGCATGCCTACATGGCGCAATGTTGAGTAACCAAAGTGGCATGCAACCACCGATGCGTCTTAGAAAGTAGGTAACAGAAGTTACTGAAGCTCAACACAGAAACCCTCTTAGTGGCTTTGGCAGGCCCAAGAAACTAGGATCCGGGCCGGTGGCTTAATAAGCCACTCTCCTTTAACAAAAACACGAAGTCCCCCTCAAACGATATAAGAACCATGATTTAAGGATATGCACCCGGAACGTCCGAACTCAGAGATGGTGCCTCTATCCAACTGGCGGATGCCCTCGAAAAAAAACAAGGCGATATAACCGCCATATATGAAATGAGAAGATGGTTGGGACAGGGATGCACACGACGAAAGAACTGTGACTTCTTTTATAGCTCCCATGCAGAAAGTCACGAATTTGTAGGTGGATTCATAGTCGGCAAGAGACTTTGACATTTGGTCTCGAGACCGAGTAGCCAGTATTCTCATCGGGGCGAAATATTTTTACATTAGGCATTCTATGAGCACATGGCGGAGATGTTTGACCGCTGCCCTGCATATGACATTAAAATTATTCTGGGAGATGTTAAATAGGAAGGAAAGATGCTCTTGAGAAGATGCTCGGAAAGTTCAGTCTACACAACAACACCTCCGATAACGAAATCAAACTAGTTAACTTCGACTCGGTAAGAAACATGATTGAAACATGAAACATGATAACCTGGATATTTCCCGATCAAAATACAACAAATCAGATTGATCACGTGGTAAGGTATGTCTTAAGCGTTATGGACGTGCTTGTGATGCGCGGTGCAAATATTGACACGGATCACCACCTAGTTGCAGTCAAGTTACGCACACGATTAAGTAGTGCTAAAAACACTCGTAATCAAACGCAAAGGAAGCTAGACATCACAAAGCTGCATACCTCTGAGATAGCCAATGCCTACTCCAACCAACTCTCTCAATTACTCCAAGCAAAACCCCCTAGTTCTGATGTTCCCGACATACAGTGGCAGCATATTACGAATTCTATGACCACTGCCGCAACGACCGTACTGGGTTATGAAAAACCGCGCTCAGACAATTATGACGATTATGAATGTCGCGAAATGTCTAAGGAAATGGATGTTGCATACAAGGCAAAACTGCAGCCAAAGGCGACGCATGCGGTGACGGAGCGTTATATTGAGAAGAGGAGGGAGATGATATGCCTGCTCGGGCGGATAAACCGTATGTAGAAGAAACGAGAGAGCCAGGATATCGAAAACTACAGGGATAGAAGTGAAGCCCAAAAGTTCTACCAAAAGATAAAAAGCTATGGTTTTGGAAAAGGGATCCCCACCTGTGAGGACAGAGACGGAAATCTGGTGACGGAAACTCAGAGTGTGCTGCAAATATAAAGGGAACATTTTCGATCTCTACTCGTTCCCGAAGGCAACATAAGTGACGAAATCACACCGAAATCACACCCAACTGTAAGGACAGAGACGGAAATCTGGTCACGGAAACTCAGAGTGTGCTGCAAATATAAAGGGAACATTTTCGATCTCTACTCGTTCCCGAAGGCAACATAAGTGACGAAATCACACCAATCATCGACGACGGAGTAGATTATCCACCACCACTGAGCCAAAACGAAATCAGCACGGCAATCGCAAGGCCTAAAAATAATGAAACTTCGGAAGCCGATGAATTGCCAGCAGAGCTTTTTAAAGCCGGCGGCGATGAGCTGACAATATGCATGCAGCTCATAAACACGATTTGGCTCAAGGAATGCATGGCCGATGATTGGATTCGAGTGTTCTATGTCCCGTGCTTAAGAAAGGCGATCCAATTGCCTTTACCAACTATCGCGGGATTAGACTTTTACCCATCGCATACAAGGTCCTGTCTAGTGTGTTATGTGAAAGACGAACCTGATTAGACCTCATCACTGTGGCTTTAGACCTGGTAACGACCGACCAGATATTTACACTACGACAAATCCTGGAGATGACACAAGAAATGCAGATCGACACATACCATCTGTTCATCGAATACAAAGCTGCATTCGACAGTCTGATACGACAGAAATTGTTAGATGCTATGGCTGAATTTAGTATCTCGCGAACGTAATACAACTTTGCGAGATGACACTGACTGACACGAAGTCCTTAGTGAAAATTTCCAAAAATCTGGCCATTTTCTACCAAGCGAGGTCTAATATAAGACGATAGTCTTGCGTCTTGCGATGTCTTTAACATCGTAATTGAGATGATCATGCGGAAGACTGCAGTAAACAGAAATGATACCAACTTCATCAAAAAGCCACTTGCAGCTCGCTTATGCCGATGATATAGATATCATTGACCGAGAACTGCGTGATGTTACTGCGGCCTTTTTAGGCATTGAAAAGCAGTCGGCATTAGTGGGTCTGGTGATAAAAAAAAGGAAATGTCATCTGTTTTAACGAACAAAGTGTCTACTCGTTTGGAACGTTGAGTCAACTTTGAGAACTATTACTTTGAAGTGGTAGATGATTTTGTCTAACTTGGTTCCGTCGTAAACAAAAATATTAATGTCTGCCCGAAAATCACTGGACGTGTATTGATCGCAAATTGCTGCTTCTATGCGCTATGCAAGAAAATTAATGACAATGCCCTCTCCCGACAAACAAAGTTCAAACTCTATAAGGCACTGATTCTACCTATCTTGTTCTACAGCGCAGAATGACACAAGCGGATCAATTTAGTCTGGAAGTCTCCGGGGAATAAATTCTTTGCAAAATATTTGGACTCATTATCGTTAACGACGAGTACCGTCGTCGACTAAACCATGAGCTATATAAGCTGTATACCGACATTGACATTGTCACGCGCGTTCAAATAGAAGCCAGCGTTTGGTCACGTTGTACAAATGGATGATGCTCAAGCTAAAAAAGCCAACGGCAATAAACTCAATGGATGGCGCTGAAGGGGTGTGGCCAAAACTTCTTTGGATGGACCAGGTGAAAGAGCTGTCATTTAAACTTGGTATGACCAACTATCTACGGAACGCAAAAAGAACCTAAAGCGCTTGAAATTCTTTTCTACGTTCGGCTACTATTGCTACTATTGCATATAACAAGAAGAATCTTCTACTTTATTCCAAAAAAAAAAACACTCTCTGGTCGTTCTCACGTGAATGCACATAACTATTATTGAAACATACATACTCGTGGATAAATACACTGCTGAAATAACAAAATACTGAAAATAAAAAGTGACTGCATCCCAACATGTCGATTCATATTGCTTTATTGCTACCATCCGTTTCCGCTGTCCAAACATTTGCAAGCACATGCTTGTACAATGCACAAATGTTAACACAAGAATTGGAATCAATTTAAGATATCTCTCCCTTGTATCCTTGTTCATTATACACCAACACACTCACGCACACTTGTAAAAATGATTGCTTACATTGAGACAGAATTTATATTGAAAACTTTACCCAATACTCCACCTTCAACGAAATTCTTTTTGTTCTTCATGTACGAGGAAACTTGATACGAACGACGTCCCACACACATTGAAAATACATTTGCTTGGTGTAAATGTTCGCTCTTTTCGGATGCTAAAAAAAAATTTCACTTTTTTCACGTACAGAGTATAAATTTACCATGCTTTAAATTTCAGACGAATTGAATTTTAATAATGGCAATATCCTGGCCAAGGGTATACTCGAGTGTAAGTAGTAACACCCTGTGCCCGCTCGCCAGTCCCTGCCACACGTCAGCGATTGCTTGCTCCGAAAGTTCAATTGCTAGATTTGATGATAAGCAATAAAATATGTTGAAGGAGCAAATTGAACGTTATAGCAGAGTGATTTTATTGATTGTCGATGTGCTCCGTTTTTTTGCTTTTTTTGGTTTCTTCTTGGATAACAAACAGACAATCAAATCAGAGCCTAGGTAATAAGGCTGCTGATGATGATGATGATGACGACAACTATGCTGTTGATAGATGGATGAACAGATGAATGCGTTACGATGAATAGCAAGCCAACGACCTTGTTCACACGCAGTTAGTTGTGTTTATTAGGGTCCTAGTTAATCATGATGAGGAGAGTGCTGTGTTTTAGGTGTGTAAGCATATTCATGTTGCACATGGCCCTCGATGGCATCCTTCGTATGTATTCGCTATATGTGACATACAAGTACAGGGCATTATATTTGTAACATTTTGTATGGAAGTGAATCTGCAACTAGGCAGTGAGTAGTAGGATGAAAATCACATATTGTACCTAGGCAACTTAATGAGGCTTGCATGGAATGGGCTTAGGGTATATATGTACAAAGGTTTAATTTACTGGGGAATATCAAAATGTAAATTAGTAGCACGCAGTAGAGTATTGAGCATGCAGAACCGGTGATAGGCTAGCTAGTGTTGGTAAATATGGCCTTAATGTGGTAACACAGAACACAATCTGTTGCACTTGATCATAACAGCTAACGCCAAGCGCGTAAAACGCAAAGTATATGGGAATTGCAAGAGGATGGCCAGACAAATTCAATACGTCGATGTTCTTCCGTAGATATGTGGGAATACTTAGGTGACACTTCTTTGTGGGATTATATAGAAAAATGTCATAAGCGCTTCGATCTTCGGCGCTTCTTCTCTAGTTAATCACACTAATTTATGCAAGGTTCTCAGTATTCTGGTGTTACCAACGAAGTTTTGGTCGCCCTCTACTGCGCCTTTTTTGTCGAAGACTTTTCGAGCTGAAGCATTTTCGTCCATGCGTACAACATGACCGGCCGTGGCATAGTGGTTAGAACACGCGACTACCATGCGGGAGATCCCGGGTTCAATTTCTGCTTCCAGTCATCTACATTTTACTTTCAATGCCGGCCACCTCGTTGTTGTCGACGGCAACGTCGCAGTATTGTGTCGATTTAGTCGGCATGTCTAGTAAATGCTTCTCAGACAGAGACGTTCGCATTCATCGATAAACAAGTAGGTGCCGTTAGTTGTGAATATAAAATTAGAAAGCGTGTTAAATCACAGCAACGCGAGAAGCTATCCCATACCTCATTCATGGGCTGTAAAGGGAAATTACGTTTTTTTTTTTGTAAGTACAACATAACCTAGCCAACGCAACCGCTGCACCTTAATACGCCTGACCACTTCAATGTCAGTGTACTGCTCGTATAGCTCATGATTCATACAACATCGATACTCTGCTTAGTCCCGTAATAGCATTTATGAGCAAGCAGGATCCTTCTCTGGATCTCGAGGCTGACATTATTTGTTTTGTTGATGGCGGAGCCTAGATAGATGAAATTATCTACCACCTCGAACTTATAATTGTCACGCAGTTTCCCAAACGAGTAGATTCTTTATTCGTTGAAACTAATAACTTCGTTATGTCCTCATTCACTATTAGACACATTTGCGCTAATTCCTTCTGTATACCTGAGAAGACTGCAGTGACATCCCGCAATTTTCGACCGATAGTGTCTATGTCATCAGCGTACGCTAGTAGCATGTGGCTTTTGTTGAATATCGTGCCACTCGTATTTACTGCAGCTTTTCTCATTATCATCTCCATCACTATATTGTAGAGGTCGCGCGATAGGCCGTCGTCTTGTTTAAGGCCTCGCCTGGTATAGAATGGCTCCGTAAAGGACCTTACGCCAATCTTCACTGAAAACTTCGTGTCAGTCACCGTCATTCCGCAAAAGCGTATCAGCTTCGCTGGAATACCAAACTCAGCCTTGGCTTCGAGTAATTTCTGCCGTATCGGGCTGTCGAAGGCAGCTTTATCGTCGACGAAAAGATGGATTTCCAGGATTTTTCGAAGTGTAAATATCTGGTCAGTTGTTGATGTACCAGATCTAAAGCCACACTGATAAGGTCCGATCAGGTTGGATAACACTGGCTTTAGTCTTTCACATAGCACACTTGATAGGACCTTATATGTGATGGGTAAAAGGCTGATTCCTCGGTAGTTAGATCACACACTTCGGTCACCTTTTTTCAGCACAGGACTTAAACGCTTAGTTTTTAATCATCGGCCTTGCACTCGTTAAGCCAAACAGTGCGTAGGACCTGGTGCGTGCTCGATATCAGCTCCTAGCCACCGGACATAAAGAGCCCTACCGGAAGTCCATCGGCTCCGGCTGCTTTATTGCTCTTCTTACCTAGGCTTGACTTGGTGTTGGGCAATCTAAGCTGTCGACGAAAATTGGCGTGATATCTTCACGTGAGCTGCCTTCTGGAACCAGCAGTTGCTAGAAGTGTTCTCTCCATTTATGCAGCACACTCTGCGTATCTGTAACCAGATTTCCATCCTTACAGGAGGGAAGCTGTCCTTGTGCTGTTCCCTAACAGCATCCTGTTCCTAAGCCGCTATGCGACATTCTTCACCGTACCAGGATTCGCCTGAGCCACTTTGTATCGGGAACGTCAGAAGTAGTGGCGTTGTGTCGTTGAAGTTGGGTGTGCTGGTTAGAGAAGGGAGTGCATAGCTCTGGGGCTTGCAGCTTCGCAATTTCCAGCTTTCTTTGTGTCGTCTGTTAGCACTCGCGTTGCGGCCGACCGACATGGTATACCACCAAACAACACACACAGCATCAGCGGACAGCAACGCAAAGGCTGTCGTAACGCATACAATACCACCACACAATAGCATCAACGGTCAGTCGTACAAAAATTCTTTTAAATTGCGGCGTTCAGTGCGAGGTTTCGGAGTGTTTCGCCATCGCAATTACCGCAACACTATTAATTATGTTGATATGTGTATTGGGCTTAGCACCTGCCATACAATGGAAATAGTGATCAACACTATATAGATTAGTGTTAAAGGGAAGACGGCCGTATAAAGATTTGTAGAACACCCGATTATCCCGTGGGAGATCCAGGGATCAATTTCTGTATCAGTAATCTAGATTTGTTTGTTCATCGGCTGGAATAAGGTTTTATTTGAGTGAGTAGTAGAATATTGGGACCGGCCGTGGCATAGTGGTTAGAACACGCGACTACCATGCGGGAGATCGCAGGTTCAAACCTGGCTCCAGGCATCTTAAAAGAAAAAAATAAATAAAATTTTCTTTCATTGTCGGCTCCCCTCGAATGTTGTTTGACAGCAACTTCGCAGTATTAAGCGTCGATTCAATCGTCGTGTCTAGTAAGAGCTTCTCAAAACAGTGACGTTCGCATTCGTCGATAAATAAGTAGGTGCCGTTAGTTGTGAATCTAAAAATAGAAAGCGTGTTATTTCACAACAACGCGATAAGCTATCCCATACCTCATTCATGGGGTGCAAAGGGAAATTAAGTTTTTTAAGTAAGTAGAATATTGTGAAAGTCAGAGCTTTAAAACGTGAGTTGTATTTTCACTAACACAGTACAACACATGATTTTGGGACTCAATTCTGAGAATTACACGTGAAAGTAATACCAAAAATTAGAACTTCTGCATCAATCGTTTTGTCAAGTTGGCTGCAATTCTCCGAATTGAGTCCCAAATCAAAGCGCTGAAAAATGTTGTACTACGGTAATTTTTACCTCACTTTATTGCGTGCAATATCTAACGCTGTCAACGTTACCATATGGTAACAGTCGTCACTATTGGGTTAAGTGTAGGTATTATAAAGTTTATCAAACTAATGCATTGATTTTATTTTGCATATTTTATGCAAACTCTCCCATTTTGCCAATATACATATGTTTCTAACTACATTCGTACATACACGTATCTATGTATGTACATTTCTCTAGACTTGTATAACATTGCAATTTCTTCTGTTTTTTTTTTTTGCCAAAACCACAAGATCCCATGTGCTATAAAGTCAATCTTATACATAATGGTTTAATAACCTTGTAATTCGTTTAATTATAAGTGATAACTGCATCTAATAGAAGAGCAAAAGAAAGTATCTTCGTATCGTTCTATATTGTTGTTACACAGATGCTATTCTGTGGATACATTAATTGCTAACATTCCACATGGAATTAGTGCAGCAATGAAAACTTTTTCTAATAACGCTCTGTTGTAGTCTGGTAGTCAGTCAGTTTTTAAGGTTGGCCGATAATTACGTTAATATCCGGTAACTAGTACTAACACTAAACTGAAATCATGTGTGTGTAGTTGTAAGAGAGCATTTAAAAATTTAAATGAAGTTTGATGATGACGATGATGTTGATCTTGACTGCAGCATCTCCGCTATAAAAGAGTCTTGTTGGTGTGTTGTCTGACTGTGTGTTAACCCTTAGGTATGGCATAGGGCCGTAGGATAAGTTCATTTGGTGACAAAAGAGGGATATACACCGATTCCAAACAAAGATTCCAAATAGCGTTAGAACTGTTTGGATTTATTGCATTCACTATCCACTTGGTAGTCTAAAAAAACTGACAGTTCCCAGGTGATTCGCTCGCGTTCATATACTACAATATTCAAATATTTACATATAAATATAAAGTTTCAAATATTTAAATATTCTTTTTATTTGGCAACAGCAACAGAAATTCATCTAACAGTAGTCGCACGTAGAATAGAATTCCAAGCGCTTCGGTCTTTTGCGCTCCGTAGAAAGTTCGACACACCAAGTTCAGATAACATATCTTTCACCTGGTCCATTCAACAAAGTTTTGGTCGCCCCTCCTGCGCCGACAATCAAATTTATTGCCGAAGACATTTCGAGCTGAAGCATTTTCAACCATTTATACAACGTATCCAAGGCAGCCCATTAGGTATATTTTTGAACGCGCTTTACGATGTCGTTATATTTCTCATACAGCTTTTAGTTCATTCGACGAAGGAACTCGCCGTTAACGATAATGGGTCCATATCATTACCATATTTTGTCATTACCTAGGATTATGAGCTATAGAGCAAGACAGATAGGACCAGTGTCTGGTAAAGTTAGATCTTTGTTCGTCGAGAGAGGGCTTGGTCATTAAATCGTTAGCTTAACGCATAGTTACAGCGGTTTGCGATCAATACTCGTCTCTTGATTTCTAGTACGACATTATTATTTTGTTTATGGCGGAGACAAGGTAGATAATATCATCTACCACTTCAAAGTTATAGTTGTCAACATTCACGCAACGTCACAGACGATTAGACTCTATGTCCTTTTAAGAAATGCCTTAGTTTTGTCCTCAATTATAAGCAAAACCACTTCTGCCGAATGCTTATTAATACTTAAAAAGGTCGCAGTAATTTCCCTTAGTCCTCAGCCAATTATATCTGTATCATCGGCATACGCGAGCTACATGCGATTTTTATTAAAAATGGTACCAGTCACGTTTACTGCAGACTTCCGCATGACGAGAACGCATGACAGACTGTCGCCTTGTTTAAAGTCTCGCTTGGTTGAAAATGACTCTGGAAGATTTTTGCCTATTTTCATTGACAACTTCGTGTCGGTCAGTGCCATCCCTCAAAGTCGTATCAGATTCGCGGGGATACGAAACTTAGCCATAGCATTTAATAGTTTTGTCGTATCGGACTGTCGATTGCAGCTTTTTAGTCGATGAACAGATGGTAAGTGTCGATGACGATTTGTGTCTAAGATTTGGCGTAGCGTGAATATCTGGTCGGTCGTAGTTGTACCATATCTAATGCCACACTGCTATGTTCCTATCAGGCTTTAGTCGTTACCAAACACACTAGGCATACACTTTTTTCTCCTGAAGAGGTATTTCATCTCCCTCTTCTTCTCATTATATCCTACCGTCAAAGTGGCTGCAGTTTTTCCTTGGCTTTAAGCGGGAATCTGGTTCCACTTACTAACTTGTTGCTTGCCTACGCGAAGCTAACTAGGCTGTATTCGTTACCGGAGGTGTTGTTGCGTAGACTAAATTTCCGACTGCTGAACCAAAAGCTTCATCCCTTCCTATTTAAGCATAAAAACCTTCCTTCTTTATGCGGGAATCTGATTCCACTCAACACCATGTTTCTTTCTAACGCAAAGCTTACTATTCTGAATTCGTTAAAGGAGCTGTTGTTGCGAAGCCTGAATTTCCGACTGCTGAACCAGCTGAACCGACTTGCCTTCATATTTTAGCATCAAAACCTTTCATTGGCCGAGCAACGGTGATATATTTCCTCCAGGCGCTCATAGAATGCATCTTTAATGTCCTCGTCTTTGTCCTCTGTCGGGGGGTGTACACAAATCAGCGTGATGTAAGTATATTTCGCCTTGATGCGTATAGGGACCGGCCGTGGCATAGTGGTTAGAACACGCGACTACCATGCGGGAGATCGCAGGTTCAAACCTGGCTCCAGTCATCTTAAAAGAAAAAAAATAAATAAAAGTTTCTTTCATTGTCGGCTCCCCTCAAATGTTGTTTGACAGCAACTTCGCAGTATTAAGCGTCGATTCAATCGTCGTGTCTAGTAAGAGCTTCTCGAAACAGTGACGTTCGCATCGTCGATGAATAAGTAGGTGCCGTTAGTTGTGAATCTAAAAATAGAAAGCGTGTTAATTCACAACAACGCGAGAAGCTATCCCATATCTCATTCATGGGGTGTAAAGGCAAAATTAAGTAAGTTTAAGTATCCGCCAATTGAATAAAGTCACTACCTCGGTAGAGATAGAGAGTTCGGACATTTTAGGTGCATATCCTTAAATTATGGTCCTTATAATGTTTGCGGCGTCGCCAATATTTGGGGAGTTTCTTGTCTTTTCTTATCTTTCTGTTTCGATCGTAATTTCTAGGGCTGCCAAATCGACTAAGAGATCCATTCTTGTGAGCTTCAGTAACTACTGTTGCCTAACCCCTAAGACGCAGTGGTGGCAGCATACCATTTATGGTACTCAGCATTGAGCCTTCTCACATTTGTTACCACTGATCATTAGTTGCATGGGGAACATTTTATCTATCTGACGTTGTGAGCTGCTTTCAGATCCCAAAATGATTATTCCTATAACATTACAACATTTTTCAGCTCATTGATGTTAATCAAAAGAGCCTAAAACGTGACAAATTCCCCTAAACGACACTTACTAACTTCAAATGCATAATAAAAATATTATGGCATGTAACTTGACAAAACGAATGATATAGAATTTCTTATTTTTGGGGCTACTTTTACGTGCAGTTCTCAAAATTGAGTCCCAAAATCATGTGTTGCACTGAGTATGTGAATAACGATCAAAGAACTTATACTAATAAAATAAAAAAATAGATTTTTTCCGCATTTTTTTGATAAAAACTTCGGGTTCTGATGTTTTTCAAAATCATTGATTTTGTTCCGCAGAGTAAATAAATATTCAAATATTTGCTACATAAAAAAGTGATTTATTATATAATAAATTTGTCCCTACTTTTTGCAAGCGTATCTTAACCACGTCACACAAATCTTTGGACGGATGAGTGTTAAGGACTTACCACTTCTAAAAGGCAGATGTACGTACTAGTACGATTGTATATAGTATGTACATCTATCTGTATGTAGTATTTGTTCTATTTTGTGCGGTTTTTTGTTCCTTACCTTACTACTGGCTAACACTACTCGCAATACTTCAACGTGCTTGTAAATGGTAATGTAATTGCGTTTGCAGCGTTGTAGTTACATTCAAGCGCATCCCTTTCGCCCTGCATAAGTAATTGTGTTGTAGGTGGCTTAGCTGCAACCAGAGGACGAAGTTTGTATTTTCTTCCCCTCGTTTCTCTTAATTTTGTGGTTTCTTATATTACAATCCAAATGACTTCTTCGCTTTTCTTTATTTGGTTGTTATGTTCATTTCACTTTGGTAACGTTTGAGATTCTTGTTTTTTTTTTTTGCTGTTCTGCTGTCGTAGCTGTTTGTTCATTCCGTTTCTATTTCGTTGTTTTTGTGCAGCTTCACTCTCTTAATCAAAGGATTTCACGTCTGACTTGCACATTATGGTAATTTATCAGAATTGGTACTTTTTATACAAATCTACCCAGATACCATACTGTGCTGTGTACTTATACATAGATGTAAATAGATATATGTAGATTTGCATGAGTTTTTTTTCACACTGTGGGTTTATATGGACCATTTCTGTACAATTTGTATAGATTTTATGTTTAAATGACCAAATGTTCATCAGTTTTATAAATGTTGTCAGAAAACTATTTTTCTTGTCGCTTGTTGTTTGCACTTTGTTAAACAAAATGTTTTTAGTCTTCCAGTTTTATTTTCTGATTGTGGATTTGTTTTAAACGCGATTTAGGATTTTATGCCGACGACATTTGTATAGATTTATAAGTTGCCTGCCGTAAAGGAATATAACTTTAACTCAATTGAAGTGATGATTTTAGATAGTACTTCAATGACTTTTATTCCCTAGGCAATGCCACTGAACATCCGTTAAGTGCTACCAAATGTGAGAAGGCGCAATGTTGAGCAACCTACATGACATGACAACACCGATGCGTCTTAGGAAGTGGGTACAAGAAGTTACTGAAGCTCAACGCAAAGACGCTCTTTGTGTCTTTGCCAACCCCGTGAAACTAAGATCGGGCGGGATGGCCTAATAAGCCCATATCCTTAAATCAAAAAACAACAACAACACCTCCGATAACTGATATAGAATGGTTAGCTTCGCACCGGTAAGAAACGTGGTAGTGATATGGATATCTCCCGATCGAAATACAAGAAATCAGATTGATCACGTGGTAATCGATGAAGGCATGTTTCAAGTGTAATGGATGTGCGTGTAATACGCTGTGCAAATATAGACTCAGAACACCACCTAGTTGCAGCCAAGGTACGCACACGTTTGAGTAGTGTTTAAAACGCTCGTAACCAAACGCAAAGGAAGCTAGATATCACAAAGCTGCATATCACCGAGATAGCCAATGCATATTTCAACTAATTTTCTCAATTACTTCAAACAATTGCCCCTAATTCTGATGTTTCTCACATACATTGGCCGTACTAGGTTAAGAAATAAACGCTCAGACTAGTCTTGATTGTCGCGTAATGTCTAAGAAAAGGGTTGCTGCATACAAGGCAAAGCTGCAGCCAATAGTAATGCGAACAGGAGGGAGACGAAACGCCTGTTCAGGTGGAAAAAGAGTGTGTATAAGAAAAGAGATATTCGGGATATCGAAATATATAGTGATCGCTGAAAAGTTCAAAAGTCGTACCAAAGGGTTAAAAGCAAAGATTTTATAACACTTGTAAATACAGAGATGGAATTCTGGTCACGGCCACACAGAGTGTGCTGCAAATGTGGAGGTAAACTTTCGTACTCAGCTCATTGCCGACGACAGCATAAGTAACGAAATCACGCTTATCATCGTAGGGTGTCCACTAACGAGCCAATACGAGATCAGCACAATAATTGCACCGCTTAAAAACAATAAAGCTGCGGAAGCTGATGAACTGCCGACAGAGCTTTTTAAGACTGGCGGTGATTAGCTGGCAACGTGTATACACCAGTTTATAAACAAAACGATTTGGTTAAGAGATACATGTCTGATGATTGACATTTGGGTCCCCTATGTCCTGTGCTTAAGAAAGGCGATTCAAGTGTGTGCACCAATTATCGCGGAATCAGTCATTTAGCTATGCACACAAGGTCCTGTCGCGGGTGTTATGTAAAAGACTAAAGCTCATCAAATTTTGGAGAAGACCCAAGAAATGCAGATCGACACCTATTATCTTTTTATCAATTACAAAGCTGCTTATGACAGTCCGATATGACAGATACTATTAGATGCTATGCCTGAGTTTGGTAACCCCGTAAAGGTAATACGACTTTAATGGATGACATAGACCGACATGAAGTCTTAAGTGAAAATAGGCAAAAATCTGTCATTGTCATTGACTGAGGAATGGGGGGATGTTACTGCGGCCATTTTGTATTGTATTGCACTCATTGAAAATAAACTTGTATTTGGCCACTGGGCCTTTTTTCCCCCTTCGGATCATCAAATGTCGTCGCATTGTATGTGGAGCTTCCACTAAAAACCCCATCCTCCTCTTGATAGAGACTCAGGGTTGTTTAGCTACGATCATCTGTGGACTGCGTCCAATAGATACTTTGTAACCTCTCATCTAGACCAACCTTTTTCGCCTTAAAGGCATACTCCGAATTTTTTGCCACCTTCTTCCAATTTTCTTTTCCATGCAGCATTTTGCCCACTATATTCTCAGCAGTAACGGGTCTAATCTCCTGCTCCAATTTGATTTTCTCCTTCTGCCACCTACTGCATTTGAAGAACGTATGAACTGCGCCGTCAATATCTTCGTCTCCATACAATCAGCCATGGCTTTTACCTTTTCCTATTGCAAATAGGTATTTCCGGAAGTAGCCGTGCCCCGTTAGCATTTGGGTAACATAGTAGTTTACCTCTCCCTCTTTTCTATTGTACCACTCATCTTTTCTTGGTATAAGTTTCGCTGCACATAGACGCATTTCGTACTGTCATTCCATTTATCTTGCAGTTTCCTGAGAGTTTCTCCTCGTAGCTGGCCTGCGTCTACTTCATTGTCTTGCCTTCGTTCAACCCATATTCTCACTCTCTCCTCGATCAAAAGATCTATGGGGATATTACTGCTTATTGGAAAACAAAAAAGGTGACAGTAGTGAGTGTAAAAACTACCGTGGAATTAGCCTCTTACCGATTGCGTATAAGGTCCTGTCTAGCATACTGTGTGAACGTCTGAAGCCAATTGTGGAAAACCTGATTGGACCTTATCAGTGCGGCTTTAGACCACGACGGATCAGATATTTGCACTACGGCAGATTCCGGAGAAAACCCACGAGAAGCAAATCGACACTTACCACCTCTTTGTCGATTACAAAGCTGCCTTCGATAGTCCCATCAGGCATCGACTATACGAAGCCATGTCCTCGAAGGACGGCGCAAAAGAGCGAGACCGCGACTACGTTGGAAGGACCAGGCGGAGGAATCACTGACGCTGCTTGGTAGGACTGACTGGAGACGGTGCGCACAAGATCGGAGCGAATGGAAATCTCTAATCATTTCGGCCTCTGTCTTAGACACTAAGATATAAATATATTTGTTGCCAAGTTGTTTTAAAGGCTAATAATAATAATAATTTCCCATTGTGTAGTTATTTCCTTTTCCACCCCTACTAAGCGCTAAGCAAGCGATCTAATGACAAAGCCCTCTTTCGACGAACAAATATCTAACTCTACTAGACACTGATCCTTGCTCTACAGCCCAGAGTCCTGGGTAATGATACAAGCGGATCAATCTATTCTGGGAGCCTTCGAGAGAAAAATTACTTCTTCAAATATTTGGGCCCATCATCGTTAAAGGCAAGTACCGTCGACAAATGAACCGTGAGCTGTATAACGACATCGACATTGTACGAATAAATGAAAATGCTACATCTCGAAAAGTCTTCGACGTCGATGGGCGTTGAAGAAGGGGGCGACTAAAACTTAGTAAAAGAACTGTTAAAAATTAGTAATCAACACATCTTTCGCGTTGAATTTGCCGCTGGTAATAGTGGCATAGTGGTTAGAACACGCGACTAGCATGCGGGAGATCGCAGGTTCAAACCTGGCTCCAGTCATCTAAAAAGAAAAAAAATAAATTTTTCTTTCATTGTCGGCTCCCCTCGAATGTTGTTGACAGCAACTTCGCAGTATTAAGCGTCGATTCAATCGGCGTGTCTAGTAAAAAGCTTCTCATAACAGTGACGTTCGCATTCGTCGATAAACAAGTAGGTGCCGTTAGTTGTGAATCTAAAAATAGAAAGCGTGTTATTTCACAACAACGCGAGAAGCTATCCCATACCTCATTCATGGGGTGCAAAGGGAAATTAAGTTTTTTTTAATTGTTGTCACGATCAAAACTTTTATGGTCAATCTGTATATGTTCCAAATTTTTCGCATTAGCATTACAGCCATCGCTATATCGATAGGGGTGGTGACATTCCTTTCAAAAAAGGCATCTTTCTGATCTATCTCGGACATGATATTTTACTTGATTCTCCAGGAATTGTCAGTAGAATTTGTTGATTTAGCTTTCCAGCATCGTGATTTATCAATACAAAATATATATTTTTTGCTGATGCATTTTAATACAACCTCCACCACTTCTGAAGGCAAATGTCCTGTTATAAATCTATATTACAAATTTGACTAACAAATTGTGTACTAAAAAAATAATATATCTGCCTGCAACTTTAACTCAACAGTGGAATACTGAACAAATCTCTGTTTAGTCATATTCATATTCCTTCTGACTACGCTTTCTCATACTCGCTCTCCTTCCTCTCGTCCTGATAGTGGTATGTGTTAAGTGTTATTTGTTAAATAATGCATACCTTTTCTAGTTTGTGTTATGTTTTTTGTTGTTGTTTCTTCTTGTTTATCTATTCATTGTACATGTTGTTTCGCATTTTGTTGCTTCTTTTATTATTTTAACTGGTTCACTAGAGTCTTTCGAACAATTGACCTCATTTTGAACCCTTTTAGTGTTTGTTGTTGTTGTTGCTGTTATGGTGTTGTACAAACCAACTATGTGCAATGAGTTGCTCTTGCTTTAACAATTTTATTGCACTTGTATCCTTTCGTTGTACTTTAAAGTTTCTCATTTTGTTGTATCTCTTTCATTGTTCACTTTGAGTCCGAGTTAAGTTACATTTTGTATGGCGAAGAGATAAAAAAAAACAACAACTGAGATAGTCTAAAAGCTATTATTGGGTAGTAGTTTTTTTTTATTACTTAATGTAATTGTTATAATAAATGTTATGTTATTTTTTTAAGGTGCATAGCTAGCTATATAATCTTACACAGTACAAAATTTTTCAGCTCATTGATTTGGGACTCAATTAGGAATTACAATTCCTTTAATCTGTTCACAGTTTCACTTTTCCATTCATCAAATGATTTTTAACTGGGTTTATTTTGTAGCAGTTACAATTAAACTGTTGTACTCTGTGTCGTATGATTTACGTGGAATATTACTTATGATAATCATACGCCACCATATAACAAAAGAGCCTAAAACATGACAAATTCCCCTTTACGATACAAGGTTAGTAAACCTCAAATGCATAATAAAAATATTATGGCATGTAACTTGACAAAACGAATGATGCAGAACTTCTTCTTCTTGGGGCTACTTTCACGTGCAGTTCTCAGAATTGAGTCCCAAAATCATGTGTTGTACTATGTAATGGCCAGAAACTCCGCCCTATGTTTTGAATTATTTAAATAGGAAAACATTTACCAATTCAACATTTTACTAAAATTTGTTCACTTTCTTTGTATTTTCAGAATTTGTCACCCTAAAACAATTGATGTAATACTGCAAACCGCCGCCTGACTATGAGCACATAGCGAATCTGCCAGGCAACGTTCTGTTATACATAGTAATACCCCTAAGACTTCTAATACACTCTAAAAAACAAAAACATATAGATTGTACTCAAAACCAAAGAAAAAGTAATTAAAAGTATACCACGCTGCCATCATGTCAAAGCATACGGACAATGATCATCTCCGTAACGATATTTATGAAAATTTGCCTTGTCAGGCCATGTTTAACGAGTCTGTTCGCAAGATCCAACAACAAAAATCAGCCCAGGCCCATAGCTCGTCGAACAATATTAACATTAACAAAGCTCTGTCTCAGCAACTGTTGCTGAACAATATCAGCAATCAGCAGAGTACTCATGTGAATGCGAATTCCAATTCTAATTCGGCACCAAATAATAAACATCAGAGTGGTGGTGGTGGAACCAAACATTATGTGGTGGGCCAGATGCCCAAAGAAATGATATACGCCACCCCTTTGAGAAAATCAGATCGCTACAAGAGTGGCGAGAGAAGTCGTGTAGGGCCATCGGCGTCTTCGAGGCCCCCTCATAACGAAAACGAAACGAACGACGTAAAATTATCTAACATAATGGACTATAAACAATTGAACACGCGCGACAGTAACCGCTTGAACAATAGTCAGCGTAATGGTAACTCGGTGCCTATAACCGATTTGGATGATGAACCCGACTCGGGTTGTACCTCCAGTAACATGTATTTAAACCAGGGCATTCCTCTGCCCTCGAGCAGCGGTGGTACGCCCAGTCATCAACTGGAAGATCGTAGAATATTGAATTTCCTCAAGGACACTACACAGCTGCAGAAGAAAATGGAGATATCGGGCAAAGACTGTCCAAATTCCAGTTTCTCCAATTTGGCACGTGAAGAACATTTCGCCAATTTGGTTCAACAAAATTTTCCCATTGAGGTGGCACGTAAAAGCTTTGATCCCGAAGATGAAATGGAAGCAGCTCTAGAGGGTGCCGCCAATGGTATGAATCCCGAAGAAACCTCGGACAATTTGGAGGTGTTTATGCAAAAGAAAATCTCACCAGACAAAGAAGTCAACGGATTCGTAGCCAGCAGAGAGTACTCGCATCACCAGCATCGTTACGGCGCCAAGGTGTATATAAATCGTGAATGGGTTCTGAAAAAGATAGCCATGTGCTTGGAACAGCGAACAGCGGGTAAGAAACCAATACCAGGTCTCTTGGCTTCAGCATCAAATGGAAAACCTGAGGCTTTTGCCGCATCTTCGGCATTTATGTCATCGCGAGCTAAAGCATCAGCCATATCATCATCTACCTACAATGGGTGCTTGGTGTTGGGTTCCAATGGCTCAGGAAAAACCTCCATATGCCAGGCCATAATGAATGGCAACTCTGGCACTAGAGGCTTACTCAATCGCAAACTACTCGCCTCTTACCTGATAGAGTCACAAAATCCGGAGTGCCATAGCCTATCGCTCTTTATACGTAAATTAGTACTACAGCTATTAAGTCACTCTTCGCTGATAACCAAAGATGAGAGTCAACGTATAATCGATGAGGGTTTCTCTTTTCTTCAGGACGAGGTCCAGCAAGTTGAATCGAAATTGGATGAAGCCATGAATAATATCTCGTTGGACGAAAATGTGGAAGATATTCTCATAGCAGAACTGAAACGAGAAGCAAATGCGTGTGAATTCTCGGAATTTGATCATTTCCATGAGCGCAGAACCTCCACATCAAAGAAATCGGAAAATTTGCAACTGCTGCGACAGAAATCGGAACCGGCACCTTATCAAGGTGGCCTAAGTGAAGATGAGGCCAGCGATATGAAGAACTATGGCACGCATCCACCAAAAGGCCATAAAAAGAAGACCTCAAGAGATCTTGATGAAAATAAGGACAATGATACTGAAAAGATTAGAAAAAGAGAAGAAAACGAAAGAGATTCTGCGGCTAATTTGGCGAGTAAGACAAGTCCTGGCAAGAAATCGAAAATACCGGTAAAGCTAAGCCGACCTGGAGCGGTATCGTCTCCAGTGAAGCATGTCAACACTTGTTTGAACTCCACCAACTCGGCTCCGCAGCAGGGTGGTGGTGAGGATATAGCCGTAGTGGTTAATGAAGATTTCAAGCAGGAAATTGAAGCGGCCATACTAGATGATACTGCTGAGACTAACTCAGACGAAAAGCAAAACAACGAAGATAAACCCGAGGCAGACAAAGATATCGAAGGTTTCTCGCAACAATACAAAAAAGAGACAACGACTGCAGAGCTTAAAGAGATGGAAGATGACCTAAGGAATAAGGAGCATAACGGAGCATACCTTAAAACCGAGGAAGAAGTAGAAGAAGATAATAATCTCATTGATTTCGTCGAAGGCAAATCTAAGGAGATACCTTCTTTGCCCTTGGACGATGTGGAGCCGATGTCGTTTAACACCTTACCTCCGCCCTTGCCTAAAACGAAAAGTTGCCGCACCATTATAGCGGATGGTTATTACGAAATGTTACTCTCAAATCCGGAAATATTTGAATGTTTAACCGTAGACAATATTGAGAAGAATCCCGATGAATGTTTCAAGAAAGCCATATTGTTTCCTTTGCTGGAATTGACACCCCCTAGGACAGCTCTGTTGCTGCTCATCGATTCAATAGACGAAAACTACATCAATGAGGGAAACCTAATATCGACTCTAAAGGGAGGACGCGGTACAGCTACGGCCCACAAAAGCCGTAACGTGGCAGAGCTGCTGTCAAATCATATTCATTTGTTTCCCAAATGGCTTTTCCTGGTGTGCACCACCAAGAAACAAACGAAACAGATCACTAAAATGTTTACAGGTTTCAAAAAGATCACCCTGGATGATTTGCGTAAATCGCATGTGGTCAAAGATGTCCAGGAGTACATTATAAATCGTTTGAATTCCGACTTCAAAGATAGTATTATGCTAACCAAAGAGATTATCGAATCGTTGCATCAGCTTTACATTAAATCTAATGGTTGTATACTCTACTTGGAAAAGGTATTGAATGGCATTAAGGAGAACTTTTTCAGCTTCCGCGAAATAAAGCTTATACCCTGTACCCTGAATGGCCTGTATTTGTATATATGCCAGAAATCATTCAACAAGAAACAGTACATGAAAATACGCCCCGTACTTAATGTCCTGTTGGCCTCTACGGGCTATGTCGACAAATTGTTTCTCTTCAATTGTCTGAGGACCCACAACTACACCATCGACAATGAGGAGTTCGAAAAGCGTTTACTGTTGATGAAGAATATCTTGCTGTACGATTGTGATCACAAGCGTTTGAAAATTTTCCACAATTCCTTTTCCGATTGGTTGGTGGACGTGAAATTTGCTACCAAGAAGTTCATATGTGATGTTAACGAGGGCCACGTGATGATATCTATGTACTATGTGCTGGTGGCCGAAACCTTGTGCGCCAACACTGTACGCAAGTTCATCTATCACCTCATAAAGTCGGGCGAATACTTAACTAACCGCAGCATTGATTTGGATATGATTCTAATGCTGCTGGAGTCGCGTTTGAATCTCAACGATTGTTTCTACACCAACCACTTGAACTGTTGTTCAGCGTGCGAAGTGGACTTCAAGAATGATCCCAATTTCTTGCCCAAGACGCGAAATATGATCGAGAAATTCCTGAACAACGAACTGTGCGATGAATACTCTCAAATGTTGTGTGACTTCTTTAAGCCCAGTCTACCCACAGATGCAAAAATTTTGAAACTGCTTATCGAAACGGGCATAAATAATGCGGACGCCCCAACTTCATGCGAGTCGTCGCTGATGTCTCCTGATGTCTCGGACAAATCGCAAAACATTGACTTTGAATTGGCTGATCTGTTAATATCCAGTGAGAGGTCGTGTATTTTAGAAACCCAAAGACCAACCAGTCCATCGGAAAAGAGTGAGCCACATCATGAGAGTCAAGATGATAACGCCTCCTCCACTTTGCACCAGTTGTCTGACTCTAATCGCATAGAACTGCACAAGGGCAAGGCTTTGATTCATATCTTAGCCAATGACGGAAATCACCTGTTGTTGGAAAGAGCTCTAAACGCTTGCAAGGGTCCCATTGACTTGGAGATAGAGGATTACAATGGCCAGACCGCTCTCAACATTGCGGCACGCAATGGCCACTTGGACGTGGTAAAGTTGTTACTCAACTTTTCACAACCATGTAATGACGGCACTGGACGCATGAAACGCATTGATGTTAATCACGCCGACCGTGACGGTTGGACTCCACTGAGATCTGCTTCTTGGGGCGGCCATACTGAGGTGGTTAAGCTGCTAATAGCTCATCCAGCCTGTAAGATTGACTTGGCGGATAAGGAAGGCCGCACCGCTTTAAGAGCAGCAGCCTGGAGTGGCCACGAAGATATTTTGAAAATACTTATTGAACACGGCGCCGATGTTAACTCGGTGGATCGACAAGGACGCACATCGCTTATTGCTGCTTCCTACATGGGTCACTACGACATAGTCGAGATTTTGCTCGAGAATGGAGCTAATGTTAACCACTTGGATTTGGATGGCCGTAGCGCTTTGTGCGTGGCAGCTTTGTGTGGTTCCTCAGGTTATAGTAAAGTTATCTCTACCTTACTGGAACATGGTGCTAATACTGACCAGCTGGACAATGACGGCATGTCGCCCCTGCTGGTGAGTTCCTTTGAGGGAAATGCAGAAGTCTGCGAATTGCTGCTGGAGAATGGAGCCGATCCTGATTTGGCTGATTTTATGGGCCGTACACCATTATGGGCTGCCTGTACCGCTGGTCATGCAAATGTCGTCAAGCTATTGCTCTTTTGGGGCTGTGGCATCGATTGTATGGACTCGGAGGGACGGACTGTGCTAAGTATAGCTGCTGCTCAGGGAAATATCGAAACAGTACGACAGCTGTTGGATCGCGGTCTAGATGAGACCCATCGCGACAATGCGGGTTGGACTCCATTACATTATGCGGCGTTTGAGGGTTTTCATGAAGTGTGCCTCCAACTATTGGAATCTGGAGCAAAAATTGATGAATGTGACAACGAGGGCAAGACAGCTTTACATTTGGCCGCGCAGGAAGGCAGAACAAAGTGTATACAGGTTCTATTAGAATGTCACTCCACATTTGTGGACCAAAAGGCTCACGACGGCAAGACGGCCTTCCGCTTGGCTTGTATCGAAGGGCATTTGGAAACAGTGCAATATCTGTTAAAATATAACTGCGATGTAAATTCCAAAGATGCCGATTCGCGTACCACCTTGTACATATTGGCTCTGGAGAATAAGTTGGATATGGTCAAGTACCTTTTGGAATTCACCGATGTTGACGTAAACATCTCAGATAGTGAGGGTCGAACAGCTCTGCATGTAGCTGCTTGGCAGGGTCATGCCGAAATGGTAAAAATGCTAATAACACTAGGTAAGTTTAGCTGTAAATTCGAGGAAAACAAATTCGTTAACGTTGACGTTTCACCCACAGGTAATGCCGATGTTAATGCCATGGACTTGGAAGCTCGCACACCTTTGCACTCATGTGCTTGGCAAGGAAATCACGATGTTATGAATATTCTGTTGTACTTTGGAGCTTTGGCCGATCATGCCTGCAAGCAAGGTGCCACTGCTCTCGGAATATCCGCTCAAGAAGGTCATGAGAAGTGCGTCATTGCCCTACTGAAGTATGGAGCAAATCCGTATAAATCAGATCACTGCGGCCGCACACCCATCAAATTGGCTGCCAAGTCAAATCGCACAAATATTCTAAAGATCTTTGACAATTATACCAAAAGTAAGTGTGGTTGTTTTAATAAATTTCTTTAAAGTTTTGAATTAACGCTTTGCTTATATTACAGATGAATCTAACAATCCTTTGGAGAGTAAATTCCATCATGCCAATATATTACGTTCCCCAGATCAAGCACCCTCTATACCGGCCCATGCCAACCTTAACATTGGAGGCCTTACGGCCTCACCATACCCACCACACGCCTCAGCCTCGTCGGTTTGCTCGGCTGCCACAACAGCTACGGTGAATAATAACATGGCAGCACCGAGCATTCTCAATGCATCCAGTTCGACACACAGCTCGAACAATTTCTATCAGAACACAATGCAATCGGATACCAGCAGTTTACATAAACGTAAAAGCGTTATTTCTAGTCAATCAACTGGCAGCAGTAATGATGTAAGTACAAATCGGAATTTGGTTGCTGCTTTTGACAAAATGTGTATTTTATTAATTTTATTTGTTTCTAATTTTTTTGCCTCTTCTCTCTCTTTCGCTTTACAGCAAGCGCCTCTTACATTTACTCAGCAATTACAACGACAAACAAAGCTTAGCTCACGCAACAATCCATTTGTGCAAAATGCTCCTATTGTTAATTCAAAGCATAATTCTGCTTCATCCTCGTCGTTGGCCCACAAATCCGGTGGCCATCAAAGGCACTCACAAATATTGCCCGATCTCAGTGAACATCAAATGGGTAAGTAGGCAAATGCCAACATGTTGAGTACTCTGTTTTACTTTGTTTGTTCTCTTCTCTTGCAGCTTCTAATATGGCCAGTAATGAGGCTGATCTTTATGATATGGAATGCATGTCACCGTTATATGCTACGCCACCCCACTCGCCGAGTAGTGAATTGAGCTCACCCGGCCAATTGCCTTCCATCAATAATATTGATGATTGTGCTGGAGCGTCGGCCCTAAACGGTGGCAATGGGGCCAGCAGCAGTTCTGCAGCTGGTAAATCGGCATTGCCCGATAATCATTTTGCACGCGATACTCACATGCGTATTATATTGGGTAATTTGAAGGAGAATCAAGCCAGTTCATCAAGGTAAGTTTATATTTGAGTACAACGCATTAGTGTAAGAGTAACGTTACGTAAGAGTAACACTATGGTAATTTCAATGCCACAATGAATCACATTCATAAGCAGTAGGGTACCTAGGTCCAATTGTTTACTTGGCCTACAACTTTTAATTTATAAAAAAGGTGGCTTTAGATTAGACAAATCCACGACGTATCAGATGTTTACACTACGGCAGATTTTGGAGAAAACCCATGAGAGCAAATCGACACTTATTTGTCGATTTAAAAGCTGCCTACAATAGCTCCATAAGGAATCGACTATACGAAGCCATGTCTGAGTTCGGTACCCCTGCGAAGATTATCCGTCACTGCCTGTGTCCTTACGAACAGCAAATCCTCTATTCGAATTGGTGAGGATCTATCTGTGTCATTCGATAAGACGAGAGGTCTAAGACAGGGCGATGGTTTTTCATGCATACTTTTCAACATTGTGATGGAAAAGGTGTTGAAGAAAACAGCGCTGAACATGTCTGCCCCTATATTTAATAAGAGCCGCATGCTGCTCGCTTATGCCGATGATATTGACAGTATCGGTCTGAAGATGCGAGAGGTAACAACTGTCTTATCATCTGCAATAAATGAGGACAAGACAATGTGAATGGTAGGGGACGCAGTGTGAACATCGAGAACTTTTGCATTGAGGTAGTGAATGAATTGACCTACCTCGGATCCGACATGGATAAAAACGACAATGTCAGCTTGGAAATAAAACGGAAAATAGTGCTCGCTAACAGATGTTTCTTTGGGCAACGCGACCACTTTATAAACACAACCTTATCTCAAACCACTAAAGTTCAACTGTACCAGTTACTAATACTACCGGTTCTGATGTATGCCTCCGAATCTTGGGAGCTTACATAGGCGGATGTAGTTCATCTGGCGGTGCTTGAAAAAAAAAACGCTGGCTGGGGCATGTCGTGAGAATGGATGAGGAAACTCCTGCGCGAAATGTTATTCTATCAAGACCTCGAAGAACGGCGCAAAAGTGGAAAACCCCGACAACGTTGGAAGAATCAGGTGTAGATATTACGGACGCTGATTGGTAGGACTGACTGGAGACGGCGCGCACAAATTTGATGATAATGGAAATATCTTATAATTTGACTATATATATAATATAGTTTAAGGTTAGGTTAATTCGGCAGTCACGTTCAACACAGCTCGCATAGGTCCTAGTATGAGTCCCGTTGTGATACCACTTTGAAATTTTCCAAATTCACGTTCGATCAACGTCGCTATCAAGCCATTTCTTTGCTCTAATGAAGGCATGCTTGTTCAGAAAATCGCCTACAGATAGACATGTATTGTCCAGCAGTGTGCGATGACCAAGCTTGTCATATCTTAGGTCATTAAAAGCAGGACAGTGACGTAGAAGATGCTCCGTGGTTTACTCTTCATCCTCATCATTGCAGCTTCTGCAAAAATTGTTGTAGGGTAGTTTCAACCTCTTAGCGTGTTTACCAAACGGCCAGTGACCGGTTATAACAGCTTTGGTATTCCTCAGGTAGACTCTGGACAGGTTTAGCACAAATCATGTCCTCTGCCAAATTTGTTCGGTCGCCGTGCAAATGAGCTCTCTCACTCTCAGTTTCCCCGCAATTAGCTGTTTCCCCTTGTGAGAGGCACCCCAATGAGACCGTAAACTTCGCACGAGTTCACGGTTGTGGCGGCCCTTGCCAATGTATCGGCTCCTGAAACCCATGTAAGGGTAACCGTTGAATGTCTCTCTATCTTCTTAAGAGACGACCGACATTCTCGAACAGTCCACAGTCATGACACCATTTTAAAATAAGTTTTTGCCCAGATTCCAGAAGATCAAAGAGTAGTTTAGGATCCTTGCCATTAACTATTAGTGCCACGTCATCGGCATATGCGACGGTTGTGCAGCACGTTCTTTCCATCGTCCTCAGGAGATTACTGATGTTGAGATTCCATAGAAGTGGAGAGAGCACTCCTCCGCGAACCGCCACCTTGGAAATATTGGACACGCTCAGACTGGATGCAATGCTTTTAAATTTTAGTAGTTTATCAACTAAGGCGATGACCACTAGGTTAATCTCCAGTTGTTTCATTAAGCCAATAGCAGATTCGGGTTTCACATTATTAAAAGCTCCCTCAATATCCAGGAAGGCAGCGAGATCGTATTCCTTGTAGTTCAGCGATCTTTTAATAAGGCTGGTTATCGAATGTAAAACAGTTTTCGTGTATTAGCTCTTCGTATAGGCATGCTGAGCCTTTGACAGTGCAACAGCCAATCTCTTAGGGGCCATCATGCTGTTACACCATATTTAAAGTTTTAAGCAAGAATAGGTCACTTTTGGTCGGGTTCACTAACTTCAACTAACTGTCCAATGACACTGTGCAACATTTTCGGGGTCACTGTTCGGGGGGGTGTTAAACTCCTTGTCAGGGTAGAGGTAAGTACTAGGTCATCAAAAATTCTTAAGTTTTTGGTAATAATCTAAGCCAACAAACATCAAGATAAGGAGAAAATATAAAAGGTCATTAGCCTGCGAACGGCAAATCGTTTGGAATTTCCCACCCAAGAGATTGGCTGTTGCTCTGTGAAATAAACCCGTATTTAAGGACAGTTTCACAGTGACTTTTAGAACATCCATCGTAGTAACTTACAGATCCTATCACTAGATTTCTCTGTTAATAAATTTCTGCTATCTTTTATCAAAACTGCATCATTGAGTTTGTTTTTGGCAGTAAAGCATTGATATAAGATAATTTCGTAAATTTCAACGAAACTATAAACACTGAATCTCGTATGACTATCAAGCATTACTTTGATAAATTCTATGGGAATTCTGTATCACCGAATTAGTATAACATAATTTGATGCACTAGTTAGTACTAGTATGTATAAAAATTAACACTGATTTCTCTTAACATTTTTTTTTTCAAATGTTTTATTTTTTTATAATCATAAGCTCTTCATGTACATATGATTAATTCCCCAAACTGTTTCCTTATTTTTCTTCCAGCAAAAGCAAACGCAGTGGCATTACTACAAATCCGGCAATGCGTCTTATACGAAGTCGCTTCGATTCAGCCGCTCAGCTTATACGACGAACCAACAATATCCTATCAAGCAATAGTCAGGGTTCTTCGAGCATTGGCGTTAAGTCGGGAACTTTTCAGTGGCGCAAAGAAAGTCAAATGTAAAAAAAAACAAAAACAAAATAAACGAAAACAACAAAAAAAAAACTTAAATAGTTATTCATACAGTTAGTTCTGATATAAATTTTAAATACATTTTATATTTTATTAGAGTTGTATTTTTTATTTTTTGTTTGTTATTATCAGCTTAATTTGTTTATGTTCTTTTTAAGTATTTGATTTTGTGATAGTTTATTATATAAGTTATAAATTTTCAATTATAGAAATTAAATTATTAACAAAAAAAAGAACAAAATATGAAAAAACAAACAAAAACAACGTAGAAAACAAACCTTAAATGAAATGCATGAAAAAGAAGAGACCTTAAATCCCAACAGCAGCAACAGCAGCGAGAATATTAAAAAAAAACAAACCCCATATAAAATCTATTATAACTTTAAAACTCTGAGTAAAAAAAAAAAACAACAAATATAACCAAGCGCAACTTGTAGTATTGACTTAAATTTAGAAGAACCAAAAAGCGAACAAACGACGTTATCATCGTAGAATACCACTTACACTGCAAGAAATTCACACAAAACTCACAACCGATATATATATATATATATATATATATATATAATAATAATATTCAGCAAAGAAATTATAGTTTTATGAATCTATACAAATATGTAAGCAATATTTGAAATTACAAACACAAAGGAAACAAATTGTATGAGTTTCATTGTTTTATGAACGTAAAAAAATTTAAACAAAAACGACCCAATTTGTTCTCTCAGTTGCATTGGTTTAAACAATTAGATGTTCTTATTTAAGTAGTTGTAATACTCCCCTCTCCGTATTATTAGCAAAAGAGATGACAATTCTTCACCCCATCCCCATCCCCCAAAACATATTTTGACCTTAAGAAACATGAAATTATAATTGTTTTTAGTTTAACGAAAAACAAATGTACTGACACTTATTATTACATACATACTAGTATACACTGAGAAAAAACAAATAAAACAAACGTATTTAATTTAACAAAATATATATACACATACACAGCAAATGCAACTGCGCATACATACATACATACTTAATACTTAGTCATTTAAAGTAAAAGAAAAGAAAAAAGAAAACAAATAAATTATTTTCAAATTATGAACAGAAAAAAAACATTCTTCTTTTTTGGTTTACATTTTATTATTTTAAACACTGAAACAAAATATGTAAGGGTAACCCATAGAGATAAGGTTTAAAGAGATTCCAACCGGTGCACAGTGGGTCAAACAGCTGTGCTAGCAGGATTTAATTACTTACTTACTTACTAGGCTGGTACTTCTATGCAATCCCAGTGGATTATATACCGCACGTAGAAAAATATTATAAGCGCCTCGATCTTCTGCGCTTCTTCTCCAGTTAGTCACACCGAGTTCTGTAAGGTTCTCAGTAACCTGGTCTTTCAACGGAGTTTTAGTCACCCTCTTCTGCGCCGTCCATCGAGTTCATTGTCGAAGACTTTTCGAGCTGGAGCATTTTCGTCCATGCGTACAACATGACCTAGCCAAAGCAACCGTTGCACCTTAATGCGTTTGACCACGTCAATGTCAGTGTACAGCTCGTACAGCTCATGATTCATACGACGCCGATACTCTCCGTTAACGATGATGGGCCCATATATTTTACGGAGTATTTTTCTCTCGAATACCGCCAGAACCGATTCATCCGCTTGTGTCATAACCCAGGATTCTGAGCCATACATTAAGACAGGTAGAACCAGTATCTGGTACAGCTGGAGTTTTGTTAGTCGAGAGAGGGCTCTGTCATTGAAGCGCTTGCTTAGTCCGTAGTAGCATTTATTTGCAAGCAGGATTCTTCTCCGGATTTCTAGGCTGACATTATTTGCTTTGTTGATGGCGGAGCCTAGGTAGACAATATTATCTACCACCTCGAAATTATAGTTGTCAACGTTCACGCAGTTTCTCAAACGAGTAGATTCTTTGTTCGTTGAAACTAATAACTTCGTTTTGTCCTCGTTCACCGTTAGGCCCATTTTCGCTGATTCCTTCTGAATACCTGAGAAGGCTGCAGTCACATCCCGCAGTTTTCGACCGCTGATGTCTACGTCATCAGCGTACGCGAGTAGCATGTGGCTTTTGTTGAATATAGTGTCACTCGTGTTTACTGCAGCTTTTCTCATTACCATCTCCATCACAATGTTGAAGAGATCGCACGATAGGCCGTCGCCTTGTTTTAGGCCTCGTCTGGTACAGAATGGCTCCGTAAGGTCCTTGCCAATCTTCACTGAAGACTTCGTGTCAGTCAGCGTCATTCCGCAAAGACGTATCAGCTTCGCTGGAATACCAAACTCAGCCATGGCTTCAAGTAATTTCTGCCGTATCGAGCTGTCGAAGGCAGCTTTATAGTCGACAAAAAGATGGTACATGTCGATCTGTTTCTCTTGGGTCTTTTCCAGGATTTGCCGAAGTGTGAAATTCTGGTCAGTTGTTGATTTTCCAGGTCTAAAGCTACACTGATAAGGCCCGATCACGTTGGATAACACTGGCTTTAGTCTTTCACATAGCACACTCGACAGGACCTTATATGCGATGGGTAAAAGGCTGATGCCGCGGTAGTTGGAGCACAGACTTGGATCACTTTTTTTCAGCACAGGACATAATACGCTTACATTCCAATCGTCGGGCATGCACTCTTTAAGAAAAACCGTGCGCAGGAGCTGGTGCATGCTCGTTATCAGCTCCTCGCCACCGGACTTGAAGAGCTCTGCGGGCAAACCGTCGGCACCGGCTGCTTTGTTGTTTTTCAGCCGCGATATTGCCCTTCTTACCTCGGCTTGACTTGTTGGTGGGCAATCTAAGCCGTCGTCGACAATTGGCGTGATAACTTCACGTGCGCTGCCTTCTGGAACCAACAGTTGCTGGAAGTGTTCTCTCCATATGTGCAGCACACTCTGCGTATCCGTGACCAGATTTCCATCACTGTCCTTACAGGTGGGGAGGCCATTACCGTATCCATTTGCTCTCATTTTCTGGTAAAATTTTCGGGCCTCACCTGTATCGCTCTATATCCTCGTTCTCCCGTTCCTTCATCTGACGTTTTTTCGCCTAAATAGCTGTCTCGCCCGTTTTGCTTTCTCCTTATGCCGTTCCCTAACAGCACGGGTTACAATTGGCTGTAGCGTTGCCCTATAAGCGGGATTTTATTAATAACTCTAGTAAATGAAGAGATATTTTAATGAAAATTTAAACATAAGTTTTTTTCTGATGTTACATACAACACTGATGTTATAAGCGGATCTGATGAAATGAGCAACCCATTCATGACACCTTACATTGTGTAACTTTTATTTTCTCTATGGAAATGGTTTTGACGTAAATCCCGGAATTTCTTATTCCTCGCTTCAAGGACTTCTTCAGGCATCATGCCAATAAGTATGATAGTATATAGTATATTAGTGATTCGGAAACTCCTGTAATGCGGGCTAAAAAAACGTCTGGTTATTTTGTATGAGAGGTACTAGAAGAGGTCGGCCGACATAGTCCATTTTCATTTCTAAGTCAAATTTTAATAAGCTTATATCTTGTACAAAATATGACCGAATTCAGTGTATCTACCAAAAGAATGTATTTAACAATGTAAGGGTGAATTCGGCCCTTTGTATGGGAGGTAACAAAAGGAGTGTGGCTACTGCTTTGTTTTCTCAGTATTTGTTTCCTATTGGAAGATAATTAAACAGACCAAATTTCAATATCCTCCCAGGCAATTTGGAAGTTATTAAACAAATGTAATTTTGTTTTAAAAATTGCTCATTTTGCATGGGAGGTACCAGAGGTGGTGGGGCTATTCTCCATATATCTCCAACAGTTGGTCGTAGTTGGTTATCATTTTGGATATTTTTACACCACAAGGACTCACACTTTACATAAATGCTATATTTAGCTTGAATACGGTTGAATGACGTTAGTTATAGTAGAATAAGTTGTCAGTATACGCTCTGAAACCATATATGCTACAACAGATTAATTCTACCACATTTTTTTGGTACACATAAGAATACGGGTCACAAACATATAATTTTTATTTACTACATACCTTCTCTGATTGAGAAAAAAAGATATTCGGCCTTATTCCCGTAGTCGTCGTCGTCGACGCAAAACGACGTCGTCTTGTGTCGACGCTGTAAAATCGGTATTCTAGTAGTCGTTTTCGATAACTATCGGTTACTATTGACACAAATTTGGTATTCTGTAAGGAAATGTGACGACGACGTTGAATCGAAACGACTCCGAATCTGTCGTCACAGTTGTTAGTAACAACTTGTAACAATTTGAAGGAATAATTTTAGTTTTTGTAAATTTTAAAAAAGTTTTGTTTAATGACGTCAAGAATAACAATGTCGAGTAACAAATACGGGCTTGGAAACAAAATCCCTTAAACGTACAAGGATTTTTTCTAATTTTAAGGGATAATGTGAAAAAATTGGTGAATTGGTGTAGTTTCGAATCTGGTCTTCTTTATTTGTAGCAAAAATTTTGATATGGGTTCCATCGACATATCCAATAACTCCAGTAAATCTAGTTTTGTTTAAAAAATGTAGTTTTTGCTTCCGATTTGTCATCTTTAGTTATTTCCAATTGTATCCAAATCACCTCTTTAGTGCATTCAGGGTTTCGACAGGAATCTTGCAACTACTGGCTTGGCTGCACTTACACTTAGGTTGTAAGGCCCCTGTCCAAAGGACCTCAATGTTGCCGACAACTTAATTATGACTGAAACATATGGCCTGAGTTCACTTTTCATGATAGGAACTATTTCTATAGGGACTATTACATAATTAAATGCTGTCTTATTAAGACTTAAGTAGTTCTCGAAACGAATCTAATTGGAAGGCCGGCCAACAGATAACCTCAAATTACGATTTTAACACCGATGAACATACTCGTTATTTGGCAAGTTTAAGATATCGGATCATAGTCGAAGTATTTTTCTTTCCAGTATAAGATTACTCTTGCTTTCCTCATGGATGGAATTTGATTCTGGCAGAAAAATATTTTTTCATGAAACACAATAAAAATCAAAATAAATCAGCTGATGTACAAATGTTACATCAGCTGTTGTCATTTCTTTCTTGCTATCGATTGCCAGTCGACGTCGCCTCATTGTAGTTACAGAATACCGAAATAGCATTGATGTGACGACGATATTGAATCGAAGTGATGTTGACATAAAAAAATGACGATGTCGACGACAACTACGGGAATAGGGGTGATTGACTCAATAAAATATAATTTTTTTGTAATTTGGATCAACCAAGATAAGTCCAAAAATGCTGCCCAATCTTTACGGGCCACGTGTTAAAAATTTATTCACTTTGAAGGCTCGCAGCAGATCAGGAATACACCTTAATGCTCTTGCAAAAGCTTTTATAAGCTTTTACAAGTGTTGTCAATTAAAAGAAAACAAAAAAATCTGCATTTTCAAAAATTGAAGTTCCGTCTTAAATCCCGCTAGATTGTTTGTTTGGGCCACTGTGCGGTGACATGATGTGTTTTTATGAACAGATTTATTATGAAACTAGACGTATATGGCTCTATATGATGCCAAGGAATGTTTAATTAAATCTTAGTAGTCAAACACTGTTTCGAATTTAAAACATTACACATTAATTCATATCTTTTCTTATATTTCTATGTTCTCTCCCTCTACACCTTAAATCTACTCTCATAATAAAAATGGCGATTATGGAATGTTGCACAAAGTTAGCAAAATTCTATAAAAGCAACTTATTAATTAATGCCACACTAAAAAATGAGCAGAATTTTATATTTAAAAGTAACATTCTTTTAGAAAAAAAAAACAGTTATTTTTGAAAATTCTTCAGTATTCGGATCATCATTCGGTTTTGGCTAACGTGAAGTCACATTTATAAAAAAAAGTTTTCACATTTAAACTTATTGCACTCTGGAACATTTTCGGGGTCATTGTCTGGGGGATGAGTAATTCCAAGTCAGGGTAAAGGTACTAGGTCAGTATAGTAAATGGTTTTGTGTTCTCAGGCCAAACTATTATGATTCTTTTTAACGTAGATGTTTAATTCAATATCTCTGGGCATATGGTCAAAGAAAACGTCTATATTTAATTCGCACAAAAATCTCAACAGATATTCACTCCTATTCCCGTAGTCGTCGTCGATATCGTCGCCGTTTCAACATCGTCGTCACATCAATGCTATTTCGGTATTCTGTAACTACCATGAGACGACGTCCACTGGTAATCGATAACATGAAAGAAATGACAACAGCTGATGTAACATTTGTACATCAGCTGATTTATTTTGATTTTTATTGTGTTTCATGAAAAAATATTTTTGTACGCGTATCAAATTCAAGCGATGAGGAAAGCAAGAAACATCTTACACTGGAAAGGAAAATACTTCGACTATGATCCGATATCTTATCGTAATTGTCAAAATCGTAATTTGAGGATACCTGTTGGCCGGCCTTCCAACTTTTTTTAGATTCGAGTACTACTTAGTCTATAAGGCAGCATTTAATTACGTAATAGTTCCTATAGAAATAGTTACTATAATGACAAGTGAACTCAGAACATATGTTTCAGCCATAATTATGTTATCAATAACATTGAGGTCCTTTGGACAGGGGCCTTACAACCTAAGTGTAAGTGCAGCCAGTAGTTGCAACATTACTGTCGAAACACTGAATGCATTAGAGAGGTCATTTGTCCACCTTGGATACAGTTGGAAATAACCGAAGATGACAAATCGGAAGCAAAAACTAAATTTTTTGAACAAAACAGGATTTTCTGGAGTTATTGGATATGTCGATTGAACCAATATCCAAATTTTCGCTACAAATAAATAATACCAAAATCGTAACTACAACCGCAAAGGATTCTTAAAGGCGGTCAAAAGGACCAATTTTTTTCACATTGCCCCTTAAAATTAAAAAAAAAATAAAAAAATAAAATTATTCCTTCAATTTTTTTCAAGTCGTTACTAACAACTGTGACGACAGATTCAGAGTCGTTTCGATTTAACGTCGTCATCACATTTCCTTACAGAATACCAAATTTGTGTCAATAGTTACCGATAGTTATCGAAAACGACTACGAGAATACCGATTTTACAGCATCGTCACAAGACGACGTCGTTTTGCGTCGACGACGACTACGGGAATAAGGCCGATTATCTTATCTAATGGGTGGGGTAAAAAATTGGTAAAGTCAAATTTTCAAAAGCGTTCATCTCAAAGAATGGAGATTTTCTAATTTGAGTATTTTGAGATTTTGAGGAAAGCATAAGTGACGAAATGGGACCGGCCGTGGCACAGTGGTTAAAACACGCGACTACCATGCGGGAGATCACAGATTCAACTCCTGGCTCCAGTCATCTTTAAAAAAAGAAAAAAAAGAAATAAATTTTTTATTCATTGTCGGCTCGCCTCGAATGTTGTCGAAAGCAACTTCGCAGTAATCGGCGTGTCTAGTAAGAGCTTCTCAAACAGTGACGTTTGCATTCGTCGATAAACAAGTAGATGCCGTTAGTTGTGAATCTAAAAATAGAAAGCGTGTTAATTTACAACAACGCGAGAAGCTATCCCATACCTCATTCATGGGGTGTAAAGGGAAATTAAGTTGTTTTTTTTATAAGTGACGAAATCACGCCAATCATCGACGATGAATTAGACTGTCCACCACCGATCCAAAACGAGATCAGCATGGCAATTGCACGGCTTAAAAATAACAAAGCTGCGGGAACCGATGGACTGCCGGTATGCACGAGCTTACAGCACGATTTGGCTCAAGAAATGCATGGCCGATGATTGGAATCTGAGTGTTCTATGTGTGTTCTATCTCCAAATATCGCGGAATCGGGCTTTTACCCATCGCGTACAAGGTTCCTTCTAGTGTCTTATGTGAAATACAAAAATAATAATGTAAGCCTGGAAATCAAGAGACGAGTATTGACCGCAAACCGCTGCTACCATGCGCTGAGCAAGCGTTTTAATGATAAAGCCCTCTCTCGGCGAACGAAGATACAACTTTGCCGAACATTGATCCTACCTGTCTTGCTCTACAGCGCAGAATTCTGGGTAATAATGCAGGCGGATCGATCTATTCTGAGAGTTTTCGAGAGAACAAATATTTCGCAAAATATTTGGACCCATCATCGTGAACGGCGTGTAACGTCGTCGAATGAACCATGAGCTGTATAAGCTGTACAACTATATCGACGTAGTCAAACGCGACCAAATAGACCGAATGCGCTGGCTTGGAACGTTGTATGAATTGAGGTCTTCGGAAATAAACTCGATGGGCGGCGCGGAAGGGGCGACCAAAACTTCGTTGGATGGACTGGGTGAAAGAGCTGTTATCTTGGGCCCCTAAAGATTCTCAAAATCAGTGAGCCCCATTAAAAAAGGTGTCATCAGTTTTCGTCCAACAGCTAACTCACACTTCGTGATAGCGCTAAACTGTATTCGGCAATAATGTAGATGGGAGTTTTGCGCACTAACTTTATTAACATGAATAACTTAACTATTTGTTAACCGATTTTTACAAACAAGTATGCCTTTAACTTGTGAAAGCGTTCACTTTCTGAACAAAATAGTAAACATTAGGGTGTCCTTGTAAAATAGGGGCTACAAACTTCATCAAACTAAAAAAATTGTGAAAAAATTAAAAAAGTTTGAATTTTCGAGGCAAAAAACAAACAGATATGACAAGTTACCAATATAACTATATATATGGTTGGAAACGCCACAGTCTCTTCTTTCTAAATCCACTGAGAAATTTAAAATCGGTTACTGGCTTATAAGTGCGTAATGGTTTGAAAAACCGGTATCAACGTCGACTTTATGAGCTATTTAGTTGTTAGTTGCCTAGACACGTTTAGATTGGATTGATATATTCACGAAAGTTGTTTGTCTTAACCAGGGCTACAATTTTGGCGAACAGTGTTAGAGGAAAATTTGGACTCCCTCAAAGTAGTGCTCAAAAAAGTGAAAAAATAATAAATTCTTCTTCAATTTTTTTTGAAAAAGGGCAGGAATAACCAACCGTTTTGACATATTTGTTAATAAAGTTAGTGCGCAAAACTCCCAGCTACATTATTGCCGAATACAGTTTAGCGCTATCACGAAGTGTGAGTTAGCTGTTGGACGAAAACTGATGATACCTTTTTTCATGGGGCTCACTGATTTTGAGAATCTTTAGGGGCCCATTAAAAAAAAATTGGTCACCAATCTCGCCAAACTGAGTACAGGGTTTTATTACCCTTCGATAGTAGAATCGAACCTACACTATCCCGTTTTTGTATTTTACAAAAAGTCGTCATTTGTTGCATAGTGTATATTATACACATAACTGAAATGAATAAATTCCAAACCAATCAAGATATCGCATTGGGATTTAAGGGTCAATGGAAGACTACAAGAGCTATAAAAAAGTGCAATAAAAAAAATTGGGCGCAGCGGCGATATATTTTGAGTCTTTCCTCCGAATTTGATGACATTTCCAACATGTACCTTAAAGTGCGCAGAAGGAAAGAAAATGAATTAGAAATTTTTAAAAAAAAATGGATTTGGTACGGAACATTGGGTTATTTAAAAAAAAAATCATTCTAACTTTGGTCTGGATTAAGGAAATGGAATTTTGTTTGTAATTGCTTATTGAATTAAATTAAATTAATCTGATGTGTTCATTGGTATAATATCTAATTTAAATTCGGCGTTCCAATACCAATTAGAAAAATTCTGTTTGTCTTAAAAATGGTTTTGTTTTTATTTAAAACTAGCTGACCCGGCAAACGTTGTTCTGCCATACAACTTTGGACCCGGCAAACTTCGTCTCGCTCCTAAGATAACGCCTTCATATAATAGTAAAACACAGATAGTTCAAGTTTTAATCTGATTTGTTTCCGGCAAACACAACGCACAGCTGACCGTGTGAAAAGCAGGGAAATTCAAGGTTAATTCCACAAATTTCCAACGATTGGCTTTACTATTTACATATTGATTGTTATCCGAATGGGGGGTTGAATTCGCTTGAATTGGAAGGTAAGATCGGTTGGAATAATAGGAATTCGAGGGATAAGAACTTCCTCTCCTTTGAATTTGCCCTTTGATCGTCGCTTTAATTACAATTTCGGATGATCTAGATTCCACAAAATGATCATGATCGATCCCACCTTCAGCTGCAAATTATGCGTCGAAGTTTCTAGCACATCTAGAGAGTTCAAAAATTCTGTCAAATAGTTGGTCGCCTCATTCTCGTTAAATCACATCGAAAATTTTTCATCGTTCGGTCATCTGCCTCCAAAGCTCGTTTATGCGCCATCGTGCATTCATTCCAAATAATGATTTAGCATTCTCGCAACAATTTCGCTACACATTGGTTTGACAACCGTGAGAAGAAATCGGAATGTGTAGTTCGACCGCCTTTCAACAATATGGAAGCAATACCAGTGGATGCAACAGCTAACTCAATTGCGATCTTGACCGAATTGTCGCCAGAATCAATGAAATTACGAATGTCTTGCCTGTCCCACCGGGATCATCGAGAAAGTAAATGTCTCCCGTTCCATCGTCAACAACCTTCATCACCGAATCGTACACGTTCGTTTGCTTGGCATTTAAGGGCGGCCTTTCGACATTAGACTGCCGCACATTAGCACGCACATGTCTTTGATCAGAATATAATTTCAAGATAGGAATTGGATGTTGTCGTGCGAACTCTGTGCAAATGTCGTCAGAAACATCTCGTCCTTTAACTTGTCCCACAATGCGCTCGGGTTCGGCAGATGCAACGTGGCTATGATGATCGCAAACAATGTACAAATTTGATTTGCTGGAGCAGAAAGAGTTGTTGGCGAGATTCTCGAAGTGTGGCGGTTGATTGAAACTAATAAAATAGAGTACTGTTGAAATAAACGGCGATATCTTAACAGATGATTGTCAAAATCTTGTAAGTTTAACATTTTATTCGTTTCATCTCCTGAAATACGAATTCGAACTTAAAGGGATAATGAAAAAGAACTGATGACTTGTAAACAAACCTTTCGTTCTATTACTTACTTAATTTCCCTTTACACCCCATGAATGAGGTATGGGATAGCTTCTCGCGTTGTTGTGAATTAACACGCTTTCTATTTTTAGATTCACAACTAACTATTGACCATCTTTTTCGTTCTATTGACCATCTTTAAATTGAGGTGATAGCCATCCTTTCCACCACAGAACATCAACGGGTATTGAATTGAATCATATGACTGATGAGTCTCGTACACTTGCCTAACTTGTCCACCATTCCGAAGCTTGAGAACAATATCGTGTGATTCCACATTCTCCCCAACAATCACCACTGCGACTTCATTTATAGTGGGAGTATTGAATTGTCTTACATGGCATCCAGAAGGTTCATTGTCTGCTCTGATAATGATTTTGTAGACGTCATAATGCATTGTTTTCAATGCGGTTTTGGACAATCGGACCAATGCATTATGCTTATGCAGAAGATTTTGAAATTGTTCGACCATTTCGCGTTTAATCTTTTAACATAATAAATTTCACAATATTTCGAAATTTTTCAAACATCATCACGAATTTCCATCCTTACGTCGTCTAAAATCATCAAATCAAGCGATACAATGAAAAATTTCGTCGAAAAAATCCAAAATTTTCGAGTTTTTTCCGAGATTTTCACCAAGAATTTTTCTATTTTTCCATTCGAAAAGTCATTTCGGAATAATTATTCGAAATTTTTCACATCTACATGTAAAATTTTGTCGAAAAAAAATTAAAATTTTTGAAATTTTTCCATTATTTTCCCAACCAAAATTTTCTATTTTTCCAACTGAAAAGCCACAACGGAATAATTACACACAAAATGTAATACAAAAATTCAATTTGCTGTACAAAATGTTCCGAAAAAACCCAAATTTTTCGAGTTTTCCACCGAAAATTTTTCTAGTTTTTCATTCGGAAAGTCATTTCGGAATAATTACACTGTTACATCGTCCAAAATTTTCAAATCACGATAATATGTAAAATTTCGTCGAAAAAAGCAAATTCAAACTTTTTGAGTTTTTCCGGAATTTTCCGCATTTTTCAACAAAAATTTTCCATTTTTCTATTCGAAAAGCTATTCTGTAACAATTGCACACAAAATTGCATACAAAAAGACAATTTTCGATTTTTCCAATTTTCCGACTTTTCCGGAAGATTATCCGCACATAAACCTTCTCTTGGCAAAAACGAACAACTGAAAAAAAGTTTGAGCAAAATCGGCCCAGCCGTTCTCAATTGAAGAATTACTATACGTTTTTGCCACCTTTTTTATTGTACATAATAGATATAGATTTTAATAAAATTGAAAAATCGTACTACTCAGATACCCTTCGCTATTTTTTATTTAAATTAAATTAAATTTTTTATAGAGATAGTTTCACACTGTAAAAAATTTATTTTCCACCTAAAAAATGTCATCCCACAATTTCCGAAATTTGCAAAAATTTAATTTTCCACCAAGAAAATTCTTGACATTTGCCGACTAAAAATACTGCAAAAAATTATAAAAAAATACAATTTTTACTTCGTTAATGTTTTTACACAGCTATTATTAAAATGTGGGGCACAAAAAAAAAGCTAAAAAAAAATACAATTTCTTTAAAAAATTAAATTGTAGACATAGAAGAAAATATAGTTTATCAAAAGAATATATATTTTTTTTTAAATTTTAAACTCCAATTTCCGAGTTTTGAAGAACAATACGAATTCAGCCAAATAAATACTTATAACATCAAAATAAAATACTATATTAAAATAATTTAAATTTTGTACTTACCTTCATGTTAACATTTGTACAGTTAATTCTTACATTGACGATTAAAATTTGAATATCATAAACGCGAAAACCGGACTGATACTAAACTATAACCGAGATATTTAAATACTTATGATCATAATATGATAAGTATTATGAGCATACGTTTGTGAGTAAATATCCACTGCAGTCTTTGTACGCGGGTACCGACATTGAAAAACTGCTTAAACAGTCACCAAAACTATAACGTACTACTATGAAGCAATTGTCGAGAGAGTTGTTATTATTTTATTTGTTTCTTAAGTTGGACAATGTATACTTAGAAACTTCTCAATATCAAAATCGGTGGCAGTAGTCCATTGCGAATGTTTTCCCACAATAAATACGCCTTTTACAGCAATAAAATGTATGCAAATAGAATGCAATGCATGCAAAGGCATGCACATTCACATTTAATAAAAAGTACACAACACTTGTGGCGTTCTTTTGCTTTCCTTCGTTGTCAAACAACAGAAACTTGTTGTACTTCACTGTGCTCAAGTTTGCATTAACTGTTAATATTTGTATTCTTTATTATTATTTGCACAAATTATTACACTTTTATTGACTTTTTATTTGTTTTACTTGATACTAAACCGCTTTTTTCTCAATTTCAAACGGATCACTTGACAAAATACCGAGCATCGTCTTTGAAAACCGCACTGAAACTGAGGGGAAAGGATATAACAAAATGTAAACAAAGCCCCCAATGCAGAGTTGCCAACTGAATACCAGTTGAGTAAAGACACTGCTTACACCAAAGAAGTATTTTGTGCCGATTAATAGGCTACAATGTATTTTTATACCGCTAGTTAGCGCTGGCGCGGATTTATATCGACAATTTTAATGGATGGACCAATTTAACTGAAATTCAGAATGTATGATTGTTTGTTCATGAGAAAATAATGTATGTACAAATGGACCCGGTAGGTGGCGCAGTAGTGGATTTATATTGAAAATTTGAACTGAACTGAAATTGAAATTCAGAATGTATATTGTGTTGAGCATAAGAAATAATTGTATGTACAAATGGACCCGGTAGATGGCGCTGGGGTTGATTTACATCAAAAGATTGAAAGATTGGACCAATTTAACTGAAATTTTAAATGTATGTTTTGTTGAACATGAGGATTGGGTTAAAGAAATAACGTCAGAAATTTTTCGATTACGCCAAAAAAGTAGTGTTTTGTACCGAATAATTTAGAATTTAGTAGGTAAAATAGGTTTTAATGTATTTTCATACCGCTAGGTGGCGCTGGAGCTGATTTTTATGGAAAATTTTAATGAATGGATCAATTTAACTGAAATTCAGAATGTATGTATGTTTGTTTGTTCATAAGATAAAAATTTATGTATAAATTGACACGGTAGGTGGCGCTGTAGTGGATTTATATTGAAAATTTGAACTGAAATGAAATTGAAATTCAGAATGTATATTGTGTTGAGCATAAGAAATAATTGTATGTACAAATGGACCCAGTAGATGGCGCTTGGGTTGATTTACATCAAAAGATTGAAAGATTGGATCAATTTTACTGCATATTAGAATGTATATTTTGTTGAGCATGAGAAGTAATTGTATGTATAAATGGACCCGGTAGATGGCGCTGGGGTGAATTTACATCAAAAGATTTAAAGATTGGATTAAATTACATCAGAAATATTTCGATTACACCGAAAAAGTAGCATTTTGTGCCGATTAATATAGTATTTGGTAGGTAACAGGTTTTCAAGTATCTTCATACCGCTAGGTGGCGCTGGTGCGGATTTATATCGAAAATTTTAATTAACTGAAATTCAGAATGTATGATTGTTTGTTCATGAGAAAATAATGTACTTACAAATGGACCCGGTTGGTGGCGCTGTAGTGGATTTATATTGAAAATTTGAACGTATAGACAAATTTAACTGAAATTGAGAATGTGAAAATGGACCCGGTAGATGGCGCTGGGGAGGATTTATATCAAAAGATTGAATGATTGGACCAATTTAACTGAAATTTTAAATGTGTTTTGTTGAACATGAGGATTGGATTAAAGGAATAACATCAGAAATTTTTCGATTACGCCATAGAAGTAGTATTTTGTGTCGATTAATATAGTATTTGGTAGGTAACAGGTTTTCAAGTATCTTCATACCGCTAGGTGGCGCTGGCGCGGATTTATATCGAAAATTTTAATGGATAGACCAATTTAACTGAAATTCATGAGAAAATAATGTATGTACAAATGGACCCGGTAGGTGGCGCTGTAGTGGATTTACATTGAAAATTTAAATGTATAGAGCAATTTAACTGAAATTTAGTATGTATATTTTGTTGAGAATGTGAAATAATTGTATGTGAAATTGGACCCGGTAGATGGCGCTGGAGTGGATTAATATCAAAAGACTGAATGATTAGAACAATTTTTGAATATCAAAATTATTGAGAAATATTATTAATCATGTAAAAACAAAATAATGTGAATTAAGCGAATGTGTTTATTAAATCAAAGTTAAATTTCATCAGAAACTTTTCGATTATATTATATTTTAACAGTCATATTATATTTTAATAGCACTGCAGAATCTGAAAGTCGATCAACTTATTTTTCCTGCCGCCTTGTAAGTCTGCAAAATTTGCCATCCTAGTGAACATTACAGAATTTCGCTTTAATCAACTGTGGGGTTTCCTTCCAAAAATACTCTTCTTGCTTGATGACATTCTTTCTTGAGTCATGTTAAAAACCTCGTGCCGCAGCAATCCCAGACCCGGAGTAAAACATTAAAACTCATAATTAGTTGATATGTATGTTTGAAATCTCTACGGACACCATTGGGGTATTTAGAGCGGTTGGAGCAAGTTTTACAACATATTGATTTATGTATAGGAGCCCCCTTAGGGGTTGAAGTTAGGGGGTGGGTATGTTCAAACAAAAAGTTGAGAGGGAAAAATTAGTGGGTGTCGGTCATACATTTTACTGGTATAGGAGGCACTATGAGAGCGGCAGGAGCCGACTTCTGTGAAAAACTGTATGGGGACCAACTTCTTGGTTAAATACAGAAGTTAGATATGTTCCGAGAAACTGTTAGATATGCAAAAATGTTGGGAGTCGGTCATACATTTGACTCTTTTAAGGGCAACTTAAGGCAGTTAGAGCGGTGGGAGCAAATTTTATAACATTTTGACTTTTGTATTGGAGCCCCCTTAGTAGGTGAAGTTTGGGGGTAGGTATGTTTGGACAAAATGTTATGAGGGTAAAATTAGGCACCATCTTATATAAAAAATTGTATAGGGACCGGACCACCTTAAGGGTTGAATATAGGGGTTAAATATGTTCTGAGAAACTGTTGTGGTCGCAAAAATATTGGGAGTCGGTCATACATTTGACTCCTCAAGGGACACCACCGGGCAGTTAGAGTGGTGGAATCAAAATTTTATAACATTTTGATTTATGTATAGGAGCTCCATTAGTAGGTGAAGTTTGGGGGTAGGTATGTATGGGGAAAATGTGAGTAGGGAACAGTTATGGAGAGTTTGGTCATCATTTTACCCCTCTAAGAGGCAATATGAGAGCGGCAGAAGCTGATTTCATAAAAAAGATTTATAAATTATAAATTTATAAACAAATCAAAATTTAATGACTTCAATGGCTGTCTAACATTATCTTTTAACTAGATCAATAGTTTGGGGGTTATATAAAAAGGGGCCGGCCTAGGCATGATATGAGAATGCGGTAAATCTACGGTTCGAGTGTTTAGCATTTTGGTCGTAGTCACATTTTTTATGAATAAAATGTGTCCGATGAAGAAAATCGGCACTGCTTCTGTTGCTTTCTGGCTAGCATATATTTTTAGTAACTTTGGTATTTTAACACCATTTGCCATCACTAGTCTCGGGGCTACCCATTTTTTTGTTGCCAGAATCTCGCATTTGTTTCAATAATATAAACATAAAACTAAAATATATTTTTTTTCTCTTTAATTCACATACAATAAACACCTAGACGACACTTTATACAAGCCAACACATCCTTTCGACCAATATTAACAAGTAACTATGATATAAGATATACTCGAAAACAAATTACTATTTTAGATTTAAATAAAATCTCGTACTCAATAGACCCACATAAGACGAATGAATAAAATTCAAACAAACATATTTTACGAAGCACTTTTTTTTACAAAGAATTCCCATTTAAGAGCGGTACACGACACCACACGCTTGAACCTATGTATATTGCTGTCTCTAAGGACATTAATATTAAGGCATATGCATCAACGCCCAATACGGAGATTAACTATATAAACTAAGCTATTCAGTTTAATGTTTCCATCTTATAACCATAGGATGGGAATACTACATGCTACGGTGACCGATATTGGCTTAGGAAAATGTCAAATCTTCCACTGTTTGCTACGTGGATCGTTTTTAATGGGAATGAAATCTTTCAACAGTACATAACACATATTTTTTTAAGGAACTATCTTACCATAACATGATACTATTCAAAACACACTGGCATTGGATATATATTTATATATGCATACATACATACATATGTATATATTGAAATTTGTGTTTATTACAAATTACAACAAACGAACACAAAGGACACACGAAGTAACCTTAAAAACCCTTAAAATACGTAATTCGTATATATAGTTTCATTAGTAATACATATTAAACCAAGTAGATGGCAAAATATAATAGGATGGATTATGAAAAATGACACAACAAAAATAAAGGGTATGTAAAGTATTGTTAACCTACATATACACAATTAAATTATGTGAAAACTAAAGAGTAAAAAAAAACAAAGTTTAATTACGTTAACCATGGAATGAATAGACAAAAAAAAGTATTTTTTTCAAATTCTTCCATTGGTTTATAATTCTTGTATATTTACAAACCAAAAAAGAAAACAATTAAATCTTCATTGAAAAAGAATTGAACAAAAAAAAATCAGAAAAAGAAAAATTTACAGGAATTTTTTTGATTGTGAATGTGTTAAATTGAAATTTATGAAAATCTAACATAAACCATTTGCTAAAACAAAAGAATATAAATTAAATGCAAATATATATATATATAAACAATTTTTCGAGTTTAAATAAACAAAATATGAAACTAATTTATGTAGGCATTTTTTATTTGTTGTTATCGACTAAGATTTTTGGATTAGCCACACGAAAAACATTGGGTACCATGCTGGCAAGGGTGCCAAAGAGTTCTTCCGAGATGTCGTGAGGTAAAAGTAACTGTAGAGTGCTGAAAAAAAACGAGAAGATAAATACAATTTGGTAAGTTTAAGATCTATTAACATATAAACAACAATGAAACATTATAAAAAGCTGAAATTGTCTTCTTTTTTTGATATCCATATCACCATTGTACATCTAGGAAAAGTACAGATATAAATTATTCAAACTTGCATATCCTTTAAAAAATAGTTTGTTAGTTTTTTTTCATATTTTCGTATTTAAAATACTAGTACAGTACTATCTCAAATTTTCTAGAATAATACTAGTTTTTTTTGAAGTAGTTCCAAACTAGTACAAAGGAGACAATCAACTACCGCCCGACTAGAATTTCTAAACTAGTTCCATTCCAGTACAAAAGCGACAAGTCCTCCCAATTCCTAGGTGTTAAATGAGACAGTTGCTTGTATGGAAGGTGAACTAGTTCACTGTTCTATGGGGAACTAGTATATTACTAGTTCCGAACTAGTATTTTTCCCTACTGGGTTTTATCATGCGTTATAAATGGTCTTGCACAGTGTCATATGTTTGTAATTTGGTATCAGATTCCATTAACGTATAGCGTCAAATTTTATATTAATACATTTTGAAAGTCTTCCAAATAAACTCATACCTTAACTCTGCACCACCCCATGAGGCTGATTCTATCATAAATCCTTTGGCGCATTTAAACACCAACTCTGCACGGCGCATACACCATTGCACCGTCATGTCTTCAGACATTTCATGTCTCAACAGTGCCGGTATTGTTAGAGTCGTAACATCATGACGACTGGCAGTTTTAAGAATATTTCGTAAGCCTAATATGACGGGATGGCGTGAATTTATTTCACTTGGTGCATTAATTGGTTCATCGGATATCAAATGGAATATGACATGTGACTGTGAGAGATTGGAATGTTTGGTAATGAAGAAATCACCCGTTTTCAATTTTGCACTTGTTTTAACTGGTGAATTGCTGGCACTACTATGTACGGAGTGAGTGACGCCATCGCCGCCAGCCTCATTACTACCAATACTTATATCAGTACTGGCAGTACTTAAACTTTTTGTACTGGGTGTGGTGGACGAGGAGGCGATGTTCAGTTGTCGTATTTGCTCTTCGATTTTCTCCAGCTGGTCATTGATCTGAAATGAGAAATTAGGAAGTTAACACAAATAGTATTACTAGAGGAAAAAGAAAATGAGATATCTCAACCTTTTAAATCTAAATATTCTTAGAACTGGAGTCATCGGCACTTATGACCTAGGTGCATCGCCTTGCTTCCACTGTACCCTTCCACTGTCTTTGATTTTCATTTAAAAAACTTTATCCCTTAACGTATTTATACCTCACCAAATTTGGCTTATACACATACCTGGTTGAAATGGAATTCCGTAGACATATTAGCATTTTTTATTATATCCTTGTTTGCTTGGGCTTGAACAGATGGTGTTAGGACAACAACACCGCAAAGGGAACTGGAGTACAGACCCAAAGCCATATTTAAACCATTAAGGCTAAAAGTAAATACCAAACAGCAAATTGTATTAACTGATCAAACGAATGACAAACATTTGCCTACCTTTCATCAGCATGCAAAGGACTACAAAGATCATTAACATTTGCACTTAAAATACGTATGTTATGCATATGCTTTAACTGCGAACCCAAATGTATGGTGAAACTTTCCTCCATCGATGGTTGTTGCGAGATGAACATAGACGAACGATTACCCAATGGCGTGGACACTGGCGACGACTGATACAGTTCACTGACCTGACTCGTTATCCAATCACGATAGGCATTCTTCTGGTGACCGCATTTGGCTTCCAACTCGGACTCGTATCGCTTGCGCACATAGTTTTGCGTGGAATACTGTTGAGCCAGAAGATTGTTGATATCTTCCGACGTTGTAGTGATATCCAGTTGGTTTATTTTGGAATCCATTTCTTCCTGCTGCGAATTGTTAAGTGTCTCCACTTCTTCGTCCATATCTTTAATCATAGTAGCTATAATCTTGGCATAACTTCTCTCCTTTTTCAATATCTCCTCGAGAGATGAGGAGTGCACAAGTCTATGAAAACTTTGAGCGAATATTTCATCATCTGTTGGCCCAATGCGATCGGCAAACTGTATCAACTCCTCCTTGTAATGACGTTCTGTATCACGTATTATTTCCTCCACATCGATGTCATTATTGCGTACCTTTTCCATCATAATCTCAGCATAGTCATCTTTAAACTTTTGGTTTTCAAAATCAATGTATTCCTTAAGGGCTCGTTTAACTCCTATGAATAGATTTAATAAATAGATATCAATACCACGGCGACCACACATGAGAGTTTACCTATATTTTCATCCAAATAACGCATCATAGGATCCATTTGACATAGAATTTGTGTAACCAACTCTTCCAAGCTCTCATCTTCATATGGTATGGTTATGTCCAAAGAGACTTGCTGCTGCAGACCTTCATGGTCATTATAATTATATACAAATTGTTTAACTGTTGTCGATTCCAAGGACTCAATCATGTTTTTCTTTTCTTGATGCATCCAACGAATTTATGGTTTGTTTGGAATACACCCACAAAAAAATTAATTTAAGCTCTTTGATTAACAGCTGTTATTTGTTTACCTTACAAACCAACTAGTACACAAACAAATTTACCACAATGTCAGGTTACGGAGCGATAACATTCACTAAGAGACTCAAAAGACTCGTTCAGACACACAGATCACACCGATTTCGATTTATCTGCCGAAAATGTTGTCGATAACTTTGCGGAAGTGTAGTATATGAGGCGGGATGCCAAAAAAGTTATCAAATATAATAAAACACGATTGTTGTTAATAGTAATTGTATTACAGTTGAAGGCCATTGGAGTCGATATTAAAAACCTACATGTTTTGTTGGAAATGCATTTTGAATTATTGCTAACATCGTATATAATGAATATCTACAGGATGAGGTATTCACACCTATCCCTCTATAATCATCGTAGTCACATTAATGCTTTTTCGGTATTCTGTAACTATCATGAGAAGATGTCGACATATCGTCATCAGAAATGCAAAAATGAAAATTTTACAGACCGGATACAAAACTAAATGAAATGAAAAGTATTATAGTTACAACAACGATTGGTTTTCTTAAATAAATTCTATATTTTTGATCGTGGGATGCTAAATCTTCTTGGTGATGTGGATTTCGATGCAGTGTACGATTTTAATTAAAAACTCAGATTTGAATTTTTTTTTGTTGTTAGGCCCTTTGGCATTTCTGATGACGACATATAGAAAATGTTTTATAAAAAAATGTTTTTTGTGTCCAATTTAGATTTAAGCAATGAGGAAAACAAAAATAATTTTAAAGCCTTTTTACAGAAAATTTTTTTTAAGAAAAATTTTTAAAACTAAAAAAACAATTAGGTGAACAATTTTTTTTTCCTTTGGTTCCTTCTTTTATATTATTCCAGAAAAATTTACATTTTGACGAAAATTGTATTACTTTTTAAGTTATTAATTTCGTTACACTAAATCAGCCAAATGGACCACTGTGTATCGTTGTCATTTCATTTCCATACAGAATACTAAATTTGTGTCAACAGTCGTCGATAGTTATCGAAAACGACTACGAGAATACCGGTTTTACACCGTCGTCAAAAGTCGAAAATAGATAATGTTTTATGAGCATTGTACACAAATAAGAAATCAATCGATCGTAACTCGTTATGTGCGATACCTTTAAAAAATAGATCAGATAATGAAAGCGAGTTCCCCTTACAATCTATATACGAAATTTTAGCACACCACAAACAAATGAAGGTGGTGCGGTGCACCTTTATCATGTGAGCTGACAACTCCAGTGCAAATGTGTTTAAACGATATTAATGCGTTCACGTTAAAAATAGGGTGTAACAGATGAAGTAAAAGAATCAAAACCTTAAGTTGACGTCAGAGTTAAACATATCCAATAGAAAAAATGTAGCCTTGAATAACTGGGAATATGGATATGCGCTCCGTTTTCATTGGACATTAAATGGCAAAAAAGCATAATAAATTATATTCGAGTGCTTTTTATTAGTTTATTCGATAGGGTGCATCAATATATAAAAGAATATTTCAAGTTTAATCTTTCTTTTAAATAATGGTTGTTTTTCGTTCTCTACATACAAATCTAAGAATAACCGACTATGTATGGTTAATAACTGGGGTGTAGGTTATAACAAAAAATATTTATTACCGACAATTTATAGGTTAATTACTTGAATTTATTAGAAAACCGGCTTGGGGTTTTTTTTTGAAAAATTCGTTTGTTGAACAATTTGGAAATATTAACATAAATATAAAATTTAAGTATCCATATCACCACAAATAAACCTTTAAATCTCGCATTTGTTTCAATAATATAAACATAAAACTAAAATATATTTTTTTTCTCTTTAATTCACATACAATAAACACCTAGACGACACTTTATACAAGCCAACACATCCTTTCGACCAATATTAACAAGTAACTATGATATAAGATATACTCGAAAACAAATTACTATTTTAGATTTAAATAAAATCTCGTACTCAATAGACCCACATAAGACGAATGAATAAAATTCAAACAAACATATTTTACGAAGCACTTTTTTTACAAAGAATTCCCATTTAAGAGCGGTACACGACACCACACGCTTGAACCTATGTATATTGCTGTCTCTAAGGACATTAATATTAAGGCATATGCATCAACGCCCAATACGGAGATTAACTATATAAACTAAGCTATTCAGTTTAATGTTTCCATCTTATAACCATAGGATGGGAATACTACATGCTACGGTGACCGATATTGGCTTAGGAAAATGTCAAATCTTCCACTGTTTGCTACGTGGATCGTTTTTAATGGGAATGAAATCTTTCAACAGTACATAACACATATTTTTTTAAGGAACTATCTTACCATAACATGATACTATTCAAAACACACTGGCATTGGATATATATTTATATATGCATACATACATACATATGTATATATTGAAATTTGTGTTTATTACAAATTACAACAAACGAACACAAAGGACACACGAAGTAACCTTAAAAACCCTTAAAATACGTAATTCGTATATATAGTTTCATTAGTAATACATATTAAACCAAGTAGATGGCAAAATATAATAGGATGGATTATGAAAAATGACACAACAAAAATAAAGGGTATGTAAAGTATTGTTAACCTACATATACACAATTAAATTATGTGAAAACTAAAGAGTAAAAAAAAACAAAGTTTAATTACGTTAACCATGGAATGAATAGACAAAAAAAAGTATTTTTTTCAAATTCTTCCATTGGTTTATAATTCTTGTATATTTACAAACCAAAAAAGAAAACAATTAAATCTTCATTGAAAAAGAATTGAACAAAAAAAAATCAGAAAAAGAAAAATTTACAGGAATTTTTTTGATTGTGAATGTGTTAAATTGAAATTTATGAAAATCTAACATAAACCATTTGCTAAAACAAAAGAATATAAATTAAATGCAAATATATATATATATAAACAATTTTTCGAGTTTAAATAAACAAAATATGAAACTAATTTATGTAGGCATTTTTTATTTGTTGTTATCGACTAAGATTTTTGGATTAGCCACACGAAAAACATTGGGTACCATGCTGGCAAGGGTGCCAAAGAGTTCTTCCGAGATGTCGTGAGGTAAAAGTAACTGTAGAGTGCTGAAAAAAAACGAGAAGATAAATACAATTTGGTAAGTTTAAGATCTATTAACATATAAACAACAATGAAACATTATAAAAAGCTGAAATTGTCTTCTTTTTTTGATATCCATATCACCATTGTACATCTAGGAAAAGTACAGATATAAATTATTCAAACTTGCATATCCTTTAAAAAATAGTTTGTTAGTTTTTTTTCATATTTTCGTATTTAAAATACTAGTACAGTACTATCTCAAATTTTCTAGAATAATACTAGTTTTTTTTGAAGTAGTTCCAAACTAGTACAAAGGAGACAATCAACTACCGCCCGACTAGAATTTCTAAACTAGTTCCATTCCAGTACAAAAGCGACAAGTCCTCCCAATTCCTAGGTGTTAAATGAGACAGTTGCTTGTATGGAAGGTGAACTAGTTCACTGTTCTATGGGGAACTAGTATATTACTAGTTCCGAACTAGTATTTTTCCCTACTGGGTTTTATCATGCGTTATAAATGGTCTTGCACAGTGTCATATGTTTGTAATTTGGTATCAGATTCCATTAACGTATAGCGTCAAATTTTATATTAATACATTTTGAAAGTCTTCCAAATAAACTCATACCTTAACTCTGCACCACCCCATGAGGCTGATTCTATCATAAATCCTTTGGCGCATTTAAACACCAACTCTGCACGGCGCATACACCATTGCACCGTCATGTCTTCAGACATTTCATGTCTCAACAGTGCCGGTATTGTTAGAGTCGTAACATCATGACGACTGGCAGTTTTAAGAATATTTCGTAAGCCTAATATGACGGGATGGCGTGAATTTATTTCACTTGGTGCATTAATTGGTTCATCGGATATCAAATGGAATATGACATGTGACTGTGAGAGATTGGAATGTTTGGTAATGAAGAAATCACCCGTTTTCAATTTTGCACTTGTTTTAACTGGTGAATTGCTGGCACTACTATGTACGGAGTGAGTGACGCCATCGCCGCCAGCCTCATTACTACCAATACTTATATCAGTACTGGCAGTACTTAAACTTTTTGTACTGGGTGTGGTGGACGAGGAGGCGATGTTCAGTTGTCGTATTTGCTCTTCGATTTTCTCCAGCTGGTCATTGATCTGAAATGAGAAATTAGGAAGTTAACACAAATAGTATTACTAGAGGAAAAAGAAAATGAGATATCTCAACCTTTTAAATCTAAATATTCTTAGAACTGGAGTCATCGGCACTTATGACCTAGGTGCATCGCCTTGCTTCCACTGTACCCTTCCACTGTCTTTGATTTTCATTTAAAAAACTTTATCCCTTAACGTATTTATACCTCACCAAATTTGGCTTATACACATACCTGGTTGAAATGGAATTCCGTAGACATATTAGCATTTTTTATTATATCCTTGTTTGCTTGGGCTTGAACAGATGGTGTTAGGACAACAACACCGCAAAGGGAACTGGAGTACAGACCCAAAGCCATATTTAAACCATTAAGGCTAAAAGTAAATACCAAACAGCAAATTGTATTAACTGATCAAACGAATGACAAACATTTGCCTACCTTTCATCAGCATGCAAAGGACTACAAAGATCATTAACATTTGCACTTAAAATACGTATGTTATGCATATGCTTTAACTGCGAACCCAAATGTATGGTGAAACTTTCCTCCATCGATGGTTGTTGCGAGATGAACATAGACGAACGATTACCCAATGGCGTGGACACTGGCGACGACTGATACAGTTCACTGACCTGACTCGTTATCCAATCACGATAGGCATTCTTCTGGTGACCGCATTTGGCTTCCAACTCGGACTCGTATCGCTTGCGCACATAGTTTTGCGTGGAATACTGTTGAGCCAGAAGATTGTTGATATCTTCCGACGTTGTAGTGATATCCAGTTGGTTTATTTTGGAATCCATTTCTTCCTGCTGCGAATTGTTAAGTGTCTCCACTTCTTCGTCCATATCTTTAATCATAGTAGCTATAATCTTGGCATAACTTCTCTCCTTTTTCAATATCTCCTCGAGAGATGAGGAGTGCACAAGTCTATGAAAACTTTGAGCGAATATTTCATCATCTGTTGGCCCAATGCGATCGGCAAACTGTATCAACTCCTCCTTGTAATGACGTTCTGTATCACGTATTATTTCCTCCACATCGATGTCATTATTGCGTACCTTTTCCATCATAATCTCAGCATAGTCATCTTTAAACTTTTGGTTTTCAAAATCAATGTATTCCTTAAGGGCTCGTTTAACTCCTATGAATAGATTTAATAAATAGATATCAATACCACGGCGACCACACATGAGAGTTTACCTATATTTTCATCCAAATAACGCATCATAGGATCCATTTGACATAGAATTTGTGTAACCAACTCTTCCAAGCTCTCATCTTCATATGGTATGGTTATGTCCAAAGAGACTTGCTGCTGCAGACCTTCATGGTCATTATAATTATATACAAATTGTTTAACTGTTGTCGATTCCAAGGACTCAATCATGTTTTTCTTTTCTTGATGCATCCAACGAATTTATGGTTTGTTTGGAATACACCCACAAAAAAATTAATTTAAGCTCTTTGATTAACAGCTGTTATTTGTTTACCTTACAAACCAACTAGTACACAAACAAATTTACCACAATGTCAGGTTACGGAGCGATAACATTCACTAAGAGACTCAAAAGACTCGTTCAGACACACAGATCACACCGATTTCGATTTATCTGCCGAAAATGTTGTCGATAACTTTGCGGAAGTGTAGTATATGAGGCGGGATGCCAAAAAAGTTATCAAATATAATAAAACACGATTGTTGTTAATAGTAATTGTATTACAGTTGAAGGCCATTGGAGTCGATATTAAAAACCTACATGTTTTGTTGGAAATGCATTTTGAATTATTGCTAACATCGTATATAATGAATATCTACAGGATGAGGTATTCACACCTATCCCTCTATAATCATCGTAGTCACATTAATGCTTTTTCGGTATTCTGTAACTATCATGAGAAGATGTCGACATATCGTCATCAGAAATGCAAAAATGAAAATTTTACAGACCGGATACAAAACTAAATGAAATGAAAAGTATTATAGTTACAACAACGATTGGTTTTCTTAAATAAATTCTATATTTTTGATCGTGGGATGCTAAATCTTCTTGGTGATGTGGATTTCGATGCAGTGTACGATTTTAATTAAAAACTCAGATTTGAATTTTTTTTTGTTGTTAGGCCCTTTGGCATTTCTGATGACGACATATAGAAAATGTTTTATAAAAAAATGTTTTTTGTGTCCAATTTAGATTTAAGCAATGAGGAAAACAAAAATAATTTTAAAGCCTTTTTACAGAAAATTTTTTTTAAGAAAAATTTTTAAAACTAAAAAAACAATTAGGTGAACAATTTTTTTTTCCTTTGGTTCCTTCTTTTATATTATTCCAGAAAAATTTACATTTTGACGAAAATTGTATTACTTTTTAAGTTATTAATTTCGTTACACTAAATCAGCCAAATGGACCACTGTGTATCGTTGTCATTTCATTTCCATACAGAATACTAAATTTGTGTCAACAGTCGTCGATAGTTATCGAAAACGACTACGAGAATACCGGTTTTACACCGTCGTCAAAAGTCGAAAATAGATAATGTTTTATGAGCATTGTACACAAATAAGAAATCAATCGATCGTAACTCGTTATGTGCGATACCTTTAAAAAATAGATCAGATAATGAAAGCGAGTTCCCCTTACAATCTATATACGAAATTTTAGCACACCACAAACAAATGAAGGTGGTGCGGTGCACCTTTATCATGTGAGCTGACAACTCCAGTGCAAATGTGTTTAAACGATATTAATGCGTTCACGTTAAAAATAGGGTGTAACAGATGAAGTAAAAGAATCAAAACCTTAAGTTGACGTCAGAGTTAAACATATCCAATAGAAAAAATGTAGCCTTGAATAACTGGGAATATGGATATGCGCTCCGTTTTCATTGGACATTAAATGGCAAAAAAGCATAATAAATTATATTCGAGTGCTTTTTATTAGTTTATTCGATAGGGTGCATCAATATATAAAAGAATATTTCAAGTTTAATCTTTCTTTTAAATAATGGTTGTTTTTCGTTCTCTACATACAAATCTAAGAATAACCGACTATGTATGGTTAATAACTGGGGTGTAGGTTATAACAAAAAATATTTATTACCGACAATTTATAGGTTAATTACTTGAATTTATTAGAAAACCGGCTTGGGGTTTTTTTTTGAAAAATTCGTTTGTTGAACAATTTGGAAATATTAACATAAATATAAAATTTAAGTATCCATATCACCACAAATAAACCTTTAAATGGCCTATAAACGAGAATTTAAAGTTTTTTATATAAATACGGACAGCATCCCAAATATTTCAGAATAAGAGGAAACAGTCAGCTTCCTTTGAGATTTGCCCAAAGAATATGAGATCATATTGGTTGTGTTTTTTTGGTATCCTATATAGGATACCGTTATAAGATACCAACAAAACGCTTCGCCGTTAACAAAAAGAAATTACTTGGCAGCACAGTAATTTATGTCAAATAATTATTTGTTTTCTTTTCATTCATTCGTAAATATTTCATTATATGGCGTTTTGAATTTTTTTTTGGTATTTTCGAAAAATTTTGTGATATTAATATAAAAATGATTCACATAGGATCTAATGTGTCGCAGGGACCTTAAGCCACAAATGGGAACTTTTTTTTCTAGGGTTTGCATAACAAATAAGCTGTAAAACAACATTTTATTGAAAAAATATCATTCAAATGCAAATTATTTTATTTGACGTTTTCTTTTCATGTTTACTTTTTGTTTACCTATGCAATAACAAATTTGGTCATATTTTAATTTTTTACTACTATTTTTAACAACTTATCCCTGTTTAGCTTAGCATGTTTATTTATCCCCGTTAGCGTATATGGGATAGCAGTTGTATGACTAAGCGGATATAAGTAACCAACAAAACGCAACCATTATATCATAAACAAGCTTTTATGATGATTTGCCTAGGACAAACCTAGCAAAGTTTTGTGAAAATGGTCATTTTTTAAATACTCGTTAACCGATATAAAAAACCGGTTAATCCGGGTATTTGAAATTGAAATATTTGAAGAAGCCGGTATATGGTTTCGGAGAAGCAAACCGGTAAGACGGTTTTCGGTTTTGCACACTCTAAAGACTAAAGTCGCCGAGGTACATCTCCTTCGCATGATGAATAGGAAAACAAAATATTAAATTTACGTTAAAGTGTATCAAATGGGACATCAAATTCGGCTTACGATCAGAAAAGTGTTTTTTATTGTTTGATATTTTTGGTCAAATTCAGTGTGTCACGCACTAGGATGACGCGTTTCGAACTCCATGACGAGTTCATCTTCAGACCCCTTTGTGACGAACTGATGCACAATGTTACATCATCAGCTGTATATATATCTACAATTATGTGGAACATGTACATGCGAAGTAGATATCAGCCGAAAATGTCCAGCACCAGTTATAGTTTGACCGTTAATATTCAAACATGAGAAATGGAGGAAATTCTTTCCCCACGATTCTGATCGTAAGCCGAATTTGATGTATCATTTGATACACTTAACGTAAATTTAATATATAAAAACACGATCGACTAAAACTAACAAACAAACAGTTAAGAAAACAAAATGTATTGAGTTGACAGTAGATAGTAGATATGGGTGGATATCGTGTAAATCAGCTTTAATAATGCGTTCAGGCACACAGATGTGTCGACGGATTTATCTAATTAATTAATATAATAGTTGTTCTGTGTAAACTGTTGTGAATAATCAGAAAGTCATATCAATGCGTTATCGATAACACTGTCACAAGAACCGTATGTCAGAACTCGCCTTGGTTCCCATTTTCCAAACGTCACAGCAGAATCATATTTTTTAATTCACCACACAAAACAAACAATTCAACACAACTAAACCCGCACAAAAGAATACCGATTATTTTTATTCTGACTTATCTTGCAGTTGCCACATTTAAAAAATCTATTAGTTGCGTATTTAAATAGCCTACGTACAATTATTGGGGTATAACTTTTAAAGATAGATTGGCATTATCATTGTATTTTTGTTTCTACAAACGAAGACAGAACTAATTAATGAATAAAAATGATTATTAATATTTCTATTTGTGAAATTTTTTGTATGAAATTACCTGATGCTTGTATGAAAAACAACCGCTGTGTATGTCAAAACCATAACATTTCTATATAAGTGGGGACACTAGCATTAAAGAAAATGATTGTAACTTGTACATCGGTTAAGCTGCTATGTGAATTGTCACTTTTCCGTGTAACTCCTCGAGTGACCCCTAACAAACACTGCTTGTGTAGAACACTGCGTTCGATAACATATGTTTACATTTCAATTAGAGTGTGCTCTTTTTTGATATTCAGTAAATACATATCAGCTGTTTTTGACAAATTAATATAGCTTTTGGTGGCAAAAAGTTAAAAAGGATATCTATTTTTTTTCAAATCGTAAATAGACCAATTAATGAGTATTTTTAAAAATATTTTTTTTAGTTAGATTGGGCTAATAAAGCTGTGTTTAACGATGGTGAGACATAACAAAATCAGCTGTTAATGACAAACACATGTATACATACACAAGCACATGTATACATACACAAGCAAAAATTATAAACCAAATGTACATATTAATTTTGACAGACATACAGAATCACATCGTCTAATGGCACCTTTACACAGTTTCTACTACGTAAAACTTACGCGCAGTTAATAGATACTTGATCAAATCAATTCAATACAACATATAAAACTGTTTGTTTGTTTAAAGAAAAATAGACAATTTCAAGTTTAAAATTGTCATTTGTGTAAAATGTTTACAGGATAGGGAATGGAAACACAGACTAATTCAAAACCTATAGTAAATGTCCAGACTAAGTAAGAAAGTGTTATCTTAATTAGATGGTGGCATTAGTTAATATATATTTGTATATGTTTATTATATGAATCAAAAACAAATTAAACAAGTCCAAATTGCAACACATCTTAATACTGCTTTTTTAAGATAACCGCAATTTATCTTGCACGATTGAAATCAGGATATCGTAATCTATATACATATTTAATACATTACCCAAATTTACTTAAATTTCGATAATAAAAAAAAAACAACTCAAAATATTTATAACTAAAATTTGAATTTAGATTTGAATTTAAATATCCTCTAAAAAAATAACACAAATACTGGCAAGCCGACTTGCATACATGAATTATATGTAATAGTACAACAATCCAATTGCTTAATAGAATTAATTATAAGGTCAACAAAATCTAAACATTTTTATACACCAAGTTTATATAAAGAAAAATATCTCTTAAATTCTACATGACAACATTTTAAAAGACTTTTTCACTGTTAACACATTGACTTTTCTTTAATATTCTTACTAAATATTCATAATACACATCGTCCTATTACATATGGGCTTACAACAACAATAGTACCTGGCAACCCCGTTGTTATCCTTTCTTTCACTCGTTCACCCATTATTCTACATGTGCTATGTGCGGTGCTTTTCACACGAGATAATCCGTACCCTGCCTTCATAGAAAAAATCAAGAACCATCAAACAAACTGGTATGCAGTATAGTGGCAACAATTTTGTACCCTAAAAAGCAAATAAATTTTCAAACAAACCGACTGAAATCGACGTGAAAATCAAAACAATAACGTGATATTCCACACAAAATAGCAAAATAACGAAAGGACACAAATGGAGGTTAACCTGGGGGCAGCCATGGAGGGCTTAGAACGGAAGGATTGCACAAACAAGACGGATGAAAATGCTGTGACTGAGATGCAAGTCGTGCCAACAGAGGCGGAGACAGCAGTAGCAAATCAAATACAAGATTCACAGGGAGCCGCCAATACAGTAGCAACAACAGCAACGCTCTCATCGAAAGCTTTAAAGAGATGTTTGAGTGTGCCCATACCACGGTCGCAGCCGCCATCAAGGGAAGTGTCTCCTGCGCCTGTATTCAATATATTTGCGCCACGCGGACGACGATATTCAGCTAGTTATAGTCCTGCTAGGGGAGCCGTTGGAAGTGGTAGTGCTGGGAATGTGACTCCAGTGGCTGTGGGTGGAACAGCTTCAGCTGGCAGCGGACAAGGATCACGTTGCCTTACCCCGCGTATATCTCAATTGAGGCAAGAGGAATGTGTCGATGGACATGCCAGAGAAGTTAATCACGAACGAGAGGTACATAGTGCCATTCAGATATCTCAGAGCTGGGAAGATTTGTCCCTGGTGGCCGAGAGTTGGTCCTGCAAGTCTTCGGAGGAATTGTCTAATCCCCTGCAGGTTGTTGTCGCTTTAGGCATGGGGGGAAATGGATGCTCCAGCCCTAGTCCCACCAATAACCGAACTAATCTACGTCTTCCTTACGGCCTGTCGCCTTCACCAACACGTCGCAGCACGTTCGCAACACGGCGTTCCATGTCTCCTATAGCAATAAGACCATCACAGTTGGGTCCTGTAAAAAGAAAATTTGATATGGACGATAGCTCTGCTATATCGAGCACCTGGGGCTCTCTCTATTCACAGCCTCCCGCCAAGAAAATGTTTTACGAAAGCCGGGGGTCGTCTCCAATTTGCCAATCGCCATCAGGTTCTGTATGCCCAAGTCCCGATTCTGGTACAGGCACCTATGATGGCCGCATAACACCAAAATTACTTATATCTAAACTTTATACCCATAACTCTAACAACAATATGGGTCAGACTAACAACACAAATTCAGCATGTTCCTCCCCCATGTCTGCTTCATCCTGCAGCGACGTCATCGATGCCACTGGTGTTACAGTGGTGCCTCACATGTGCTCTTCATCCTCATCATCTTCGTCGTCGTCATCGTCGTCTTCATCCTCCTCATCATTAATCGCTACCTCCACAGTATCGAGCAATAGTGAACCCATGTCCTGTTTGGATGAAGGCATCTCGCTTAATGACAAAATCATATCAGATGAGGTTGCGTTGTCAACTTCAACCTTGCCACCAGCAGCAATACAGGATGAGTCCACACTGATGGACATTATAAAGCCAAACGCTTCCAGTTTGGTAGATGAATGTACCAAAATGATGGTGGATACAACAACAGTACCCCTGAGAGCCACAATTGTGACAATGGATGATAAAATGTAAGGTCATGACTTCTTTTCTCTCTATTTTTTTGTTCGTGATAAAAAAAGAAGTCAAAACATACAACAAACATATACAAATTAGTAATTAGTTAAAATCCCATCACCCCCCCCAACCTATGTAAGTTAATTAAGGGTTCAAGCCAATGCATCGTTTGCGTAAAGATATTAAGTGTGTTGGGAAATAAAGGCTTTAAGATAACGTCACAGACATTAGGTCAGCTAAGCTCTAAGTTTAAATTCAATAGTTTAGAAAACTTCGGATGCATTAGCCACTCAATTTCTTTTACGCAGGCAGTGCATTGATTCGCACCCAGTAAAGGACTAGGCAGGGCAATGAATTAGCTATAATTGGGTAGTCAGTAGTGAGTGCACTTTCATCGGTCAAAACATTTTAATATTTTGGCCAAATGATAAATGAAAAACCTTTTTCGTTACAAATATTTCTTGCAAACTTATGATGAAACAAAGCTTTCGTCAGAGCTAAAGTACAGAAAAGTATAGTATATTTTTAAATGTGTCAGTAAGTTGATTCTATTGTCAGGGAAAGAATACTTTTTGTATGATAGATAATGTAGTTTAATACGTTTCCTGGTGAAAGGGAAGCATGCAGGTATGTGATAAAAATCGATTTTGAAAACGAAACGATTTAAAATCAAAATCGATTTCGTTTTCCGAATCTTTTGGAATTGAATATTTTGCACAAAAAAACGGGATTTAAAGTAAAGAATATTTTTAATATCGTTCGAAATTTATAACACTTTAAAAACGATCGTTTTGAAATCGAACGATTTTCATCACATACCTGATGGAATAGTTTCGATATGCTTACAAATAAAGTGAGTGGAATTTTATAACATTGAAACGTTTTAAACTACTATGCAAGATTCTTTTCATACAAATTATAATTAGTTTCAAATTCAGAATAACAAATATTTGCACATGGTGACGTAAATTAATAAACATTTTAAAGATTAGAAAAAGTATAAACATTTTGATGCCGTAAAATGTAATTTCAATAGAATTTTAAATCAATTCCGCAACTTTTTCTATGAGTGCCAATGCGATTCACTAAGTTCTGGAAAGATATTGTAATAGCATACAACAGCAAACGATTTTAATTAAATTATATTTTTCTTCTTAGTAAAAGCACTACCTAAAGAAAGTCCATGATAATGTTTGTTCAAGAATAAACATACTATGTAGGCGAACCGGATATATTTTCTTTGTTTTAACAATGGCATTCGTTTGTTGCTATTAGACAACCCAACCCAAACCCTTCATTAATTTCAATAGAATTTTTAATCAATTCCGCAACTATTTCTATGAGTGCCAATGCGATTCACTAAGTTCTGAAAAGATATTGTAATAGCATACAACAGCAAACGATTTAAATTAAATTATATTTTTCTTCTTAGTAAAAGCACTACCTAAAGAAAGTCCATGATAATGTTTGTTCAAGAATAAACATACTATGTAGGCGATCCGGATATATTTTCTTTGTTTTAACAATGGCATTCTTTTGTTGCTATTAGACAACCCAACCCAAACCCTTCAATATTTATACTATATACTAAACACTATATAAATATATACATACATATATCTATATCTAGAATATACTTAATTCTTTTAATTTTACCATTTATAATTAATTTTATATGTTTACAATTAGTGTGAATGTAAAACATTGTATTAATCTTAACACAAAAGAGCCCCGCCCCCAAATTTATGTTAAAAACTGTTGTTTTATAAAATTTGTTCAATAATATAGGCTTAATTTTGTTTGTCTAGACAAAAGAATTAAATCTTTTGCTTTTTCTTTTTGTGTTATGAAAATGTTTGTATATTTATTCAAAATTTAGTATACCCGTGATTTATTTGTACGTACGCCCCTATCCTGCGCTTTATTATTATTATAGTATATACTAGGTTAATTAAGTTACGATTTCTTTATTTAGAAATCGCGTTTCTCGTTTAGTTACAAATTAATTTTGTCAAACTATGAAGCTAAAAGAAAATAAGAAATAAAAAATTTAATATTTTATTTCAATTCATATTAATTGCATCGTTTTTATTTCGCAAGCAGTGGTTACACTGGGGGGTTCTTTGCAGATTTTGAGATAGCCAAAGTTTGAGCACGATTGGAGTATGTTAACCCGTGCCGCTTTGGGCTTAAAGGGCTGTTTAAGCTTCTATAGCCAGGTTTGGAAGGCATAACTCAAGAACGACTAGTCCAATTTTGATTAAATAAAATTCCGAAATTTAAGAATTAAATCTGGAAATTTTTCGCAGTTATAAACAAATTAATGAAAAAAAATTAAAATTTTGCCTAAAAACTTCAAAATTGAAAAAATTTATTTTGTTTTTTCCTTATTTTTTTTTAACTGCGATACTGTTTTATTTCAATTAAATAGGACTAATCGTTCTTGAGTTATTTATCACAGACATTTTATAATAAATTTAAAAATGTGCTTCAGAATTAAATTAAAAAAAAAACATAATAATTAAAAAATATTTAAAGAATATTTGTTATTAAAATTAATTAAAAAAAATTATGACTAATTTTTTCTATGAATTTGTAATTTACAAATAGGAAATCAAATTTTCTAATTTGAGTTTTCCGATAGTTAATCACTTGTGAATAACTAAAATCTCCCTTTGGAGATCCGGAAGTGGCTTACAATTTTAATAGATCACGTGTTTCCCGGGCCATACAACTGAACATCCGCTTAGTGGTATCAAATGTGAGAACGTGTAATGTTAACCAACCTAAATAGCATGCTAACACCAATGTGTTTTGGGGATTAGATTAAAAAAGTTACTGAAGCTTAACTCAAGGGCTTTCTTAGTGGCTTTGGCAGCCCCAAGAAACTAGTATCGGGCGCGGTGGTTTAAATTATGACAATAATTTAGGGATATGCATGAAATTAGATGGATAGGAGATGAACACAGCTGTCATGGAGAAATACACGAATGTGGATGTGGTTTCATAGTGGGCAAGAGACTTTGATCACCTGTCTCGAGGTTTTATCCTGAAAGTGACCGAAAATATCAAGGAAACATGCTCTGGGTTCAGCAGTTGGAAAATTCAGTATATTCAGCTTTGCGTTGGCAAAAACCTGGTAGTAAGTGGAACTAGATTTCCGCATAAATATACACACAGGACAGCCTGGATATCCCCTAATGAAATGATAAGAAACCAGATTGATCACGTGGATATCGATGGTGCTGAAAATATAGAGGGAATTCTTTTGTACTCTGCTCATTCCCAAAGTCAGAAGTGACCAAAACAAGTCAATTATCGACGACCGGGTAGATTGTCCACCACCGAGCCAAACCAAAATCAGCACTGCAATTGCTCAACTTAAAAACAATAAAGCTGCGGTAGCCGATGGACTGTCGGCAGAGTTTTTTTAGGACTGCGGCGATGAACTAGAAACGTGCCTGCACCAGCTCATAAACACGATTTGGCTAAAGGAATACATGCCCTATGATTGGAATCTGAATGTTATATGTCCTGTAATTATGAAAGGCGATTCAAGTGTGTTCGGTGCTTGCACCAGTTCATAAACACGATTTGGCTAAAGGAATACATGCCCCATGATTGGAATCTGAATGTTATATGTCCTGTAATTATGAAAGGCGGTTCAAGTGTGTTCGGAACCAGCATTTTGAACCTAATTGGAAGAGTGGCTTCAGACCTGGTAAATCAACAGCCGGCCAGATATTCACACTACGATAAATCCTGGAGAAGTCGCAAGATATGCGTATCGGCACCTACTATCTGTTTATCGATTACAAAGCTGCATTCGACAGTCCGATAAGACAGAAATTTTGAGATGCTATGGCTGAGTTTAGTATTCCTGCGAAGCTGATACGACTTTGCGGTATGACACTGACTGACACAAAGTCTTCAGTGAAAATAGACAAAAATCTGACAGAGCCATTTTCTAACAGGCGAGCTTTTAGACAAGACGATGGTCTGCCATGCCATCTCTTTAATTTTATAATGAAAATGATCATGCGGAAGGCTGCAGTAAATACGACTGGTACCGTATTTAATAAATGTCACAGGCTTTTCGCGTATGCTGATAATATAGATATCGTTGACTGAAACTGTTGTTGTTGTTGTAGCAGCATATGTGTCTGTTTATTTATCCTGCGTCGTTGTTTTCCGCTGCACTTGTATCCAGGCCAAGGAAGGAAGCTACTTCCACTGGGTGGGTCCAAAGAGACCTGGGAACAAGGAGAGTTGGATTGGCTGGGCAGTTAAAGAGGTGTAGCGTGTCGTGTGGTCCTTGGTTGCATGCTGGGCAGACGTTCGACGTATTGCCGTCAATTCTTGCCCAATATGAATTGAGGCGGCTACACCATCCGGATCTTAGTTGGGCCAAAACAACTCTCGTCTGCCGCGGTAAAACCTCTTCTTCCGAAGCCACTGATGGAGGGTGATCTCCGAGCACGACATTCACTCTATAGTTGTTTACTGCTTCTAAGACTTCGTCCGAGTGAATGTCTGCTAATCCTGCTTGATATGCGCTTTGATCTAGAGGCTCTCTCTTGTAGCGCTGGATCTCACGCTCTAGATCATGAAGGTCTTTCCTGACCTGCCTGGGGGGAGGGAGCCTATCCATAAGGTGGTGGTTGGGATGGCTGGTCCGATAACAACCAAGCAAGTACTGCTTCGACAAAAGGAAATTATGTCGTCGCACGGGAATGACCTTCGTCTCCTCATGTAGGTGATCCACAGATGACATGAGGAGGCACCCTGTCGCAGTTCTCAGGGCGGCATTTTGGCATATCTGCAGGTTCTTCCACTGCGTCTCGCTCACGTTCGGTGACCACACTGGAGCTGCGTAGTTCACCACAGACCGACCTATCGCTTTGTAAGAGGTCAACAAGGTTTCTTTGTCGGTTCCCCAAGAGCTGCCGGCAAGCGACTTGAGGACCTTGTTCCTACTTCTCATCTTATTGCAGATAGCTGTGGCGTGCGCGTTGAATCTGAGCAGACTATCAAATGTGACACCAAGGACCTTGGGGTGGTTGGTGGTCGGAATTGTTGTGCCATCGACTATCACATTGAGCTGCTCCTTCACTTGCGCTGTCCATGCGGTGAACAGTGTGGCCGATGATTTGGTGGCGGAAATTTTCATCCTTCTCGCAGCGAAGAAATTGGCAATATCAGCGAGGTAGGCATTCAACCTTCCACAAATGTCATCAGTCGAGGGGCCCGACGCCAGTATCGTACAATCATCGGCATACGATACTATATTTACGCCGTCAGGTGGTGGTGGAATTGCAGAAAGGTAGAGGTTAAACAGTGCCGGAGATATCACCCCACCTTGGGGAACTCCCTGTTTCACTCTACGGGGCTTGGACTTTCTATTTCTGAATTCCACGTATGACTGGCGTCCACACATGTAGTTCACGATCCAACGTTTCAAATAGTTCGGGAGGGACGTGTTGGCGATGTCCTCGAAGAGCGTGGCGTGATTTACTGTATCGAAAGCCTTCGATAAATCAAGCGCCACGAGGACCGTCCTGTCACTGGGCTTATTCTGGTTGAGACCGCGACTTATTTGTGTGGTGATGGCGTGTAAAGCAGTGGTAGTGCTGTGCTGCTTACGGAATCCATGCTGATGATCGGCAATTGGGAAATGTCCTGTCAGGCTCGGGAGGATTAGCGCCTCAAGTGTCTTGGCTACTGGCGAGAGGAGAGAGATGGGCCTGTATGATTCTCCTTTGCTCGCGTCTTTGCCAGGTTTCAGTAGCGGGACCACTCTACCCATTTTCCAGGCCTCGGGTACTACCAGAGTGGTCAGGGACAGATTGAGGACATAAGACAAATATTCGACTCCCGGTATGTCCAATTGTTGAAACTGAAACTGTGAGATGTTACTGCGGCCTTTTCAACCATTGAGGAGCGGTCGGCAGAAGTGGGTTTGGTGTTAATGAGGACAAAACCAAGTTATTTGTTTCAACGAACAAAGAGTCTACTCATTTGGAACGCCGCGTAAACTTTGACAACTATAACTTTGAAGTGGTAGATGAGTTTGTCTACTTTTGCTCCTCCGTAAACAATATTGTCAGCCTGGAAATTGCAAGACGAGTATTGATCGCAAACCGCTGCTACTATGAGCTCGACAAACAAAAATTCAACTGTAGCAGACACTGATCGTATCTGTCTTGCTCTACAGCCCAGAATCCTGGGTAATGACACAAGCGGATCAATTTATTCCGGGAGTCTTCAAGAGAAAAATACTTACTTACTTACTTAGCTGGTACTTCTTTACCAGTGCCTTATATACCGCACGTAGAAAAGTATTATGAGTGTATTATTCTGCGCTTCTTCTCCAGTTAGTCACACCAAGCTCTGTAAGGTTCTCAGTAATCTGGTCTTTCAAACTACGTTTTAGTCGCCCTCTTCTGCGCCGTCCATCGAGTTCATTGTCGAAGACTTTTCGAGCTGGAGCATTATCGTCCATGCGTACAACATGACCTAGCCAACGCAACCGCTGCACCTTAATGCGTCCGACTACGTCCATGTCAGTGTACAGCTCGTACAGCTCATGATTCATACGACGCCGATACTCTCCGTTAACGATGATGGGCCCATATATTTTAAGTGTGTAATAACCCAGGATTATGAACTATACATTAAGACAGGTAGAACCAGTATCTAGTATAGCTGGATTTTTGTTCGTCGAGAATCGCTTGCTTAGTCCGTAGTAGCATTTATTAGCAAGCAGGATTCTTCTTCCGGATATCAGCTTCGGAGGAATACAAAACGCAGCCATGGCTTCGAGTAATTTCTGCCGTATTGGGCTGTCGTTTGCAGCTTTATAGTCGACGAAAATATGGTACGTATCGATCTGTTTCTCTTCGGTCATTTCCAGGATTTGCCTAAGTGTGAATATCTGGTAAGTTGTTGATTTACCAGGTCTAAAGCCACACTGATAAGGCCCGATCAGGTTGTATAACACTGGCTTTAGCCTTTCACATAGCACACTCGACAGGACCTTATATGCGATGGGTAAAAGGCTGATCCCGCGGTAGTTGGAGCACACACTTGGATCACTTTTTTTCAGCACAGGACATAATACGCTTAAACTTCGTTATACCTTCAAGTGCGTTGCCCTCTGGAACCAGCAGTTGCTGGAAGTATTCACTCCATATATGCAGCAAACTCTTCGTACCTGTAACCAGAATTCCATCCTAGTCCTTACAGGAGGGGCGACCATTACCGTAGCCTTTTTCTTTCTGGTAAAATTTTCAGGTCTCACCTCGTTTCTTCATCTGACGTTTTTTTCGCTTAAATAGCTGTCTCGCCTGTCTTACTGTCTCCTTGTGCCGTTCCCTAACAGCTCGGGTGACAATTGGCTGTAGCGTTGCCCTATAAGCGGCATCCTGTTTCTCAGACGCTATGCAACATTCTTCATCGTACCAGGATTCGTCTGGGCGCCGTTTTTCAAATCCTAGCATAGAATGCGCAATATAGTGCCACTAGGTATCGATAACGTCAGAAGTAGAGGCGTTGTGTCGTAGTAATTGGGACAGCTGGTTGGAGTAGGCAGTGGATATCTCTAGGGTTTGCAGCTTCGCGATGTCCATCTTTTTTGTGTTTGGTTACGTGCGTTTTTCGCTCTACTCAATCTTGTGCGCACCTTGGCTGCAACCAGGTAGTTATCCGAGCCAATATAAGCACCACGGATCACACGCACGTCCATGACACCAGACGTATGCCTACCATCAATTACCATATGATCAATTTGATTTTTAGTATTTTGATCGGGAGATAGCCAAGTTGCCTTGTGGATATCTTTGTGCTGGAATCTGGTTCCATTCCCTACAATGTTCCTTCCCGCTTCGAAGCTAACCAGCCTAAACCCGTTGTCTGACGTGTCGGTATGAAGGCTGAATTTACGGATCGATGGACCAGGAACATCTTCCTTTCATATTTTTGCATTAAAGTCTCCCAGAACAATTTTAATGTCGTGGCCGTATGTTTCCTCTAGGCGCTCATAAAATGCATCTTTAATCTCATCTAATAGTGGTTAGAACACGCGACTACTATGCGGGCGATCACAGGTTCAACTCCTGGCTCCAGTCATCTTAAAAGAAAAATTTTCTATCATTGCCGGCTCCCCTCGAATGTTATTGACAGCAACTTCGCAGTATAAGTGTCTAGTAAGAGCTTCTCAAAAAGTGACGTTTGCATTCGTCGATAACAAGTAGGTGCCGTTAGTTGTGAATCTAAAAATAGAAAGCGTGTTAATTCACAACAACGCGAGAAGCTATCCCATACCTCATTCATGGGGTGTAAAGGGAAATTAAGTTTAAATCTCATCGTCTTGATCTTTCGTCGGGGCATGAGCACAAATCATCAAATGCGGATTGTGGCTATACGATCACTAACAGGATTGAATCGCGAGACAAGATGTCTGAGTCTCTCGCCAACTAAAAATCCACATCTAAATTCGTGCTTTTCGGCATGGCAGCTGTAATAGATGTCGCAATTTTTACTTCGCGAGCATCCTTGTCCTGTCCATCTCTTCTCCTGGATGGCGGTGATGTCAGCCTTATATTTTTTGAGGACATCCGCCAGTCGGATAGTGGCACCTTCTCTATAGAGAGTCCGGACGTTCAAGGTGCATATCCTTAAATCATGGTCGATATTTCAATTGCAGTGGTCGTCAAGATTTGGGGGGTTCAGTTTGTTACTTTTTCTTTGTCATGTTTTCATAGCCAGTAAAGGACATGAAGGCGGTTGGCTTGCCCAATGATTAGGGTTCGTCGCTCACTATCAGCCGCAGTTCATGATAAAAAAAATATCACGAACACCGTTGCCCAGGTGCCACCACGAAGGAGGTTGTGAGTCGGCTTGAGATGCAAGCTTCACTTTACATCCCCAACGGGATGTATTTTTCAAGAGAAAAATACTTCGCAATATATTTGGGCCCATCATCTTTAACGGCGAGTATCGTCGTCGAATATATCATGAGACGTTCAACGACATCGACGCAATCAGGCGCATTCGAATAGTTGGAGTGCAACGGTTTGGACACGATTTATGAATGGATGAAAATGCTCCAGCTCGAAAAGTCTTCGGCAAGAATCGATGGTTGGTGCAGATAGAGGGTACTCAAAACTTCATTGAATGAAGCAGGTGAAAGAGCTGTTATGTAAGTACGGTGTGACGAACTATCTACGGAGCGCAAAAGACCAAAGCGTTTGGAATTCTTTTCTACCAGCGGCTACTGATGGATGCATATCTGTTGTTTCTGCCAAATAAAAATAAGATGTTTACTACTGACATATTCTTTTGGTTATTTTTCATGCTGTACATTAGGGATATAAGTTTTTGCAATTTTTGCAAATGATATTGTCATAGTTCGGTTTAAGAGCTTTACTAATGTCAATTATTTATTATTGCCAAATAGTTTTTTATTCAAGAATTGTGAAATTTATTGTGACAGCAGGTTATGCGTGTGACGTCATTTCGACATTAACCACAATGTGTCGTCAGCGCCCTTTGCTGTGCCTTCTCCTCTATCGTCACAAACCTTAATGGAAGAAAGCATCTCAAAGCTAATGAGAACTTTACCCAACGGTGCGAAGAAAGCATCCTCGAAGCGCTCAACATGCCAGCATAATACATACGCACGCCCTTGCCTATGCAATTTTTGCAAATAGTATCAAAAATCCCGGCTATGGCGTGAAGGGCATGAAAAAGTATTCGGCCTTATTCCCGTAGACGTCGTCGACGCAAAACGACGCCGTCTTGTGACGACGCTGTAAAATCGGTATTCTCGTAGTCGTTTTCGATAACTATCGGTTACTATTGACACAAATTTGGTATTCTGTAAGGAAATGTGACGACGACGTTGAATCGAAACGACTCAGAATCTGTCGTCACAGTTGTTAGTAACGACTTGAAACAATTTGAAAGAATAACTTTAGTTTTTGTAAATTTAAAAAAAGGGTTTGTTTAATGACGTCAAGAATAACAATGTCAAGTAACAAATAGGGTCTTGGAAACAAAATCCCTCATAGGTACAAGGATTTTGTCTAATTTTAAGGGGTAATGTGAGAAAATTGGTGAAAAACAATTTAATTCCTTTGGAGCGCCTTTAAGAATCCTTTGCGGTTGTAGTTACGAATCTGGTCTTCTTTATTTGAAGCAAAAATTTTGATATGGATTCCATCGACATATCCAATTACTCCAGTAAATCCTGTTTTGTTAAAAAAAAATTAGTTTATGCTTCCGATTTGTCATCTTCAGTTACTTCCAATTGTATCCAAGGTGGACAAATCACCTCTCTAATGCATTCAGACAGGAATCTTGCAACTACTGGCTGCACTTACACTTAGGTTGTAAGGCCCCTGTCCAAAGGACCTCAATGTTGCTGACAACTTAATTATGACTGAAACATATGTCCTGAGATCACTTTTCAAGATAGGAACTATTTCTATAGGAACGATTACGTAATTAAATGCTGCCTTATTAAGACTTAAGTAGTTCTAGAATCTAAAAAAAATTGGAAGCCCGTCTAACAGATAACCTCAAATTACGATTTTAACACCGATGAACATGCTCGTTATTTGGCAAGTTTAAGATCATCGGATCATAGTCGAAGTATTATCCTTTCCAGTATAAGATTATTTTTACTTTCCTCATCGCTTGAATCTGAATCGAACACAAAAAACATTTCTTCACAACAGAAAATAAAAGTCAAAATGAATCAGCTGATGTACAAATGTTACATCAGCTGTTGTTATTTCTTTCATGTTATCGATTACTAGTCGACGTCGTCTCATAGTAGTTACAGAATACCGAAATAGCATTGATGTGACAACGATGTTGACTCGAAGTGATGTTGACATAAAAACGACGACGATGTCGACGACTACTACGGGAATAGGGGTGAATGTAATAAATTTATTGTCCGTAAAAAGTTCAATTTATGGTACACAAAATGTATAATTTTGTATACCCCAAAAAGTACGTGGTCAATTCCAAAATCTTTGTCGTTTTTAAAATATGTTATCGCTGATACCGTTTGTGACACTAAAATACGACTGACCTTGGTCCTGTTATGTTCCTCTTCTTCCTCAGATGATGAAAAATTCTTAACACTAAACATTTCTCTAAATTATTACTAATTTTATTCAAATAATAACAATTATCGAATGTTATTGAAAGTCGACTACGACTCTTTCTGTAATTGTCTGTTTTTTTATGTTGAATGCGAAACAAGCGTGTGTGGTGTTGCTTTCGAAACATTCAAACAGACTGTTCACTGTTTAAAATCAAACAAAACTTTCGAGTACGTGTGAATTGCCGATCGTGTCGGTGTGAAAAAAAATTGAATATTGCCGAGGCTTTGGCTTTGCCCATTCCAGTGTGTAGTAACCCAACGGTAAACTTCCAAGTCCGAGAAGGCTTTAAGCCTAACCTGCAACGATTGTCCCATTCATTCCCAAGGTCTTGCCGCAATCCTTTCTTATCAGATGTTGGAAATCAAGGCATTCATTTTCCCATAACTACATAGACCGTAAGGCGAAATTGTGTTTAACATACAAAAACATATTTCAATTACAGCAATTAATTTCTAGCACATTAGAAAAGGGAACAGCTTGCTGTCAATTCGACATCGAATATAAACAACAAAGCGCTCATGGTCATGTTGGACAAATGCGTGATGCCCTATAGTAAACCTACAAGCGCACTGCATGCTACTCGACTCCTTTTAGAGGCAAGTAGGGATGTGTACAAGATCTTATTAACACCTGTTACCTGGCCTTCACGAAAAGGCCTTCTAGGAATGCGCTTGTGATCTCAAAGGTATGCTATTTTTCCCCCACTTTCATTTATCCCATTACTAAAATAAAACAATTTATTGTTGTTGCTTTCAAATATGATTCATTTTAAATATATTTTTCTTTCTTCTTTTCTTATTTGAAAATAAATCATCATTCATTATTTTAACTTCTTATTTTGAACAAAATACATACAATTAAGAAGTTACGTATTGTTCCATCATCATATATTGTTGTATTATATATAACTCAAATGACTCTTCTACAGAGGAGGAACATTTTGTAAATTTGAGTAGAGAGAACAAGCTTATACACAATTATCAAGCTATAGTAGAGGTTACTGTATACACCCGATAATCACAAAAGAAAAGGAAAAAGTGAATAACAAAAATATTTTTGTATTTTATCCGCATTTTTTAATTACGAAAGATAAAAGGACATTAAAATATTTGTTGTTTGGTGGTTTTTGTTGCCTTTTCGTTTACTATAAATTTCAAAAAATTTCCATTATTCCTCTCAATAATCAATTTGTTGTTTGGTAATTTTCATTTATATTTATCATTCATTTGTTCATTTATTTTGTTTGTTCTAATGCGTGTGAAAAGATTACAATACATTTCTTAAAAATAATAATAATAGTAAAAATATTATTAAGTTTATATGTATATATATGTATAGAGAAAGGGGTACTTTATATTGCCAAAGAAATACAAGTTGAAGGAAGATGAATAGATTGGAACTTAATGAGAAGAAAAAAAAACACAAAATCAGCGCATGATATTGAAGTTTTCGATTTTATATGTATGTATATCCATATAAGGTTAGGTTATCAAGCGGGTTTGATGAGATAGTTAACGAGAGTGATGAACTGACTGGACCAAAGGAAGATCTGAGTTTGGTTTCTTTAAATATATAGTATATATACTTATACATATATAGATGTATAATGTATGTACGTTTGTTTGTATGCATGTTGTTGTATATGTATATGAGGTGGGTTTCTTCAGTATGTTTTTTTGTTTGTTTTGAAAATAATAAATAACTTCATAATGAAGCACACTCTGGTCTTGTTGTGTTGTTAATGTATTGTTACTGTTAACATAAAAAATAGGTGAAAAACAAAAATAGATTTTTATAATTAAGGTATTGTTTTATTAAATTTAATATTACAAATAGTTTTACAACTAAGCAGTAGTAGCAAAAAATTAAAAATAGTAGTATTGTTGTGAAGAATTTGACCTGAATAAAGATGCGGAGGGGGGAGGGAGGGAGGGACAAGATGAAACTGTGAATTCTGGAATCTTATGAGTGGCGACGGTTTGTGAGACTGATTTTTATGTCTATGGGGGGCGGGCGGTATTAAGAGAATTTTATAGTAATTGCAATGGGAGTTGGTATTTTTTGTTTGTTTGTTTTTTTTTGTTTCTTTATCTGGAATGGTATTTGTTGTTGTTCTTGTTGTATTTTCATGTCAACTTGATAATATGTAATACGACCGCAACGACGTAAAGTAAATGAATACAGCAGCTGTGTCCTTAACTATCATAAAGGATTCCCTGTGTCTGGTTTGAAGGACAATTACTACTTGTCGTGGATTAGGTGGGGCAGGAAGATGATTTATATGATCAATATTTGGGTAAGAGACTATGATTAAATTATTTGTAAAAAAAGAACGCTGCAAATAAATAAGATTAAATAAAAAAAAATTAATACTAGGAAAATATTAAATGAGGAATTTATTTGCAATATATAGATTCAGTGACGAAACCACATTTTTTTGAAGGAAGCATTAACATTAAGCGCTATGTAACTAATAATTTTTGTGTTTCTTAAAAAAATAAAAATAAGCTTTAAACGTGGAAAGTGCTCTCCTGCAAAATCAGACTTAAGCAAGTTTATCTTTTTCACCACAGATATTTGCTGACTACATAAGTGTGACTTCCCAATCCGCACAATAACGTATGCGAATCTGTTACGAACCCGTTTCGAGCCCGTAAGTGTTAAAAACGGTATCGGTGAAATCGGGATTTGACTGATACGTTACGGACCCGTTTAAAATCCGTGGTAAAATGTGGATTTGACTGATCAATTTCGAGTCCGTAAAGAGTTTACAAAATGAATCATACCTAGCAATCCATTTGATTCCGAAATAATATTTTTTTCACGCTTTTACGGAGCTTTCACCATCTATAAGAGCCTAAAAAACAATCACTTTTGTTCTGAAAACCTTTAGAAAAGATGTTATTTTTCTTCGAAAATGGTTTGTCAGAAAAAGAGTCATTTATGATGGATTTTTTGAGCTCTGAGAGAGCTTCTATTTTATGTCAGAATAGAGTCTTTGTGATTGTTTTTTTTTAGCTCTGAAAGGGCTCTTATTTAGTGTCAGAAATGGAGTCTTTTGTGATGGCTTTTTTGTGCTCTAAAACGCTCTTATTTTATGCTAGAAAAGAGATTACTTCTCTTTTGAACTAACAGAACTTTCTTCATTAAGAACAGTATTTTCCAACTTTCTTTCGATATCAACATTATCTTTAACTTTGTCTTATAGTTTATAAAGTCTACTTTAAACATTATTTAATATTTGAAACCTTTTGGCCGTATTCTTTACTAAGAAATTATGATTTTTCGAAAGCATTTATTACTTATTTTGAATTTCTGTTTATTGTTTATAAAGAATTACGGTCATAGGGAAACTTTTATCATAACGCAACAAAAAACGTGATACACTGCCTAAATTTGTGTAAAATATAGTACGTTAAAGTGAAACATATGTAGTAAGAAGTCTAAAGAATCCTAGGGTAGAATTACCGCATTCGATTCGAATCTAACTCTTGTATACAAAGAACGTGTTCTTACGGTAATATTTAAATTAGGAACTTTATAAAAAAAAGTAATGAGATGCTTTTATCTATTAATTCGCTTCATGTGTGCAAATAGTTTTAAAATTTAAAGGCAAATTTATAATTTATAGCACTTTCGAAATCAACATTTCGTTTCGAAACGAACGTGGTAATTCTACCGTAGGATTAGTAACCATTGTGTAGTTTAAAATGGGTTTTATCTCACATTTTGCTGCAGATAAAACAAAATTAGCTTTAAAAATCCTGTTTTCTATTTACTATAAGGAAATAGTTTCGTCACTGAATTATCATGAGTTATCAATCAATGCTTATATACTTATATATTATATGTTAATGCAAATTCAACTTACCACAACAAACTAAACTCTACATGATATTTTATATTGTTATATATTATGCTGTTAAATAGCATAATTGTATTTTTTCTTTTGTATTTCTAGAAAGACTTTTTCCATCAGTTGCTTAGGTTTGTGTTTTTTTTTTGTTTTTGTTTTGTTATATTAAAAATTACTTTTTAATCTTTGCAGTAAGGAAGTGTAAAATTAGTAAGGTTGATGTCTGGGCTGACGTCCCGTCCCTCTTTGTTTACCGGATTGGTAACCACCGCCGGCTCCTTTAAAAATAAAAATACAAAAAGTAAAGAAAATAAAGAAATATAATTAACACAATTAACACACAACACAATTACAACACATTGTGTAGTACACTAAACATATATGAACCTACAGCAGAAAATATAAACGTATAATAAAAATCTAGACATTGTGAACGAAATCAAATTTATTAGAGAGAATTTTAGAATTTTGACCGTTTATTTCTAATACTTTTTAAAACCAATCTGTTTGTTTAGTTACAAATCTAATTAATGCGGGGGGGAATTGAGTATACTACCTCCTTTGGGACCTCCTCTGGGCCCGCCGGCACCTCGCCCACCACCACCACCACCACCTCCGGCACCGTAACCGCCGCCGCTACCACCATAGCCATCATAACCTCCATTGTAGCCATAGTCTTTATAATTTGGTGTGTTGTGGGGTTGAGAGTGTGTTTTCAATTCGCATTTTATTTTTGTATTTTGATAAAAATGTTGTTTTTTTTTTGATATTTTTGTTTTGTTTTATAATTTCATTTTGTATTGTTGTTCATTTTTAATATTATTCAAATTGGTTGTTGGTATAGAGAAAAATGCAAAAAAAAATAAAACAAATCATAAGAAATTTGTGCAAATATTTACGTTAACACTACTAAGGACACATTAACTACTGGTTGGATTTGTATTATTTTAATTGAGAAAGAAATTCGGTCAAAATTGTATATACTATATAAATATAAAGTTATTATTGCACACAACGTCTGTGAAAAAAAAGAAAAAATAAAAAACAGCAGCAGAAGTTGACGATTGACACGATGTTGAAGAATTTTAATAAAATGGGGGAGTCAAACCTCCTCCAACCCCCGCTAATGACACAACGATATATTACATTGTCGTTAAAATTGTATGTTTAAATCAGAAAATGTATAAGAATGTACGGAAACCCACCCTTGTTGTAAACAAACATTCGTCCTTATATTTGTAGGACCTTAAAATCGAAGAGAATAAAAAAATCTTTTATTGTAATATTTAACAATTAAATTATCATTATGATAATTAAAACGGCATTAACAATCTGCTATGAAAACCTTAAAACTACAGTGTTTAAAATCGAATAACCGTTTTTTCGAAATGTCAACGGTTTTAAAAGTCGGTTAACTGGAGTAAAATCTCTTTTTGAATAGGTTTGGTTACATGCAATGTATCTACAAAAAGTTATACAAGTATGAACAGACAGACAGCGATTCGAAACGCATAATTTGATTACTGCTGTGTCCCCAGAACATTGTTAGTATAGTTCTGAGCAAACCGGTGTATAGAATTTTTTTCAATGTATACTAATTGCTAATACGAACTTTTGTTTGAAAATTCCGCTAGATGGCTGTTTCATCTAAGAGAGAAAAACTTTCCTTAAAGAACAGTAAATTCACAATATCTTTTAATGAATTAAGAAGTATTTAATCAAATGTTGGTTAAAAACAATAATGTTGAATGAAATATTTTATGGTATTTTATGTAAAAATCAGTAACTTAGGATTTTAATATATAATTGTAAATCGTCGGTATCCTGCTAAAAGGTCTTAAGCCCAATTCTTTATTAAATTATAGACTACTGATGCAAAAGTGTTCCAAAATCATAGCTATAAACTTTAAATCCTCAGTAACTCAGAAACACAAAAAGTGGATTTGAGTCATTTTTGCAGGATAACTAAGTTCTGACATTCTGAGAACAACTTTTAGTTGGAAGTTAGTAAAATGTTTAAATTTGTAAAAATTATATAAAATAAAAACTAGTACAAAAAATGTTGTTGTTGTTGGTTTTGTTTATGTACTTACGAATAAATATAAGTCGTTATAAACGTAATAATATTTTTAGCTGGAGATGAAATGAAAAACGAGAGAAAATCACAAAACGATTGAAACTATTTTCATATACATTCATGATGAAAGTGATACAAACGATCAATGGAAATTAAAACAAAATGGATGCCAGTATGAAATGTTATCCTTATAAAAAGAAAACAAAACAAGAACTAAAGTCAAAAAACATTATATTGGAATTTGGATTTCTGAAATTCAGGTATTTTTGGACTAAACACGAAAGCAATTTACTGAAAGTCGGGTTTCTGAATACTAAACTCAAAACACATGAAAATGTAGATTTTCTATTTCTAATCGCCGCCTCGAATGTGTATATAAAGCTGCAAGGTGACTTTTTTGTAGAACTAAAAATTAACGAAATAAAGTTTCATACAAAGTTGTTTGTGAGAGTCACGATCATCGGGTCTGAATACTATACTTAAAACACATGAAAATTTAGATTTTCTATTTCTAATCGCCGCATCAAAAATGTATAGAAAGCTGCACAAGGTGACCTTTGCATAGAAAAAAAATAAACGAAATAAAGTTTCATACAGAGTTGTTTGTGAGAGTCACGATGATCGCATTGATTGGTTATCAAATAATCATTTACAAAAGTTCTCATTTCTACAACATTTTTGAATCAATTCGGTATTATTTTTGAAATATTTTAGCGTTATCGTCGTATCTAGCAATTTTCTTAATTTGTATCCCAAAAAAAACCACGCCAGCTCCAGCAGAATACAATAAAAAAAGTGATATTGATCGTAATTTTCAGTAAGATTTTTTTTTTCAAAACTAATCCTTAAAACTGCAACAAAAATTAAACGCCACAGGTCACTACTACTCTGAAGATTTAGCATATAAATTTAGTTTCCACCAACAACTATATAAAGAGGTAAAAATGCGTGAAAAGTTAGGAAACTGCTGTGTTTAAAAAAAATCGTTATAGAGAAGTTCGACTGTAACTTAAATCTAAAAAAATTATCATACAAAACGATCAACAAAATAAAAATACTACTTTTATTCGTCGTTCGAATGAATCAATTTTTCTATTGCATTCCAAAATAAAACACACCGCGTTGTCTTTGGAAACACTACATATAAATAGCATAAATCTGTAGTTTTACTTGATGAGAAGAGAGAAAACACAGTTGATTTGCCCCCAGGAACAACAAAGTAAGGAACCAATGACTTAATGTCCGTCGTCGTCCACACCCCCGCCGCCCGCCGTACCATTATGACAACTCTAAATATGTTTTAAGAACACAATTGTTATGAGGAAAATAAAGATGAAAATCTGTAATGATTGTTAAAACACACATGAGAAAGCAAAAGAATTGATGATTGTTTTTTTTTGTGGGTTTTTACTTTTATTTGCTCTTTTTTTTGTTGTAATACATACACATGTCTAATATAAGGTTGTTTAAAGGCATTTGTTTTGTATATATTATAAAAACAATGGTAGATGTGTTTTTTGTTGTTTTTGATTAACTGTTTAAGACATAATTTTATACGTTGTTCAATTTTTTTTCTTTACACATTTATAAAACAAAAATGATGTGGGGGCGCAAAGCGGCGCACAATGGCTGTTGTTGTTATAAAAGAGAATAATTTTTGTTTTCACATATGTATATCTATATAAGAAGAAATTGCTTAATTTTCTCATGTTTCCTCAATGCATTTTTTGACAACAATTTTGTGATTTTTTTACCTTATTTTCCACACAACAACATTTCGAGTTCTTTAAAAAACAAAAAAAAAGTGGAAGAATTCTACAGAATCTTCTCATAGTAGGAAATTTTTAAATCAATTATTGTTTTTTTTTTTGCTGAACTTCGCGCAATCTTTGTTGCTGCTGCTGTTAATTATTCTTCTTTGTGTGTTTTAATGTCTCACCTCACCATATACGCGTAGTATTTTAATATATATATTTTAATATTAACGGGGCGATAGGTTTTCAATATTTCTTTTTGATTTGTTTATATGTATTATTAAAAATGTATAATTCTTTTATTTTATTTGATTTTAGAAAAACAAAAACAAATTACTATTAACGTATGAACGACTTCAAGATTTTACGGTTCTTCTTTATAATTATAAAATGTTAGAGAGAGAAAATTCAAAGTGGTAAAAATACTAAAACTAGAGATTGTTTTCGATCAAAAAAGAATTCAATGCAAAAATAGATTATATTTATTAAAACTACTACATAACAAAAGTTAAACTAAAAATTACAATTAGAAATTAATAACGGAAAGAAAATTAAAAAAAAATTAGAATTAACCACAAAAACCAGGTTAAAAATGTTTAAACAAATTTAACATATTTTAATATTAAAAAAAATGTTGGAAATTGGAGCAAAGAAAAAAAAACTTTCAACAACGTAGTGTAATTAAAATATTTGTTTAAAAAAAAAGTATTGAAAAATATATATAATAATAAAAATGGTGTGTGTGAGGCGAAACATTTGAAAATTCGGTATTACAATGTTTTTTTTTAAAGATTTTTTGAAAGTATATTTTAAAATAATAAAATAATGAAAAAAAGTTCTTTTTTATGATGAGAACAAACTCTGAATTTGTTCAATATTTTAATAATTTATGTGTAGAGAAAAATTACTAAAACATCGTTATTAGCTTTTTCATTATTTTTTTTAACTTAAATTTTAAAATAAGGCTTGGAAAAAACATTGAGAAACATGCATTTTGTTTGTTTGGGTTGGTTATTAAAAAAATATTAAATTATTTCTGTTTATATAATAGTAGTGTTACATAATGTGGGGGAGATAACATATATATAAGTTTTTAAAATTTAATTAAATCAAATGGTTAATAATTATTAATTAATAATATATATATATAGACGAAAAGAGAGATAAAACTGAATTTAAAAATTACACGTACTTTGAGGGCACTATTCAAAAACTGACGGTGATTTCATAGAATGTTGATTTTACAGTGATTCTACGCCACCCTCCTTTTCAAGTGGCTTGGCTACCAAAATACTAGACATTAGTTTTGCTCGCTATGTCCTCACATTCAATTCATTGAGTAGTGCCATTCTGTTTTTAGTATGTAATTAAATGAATTATATTTGTATTTTTTATAACTAATAAATGTTTCAAATCTTGTTTAAAATTTTATCGTTTATGAAAAAGTCAACACGTTTTATGTTTATTACATTATATTGATATTATTTTTTCTCAAAAATGACGAAGTGTGTTTTTCTAGCAATAAAAAAAATCTTTAAACCGCCGCATTTACGCGTATTTTTCTTCTATTTATGGAATATTGACGTTACAAAAAAATTTGTCATTCCCTGATATTGGTAGACAAAAAAAACTCTAATATGAACAAAATTGGTTAGACTTGATTTTACGATTGCTAATCCGAAGGCAAATAAAAGGTTTTGTTTTGTGTTTTTCCTATTGTTCTTATGGTTGGAGAAAAACTGTTTTCAAGAGACCTCCTTTTCCTCTCTTACGTATAGTATGGGACTACCGAATTTGTTTTCTTTTATTTCAAATGATTTGAAGAGATCGTCGTAAGTTTGTTTAGCAATAATTACACAAAAAAAGGTATTGCACGCACGTACAAATGGAAATAAAATAAAACAAAAAAGATATTGCAGAGTCCTTGAAAGTAGTTTGCCTCAATTCTTGTGTGGCTAGCAGTAATGCGAGCTCGATTAGTTGATGGCTTTAAAAAAAAGGAAAGGAATCCAAGTCTCACAAGACAAGTTGAAATTTTGTTTAAACTTCTCCTCTCCTCATCGATAAAATGACTCTCAATAAAAATAATTAAATAATTATTTTCATGTCCACCAAACTCCTGCGAAAGTTTGTGGGTGGTGGTGTTTTAGCCTTCTAAATCCAGCTTATGCTACTCGCTTGCTCTTGTAGTAAAAAGGAAGTTCTGTGTATATCTTTTTGCATATTAAAAATATATGCACTTACAATATCAAAATATGTCCTATTTAAAAAAATGTTATAAAAATTTATAACAAGTTTCTATACAATAAATTACCACTTCTCCTCCTTGGCAAAGTGGCGCAAAAGGCATTGTTTTTATTTGGCTTTGAGCCAAATTTTATGGTTACTAATAAATATTTTTTTTATAAAATAAATAACTATGTATTAGGGATTTTGAGGGTTGGGTAGTAGTAGTAGTTAGGGTGTTGGTGGTGGTATATGGTTAGAGTAAAAATTGTTTTCAAAACTTAAAAAGGAAAGTTATTTCAGAATGGAAATTTTGAATACGCATAGGCAATTGAATAAAAGTGTATGAATACTTTTGAATATTCTATTGCCGTCTTTAACAATAATGCTAAATACGATAGGTATTTTAAATAGCCCATCGTGCCGTGCCGCCTTAGTAGTAGTTTAAACATAAATTAAAGCTTCGCACAACATTGCTGTTGTAATTCAGTCGTCAACACAACAAATGCTAGACAATTGAAGAATACTACTGTCAGTGCAATTATGTTATCTACATTCTGCTAAATTAATATGGAATTCAAAACTTCCCTATTGACAACGTGTACAGGCTGTGATTCTTATATAGGCAGACGTCACTACGGAGCATGTCCAAATACATTGTCTGTATCGTCACAAGAAAAACAAATCCTGTACGTTCAAGTGTTTGATTGATGGAAGAAAATATGAGCAACTCATAAAAATGCTTTGATTAGTTTTAACAACTAATGTAATTGTTCTTCTTAAATGTAGTAAAAGTCGTGTTCCTCTTATGGATTTTAGATGGAAAATCGTATTTTGCAGTTGTGGAAACCATCCCCATCATCGTCCTCCTCTTTCTCCTGTCATTCTATATTACACACAAAGGCACATTTGTTTGTCAAGTCAGGGAAAAGCCCCAACTCAGACAGGTATGTAAGTGTGTGCTTGCAAATGAATAACAACATTAGCATCTAATAGTAAATTGGGAATTTCTATTATATACCTAATCGTAGATAAATGTTTGGCACAAAGAGGTATGTTGTATGTTTGTATTTTTGTTCTAGATATATTTCATCTACTCCTCTCCACATGTGTCGTCGTACATCATAGGTGTAGACTGTTAAGAGGTGGTGGGTGGGTGTGTGGGTAGGATATATGAAGTAGTGGTGTTTGGAAGGCATTCTGTTTGTTATCGGTTTTTGCTTGTATTTTCTTCTTCTAATATCTTTGCACTTCTATAAAATAAAATATCTTAACCTTTTCTTTTTTGCTCTTTCTCTCACTCTCTCTCACTTCTCTTTGCTCTCGCCGTGTTCTCTTGATTAGAAAATACGAGTATCGATCGCGATTGATGTTTCGTTAAGCAACACACGCATAGTTAAATAACACACTAGCTTCGTCAGTTTTATGATGCATTTTTGTTTTGTTGTTCTTTGTTTGAATTTATCAATTGTTGATGTTTAAGGAATTGAGAAATTATTTGTGTTTCTTTTTACGTTACGTTACGTTAAGTTGGAATTATTATTGTTGTGTTGTTTACACACGTTTTCTATAAATTTTAAGCAATATTTTGAAACAAATTTTATTTTATATTCTAAAACAAAAAAAAAAGTATATTTATATACTATATATATAAAGTATGAATACGAATTTATAAATTTTTCGTAATAGGAAAGAAATATGTATTACGTTACGTTACGTACTTTTTTTAACTTGTCTAAGATTTGTTTTTGTTTTTCTCGTAAAATCAAACAAATTTATAAAATTATATAAATGTTTATAGATAAAAAAAATAATGATAAAATAAATGAAGTAATATAATGAACGTCTCAAAATTAATTATCAAAAAATAATAGTAATCATCATTGTGAATTTAGCTGCGATAAGAAATTAACTATTGCAAATAAATGTCAGCCGGTAGTTTTGAAGTTTTGTGTTACTATTGTGTTGTGTTGTGTTGGTTGTTTTCTTTTTGCTCTGTAGATGGTAGTAGATGATTTATTTATTCTTTTCATTTTATGTAGTATATACATGTATATAGCTGTAGTAGTAGTGTATATACACACACACATTTTTAATTAATCTTCTGTGTTCCCCCATGTCAATCTATTGTTTACTTGAATTGCTGTTGATAATTACTATTATTTTTGTGATAATTATTTGGCGTTGCATTGTTATTGTAAAAATTTGAGTTTGGGGTAGTACTACTGTTGTTATAATTTTGGTATTTACCGTAGCCATAATCGTAGCCATTGTAATAGCCACCACCACTGTAATAGTCGCCATAGCCAGCATCATAGCTGTAGTTACCGTAGGCGGGATATGCACCAGGACCGGACCATTGAGTATAACCTATCAATGAGAGAAGACGTACACAAAAATTAGTTCGAGAGAATTGATTTGATTGAATTAGCAAAAAAAAACCAAAACATTACGTCGTTTCTATTCTAACAATACTAAATTCCGGTAGGGCTGGGAATGAAATCTCTACTAAAAGGTCGGGGTGACGAACCAAAAGAAGTTCGATTGAAATATGGTATGAAAAGTGTAATAAATACAAAGATTCTAAATAAAAGTCGTGGTAAGGCGGCATGGGGACAAAGTTATTGCTGATCTGTTGTGAGAATTAAGTTCTGTAGGTGTGAAAATGTCTCTTGTGTGTCGTTGAATTATTTTAAAATTGAAAAGTAATCTATGGTATTGTTATGAATAATGCTATAAATGTTTATAAATAAGACCTAACCAGCTTTACTTCTTGGTGTTAAAATATAGTTTATATTATCAGCTCTTTTACTACATATTAACATGTAAAATTACCATTGTTTATTTAAGTAGTAATACTAAGTCATCAGCAAAGCCGATTAATATTGGCCTAGATGATTTTAATTAGATCCCCCTTTTTCAATAAACTGAAGAAATTATTGCAATGTATGAACTCAGACCCAAGTAATAATCAGATATCGATCAAGATTTACACTATTTAGCGCAAGTACTGTGCTACACATTAAAATGGTAAGCAGTAAATAGAGCACAATGACTATACATGTGTGTTTCATTAGAAAATTCTGTACAATCACTTTAGTAGGGAATATCTTTTTAGGGAAAGATACCAATTATATTTATCTAAAATTATCATAATATGCCCCCTCTTATTAGGTATGTCGTAGTCGACTTTCGACATCATTCGACTGTTTTTTCAATTTGAATAAAATTAGTAATAATTAACAAAAATGTTTAGTGCTGGAATTTTTCATCATCTAATGAAGAGGAACATGATACGAGAAAGGCCAGTCGTATTTCTGTCTCACAAACGACATCAGCGATAACATATTTTAAAAACGACAAAGATTCGACGTGACTATGACATACATAATAAAGAGGATTAACTGAGGGTATTGCAAGTTTGTAAGCTTCCTTATTTCTTATGTCATAGTTCACTTTCGACAACATTTGATTGTTTTTTTATTTGAATAAAGTTAGTAAAAGCATTAGCGCATAGCATCGTTAAGTGTTGAGAATATTTCATCATGTGATGAAGAAGAACTTAAGAGAAACAAGGACAGTGTTTCAGAATTTTAAAATGACAACCGACATCAGCGATGCCATATTTAAAAAACGATATAAATTCAAAGTGACTACGACATACATACATAATAAGCAGGACCATTTGAGGGATTTTATAATTGCCGTTATTTGTAATTTGGCGCAACATTTTCGATCTTACACATTTTGTCAATTTGTTGTTGCATGACAGATATAAGGGAGCTAAGATCAAAGTTTTCAAACTGCAGATAAACCCTTTTTAAAAGTCTTATTAAGAAAAATAAATGGTGTGTCAAACAACAATGGGCTAATGTATATTGAGAGCCTATACATTTTCGTAAAAGAATTACATCTTGTAATTTCAAATGATTAATAACATTTTCTTTATCAGACATTGTTTTGATACAATAATAACTTTGTTTAAATGTGTCAGTAAAATAATGTAAAAAAAAACGTAATAAAATACGAAACTCACCTCCACGTCCGTAGCCTCCACGGCCACCACGTACGCCACCGCGTCCGCCACGCATCATCATCATTTGATTTTCGGGTTTGGGTGTTGCACGCTTGACATCAACTTCCTTTCCGGAAATCTTTTGTTTTGGTGTCTTCAACAATTCAGTAACAACTTGTTCGGAATCGAAGGTGATGAAACAGAAACCTTTGCGCTGGGACTTTTGCTTGTCGAAAGGCATCTCAACATCAACAATCTATAAAACGATATTATAAACGATGCAATGTTTTAATAAATGTTCTTTTGTAAATTACTTAATAAGAAATGCATTAAAATATGTAGTTAGAAAAAAAACTTACGTGTCCGAACTGACTGAAGTATGTTTTAATTTCGTCATCACTGATTTCGGTGGTTAAGCCGCCAACGAAAATTTTGCCATGGCGAGCCTTGGCCTTCTTAGGATCAACCTTTTTGTTGTTAATAATGTGTTCACCGGCTTCGGTGACTTTATCGATAGCATCGGTTGAGGCGAATACAATGAAAGCAAATCCACGGGAACGTCCAGTTTGGGGATCTGTTTTAACATTGATGCTCTCAATTTCTCCGAATTTGCTAAAGTGGTCACGCAATTCCTCTGTAAAATAAACATATAAAAATTAGTTTGAAAACGAATAATAATGTTACAAGTAAGTACACATTTGGACTTTCATTTAGCTTAGCTGATTTCAAACTGAGGTACATTTATTACAAATAATTAAATTGTATAATATCGCTACCGATAGTAAAACGTTTAAACATTGTGTTTAATTATTAAAACGATTGCATACAGAATAAAAGTCGCAAAATTTCATACTACACTAGTAAAACAAAGTCTGTTCCAAATATTGATTTACTTACTTTCTGATGTCTCCCAGCTTAAGCCACCGACAAATAATTTTCTGTAAATTAAAGGAAAGAAAAAGAAAGAAACAATGTGAATATAATTGCAGAATAACATTATCTTACAGAGAGCTGTTTAATGAAAAAAAAATTGTGTGAGCAATGCTAAAAAAAACTTTTCAAAATTTAGTTTTGAAATTTCTACGTTAAAATGATAATATATAGAATGGGTTAATATATTTATATTTATTGGCTGTTTAACTTTTCTTTTAGAAAAACACGATCACTTTATTTCATCAGAGAAAAACTTACAATATCATTTAAGGAATTTTAAAAACATGATGTCGTTACCAAATCTTTCAAAAAGAGACGAGAAAAAGAGGACTATATTCGTAATAAATCACAGTAATAAAGTTCAGTATATATGAAAAAGCAATAAAAAACTCATTCTTACGTTAAATTTCAGAGGGAACGCTACACAACAACAACAGTACAGAAGGCCAAAAAATTTGCAAAAATAATGTTATATATTCGAGTTAATGCACCGTGTTTGTTATTTTTTATTGTAGACTTTCGTTTCGAGACGTTGGTTGAGATTCGATTTTTATCATTCGATTCGATACTAGAGCATTACTATTAAAATCGGCAAAACAACAAGTACATGAAATATACATAATAAAATGTTTTTATATTATTTAAAAACGTTAATCCAATTTGTCATATTTTGCGATAAAACTAGAGAGTTCTGTGTTTTTATGTATTTTGTACTATGATAAATACCATCGTCTTGTACGGAGTAGTAGGCTGTTGTCGTCGATCGGTCTGTAGTCAGGGGTGGTGCTGGTACGAGCATGGCATTTGGTATTGCGTCCTCACGAGGATTTTCTTGGTTTTCCCATCTATTACAGGCAGCCAACTGCACAAGGTGGTAGGTGGTAGTAGGTAATACACATCAGGGGATGTTGATCCAAACATCGTCGTGACGTAGTGGCGTTGTTGTATGTTATATGTTTCCACACTTAGAAGCTACTAGGATTGTTAATGGCTTATAGTACCTGCCGGAGAGGAACAAGATTAGTTCACTCAAACACAACAGGAAATATATAAATATAACAATGTATTAGTTGATAAATATGTAGTAGTAGTATGTATGTAGGTCTGTGTGTGCTTGAAGGTTGATTTTTGCTGATATTGTCCTATATAGTTAGGTGAGGGCTTATCTCCTTGTTATCCATCAAAACAAAATCATTCTCCATTAGAACTCTATTATATACATTAAATATTACATGGTTGGTGGGTGGTACTTCTTGGCATCTTCGTATACATATAAAACAATGTCTCTTCTTACGGATAATTATTAAAACAACAATGATTGGATTTCTTAAAAGTAATTTACGGAAAAGGTGTGTGCGCTCAGATCAGGCTTTGTTTTGTAGCTTTCTTCTTCTTTAGAAAAGTATGTATAGAACAAAAAAAAACAACAATAGATATTTTTGAAAAGTTATTTTTATTTTTTATTAAAAGTAGTATGTTTATTACGTTAACAAATTATATTATTATAAAATACAAAATTACATTTTATATACTAATTTATTTATGTATATCAGCCCTATTTTACAGAGGAAATCCAATCCAATCATTGTGACTCGAGGTACATAAAAAACTACTTTTAAATTGTGTTTTTTATTTGATGACTCAAATAAATTATAGTAAATAAAAAAAGTCTGAACAAATAAAAAAAAAATGACGGATAAGGGTTAAATTAACTGAGACAAACATTTGTTTTTTTTAGAGCACATACATCAGATATCGCTGTATATATGCAAAATAGTTGAAATTTGTCTGTATGTTTGTATTCCTCTTGTTATAAAATAGCATCCAACAGCCGAACTGACTGACTGACTGGTTCACAATATAGTATATACCTAGCAAAAGCGAAGAATTTTTCAAAATTTAAATACCCTTTGCATTGAACATTAGTAGCCTGGGGAACATTGACCTTTGTTTAATACAACAAACTTTTGCCAATTAGCATTCATTATATTAAGTTAATTGTAAAATCTTTAGATTTATATGGTGATGTACATACTACTCCTAAAGAGTAATGGCTCTGTAAATCTGCTAAATGCACATTGAATTTTAACTATCGGATGGTTAAGATTCAAAAAACCATTTGTGTTTTACTAAATTTTCTGTTTAGATGGGGATTTTGTATCAAGTGCATAAAAAAAGAAATGATAAAATCTTAAACAGTTATTATCATCTATGAAAAGTGTTGAAGTTTTAACCTTTCAATCTCTCGACGATGTATTCCTAGAATTTTGACTGTTCATTTAATATTTGTGATATTTTTACTTGATGCACAAATAATTGTCATATCAGATCCAGATGCAGGTTTAAAATCAAATGTTTATTTCAATAGCAACGTTTTGAAACAACTTAGAAGACGTTTAAGTTACATTTTTTTTTTTGTTAAAAAGAAAAAAAAGCTATTTCTGACCCTTGATGTCCTTATACATATACGAAATTTCTATATAAGGATTCCTTTTTGATGAAAATAATTCTGTTTACGATATTTGAACACACTAGGATCAAGGGCAGACACCTTTAATCATGACATGAGAAATTTTATTAAACTTCATAGAATAGAAAAGATCTGTGGCAAAATAAAATGTAAAGGTGCTCTTTGTTGAAGTGCAACTAGTAGATGAAAACGCCAAAGAGCCACGAACAGTAGCAGACAAACATCATAGTTGCCAGATCAGAATAAAGACAAACATTTCATAAAATTGGAATAATAATTTGCTGTTTTATCAATTATATGATAATTAATTTTCTATTACAACAAATCTTGTTTCCCAGAAATTCAAATTAAAAGTTTTGTGGGCTTAAGTATTTAAACAATATTTACTAAAAATTAAAAAAAATCCACATAATATTTTAACTAGTTTTTGTCGTAATTTTAAGAAACTACTATGTTGTTTTTCCCTGCATAGAGTTTAAGATCTTAACGCGGTTGCCAAAAGTTAATCCTGGACACAGACTCATGAAATATCACCAGTTTAAAAACCAGTATAAACACGATAGGATAAAAAAAACTATGACCTACAAAGAGCGGTTTAGCTCAGTGGGTCACAGCACAGTGGAAAAAAACACTAAGAGAGCTGTTACGTACAATTACTAGAATGATCATTTGTACCAAACCGGTCTTCTTTTATAGTTCAAAGTTCTTTGCAGTTATCATTGAGGTTTGTTGATCTCGTCGTTGCCGCTTTACGTGTATGTCTTTTTAATAGAATATTTGACAACGTAGAATATGCAAATATTTTAATTATTCAAAAAACGAGTTCTTAGAGAATTTGCTAAATACAAGATACAATATTTGACACATTTAATAAGATTGCTTAAACTGAAAAGGACTTAAGGTTTTTTATATGTTTTTTATTTTGCGTCTTTAGTCTTTCAAATGTTGTGCTAATAACAGAGAAAGCAGCAGCTCTCTTCGCGGACTATCCATATACAAATTTTGTAGATGGACAGTTAAAAATTGTGAATTTTGAGGCTTACATAGATATCGGATTAACCGAAGCAAAACAATTTCTTTTTTTTAAAAACTGATGCAAATGGCGATAAACAATTCTTCCTTAAATAAACTTTTACATTATGTCTGTTTCTTTACTTTTTTACTAAAATTCGGGTAAATAAGAATAAAAGCACTCATATTACCCGAAAGTAATGAAAAGCAAATGTCAAAACACATGTTTGACGGACAAATTATGTATTTTGAGCTTTGTTCGCCCGGAACATTTAATCACAAAAATCACTTTTCATATTGATAAAATTTTCAATTCAATAAATTTTGTGACGGTATTTTTTTACAAACAAACCCTATTTCGAGCAGCTGATTGTTTGGCAATAAGAAAATGTCTAGGTTACATCGGTAAAACGAGAAACGCGTTTTGACGTTAAGAGAAATAAAAAAAAACTACCCTCATTTACCCAACGTTTAAGTGAAGAATCGGGTTTGGGTTCCAGAGTTAAAGTTAGAAATTATCAAAAATTTACATGGACAACTTTTATTCCCATTTTTGGAGTTACAAACCGATGATAATCACCGCCATTGATAGGCAATGATGCTAAATTGTTTTTCGCAAAACTTGCACTAGTAGAACACACAAAATAAATACACGAAACAAGGCTGACTGCCTACTGACTCTCCCCATCATAAATCAAGAAACGTATCATTTCAGCAACAATTTAACTAGGAAATTCTTGTTCCTTCCATCTAAACGATGACATCGTACAGTTCTAAATAAATAATTCTAATAAAACACATCACATTCTTTCTCAATTTGCTTTTGCAACTCAGAAATTGTTCTCACAGATATCCATCAACCAACACAAACATGTAGTATGCGCTTTAATCTGGCAACTCTCTTACAAGCTGTAGACGGCGTCATGTCTACACACGCACATATACATACAACACGCAAACAATATCGCGACCGGTGTGTGCTAGTACGAAAATTCAGAGGAAAAGGAATACAAAACAAAAGTGATGATGACAAATAGTAATGCGAACCGCCATTTTGAGAAAAATAACAAGATGAAACGAAAGTACGAAAAAGACGAATGAAAGTATAGAATACAAATAAAAAAAAAATCTGCAGAGAAAGAAACCAAAGCATGCGTTTCTCTATGTGAAGATACATAACCTCACTTTTTTTCTTTTACGATTTTTTTCTGCTCAGCACTTTAATGTAATTGTAATAATCAATGTGTTCAAGACATGATTGTAATTCGAAAAAAGTAATTTACCAGCCGGTGTAAACGAAAAAAAACAAAAGAAAATGGCGCGCTTGTTTTTCTGAAAATCATCTTCGAAGTACAGTCGCACTAGCGCAAAACTTAAGGGACTCGTCGTCGTCAAAACTCATCTCAACACTAACAATAAAAAAACACATTTTTCCTCTAATTCCACGAATAGCAAGTTAGTGTATATTAAATTTCAGTAGAAAACACTATCACGACATTTACGTAACACATCAATCGAGATATATTTTTGCACCGAAAATACTTTACCAAAAGCTAGTCCCCCCTTGAGTATATTAGAAATTTTGTTAAATACCTGTCGTCATCGCGTGCATTTGTATCATTTCCATTGGTACCGGCTGAAGTACCTCCGTTTTCATTTGAGGCGCTGACGTCTTGGGAAAAATCTTCACCATTCATCTCACAATCTTGATTCTTGTTATCTGCCATGGTGTATGTGTGTGTTGTTTCCTTAAGTTGTAAAGTTAAACTAAATTGATTTCAATTTTCACTTTGTGTATTTAGAAATGCACACAACTATTTTTTCTTCTTCTGTATTTAATGAAAAATGTTTCCAACAATTTTGCGACGACACGAGCGGTAACGCTGATGACTACAGTAATGGCCGGAAAAGACAGAAGTCGACGATGAACACACTAGTGAATGGTACCAATTTTGCTTTTTTACTTTGCTGAATAGAAATCACGTGCTGAATTTCTTACGAAAACTGTAGTTGTCTCTTTCTAGGGGGTGCGAAAGGGAATATTGCCAGAGTTGCCACTTTTTTTTTTTATAAATGTGTCTACACAACACAACAAGGACATTTAAATGTATTGACATTTTGGATTCAAGTTTTGACCCTTTTGTTTTAATCATGGTGCGTTAACCATCTCCATTGGTTGTAATATCATTTTTACAGGGGTCTGATGATGCTACCAGCTTATAAATCGCACGGTGCATGGTACAGGATAAAATGGAGTTTGCTGCGGCTAGGCTGAAAGTTGTTTCCCAAGTCCAAGTTTTGTGGTTTTAATTAAAACAAAACTTACAGCACAAAGTAATCACACTAAATATATAATTTGATTACCAAAGTGTGTCGCATTCTCTATCGATTTTTAAAAAACAAATGTTTTTAATATTTTACATCGAAAGACATACATATAAAGAGATGTAACAATGCGGCACATGGAAAAATTAAAAGAGATCCTGTAAATTATACAAAAAAAAAACCCAATGCCCTTATAAGAACATTAAAACTAGCAATAGAAAGTCATACACCCATGTTCTGGAAAATAATTCGGTTTGAAAACATACCGGCATTGGTACTTTTTACCGACACTTTTACCGATTTCGGTCTGTTTTCAAACCGAATTAATTTCCTGAACATGGGCGATACTCACTATTTTAGTTTTAAAGACAATGGCGTTAAAAAATAATGTTCAATTTCTCATTTTTTCAGTTAAGGTGCCTTTGCACGGTGTGTATTATACACATGTCATACCATTTCGGCAGCCGATATGTAATTCTGCATGTCTGTCAAAACGAGCGTTTACATTTGGTTTAAACGTGCTTGTGTATGTAGACCTGTGTTTGTCAATAACAGCTGATTTTGTTATTTATCACCTTCGCCAAACACAGCTTCCTTAGCCCAATCTAATTAAAAATACTTTGAAAAACACCCATTAATTGTTGTATTTATAATTAACGTGTCTTTCTAATATTCTTAAACATCTTAATATATTTAATTGTGGAATTTTTATGATGAAATTATTTATTTTCACTCGGTTTATAATAAACTTTAGTTCTTTAAACAAATTAATATGATGAATTAATTTATTAAATATGACTTCTGAGCACATTTGTACATTTTAAAAACGTTTGTAACTTTTTTGTTTATGGATAAAAGTTGGTAATCCAAAAGCAATATATTCACAATTTTTTAAGATCTTTACGTGCGTTATGAAAAATCTACGGAAAAAAGGGGTAGAAATCGAGATAGAAGCAGTCACTTGTCAAATTTGACGTCGGAGTCAAAAATGACATATGGAGGAAATGTAGCCTTTGTAAAACCAAAAACAACAGTGTTTTCTCGATCGGACTTCAAATGACGTCACAGCACAGAAAAAACTAAATGGGCCGTTTTTAGGGTGCGCGTAAAAAAATTTTTTCTTGTGTCCCAGAATTGTTGTTGCCTAATCTTCAAATTTAGGGACTGACAAGTGCAACTTTTTTTTTTAATACTGGGACCGACCCACTCTAATGTATACTATAGTATACGACGAATAATACCAGCGCAAGTTAAAATATAAATGTTTTAACGCAATGTAAAATTCGAATATAATGACTGTGTAAACTTCAAAAACATCTACAAGCTCTTACATAATATTGGGGATTCACATCATAAGGGAATCTGTGAAAAAATCATGTCTAAAAATTAAAAACTCTTAATTTTATAAAGTTATTTGCTTCTTCTAAAAATTACGATTTTTGCTACTCCTGTAATTATGAATAATAGGGTAACGACTTTTGGCATAACAGGTGACGATATTAACTTCCACCTACTTTAAATTTTAGGGCTTAAAAACATAACACTACTTTAAAAACGTAAATTGTATCAACAACTAATATACACACTTCCACTTTTGAACCAGCAGACGTTTGCTCTTTGCTAGATCCTGTTGCATTTAATTATCTGGCAACATCGTTCCACACTGCATAGTTTTCGAAACAAATCACACCATCTGCGCAGTATTCTTCCCTTTCTAGTCAAACATTGGCATCAAGCAACTCAACAATATTCAGCCGATTACATTGTACTGGAGTAACAGAGACAGCAAAACATCATAGAATGAGACAAACATATATATGTAGCCACTTTTAAGAATATTATATTTAGGCAGGGAGAAGCGTGACAAAACATCTACCAGTTGGAGAAGAACAAAAGGAGGTTCGTTCACTTTAAACCAACACTTGTTCAATTTCAACGCTAAACTGCAATTATTTTTTCGCATATACAAAACAAAAAAACAGAACACACTGCACTGAAGTAACTTCTTAAAAAAACCGAGAAATATTTTGAAAACAAAACTGTGATTTCAACAAAAAAAAAAATATAAATGAATTGTGTGTGGTAAAACACACAATTGTTTTTGGAAGGAAAACGAGAAAACTACACAAAGGGATTAACAAATTTTTCTTTTGCCATAAACCAACCAACCAACCATACAAATACAAAGAGAAAAACGCAGAATTGCAAAAATATACAAAAGCAGAAGAAGAAGCAGCAGCAGACGAATTTGTACGACGAGAGGCGACAGAACACCACAAAGCACGACGCAAAGAAGTGAAGGGGAGAATTAGAAGAGAAAAAAAGTAACGCCAAAAATAAAAATAATTTCTATTTTTTTTTACCAAGATTACAAAATTCGTTTGATATAGTTAACGAAACTGTAATAAATAGTTATTATAAAAAATATACTATAATCTTTAAAAGAAAGGAAGAAACGTTAGAGTATCGTGGGCATTTACCTTGGTGTGCTGTTGTATCGAAAGCGAAGAAAAATCCAAGTGTGGGAGAGGAATAAGAAACTGAAAAAATATCTTTGGGCCAATATCCTTTATCGTCGTGTATTATTATCATACTCCAACCTAATTACGCTAGACCCTAACTCAAAAAATATATGTTCCGGCCGACTTAGGGTTATATCCAACACCACCACCACACCACATTAAAGAAGAATCTTCGAAAAGCAATACACAGTGCTTTATTTAACTACGTCAGGAATTGGTAAGTGTTTAATATCGTATTCCATACTCTAACATAACTGCTTAAGTAGTATCTAGATGAATTATTTGTTTGAAACCATGCGGCAAAGTGTTTTAATGTTGTATGTTGTGTTTATAATACATTTTGTACGAAATTTATAACATTCATTTCTTCCGGCATAACATAACCTCAAAATGTGCGAGTTTTTGTTTGAGAAACGTTTGCCGTTTACCACGAACAACATTTTTTTTTCTTCTCAATTTTCTTTGCTCCGTCATTCGTTTAGTAGTTTTTTTTTGTTAGATTTTCTTGAAGTCTGAAAGAACTCAAAAAGCACGCATATTTCGGAGCCATTTGTCCGATTTTTTTTGTGTGTTCTTTTTGATGTCTCACACAGTTTAGTGTTTGTGTGCTTGTTGTTTTATTTGTGAACGGCCGAACGATGATTTTCTTTGACTTATTCATTACACTCTTTCTACTTTGTTGCGTTTCGTTGTTCTGCAGCCCATTTTTGCGGTACTTCATCATAGAAGGGAGTCTATGTATGTCAGGGATGATATTTGGTTTGGTACTTTGCGTGTCAAAATCTTTACAGATTATGATTGGCCTAGACCTTAGACAAAACAAACTTTGACGGATTTAACTTGAATTAGGTGTTATTCTTTTTATTGAGCCATTCAACAGTTATTGGTGGTGGCCACACATAAACTTAATTTAGAGGCTCTACTAAATCAACTAAAAGCGGTCTACACAATGAGGTGAAATATTGGATTCCTAAGCATAATAGTAGATTTAACAAATCCATAATATTGGTCAATTATGATCTCATAAAAATCGCATAAAATGTAAACATTTGACGCTATAGTAGCATAAGACTATAGGAATGAATACAGTACTTTTCGCATGTGTCTGCTTCACTGTCAAATCGATGACTTCAAAAAAACAAATTAAACCCGAAATTAAAGGGCACTCTACACTGGCAGGCTTGTCTGGGAGACAAAAACATCCGTGTAAACATCTGCCTGTCTTCCTTTTTACATTACAGACGTATCTGTCGAACTTTCTGTTTTTACCAGCAGTCAACATAAACGGTTTAGCAGACCATGCCTTATATTTATATTTTATTTTTCCAAAACCCTTTTTAATGTTAATTTCTTAAAAGATTTCTTTATTTGACTTATTCGTATATTTTTATCGAATTTAACAATTTTTCCTACTTTTGTTTTGAAATTTTTCTTTGATACGAAAAAATAGTCTGCCGAACCTGCCCCAACATTATCAGACATGTCTGCCCAGATTTATGAACATCAAAATCGTTTTGATTTTTTACAGACAAGACAGCGCAGACCAAATACATCGTCCTTAAAGGGCACTTTACACAGGCAGACTTGTCAAAAATTTCGTGTAAACATCTGTCTGCCTCATTACATTACAGACTTGTCTGTCGAACTTTCATTTTTCAACAGCAGTCAACATGAACTGTGTACCAAACATGCCTAATATTTGCATTTCATTTTTACAACAGCGGATGAAATAGTTCTAAATTCTATAGCTGATGACGGTACAGCCACAACAGATTGTGGCGGTTTTTAAATAAAAAAAATGCGGACGAAAATTTTATAATAGCGGAAGGTCCTTTTTCAACGAATGGCATACTGTTCTCTACCGATATTTTAAGGAAATACATGTTAGAGGAGATGGCTTTAACACAATTATATAAGGTTAGGTTAGTTTGTGGACACATGTTATCTGGTAAAACCAGATCACACTACACACCGGGATCTTCTGATCCATTGTGATTGTCTGTTAAAAAGGAGAAAGAAGAGGGAAGGAGAAATAAGCAGACATGGAGTGATATGGAAAGAACAGATAATCGTGAAATCCCCCAATCATAATTTTTGCCCTGTTAGCCATGAAAGGCACATCATGAAATACCTACTCCGACTGAGGAGAGAAGAGACTCTTTACTCGTCTATATAATCTTTTTCGCATAGTTGCAACGGTTTGCGATCAATACTCGTTTACTGAAGACTTCCGCATGATCATCTCCATTATGATGTAGAAAATGGCTCTGCCTAATTTTACTAAAGACTTCCGTCAGTCAATTTCAATCCGGAAAGTCGTATCAGCTTTGAGTGGATACCAAACTCAGCCATATCAACTTATAGTTTCTATAGTATCGGACTATCAAATGCAGCTTTGTAGTTGATAAACAGATAGTTCGCTGAAATGGGCTTTCATATAACACATTTCCAGGACCTTGTAGGCTGATCCCTCGATAATTGGTAAATACAAATCGTATTTATGAGCTGTTGCATGCACGTTATTATGTAAGATTGATACTTTAGGTAAACCATTTTTTGCCATTCGCTAAACAATTTTGAAATATTCGCTTTCGCATTCGCAAAAAATTATTAGTATTCGCATTCGCAAAAAACCAAAAATAGGTACTCGCATTCGCTTTCGCAAAAAAAATATTCCAATATTCGCATTCCCTAAGGCACATTCGTTACATCCCTAATATAAAGTGGTTTACGTTTTTTTTTATAATAAGATATAGCCAATAACACTCAGTGGTAATATAGCCTTATACGGGTGAAAAAAAATTTCAAATTTTCAAAAAAAAAAAAAAAAAATACAAACTTACAAACATTTCCTATTTATTTCATTTTAAAGTAATCCCTAAAGTGACCTCTAGTCGATTGGAGTCTCACAATAGATATTTATTCGTCCTGATTTACACAAATTTTATATTTGTTTTAAATATGCAAACACTGTACGTATTGTTTCAATATTTCTAAGCATGGGTATGTGCACATATCGTACATCGTATTTACATTCCAGAAAATAGCAAATTATTTCATAAACAAAAGGGACACACAGGTAGAAATGCATTTCCGGGCGGGTACCTAATGTATGTAAAAATACAGTTTTCTCTGCCGCATCTTTTGTATAAGATTTAATTGTTAAGACGTTTGACTATCCATCTGCCGTCCTTTACCCAGGTATGCAGATTAAGAAAACAAAAACAAAAAACATTACAGCACACAACTACAACTCTTGAAAGGACTAAAGTGAAAAATATCAAATTACAATTTATTATCTTTTGCTAAGCTACAGATTATACATACTTTACATGCATAACAAAAACAGGCAACCATTTCAGTACACTTTTGTATTAAAATTTTACCTGAATTAGGGTTGCGAAGATTTTGAAAAGTGTAAATTTAATGAAGCGTTAAAATGGAATATCCAAAGACGTATATACATATGTGTTTGGAACAAAATATATCACAGTTTGAGCGGGAAGTGCATTTTTGCTCAGCGGTTGGTTTTTAAAATGCCACTATGAAGAGGTTTTATTTGATGCTATGTCGAAAAATCGAATTCCTATTTATAGAAAGTTAATGCGTTTATGAAAAATAAGATATGGTGTTAACTTCATTAATTGAGTATGGCCACATTAAGGCAAATTTTACCATTTATATGCAAATTTAAATGACTTAAAATAACAATTACGTGATATTCAAAACTATTTTGTAGATGATTGTTTACCTTTAAATTGCTATATTTTCATAATTGTTCGGTTTTGAAGTCCAAGTATTGAAAGTTTTAAATATTCTTTTAATTTGTTCAACTACTCTAATATATGTCGACTAAAATTTGTAGTAATTTCCAAGAATTTCTAATTATAGACACCCAAAAACATTAATTAATAAAAATAACTAAATAACAATTTATTTTTCAATTTCTTACATTGACATTTTTATAAAAAGTAGTATAAAAAGTATCACAACCTTTACCATAGAGTCAAAAACTTTTGGCCTAAATATACCCATCAAACAAAAACAACAACAAACAAAAAATAACGAAACCCCGTTATTCTAAACGAAATCTTCTGAGCACATATCCTTAGGACTCAAGTGAATGTAATCAATATGTTGTCATTTCTTTTTAATAAATATAAATTTTTATTCTCGTTTTTTTTTCTAGTGTCGAAATCTAATTTCTTCGATCGACCAAACATATTGGTAGCGCAAATAGACTTGCAGCCACACCAAGCCATCGCCTGTAGTCAAACGCAGCTGTGCTGTAAAGAAACGCAATAGACTTCCAGGAATTTTATACATTCTTTAAAAACTATAAAAAGCGAGGACGTCAATAATAGAAGTCTGGTTAAGGAGATAGAAAAGAACGCAATGGTAATGGATGCAACTCAACCCCAACAACCATCGCCACAGTCGGTTGGACGTGAGTTTGTCCGCCAATATTATACGTTATTGAATAAGGCTCCCAATCATTTGCATCGTTTCTACAATAACAACTCTTCATTCATACACGGGGAATCGACACTTGTGGTCGGCCAGAAGAATATTCACAATCGCATTCAACAATTGAATTTTCATGATTGTCATGCTAAAATCAGTCAGGTAGATGCCCAGGCTACTCTGGGCAACGGCGTGGTCGTCCAGGTGACGGGTGAGTTGTCGAACGATGGCCAACCAATGCGTCGTTTCACGCAAACGTTTGTGCTTGCGGCTCAGACTCCCAAGAAGTACTATGTGCACAACGACATCTTCCGGTATCAAGATATGTACTCGGACGAGGAAATCGATGGCGAAGCCCGGTCTGAGAATGACGAGGAGCATGAACAGCCACAGATGCCGCCACCGGTACAGACTATTACCACAAATGCCAACGATCAAGTTGTGGCCGCCACTGCTGCTATTGAGCCACAACCAATGCCGGGGCAGGTTATTGCAGGGGCAGCTGGGGCTGGTGGCGTGATGACACAGCAGACAACGCAAGCCGTTTACTATTCAATGCCTGCTGCTGGTGGACGTCCCATGGCAGTAATGCCACCGCCTCCTGGTGTGGCTGCTGTTCCAATAGCTACCGCAACTTTTGGCAATGCTACAACAGCTGTTGCACCTCAACAACAACCTGCAGTGCAGGCTAACGTAGCCGGTGTTACACAGATAAACGGTGTAGTGGCTCATGAAGAGGTTATGCCTAACATGCAACCAGCTGCTGTTGCACCCCAACAGCACCAGATTGCCAATCAGTCTCCATCTCCTGTGGCACCAGCGCAAGCTACTGTCGCCGCCGTGCCTGTTGCAGGTAACGCCACTGTTCTTACCGCTCAGGCGCCAGTAGGAGTGACTGGTGTTCCAGTAGCCAATGCAGCAGGTGCAACTGGTTTGTCCCAAAATGCCGGAGCAAATCCTATTCAAACCTACCAACAGTCTCCTATTATTCAAACACATATCCTACAACAACAGCCACAGCAGCAAGCTCTACCACCGCAACAACAACAACCGCTACCGAATACACCCTCACAACAGCAACAGCCACAGTCAATCCCTCAGCAACAACCACAGCAAACACAAACGCCACTGTCTTCAGCTACAAATATGACTATTGTGGATGTGGATGACTCCACCATTAGTCCCAACAGCGTGAATATTTCATCGAATGTCGAACAACAATCGCGTCCCAACACGGCCGCTAATGTTGTTGCCAGTGGTCAGACGATTTCTTCATCGCCAAACACAGTCATAGAGCCTACACCTGCTCCAGTTGTTGAAGATTTCAAGACCATTAACGAGCAACAACAGCAGGAGAAATATGAGGCAGCCAAACAACAGCAACAACAACTAAATGAACCCAAAACCTATGCCAACCTCTTTAAGTCTAGTTCCTCCTCACCCAGTAGTTTCGTTAATGCTGCAATGCAACAGCAACAACAAATTCAACAACAGCAACAACAGCAGCAACAACAACAGCAGCAGCAACAACAGCAGCAGCAGCAACAGTCGGTTGCGGGCAACAGTGTGTATCAGACAAATTCATCTATCTCGACTGGTTCATATTCCCAATCGGCTAATACAAATACCTCCTCCATGTCGGTCTATGGTAATCGCGGCAGTGACAACAGTGGTTCCTCCCTACGTCAAGATAACAACAATGGCCAGGGAAGCGGTGCAGGACCACTGCCACAACGTTCGAATACTAAGGGATTTAATAAAGGTAAGACGAGACACTACAGTTTTTTTTTTTCTTATAATTATTTTGTATGTTAAAGTTATAACTCACCACACCATGTTGTTGTTAAACATGACTTTGAAATGCCAATCTATAAGAAAACATAATTTGAATAGAGAAGAATTCGTGCATACCTTAAATAAATGAGCATATTGATTCTAAGGAAACGGTAAATTACACAAGGGAACAAAAAGATTTTTTTTATAAAAACATTTTTCATAAAATTCGACTTTATATCAAAATAACATTTTATTAAAATATAAGTATAAGAGGCGTCAAAGACCTTATACGCCCACTGTTGTTATAGTAAATCTTATATAATGTATTTATTTTTACATGGAAAAATAATAACAGAGGAAAAGTAAATTGCAATATAAATAAAATATAAAGGGTATATGAGATAGGGAAAAGTAATTATAAATTTGTTAAATTCCGATTATATATATGGGTCGATATCACGAAATGACTACAATCGAGAGTTGAAAACGCCCAAGTGCGAAAATGGGTTTAAACAACTATTTTTCGGTTGATACTGTTTTATAAGCCCATTTTATGTATTAATAAGCAATGGGTCATGTATATTTCAGGATGTTAAGGATTTTACGCGCAAGTTTTTTTTCTCTGATTTTTACTTAAATTACTTAGTAATGACTGCACGGTAATGATGGAAACGTGAGTATCGATTTAAATGTGGAAATCTTCAAAATTTGTTATAAAATATAATATAATCTAGTGAAGACCAAACCAAACCAATACCACAAATTTGGAAATTATAATATAAATAATGGAAAAATATGCTTAAAACGGGATTGATGAAATTTTAGGAACATGTGCAAAAAACACTAAACACTTCAACAGCTCTCAAACAACTGACACATTTTTCACTTCTATTAATTATCTTTAAAACTAACGGGAATTGTCGTTACATTAATAATTTACTCCTAACCGAAAAACCGGTTTAAAGCTTTTTTTTCATAATAAACAGAACACAAATCGATCGGACACACGCCATGGTAATGATTTTTTGCACCGTGCGACCAAATTTGTTCATAAAAATATGTAGAATATTTTATTTTGATTTCCGTGCCTCGTTAAAGGACATTTTGTTTTATTTATTCCTGTTCTCAGAATTTAAATTGTTCAATTTTTTGAATACTAAATGCGTCGGGCCACAGAATGTAGTCATTTCGTGATATCGACCCATATAAGTAATACAAGTTTTACATAAAAAATGATTGGAATCATGAAAGATAAGTAAGTAGTATAAGTATAGAATATAAGATAATAAGTTTGTGTGCGAAGTGTCGAAAGTATTTTAGGCAACATAGAATCTACTGAACAGCCAAAAACCTCATTGCGTGATACTGAGAGGTCAGGTCAGACGATTTGGACTAGTCAACGATAGTCAATTACGAAATTCGGAGAATAGGTGAATTTCTAGCAATAGTATCAACGGACTCGTTAACAGCTATACCAATTTGCGAAGGGCTTCAAATTATAGTGAGATACGCAGTTTGAGATATGGAGGAAAAATAATCAGAAATTCCCTAAGTATTATTGTATGAATTGTCTTAGTGTAGTTAAGACTGTCGGAACAAATCAGGGTTTTTTACATGCTGTTTGGATCCATATGAAACCACCTCAGTTAAGGCCTGCAATTCGGCAGGAAAGATACCGGTATAATCAGGAAGCGTATAACTACAAAACGTCTCGAACTCAGTGAAAAGTATAACAACCGTTTGAAGTATATCGATTTAATCGACAAGTAATTTTCGAAAGACTGCCGTGTTTGTACTTTACTTTCGAAATGTATTTAACGATAAGTCAGTTTTAATCGCAGAAGCAGGATTTGGAATTTTGACAGGTTTAGGTGGGATTGATGTGTGAAAAATATTATAAAGACGTAAAATTTTATCAATACGCGATGGTGAAAATCCTCATCACCCAGACAATGACTCCGAAACTGTTACACATTGTAACAAGGGGTAATGTAACCGCTACATTTTTTAGACAGCTCTTACCTAACAGCTCTCCAGAATTATAAAAAGCTGGCCCGCAACAAAGGATATACGAATTACTGAAATTTATTTTATGTTTAAGGCATCGATCTCAACACATGGTGGAGTTTCACTGCGTGTTTATCTTACAAAGTAGTACCGTTTAAAATTATTTAATAAACATACAACAACTATATCTATGTATATTATTTTTTGGCCTTTTCAAAGCTAAAAGAAAAGCAATTGTTATTAAAGAATCCATCCTATATTATTATTATTATAATTGTTCACTATTTCTGTTTAGACTTTGATCAACGTCGTACCAGCAATGTTCAATTTGGCGATAATCAACAATTATTTTTGGGTAACATTCCTCATCACGCATCAGAGGAGGAACTTAAATCGTTGTTCAGTCGCTTTGGCACAGTGATCGATTTAAGAATTCTATCGAAGGGTAGTGGAAAAATTCCTCCAGGTGGTAGAAATCCATTGAATTATGGTTTCATTACCTACAACGATCCCGAGGCAGTGCAAAATTGTTTGGCCAACTGTGTAAGTGTGGACAAAAGAAACATTACATATACATAGATAGGTTCACTGACAGTCAAGATGGTAATTTGTGTACTATGTTCCCATTCCTCTTTTTTTATAGCCTCTGTACTTCCCCGATAACGGACAGAATGATGGACAGAAATTAAATGTCGAAGAGAAAAAGCCAAGAGCTCGACCCAACGATATGCCACCTCGTCAAAATATGGGTGGTAGTGGCATGAATAATAACATGAATAATAATCAACGTAATATGACCAGTGGTGGACCACCATCGCGTTCGCTATCCAACTCTGGCAGTGGAGGTGGCAGCATGATGCGTGGTAATAATGTTGTGAACAATAGCAACAGTATGTCTCGTGGAGGCTCCAGCGGTGGGGGTGGCCCTGGACCTCGCATGGGCGGTGCTTTTAATCGTAACGATAATCGTACTTCAAACGGTGGTAGCGGCTCACAAATGCGTGGTGGAAACAACAATTCACAGACACAGGGCAACAGTTACGGTGTAAGACGCTAACCATTAATATTTTTTTATCATCCACAAACTCCAGCTCCACCACCATCATTACAACCTCCACCACCACCACCACCACAACAAACAGTTGCAGTACCAACAGCGGCCACAAACACAACGACACCTCGTCCAATCAATTGTTATGCTCCAGCTACAACAATCGTGACTACGACAGCAGCTCCCCCTCCGCATTAAAAAAAAAATCAAAATAAATCGTAACGGGAAATTCATTGGATTTTTTGTTTTAACACGGCCCTTAGTTTCAGCTTTTTTTTTAATGTAATCTTTATAAGATGTTGGCATAAGCAACTTTTAGCGTTCCTTTTTTTATTTAACTATCTTAATCTAGTGTTTTTAAGGATTTTTTTATTTGTAATACAAAGTATTTTCATGTGTGTATTCTTTCTTTATTTGCCAAGCTGCCTCTTTTTTTTTCTATACGCTGTGTCCTCCTAAGTGGCTGTTGTTACAAGAATATCCCCAAGAAAATGAAGAAAAAAAATCAGAAGCATCGCGCTCTTGTAGTTTTTTGAATAAAAAAACGATTTAAGTATTTATTTTTATTTTTTTTACAAAACTAATAAATTAAAAAACAACAAAAAAAACAAATTATGTATGTGTGTATGTTATTATTTTTTTTTTTTATTTTTTGAGAAACTACAAGAGTTGTCGCAATGAAGAACCACAAACGTTTTTTCGGAACATAAATGGCGAGCTGCTGTTGTTTTACTTATCGTTTCATTCCGCCATTCACAAAATATACACCTTTAAAAATAATTCATATAAAGCTAAAAATCATTTTTAATTTGTAATTAAAAAAGAACTAAAAAGAGGAAAATCGAAAAGAATACTTTTTTTTTTGTTTAAATAATTCTAAATTATTGTTGAACCTTTTCTCTTTTTTAATCATTTGTTTCTCATTTGCCTTTCTTTCATATTAAAAACAAAAACAAAGACTAAGAGCTTTTTTAAAGCTATTTAAGAGAAAATATAAAAAAAACACGGCGGCGCCTTAAAATAAAAAAAGAAAATTAATAAACATGTATTGTCCTCTTTTTCCCTTTTCTCTACTACTATAATACAACTATATACATAATTCAATTACGCTCTCATTTTTTATTTCAGTGAAAACTAAAATTTAGCATCATTTATTTAAAAAAGAAAAAATGTTTAAATCTGTCTTTTTTTTATTAAATGATATTGAAATGAAATTATTTTTTATTTAATAATAATGTTTTAATTTATAAATCTTTATTTTTACTTTTAAAGAAAGAAAGAAACAACAACAAACAAACAAACAAATACACAAAAATATGATGTAATTAAAAAGAAAACAAAAATATTTCTCATTTTATTTTTTTTATTTTGTGAAAACATATATATTTTAATATGAAATATTGTTGAGGAAACAAACACACGCACTGAAGGTGAAGTGAGCCGTAATTCGCATTTGTCGAAAATTAACAATTTATTAAGTAATTAATAATTAATAAATTGTTACTATCAAACAATGTGAATTTTAATTTTACCCGCAGTTGTTGTTTGTTAGAAATTTGGGTCTAAGATGTCAATCGCCAAACAATAACGATCATTATTTCTTCAGAGGTTTTTACTATTGCTTAAAACATATTACGATTTAAAGAAATTTTTACAATTTTTTTAAATGTTAAAACGGTATATTCTTTCTTAAGATGCATTACGTGCAGAATGTGTGGGGAACAATTACATTCACGTGTTTTTGACCGACAAAATATATGGTTAAAAACGAGTGATCTGCAGGACAGGAGAACAATTTATTGGCGATTTACAAATCGCATGTGATTTGACAATCGCATGATTGTCAGGACATGGGCGATTGCTTGCTACATTGTAGCATATTAGATAACAATAATATGTAATATACATATATTGTAATATTTTTGGCTGATATTAAATGTCAGGGGACTGATTGTTGCTAATTACGGATCTGATGTTAAATATTATATCAGTATTAAATATATTCATTTATTTATTATTATATAAATAAATAAACGGCTTAAAACCATAAATGTATATCTATAAATATCAGACTAATTTGTTTTACACGATTCCCGATTGTTATGATAACGTACGAAAGTAATGCGTTTCTACCTGTTTTAAGTCCGTAAAAAAGCTAAAAGAAAGGTATCAGTGTATTCGGAATTTGACTGATTCGTTTAGTACCCGTTACTTGTCCGTAAAATGTGCCCATGAAGCTCAATCCTTTGGGGTCCTTAGATAGAACCCTTCTCAATGGGGCGGCATCATTGACAGCGAGTATGGACTCGCAGTACTTAATCCACGTAGCTCTCTTTGACCTTTTATGACCCTATTGTAACTAATGAAACTGATTCTCTATTTCTGTCTTAACTGACGGTTCAAAGGTGAAACATGAGACACGAGGTGGTTTTTTACAGCTAAGCCTCTCTTTCGGGCTACATAATGAATGTTAAGTGTATTTCAGGCGGAGGCTATTATGGGATTTGGTACCCATACAAGCAAGCGGATAACCCTCAGTGTGGATAGCCAGGCTGCAATAGAAGCGATCTATTCTACATGGTGTAAATCAATGTTGGCAAGGAACTTTAAGCAGAAATTGGATGGACTAAAGACTTTGGTAATCAGCCTGTGTTGGGTGCCAGGACATTGCGAAATCCCTGGTAACGAATCATCAGTCTTTTTAACCAGATTCAAGGTTTTAATGTGAAAAACAGCAAGCAAACGTTTGATCTCCATTACCGACTGTTTAACTGCTATATCACTGTGGCCCAAATATAGCAAATCCCGTTCGGCTCACATGTCTGGCCTGTGCAGGAGTGTTCAGAGACTGGCCTGTGGAATTTCAACTAGCCACTGCAATATCTTGCACCTGACTGGCAAATGGGATAGATACCTACAGTGTGTCCATGCCGTGTGTGAGTAGTCCGAGACAATAGTATTCTTAATAGCTGTTCCTTACCATGCTAAGATACCTTAGGCTCAAGGTTATATAAAGTGTCTCTCCTCAGTCGAAATAGGCAATTTCAGGTTTCATGCGGTGCCTTCCATGGCTTACTGGACCAAGATGATTGTGGGTTATCCACGTTTTTTTTTCTTTCCCTATTCCACCCTTTTCTCGTTCTTTAACGGACAATCGCAATGGATCAACAAATCCCGGTGTGTTGTTGTTGTAGTTGTAACAGCTGGGCCTGGACACAGCCTTCCTTCACTTAAATAAAAGGAAAAGAAATAAAATTACGGGATATTTCAGACCTGGAGGAATTGTGCCACCTCAATAGGCTCCAACCATAGATCAATTAGGCGCAACTGTGTGATCCTACGGGAAAAGTTAAATAAATGCACCGCATCGTAAGGGCTTTCGCGGTAGCAGTTAAGAACACTGCTCCATCTTGCTCTAAGCTGCCCACTGGATTTCCTTGACGGCTGCCCTTCACTCGGATCGACCGCTGGGGGTGTTCGTTAAGGACTTTTCTGTTGGGCCGTTAACACCGATTCACGATGTAAATCTTTCTGCGCAGCTGTGATTGACACTCCGTTAACATTAGATGGTATGATGTTTTGAATGTCCTGAAGCGCCTGACTTCCATACCGATATGATGAGGGGAGGTTCTTCCATAAAGATTTGATGGTTGGGGTGTGTTGTCAGGTGACATGGCATTAAATTTTGGCGGCTCAGCAACAAATTGTGTTGTCGTACCGTCAAAACACTGGTCTCCTTATGAACATGATCCTCATTTGTCATTTGGTAGAGACATTTGGTTGTTGTTGTTGTAACAGCTGGTGGATAGCTGGGGTGATAATTCTTTATACTGATTTTCAATTTATCGGCACTCGATCGGGCATATAATCCGATTATCATACGATCATTGTTGGCTACTATGTTTCGTTCCTTTGTAGAAAACAAGGTTTGTGTCAAGGATTGTTAGGCGTTGTTGTTGTGAGTCGTAACCGCCAAATTCCACCAGAGATGGCGCCAGCTGGCTTGTTGATTTATATGACATTTGGTAGAGATCCTCGGTGTATTGTTCTGTAGGGTTTGTAAACATCGCCATTGGGTGTCACTAAGGAATAAGGTCCAGACTGATGCTGCATAGTTGAGTACTGAGCAACCAATGGCCTTGTATGTCATAACTATTGTGTCTTTGTCTTTGTGCCCGTAAGGGCTTTTGGGACCTTATTTACCTTATCCCTGATGTAGTGCTTTGAGATTGTAAGGAGGTTGTCGAAGACTACACTGAGAATTTTGGACCGTAGGTTGCCATCGGCCGAGAAGTCCAATTCCATCCTTACCTCCGTAGTCCAAGAGGTAAAAAATTACACTGTAGATTTATACGGCAATAATCAAAATTTACGATCCTGCTAAAAGTTATTTTTGGTGGCTAGATTGTCGGTGATTCTAACGCTTATGTCGTACATGTTAACGCATGATGAATAAATTGTGCAGTCATCAGTGTACACCACCACTGAAACACCTTGGATGGGGTTCAGGTAACTACGATAGATAAAGATTGAAGAGAATCGGTGAGGGTATTTCTCCTTGTGGTATGCCCATCTTAATCTTTCGCTAGATCTCGGTGTATATTGTGACCTAGTTTTTACCAGATTACACCTGTCCATAGCCTAACCTAACTTCTAATATCATGCATTAATATAAAAAAATAGTTTTTCGTCAAAAATATCTTTTATGAATCTGTGTGAAAGGAATTTTATCGCCCTTTTTTTTATCCCACTTACAAACTGACTGATTAATGGAAAAAAATAATATATTTTAAGAGGGTATGTGTGAATCATTTAACTAGATTGATGTTTTTTTCACTTATTTACCCAATATTTGTCAATCCTTACTTATCGTTTCTCTTCTGATTTCAATTTATCACAGATGCCTTTATATGGCCAGAGACTTGAAGTTATGTAAGAAATTTTGTTTAAAAAAAAGTGCTAAACTTTTTAGAAGATTTCCAACTTGATTTTTTAAGAAAACTTATTTTTACACCATCCGGAAGTTCATATTTCCCTAGAACCGGATTGAATACGTCTGAAACTTCAAGCAAAATGGCGTTCAATTAGCGTTTTCAGTTTTTCATTTCCTTATACTGTGGCGCCCTAAAATGACTACAAAAACGACACCGGGAACACTTACTTCCAAAGTTTCATTTGCTGGTATTAAAATAAAATGAATCAGTTCTATTACAGTAAAGGAATTATAACTTAAAACTGTTTCGGATTCATTATATCCTATCTTAGCGCCCAATATTCGGAGGTTTTATAACATTTTTAATGCAAAATATTATTAGTTTCTGCAAATACGTTTTAAGTTTTCCGTAATTTACATTACAAGTCATTCGATCGGCACAGATTTCGCTGCAGATATACATAACAATACATTTTTCCACACCATCACATTTATGCACAATTACAACACAAAAAGAAACTTAAATAACAAAATTCATGACAAAAAAAAAACATAAATTTGCATTGTCATAGTCTCTGTTTTTTTTTTTAGTTTACAAATAATCTTTGATAAATTTATTTTAATTTTAATTAAAGCATATTAATCAGATACAAATTTGTTATGTTTAATTTCATTTAAAATACAAGCTACCACCACTCAAGAATGTAGTTCATTTAACAAAAAGACAAGAAAATGACAAAAAAAAACTCAAAGCAGATTAACATAATAAAAACCATTTAACATAAGCTAAAAAAATCTACTATATATAAAAAAAAAACACTAATAATTAACAACAACAAAAACAAAAACTTATACTATAACTACATATTTTTTTTAATTTATTTAAAACCAGAAAAATGACAACTTAGATTTACTTTAAATTAAAATGACAACAAAAAAACAAAAAATATTACAAACAAAAAGAATAAGCAGCAGGTTGATAAAATTAACAATTTTTAATAAGAAACATTAAAAATAAAACAAACAAAAATTAAGAAAAAAAACACAAGAATTTAAAGTTCAAAACTAAAAATAATAATTAATAAAACAAAAAAATTACAATAATATTATTTTAAGTTAAAACAAAACACAACATTTAGGGGAACGCTGTACGAAGCATTATAGCATAACATAGTCGTGATCTAGAAACTAGAACACGTCGTTTCACATTGTGTATACATATACATATACTCATCTTTAAAAATGTGACACAAATATTCTAATTAATACGAGGCATGTAATGCCTTTGCCTATCAGGACTTTTTAGAGACTTGATTTGCTCTCAAAAGTTGGTTCAATAAATAACTTTTATTACACATGTAGTCGTCATCAAAGTTGGCGGAAATAATTCTTTGCAAACGTGGCCCTTTTTATAAATACCTATATAATTTACTCACACAAACTCGTTTTAAAGAATCTATTATCAGGCCTGTTCTGTAAATCACGTGATTTCATATCACACACGTGTGATTTTTTTCTGTTTTGTAAATCACACGATTTTGTCTTTTTCGGTGTGATTTGAATTTTTCGAAATCACAACAAAACAGCTGATTTTTTGACTTATTTTGTTGTGATTTAATAAGGATTATTCAAGTGAGTAGAACTTTGACGTTTTTAAGTTGAAAAAGAAAGAAAAGTTTAAAGTAAAACGCCGGGTGCTATATTTTTTGCTCTGAAAAATTTGCGAAGCATTGATTAAATCTTTGAAAACTAAATCAGCTGATGACATCAAGCAAAATCAAATCACAAGCACTTCATTAACAAATCACAAACAAATTCACAAAACAGATACACAAAAAGTAGTGTCTCAAAAAATTGTTAATTTTAGAGCATTTATTGCGCTAAATGTGTAATTTTACTACATAAATTAAGAAATAACACATGTTGTTAATAAATTAAGCAATTTATTTTTAAATTCCCATAAAAGTACTCGTAAAAATAACCATGTGATTTGAAATCGATAGGTGCTTAGGTGACCGGTTTGAAATCACAAAATTTCAAAAAGTTTGGTGTGCAGAACACCGTTTTTGTGATTTCAAATCACTTTTGTGATTTCAAATCACTTTTGTGATTTGTGATTTTCAGAACAGGCCTGTATATGTTTTTTGTCGTAAATTGCAGTGAAAGTTTTGTGTTTTTTTTTTGCAAAGATTTTGGTGCTGCAGATCATTTCTATTATTGCTAATAAAGTTTGTTTTACAAACTTAACAATTACACACAATATTATCAGGTGCTTCTATGCTGCTTTAATATTGCTCAATTGGGACAAAACCGGCATAACTCAAAAAAATCAATTCCGAGATAAACGCGTTTAAAGTTACCAATTTACTCCCAACTAGTAAAGAATAAAGGAAATCAAATAGCTCTCAAGCGGAGTATATAACATATATATATACATAGTAAGTAATATAACAAACAATTTTACATCATTAACTCATAAATCATATCTTTTAAGTTATGCCGGTCTTGCACCAAATGAGCGATATATATTCATCATTCATTCATACATGAGGCCCTATGCTCCTTATAGGAACTAAAGGAACTAAATAATAATAAATACATATTAACAATTTTAATGCAATTTTCATTTAGAAAATTTCTACTATATGGATTTTAGAATGTCTTTTTCGATAAATTAAATCTGCCAGAACATTGATACCAATGATGCACTTTGTAATTAATTTCTTACATTCAGATATCGAAAAATGCCAAGTTCTGTAATATTTACGTACATAGTAAGGGCATATGTTTTTGAATATTAGAGTTCTCTTTTTATTTAAATTTATATTCTGAAACTTGAAAGTCAATATATATGATCATCTATAGTCAATGTGTCCACTTAAAGTGTTGTAATAAAAATAATTTAGATACTTTGTTTTTCAGTTTTCTTTTTATTTCAGTTAACAAGTATAATTATAAATTCAGGTTTCTATTGTTTTGAAACAAAAAAAAAAATTATATTTATTTACATAAATGCTAATTTAACATTTCATAAATATTATGTATTTTTAACTTACAACTTATAAAGAAAAAAAATTAATATACTATAAAAAATAATTCATGGAGAACGAAACGAATAAAAAACAATAATTAAACGATAAATTTGTTATAGTTTAATTTTATAATAAATTCAGTGGTATGTAAAACTATGGGGTCAGTTTGATAATTTGTATGGCAGGTAGCAGAAGGGGTGTGTCGAATGGTTCTGTTTTTTTTTTTGCCTACTACTACAAGAAAATTTAACTGATCAAATTTAAACATCCTCCAGTTTTCCGTTTGGAATTTATGGGAGAAATATAAATTTTTCAAAAATAGGTCATGTGTAGGTGTTTATTCCTGTGTCAAACTTACATACGTAAGAACTCCGTTTACTGGTGGAATGAGAATATCGCTTAATTTATCAAATCTAGAGGACGTCTCAAACTTCATGAAATCTTTAAATCAAGAAAAAAGGAGCTTAAAAACCATAAAGAAAAGTAAAAAGAGTGCTTTATGAGCATATGTAATAACCTTGAAACCCTTTTGGTTTGGCATACAAATTGGTCATGAAGAGGCTAAAATCATGCAACACTGCAACACCGACCGATCCCGACGCGCTTAGATCGATTGTTTCCCACCTCTTTCTGCCACAGGATACTCCAACATGGAGCAAAATGCCACTGCAATTATTTGAAAATTTCCCTTCTGTTTCCATAGCTGAACTCCAGCAGTCCGTATGCAGATTGCAGGACAAAAAAGGACGAGGCCTCGATAGAATCCCAAACATCGTAGTAAAGAAAGCAATCATGTCACATCCCGAGTATTTTGTAGATCTATTCAATAGCTGCTTCAAATATTCAACGTTTCCCTCGATATGGAAAAGACAAAAACTTGTGTTGCTGCCAAAGGGTAGAAACCCGTCGAACGATCCGTCTTCTTTCCAAAGAATGTGCCTCATTGACACGTTCAGGAAGCTACTACAGTGCATAATATGTAAGAGACTGCAGGAGAGCGTGGATACAGCAAATGGACTATCTGAATTCTAGTTGGGGTTCAGAAAATCTAAATCGACAATAGATGCTATTAAACTCCTTATAGGACTAGCAGGAGAGGCAATAATTTAGAGAAGACAATCCAACGACTACTGTGTAAGAACAATTTCAACTCTGGAAGGAGACTTCACAGGCGTTGCAGAATCTAAATACTCCCCAATACCTGATGTCGATCATACAGGACTATATGGAAAATATTGGGTTACCGGAGGTGTTCCACAAGGGTCGGTCGGTACTTGGTCCCCTCTTGTGGAATGTTATGTATAATGGAATTAGGGTTGCCAGACGGGCTGGATTTAACTGGATTGTCCAGCTTTTTTTTATACTTGTCCAGTGTTCAGCTAACATAAAATTTGTCCAGCTAAATAGTAATTTTAGGCGTATCGCCCATGTTCTGACAATCACATTTCGATGAAATTTGCGATTCTGATTTCAAATCGCAAAATTGGTGTCACAGAGAACGCAGTCGCATAATATTTGGCGATTGTCAATAACATGCATCCAACCTGATGAACTCATATTTTTTGCCTAGAATTTATTTAAAAAAAAACGCAAAAAACGATGCACCTATACAATTAAACATGTGTTCTTTCTATTTGATCACAAAAAGATAAATATTTCTAAACAATTTTTTATAAAAAATGCGTATTTAAAAAATGTTTAATGTTTTCGTCAATTTTTTGGTGCAAATGCTTTTCTTCTTTTTTTAAAAGTTGGCGATCCAATAGTTTACAGCTGACTTGCAAATTTTCGAAAAATGTGAGCTGACACACATTCATGTGTTTTTGACCCACAAAACGTATGTTCAAAAACGAGTGAACTGTAGGACAGGAGGAAATTTTTTTTGGCGATTTACAAATCGCATGTGATTTGACAATCGCCTGATTGTCACGACATGGGCGATAAGCAAAGATGTTATTAAATTTTTAATCGTAGTTCTTTTTGTATTAAGATTTTTGTTTTTTTTTTCTTTTTGTGTTTATTGTTTTATTTTAATTAACAAATTAATTTTATTAATTTTTTAAAGAATTATTTAAAATTTCAAAAATTGGAAAGACTGAATGAAAAATATTTGTTCAATTGTATTACTTTATGTTTTCAACAATGTTAAAAAATGTTTTTTTTTAAAAAAAAAATTATACAATACAAAACTTGGAATTTTTTTCTTAAAGACATTTTTTAAAAAAAGCTAAATATTTTTGCAAAATCCAGTTTTTTTAATCCGAATGTCCAGCTTTTTGCGAATCTAAATCTGGCAACCCTAAATACTTCAACTTAATTTACCAGTTGGATTTGCAGACGATATTGCGTTGCTAGTTGTAGCTTCAGATCTAAATGAAGCCAAAATAGTGACAAATGCCAGTATAAGTGTGATGAAATCATGGCTCGCTTCACAAGACGGAAGTTGTCGTCAGATCCAGCCGACGAGTTAGAGAATGTATATATAAAAATGTTGGAGGCTGCGAAATAATTTCAAAGGATTCATTAAAAGGCTACATCGTCTGCAGCATTTCTCTGCAGGTTGATGCCTAATACGAGAGGTCCTAAATACCAGAGAAGGAAGATTCTAGCGGCCTCACCAATATGAGCTGACTGTTTGAAATTCATGAGTCATACTGCGGTAAACTAAATTCGGTATACAGACTGACAGCATTGAGAGTATGCTGTGCTTACAGAACCGTAACCGATGAAGCTGCGTTCGTCATGGCAGAAATGATACCAGTGGACCTGTTAGCAAAATAATGCGCGTACATACATGAAAATGTCACTACGAAAGTGGGAGACAGAGCGAGAACCATGGACACCTGGCATAGAAGATGGTCTAGTACGACAAAAGGAAGGTGCACTTACAAGCTTATATCTGAATTAAAAAGCTAATTGGAAAGGAAATATGATGATATTGTTTAGTAAATAACTCAATTCCTCCGCGGACATGGTGTTTTTAGAAAGTACCTTCATCGTTTCAGAATTGTCGATACACCTTATTGTCCGTGTTGTCAAAGTGTGATCGAAGATGCTGAACACGTTATCTTCGTATGCCCTAGATTCAGCTCCAAGAGGGAGCACTGAAGAAGCTGTTGAAAACATTATTCAGTTGATGTTGGATTCACCTGCAGGTTGGGGTAATATAGCAAATTACATCAGGCGCGATCTTCTAGAACTCAATAGAGCCTAAACGGCCTATACGGAATATAATATGGAAAATATTAATTATCCAATAACACTATGCAACAAATGACGACTTTTTGTAAAATACAAAAACGGGATAGTATAGGTTCGATTCTACTATCGAAGGGTAATAAAACCCTATATTCAGTTTGGCGATATTGGTGACCATTTTTTTTTTATGGACCCCTAAAGATTCTCAAAATCAGTGAGCCCCTCGAAAAAAGGTGTCATCAGTTTTTGCCAAACAACTTACTCCCACTTCGTGATAACGCTAAACTATATTCAGCAATAATGTAGCTGGGAGTTTTGCGCACTAACTTTATTAACAAATTATGTCAAAAAGGTTGGTTATTCCTGCACTTTTTCAAAAAAAAAATAAAGAAGAAATTATTATTTTTTCACTTTTTTGAGCATTACTTTGAGGGAGTCCAAATTTTTCACTAACAATGTTCGCCAAAATTGTAGCCATGGTAAAGTTGAACAACTTTCGTGAACATATCAATACAATCTGAACGTGTCTAGGCAACCTAAAAAGCTCATAAAGTCCACTATTATACCGGTTTTTCGTAGCTTTACGCACATATAAGCCAGTAACGTGGTTAAATATCAACCGATTTTAATTTGCTCAAAGGATTTAGAAAGAAGAGACTATGGCCTTTCCAATGATATATATAGTTATATTGATAACTTGTCATATCTGTCTGTTTTTTGCCTCGAAATTTCAAACATTTGTAACTTTTTCACTATTTTTTTAAGTTTGATGAAGTTTGTAGCCACTATTTTATAAGAAGGCCCTAATGTTTACTATTTGATTCAGAAAGTGCACGCTATCACCAGTTAAACGCATATTTGTTTGTAAAAATCTGTGAACAAATAGTTATGTTATTCATGTTTTCCGAGGGACCAGAAGTATAATTATGTTACCAAAAGTATTTTTATCGTACCAAAAAGCAATTTTATTCTATTAAAATGTACTTTTATTGTAACAAAAAGTACAATCACTGTACCAAAAAGTACTTTTATTATACAGCAAAGTACCTTTATTGCACCGAGAGTACATATATTGTACCAAAAAGTACTTTTTTGTGACAAAAAGTATTTTTTTTGTTCCAAAAAGTACGTTTTTGTACCAAAAAGTACTTTATTGCATTTCAATGTACTTTTATTGCAACGAAAAGTACATTTATTGTACCTCAAAGTACTTTTATTGTACCGAAAAGTTCATTTATCGCATCCAAAAGTACTTTGATTCTATCTTAACGTACTTTTATTGTACTAAAAATTACATTTATTGTACCAAAAAGTATATTTATTGCATCAAATAGTATATGTATGGTACCAAAAAGTACTTTTTGTTGTACCAAAGAGTATATTTACAACAAAGTACCTTTTTTGTATCGCAAAGTTATTTTATTGTATCGCAAAGTACTTTTATTGTACCGAGAGTACATATACATATTGTACCAAAAAGTACTTTTATTTCACCAAAAAGTACATTTATTGTACCAAAAAGTACATTTATTGCACCAAAAACTTGCACCAATACTTAAAACTTAGCTTAGCTTAATTTCCCTTTACACCCCATGAATGAGGTTTGGGATAGCTTCTCGCGTTGTTGTGAATTAACACGCTTCCTATTTTTAGATTCACAACTAACGGCATCTACTTGTTTATCGACGAATGCAAACGTCACTGTTTGAGAAGCTCTTACTAGATACGCCGATTGACTCGACACTAATACTGCAAAGTTGCTGTCGACAACATCGAGGAGGCCAGCAATGAAAGAAAAATGTATTTCTTTTATTTTCTTTTTTTTTTAAGATAACTGAAGCCAGGTTTGAACCTGTGATCTCCCGCATGGTAGTCGCGTGTTCTAACCACTATGCCACGGCCGGTCCTTAAAACTTAATTTCTCTTTAAAACCTTGAATGAGGTATAGGATAGCTTCTCGTGTTGTGGGGAATTAATACGCTTTCATTTTTAGATTCACAACAAACTGCACCTACTTGTTTATCGACGAATGCGAATGCATTGATTGAGAAGCTTTTTGACATGCCGATTGAGTCGACGCTATACAGCGAAGTTGCTGTTGACAATATCGAGGAAGCCGGCAATGAAAGAAAAATGTAGTTGACTGGAACCGAGAAAGAACCACGGATCTCCCGCTTGGTAGTCGCATGTTCTAACCGCTATGTCTCGGCCGGTCCATATTGTACAATAAAAAAAAACTTTAATTGTACCGCAAAGTATTTTCGTTGTACCAAAGAGTCATTTACTATACCACAAAGTACTTTACTTCACCAAAAAGTGCATTTATTATACCACTAAGTACTTTTATTGTACTAAAAAGTACTTTTATTGTACCAAACAGCAAGAACTACAGAAGTTTTTCCAAACTTTTTGATATGTATTTTATAATTTTTTTTACATTTTTAGTCGAAACGAAACAGCTGATAGGATATCCACCATTTTTTGACTAGACAGGCAAAAAGGTAAATGTAACATTTAATCAGCATTAAAATTTCATAATTTGTTTTCTTTATTTTTGCATATTTTCATCTACTGACATACGCTCTTCTTCTTCCAATCTACGCTCTTCTTCTACCAACCTACCGTAGTGTTATTTAATGATCAAAACAAACAGTTAATGTACTTCTTCTATAATTTTCGTTCTTTGGTTTGTTTCACTTGGCAAATCGATTAACTAAATTTTTTGATAATTAAATCATTAATACCCAGTAGGAAGTGTCTGCAAGACATCCTCAAGGATAGGTGCACGACCATAGTAAATCGTTGGTGACACTTAGGGGACCGTCTATACAAATCGTCGACGAAATTTTCATACAAGTGTCCAACATTAGTATTTTGTCGGTCAGCTTGTCGTCCACCAAGTGTTCTGTACATACATTTTTCACATTTTATCTTGAGGACAGCTTTGACGACAAAGTCGTGTATGACGATACTTCCTACTGGATAGATCCCATATTTCTGTTGTTTTCACAGGTAAAAACATCTTCGAACATAAAAAATAGTGAAAAAATAGTTCAAAATATATATAAATATACATATATACTGTTATAAGATTATTTTTTCCCAAAACCGTTAAGAAATCAAAACTCGGTTAAGTATTGAGAAAAGTGAGAAAAGTAACGAAAAACTGGGTTTTTAACCGTAAGTCAAGATTTTGTGGGTGTAAGGAATGTTTACTGCCAAAAAAAATTTCTCCTATCAAAAAAATTAACACTACTCAACATTTCTTACACCGCAAACTTTGTTGGAACATTTATTTGAATTTATTATAATTTGTTTAACGGAGTTAATCGATTTGGCAATTCAAGCATTCATATGTCTTAAAATGTTATTCTTACTTATAAAAAGATGTTAATTATAAAATTAAATCTTAAATTAAATTGTGACGCCATCAAAATGTGTTCAAAATATCTCATTCATTTCTGTAACAAATTAACCCTTAAGAGTAACTGACGTTGTTTCCATCCAACATTGTAGATATTTTGAGGAACCTCGTCACTGTAATGAGTGTTGCACTTAGATTGACTCGAATAACTGGCGCTTAAACATAACCATCTCGTTCGTTCATAACCTACCCTAATAATGTTTCCAACAGAAAAACAACCACTGCCGCCATCGATAAAGTTGGTGGTGGTAGTTGCATCAGGTAAACATCCTAGAGGATACAAGCTGTGTATTTTTGTTACGTTTAAAATGTGTGTGTATACTGATGCTGTTGCTGAATTTGTGCCTACCTAATTCAGCTAAAAACGGGGGCAGGCAAAGCATCTGTTGTTGATTTTGTACAGTTCGCGTGGTATGAAATGAACATAACAAAAAAAAATAACATGTGTGTGATGTTTCAGTTATAAATTTAGTTGGATGTTGTTGGTGGAATTAGTTGTAGACGACATAGAAATTAATATTTAAATATTTAATATCTTCACAAACAGTCCGTGATTGATTCCTATTCTACCATATATCAAAAAATCATAAAAATTATAGTTGGTTTAAGTTAAATTTATAAATTATATTATAATTATAAATTATATAAATTGGGATAGGAAACTGCGTCCTACGGAAAATATAAATAACTTAATCATTTGTCCACCAATTTTTAACAACAAATATTTCTTTTACGCACGACAAAATGCATTTTCAAGATGATATAATCAACATTAGGATATCTTAAGAAAATAGTGGCTAGAAATTACTTCAAACTTAAGAAATAGTTTAAAAATCACAAAAGTTTGCATTTTCAACGCAAAAAGAGACAGATGTGACAAGTTATTTATACCAATGAGTATATTGTTGAATAGGTCTAAGACTCTTTTTCCCAAACCTTTCAGAAATCAAAACTCGGTTAAGAATTGACTGACCCAGTAGGAAGTATCGTCATACACGACTTTGTCGTCAAAACTGTCCTAAATGTGAAAAATGTATAATATGTACAGAACACTCGGTTGACGACAAGCTGACCGACAAAATACTAATGTTGTCGTGCATCAAACAAAAAAATTCAATGTCACGGAACAAAAACGACATAGAATTAAAGAGAGGAAAGTAGAAGTAAAAAATTTTCAGTTTGTTGGAAACAGCAGTGCGTGACGGTTCATGTATCGCACGTTTTCAATAAAACTAGTTTAATTTGTTATTTTAAATTATTAAGCACTGGTAACGACAATTTGACAGACATTGTCGGTCATTATGTCGTGCATGATTGTGTGGGCGACATGTCGCTTATTTAGGCATCACCGACATTTTCGCTCATCCGGTCGTGCATGACATAGCGGACACTTGTATGAAAATTTCGTCGACGATTTGTATAGACGGTTCCCTACGTGTCACCAACGATTTACTATGGTCATGCACCTATCCTTGAGGATGTCTTGCAGACACTTCCTACTGGGGGGAGTTATAAGCTCATAAGTGAGGAAAGATCCGAAAACCAGTTTTTGAACCGTAAGTCAAAATTTCAAGGGTGTTAGGAAACTTAAGTATACAGGTTCAGACCTACAATATGCACAAGGTTACTCCTCAAGTTCCTTAAAATTTTTTTATTTTGTCAGCGTACAATTGATTACACAAGGCAACAAGGTATTTGTTGTTTAAGAACTGAATATTGTTTTAAAGGTAATTTGGGACGCTTAATCCAAATCTGCACTTGGTTCAGCTCGACTTTTTGCGATATGCCGTTATGTCCAAAACGAAGGCACTTCCACTACAAATATTTAAATAGATTGAAAACGGTTCATCATATTCAGTTAAAAAAAAACTGAAACTCGTCAACAAAATTGTCTTTAATCCGTGCCTACATTGTTTTAAATTTGGCCTAGTAGTTTCAGAGAATTTGTTGTAGTTCTGAAAAAAACAAAAATTTTATAAAAAAAAAATTTTGTTTTTTAAAAATTCATAAACAAAATAGTGCAACAAAAATCACAGTGTTGGTCTTAAAACATTAAGCTTAATATAGTTTGAATCAAATGAGCTTTATTTCATTGAAATCTGTGCACAACTTTTGATTTTGTCAACAATTTACTGAGATAACTAAATTTACAAAAATCGCGATTTCCATACAGAAATAACATTTATTAATATGTGTGTGAAAGTGTAACGGATTAAAGGAGACGAGTTAGACCCCAAGTATCTTAAGACCAAATTCGTTTTAGGACTTTTTAAGACGATTAAGATATGTCCGTCTGTCTGGCTGGTCAGCAGGATAACTCGAGTAAACCTTAACGGATCGGTATAAAAATTTACCTGTATTAATATTTTTCGATACGAACTTATGGGATTGTAAATGGGCAGAATAGCCCCACCACTTCTGGTACCTCCCATACAAAATTACTTATTTTTGAATAATTAATATTTCTTCCATAGCTGCCAAACAGACTACCGGAGGATATTTAAATTTGGTCAGTTTATTTATCTAGCAAAAGTAGGCAAACCCTAAGAAAACCGAAACCTTTGCCATACCCCTTCTGGTACCTTCCATACAAATGACCTTTACCCTCATAGTTTTACATACATATCTTTTTTGTAAGTAAACTGAATTCACTCAAATTTTGATTAGGATGTTCGTTTATGAAAATGGGACTCAGAAATGAATATGGACTATATCGGATCACCCCTTCTGGTACCTCCCACACAAAATGACGTATTTTTGGAAAATTGATATTTCTCCCATAACTTCCAAACCGACACCTGCCGATTAATTAAATTTGGTCTGTTAATTAATATTGTAATAGGAGGCAAAACCTCAGGTAACCTAACTATTTGACATTACCCTTCTGATACCTCCCTTTGTGTGTACACTGAATTAAGACAAATTTTGCCAAGGTAGTCGTTCGAACGTTGATTTACGAAAAAAAAATATCAGACATGTTGTGCTGCCCCTAATTGTACGTCCTTTACAAATAAGTTTAATTTGCAAATTTGTCATGATTTTTAAAAATACAAAATTTTAATAAAAAAAAAGCGAAAAATCTGTTATCATTGAACTTAGCATAACTCATTAAATTTTCAATCGATTATTATGTGCTTACATGTTTTAGAAAGCTATTTTAATATGATATTCAATAAAGCTTAGAAAAAGAACAATTTGCCCCCAGCCGATAAACTTTCAGCGTGAAGAAAATTAAAATGTGTGATTTTTTTTTTTGAATAAAACAGCCGTTACTCAGTCATTTTTTTTTTGTGATTTTAAAAAATTTGTTTTTTTAAAGGTAACAACGATATCTTTAAAAAAACACAATTTTCAAAACCGGCTTATGAAAAAAAATGTTATGATTTTTTGAAATAAAAATTTTTGAAAAAAGTCGAAAATACGATTTAAAGGCCTGCAGCGTTCCATTCATTCTACTTGTACAAACAGTAGTTTAAGAGCTATCGAGCTGAAATTTGGTATGCAAGCTTAGACTCTCTAAGCGAAGGATAAATTCTGAGATGAACAATATAGAACAAAAACTTACAAAAGCTATTGACATTATCTTTAATTTTAGTTAATCACCCCTATTCCCGTAGACGTCGTCGACATCGTCGTCGTTTTTATGTCAACATCACTTAGAGTCAACATCGTTGTCATATCAATGCTATTTCGGTATTCTGTAACTACTATGAGACGACGTCGACTAGTAATCGATAACATGAAAGAAATAACAACAGCTGATGTAACATTTGTACATCAGCTGATTCATTTTGACTTTTATTTTCTGTTGTGAAGAAATGTTTTTTGTGTCCGATTCAGATTCAAGCGATGAGGAAAGTAAAAATAATCTTATACTGGAAAGGATAATACTTCGACTATGATCCGATGATCTTAAACTTGCCAAAAAACGAGTATGTTCATCGGTGTTAAAATCGTAATTTGAGGTTATCTGTTGGCCGGCCTTCCAACTTATTTTAGATTCTAGAACTACTTAAGTCTTAATAAGGCAGCATTTAATTACGTAATCGTTCCTATAGAAATAGTTCCTATCATGAGAAGTGAACTCAGGACATATGTTTCAGTCATAATAAAGTTGTCAGCAACATTGAGGTCCTTTGGACAGGGGCCTTACAACCTAAGTGTAAGTGCAGCCAGTAGTTGCAAGATTCCTGTCTGAATGCATTAGAGAGGTGATTTGTCCACCTTGGATACAATTGGAAGTAACTGAAGATGACAAATCGGAAGCATAAACTAAATTTTTTTTAACAAAACAGGATTTACTGGAGTAATTGGATAATTGGATATCGATGGAACCCATATCAAAATTTTTGCTACAAATAAAGAAGACCAGATTCGTAAATACAACCGCAAAGGATTCTTAATGTCGCTCCAAAGGATTTAAATTGTTCTTCACCAATTTTCTCACATTACCCCTTAAAATTAGACAAAATCCTTGTACCTATGAGGGATTTTGTTTCCAAGCCCCTATTTGTTACTCGACATTGTTATTCTTGACGTCATTAAACAAAACCTTTTTTTAAATTTACAAAAACTAAAGTTATTCTTTCAAATTGTTTCAAGTCGTTACTAACAACTGTGACGACAGATTCAGAGTCGTTTCGATTCAACGTCGTCGTCACATTTCCTTACAGAATACCAAATTTGTGTCAATAGTAACCGATAGTTATCGAAAACGACTACGAGAATACCTATTTTACAGCGTCGTCACAAGACGACGTCGTTTTGCGTCGACGACGTCTACGGGAATAAGGCCGATTATAAATTAATTTTACGATTTGCTAAACTTTTTTTCATTTCTTTTTACAACCAATTTTGTCAAACGTGACGTGACATAAATTTCCTTACTGATAATTTGTGTCAAAATTATTTAAAAAAAAAAAATTCATTGGCGATATTAGATTTTATTATACAAAAAATGTTTAATCACGAATGTTACATTAGAACGTCGATAAAAAAAATCAACATTTTGCAGCAAACTAATAATTTTTTACTATAATTGGAGATATTTACTGTTGTAACAAATATTTTATGATAAGAGTGCCCTTGCATCATCAGTAAATATGTTATTTAAAATTCAAAGGTGACCAGACCAGGACGCGGTGGACCTTTTAGTGAAAACACCCATATGTTACACACATAAGTCATATACCTAAAATATGAGAGTAAACTAAATTTTTCGAAATAAAAACACATTTGTCGTTCACTTATATCCAAATTAATTAATTTCATTAATTAGGCTAATACTCATTAATAAAGATGATTTTAGCGAAAGTACCCGTTTTTTATATTAGACTAGCGGACCCGGCGAACTTCGTCTCGCCCGGTTCTCCAAATTGTGAAAAGGCAAATTTCAGCTGGCCGCACGTAAAACAGAGAAATTCGAGTTTAATCCGACATACTTCCAACGATTGGCCATGCGATTTATTGATTGTCTTCGGGGAATTGAAATGGATGATCAGTTGGTTCTTTCAACCGTGTGAAGATTCATCGTCAGTTTCAAAGCGGAATTTGCAATTCGACTGCCCTTCAATAATTTTGCAGCAATGCCAGGGGATGCAGCGGCCAACGTTATTAGAGATCTTGACCGAATTTTTCCCAGAATCAATAAAAAAATGGGTTGCCTGTCCCACCGGGAGCATCGAGAAAGTAAATGCCTCCCGTTTTATCGTCAACAACCTTCATCAGCGAATCGTACATGTTCTTGTACTCGGCATTTAACAACGGCACATTTGTTCGAACTCTTTCGGTCAGTTTATAGTCTTGCTCTCGTCAAAATTCGCGATCGAATGCATATTGCATCGAAAGATTTGGTGCTGGCATTCCCAATGTTGACAGCTGATTGCCGCACATGAGCACGCACATGTCATCCGTCGAACCCGGCCGATGATCGCAAACAATGTACGAATTTGAATCGCTTTTGAATTTTGGCAAGTCTCCCAAAATGCGGCGCATAAAACAATATCCACAGTACGCAAGGAGTTAAAGGATAGCAAAGATAGAAGCATACACTTTGGCGTGGATGAAATGTGTATAGTCTGACTAATTATTGCACAACGGTTACGTAATCTAAGGTTTGTTTGTCTAATAGGTGGCATTAGCCAAGCAAATAACTCTCCCTAAAAAACTAAAAAGTCGTTACGAAATGAATGCCCGCAATCCAAGTGGATAACTTAATTTTTCAAACGTAAACTAATTAATTGAAAAAATGACCAAATATTGTATAGAATATCAATATATATTTTTTATCTAATTATAAATTATCTCGTTAAATTCTCAAACCAACATTTATCCGAAATTTTCCACCTTGACATCGTTCAAAATCTTCAAATCAAGCGAAAACTGCAAAATTTCGTCGATAAAAATATCAATTTTTTTTGCGCTTTTCCAGAATTTTTCTAGTTTTTCCATAAGAATTTTCTCTTTTTCCATTTATAAGCGATTCCTTAGCATTTGCACTATTTTCCCAATTTCCAGACTTTTCCGAAGGATTTTCCCAAAATTTGAGCAAAATTGACCGGCACTTGATTATTATTATGATTAAATTATTATACACTTTTCACACCATTTTTATACAAATAGATTTTGCAAGTTTTCCACCGACAATTTTTCTATTTTTCCATTCGGAAAGTCATTTCGGAATAATTATTCGAAATTTTTCACTGTAACATCGTCCAAAATAATTAAATCATACAACAATATGCCAAATTTCGTCGAAAAAATAATAACATTTTTCGAATTTTTCCTGAATTTTCCGAGTTTTCCAACAAATTTTTTTTATTTTTCCATTCGAAAATCTATTCGTAACAATTGCACACATCATAACTCCATACAAAACAGCAATTTTCGGTTCTTCGAATTTCCCGACTTTTCCGGAGGATTTTCCCAAAATTTTCTTTTACATAAACCTGCTCCTGGCAGTTACGAACAAATGAAAAAAAATTGCAGCAAAATCGGCCCTGCCGTTCTCAATTGATGAATTACTATACATTTTTGCCACCATTTTTATATATATAGATTTATTTCATAGATCCCCGAAGATGTGATTTACAATAGCTAAGTATATAAATTAAATGAATGGTTTGAGTAAAATGGAATAGCAACGAATTGCCAATTTCTATTCCCTAAATGTGGAAAACTCCAAACAATGTATTGCCTATGTTATCCGCGGGGTTATTCTGAAGATGCTCTGAAAATTTCATCATAATCGGCACAGCCGTTTTCGAGTCCATACGTTGCAAACATACAAACATATATATATAGGAAAGGGGAGTTTTTATCCCTTTTGCTATTTTCACCCCCTAAATGTGGAAAAATTCAAACAATGTTTAGCCTATGTTACTTGCGAGGTTATTTGGAAGATTCCCTGAAAATTTCATCAAAATCGGTCCAGCCGTTTTCGAGCCAATACGTTAAAACAATACACACATCTCCACACACACACACACACACACATACATGTTTCGAAATGAATGCAGTGTTCGCTAAAACTCAAGAACCAATGCACATACAAAGACCGTTTATACATAAAAACCTTGGTATTAACGTCACCTTTCATATGAAGTTTGCAGAAACACGCATTCCAGAGAACATCAATTTCTAACACAATGCAACTTATTTTTATATATATAGATTATTGTTATTTTACATATGCACAACATTTTTTACATTTATGGAAATTGGTAAAGTTCTCACTCAGTGAGAAAACTATCGATTCAAATTTTTACAGAAACGCTTTATTTAAATGTCCCGTTGAAGTGAATTCGGAACATGCGATAATTTGTCGATTTGGAATGAGTGTATTAAACAAACAACGATTTAGATTCCTACAGAAACATATCAGGTGAGAGTGATGTCAAATCGGTAATATGGGTCGGTAACTGAAATCGATACGAGTTACAGAAACGGGTTACAGCAGGTCTTGGAATCGAGATATGTACATCGTATTGAAGTTTTTAAACGTCGTATAGGGGAAATTGTAATGTTGTGTGCCTTCTAAATGCCCTAATATCGCAGTGATGTTCAGCAAAGTTGTAAAGTTCACCGCTGGCTA